>CM061921.1:381329780-381523791 GCA_031002005.1 Vandiemenella viatica
ATGGGGCACGAATGATCTTGGAAATGGCTACTTCGATGTATGTATTCCGTTGAGTACGCTTTTGAGTTTTTGTGAAGACTTTAAAACGATACTTGCAAATGTAAAATAGGCACTAATACTGATTCATGCTAAGGTCGCTACAAATTGATATATACAAGCCAATTAAAATCCTTAAAACAATAAATTCAACTTGAGTACACTCGCATGGGTGATACCTCATGTGCAAGTAGGTTAACGGGAGAAACTAGCACTGCTTAAAATTTTAGACAGTGGGAAGACACTACACATTCATTTCAGAAGTTGGGATCTGCTTGAGTATCCATAATTTGGTCTTTGAAGACGTCAACGCAACCGGAGAAACCTAGGTTCGTGGTTCTTGGATTACAAACAGGAAATGCAAAGCGGAAACAAGTGCAGCCAAGTTTGACCATTGCAATCTCACTAACGTCGAAGTGTTCCTAAATGATATTGCATACCCTTATGAGAACATGGATTTAGACTTTAAGAAAAACAGAACCACAATACTGTACGACAAGTATGCAAGATTCCAACAATCTTACTATGAACGAGATCATCCTTCGCCGCTACTATAACATGAAGAATTTGTCGTTACTGCACCTATTGCCATTATTGACTGTTCACAACAAAATGAAACAGTTAAGACTGGACCTGTACATATTCTCATGGAGTTTGATAGCGGTGAGAATTTTCCAGCCTACAACTCTGCCTACTCCCTGATCCTTCACGATTGTGTTGTAGAATACGTACCTCTAACGAGTGTTGTGCGGAATCTCACATAAAACAGGGTAGCACCATTCGCCACCACGCATTAATCTTCCTGGACGCGCAGGTATTCAAGACGAAAGATGGAGCATTTATTTTCAAAGAAGTTGCCGTGTGTGTAGTACGATCAGACAATATTATTGCTACACATTGCATCTCTGTATCCTCACCGAGACGAGGAGGTGACGATCCAATATTAGGTGGTTGACACATAATTACCATGGAATACTCTGGATTGTTATGGATGTAACTGTCACTAAACTATGGGAGCGTGCATAAACCACGTAGCTTCATTTTGGACTCCTGTGACCCCCCCCCTCACGTGTCTTTTGCCTCTAAACCCCCCCCCCCTCCATGCAGCTTTTTCCCCTTTTGATTTTGTAATGTTTTCTCTTCAGACTATTGTAAATTACATATGGAGATAATTAACGGAGGGAAATTAATATTCACATGCTGTTGTGTGTTCAGTTCCTCATTTTAACCGTGAAAAACGTTATGAAAGGAAAGCTACGTGGCCTGGCTCGAAATCCCCCCTACCCCCATGTAGCCCAGCGTAGCCTTCCAGCTAACCCCTTCCCACCTGGACCAAGCCACGTAGTTTGTGCACGGTCCCTATGTACTATTCTACACGCTATCACCAATGAAGTGATGCAATTTTACATGTTAAAGGACATGAGAAGACTAGATGGTTCCAGAAGTTTATCTGGAAGAAAGTCTGCTACAATATGGAAGATTTGGGCTGCCCACCTCTACGAGAACTCGAGAAAAATAATTTGATAAAACTTTGTAAAAGACACTTATTTTGTAATGCTATATGTGCCGCTGAAAATGTATTTTTAATTTCCCAATGGTGGGTGAAATAAAAAAGAAATCAAATCAAATACAATGTGTAAGAGATCGTTTTTAAGACCATTACTATTTGGGGAATTATAGGAATATTCAGTCGTCGAGCTACTGGCAATCGGCGATCATTGATAATGCCGAGAGCGTTCGAGCATTGACCAGACAGGAATCTGCACGCTTGCAGTCAGCACCTTAGAGTGCAGTCCCCTTTGTAATTGTAGGTAAGCCGAGTCGGCTTGGGAAGTACAAGTGATGAAGTAGTGTCTTTACTGTCGGGCAGTCGGCGAGGGTAGTCGAGCATACATTGATAGCCACCTGTTAGGAGCCTGCCACCCTCCCATGCATCTCGTATCCGGGGCGACCATCTGCCTAACAATTAACTATTACAGTTCAGGGCTTAGATAAGTGGTGATAGTTGGAATCCACTTTCCGGCACGCTATAAACTGTACTACTCCGTGTTAGAAGTCAATAAACTGTTATATTGCAAGTCTCACATTATTTCATGTAGCAAGAACTTTATATCAATTTCTAACCTTCGGTCTGTGACCGTCAAACCACAGTGGTGTCAAACAGTAGCCCAAACAGTCCAATGGTAAGATTCTAGTGGTGCTGCCAGAAGAACAGAAGAGACGCTTCGAGCAGAACTGTAATTCCCTAAGGTTAGTTCGTCAGCACACCTATCCACACACACGCCCACTAGCCTTGGCCAATCAGCCCCTGACAATGTGGCGTCATCGTGGGATTTCGGCGTAGTACTGATGTTTTGGAACATCAGTGTGGATAGAGTCTGACGAATTAGCAAGAAGTAAGCGATCACCGTCTGAAGAGGAAGACGGGTGGGTGGCAGGAAGACAGGTGGCTGGATCAACACATGGCTTGGAAGATGAACGCTGGAGGCGCGGCGTCAGCACGCGCCTGGAGATATCGGACGGCGGGTTCAGCGCACGAGCGACGGCGGAGCGCAACGCGGATCAACACGCGGAGCGGATCGCGGCGGCGCGAGTCAACACGTTGCTGAAGGAGCCATGGGACGGTCTTCATACGGCGACGAGAACAAGACATTAGGGGTGAGTGGACCTCAATTTTTATTGTAACTATGGCAGCGAGTTAATCTACAACAGTAATCGGGCATTGAACGCGAGGATCTTGGATTTGGAGACGCGGGTGAGCGGAGTTATAATGGTGAGTTAAGCGGGGTTGTTTATTGCTTGTAAAGGCACGTTTTCTGCCAGATTTATCTTTAAGTAAGACAAAAATATTTTCAGAGGCCATAGCAGCGGCGGTGTTTATGAATAGATCGAAGCAAGTTCTCCAGGTAAGTCCAAAATTAAGTCTATAAGGCAGATATAAATGTTAAGAAACATCCAGATGCTACTGAGCAGAATAGGAAATTTCGAAAGAGGATGCGAGGCAAATACCAGTTAAATAATAATTGGTGAATTTAAGAATTATGAAAAAGATTGTTACCGGGAAAAAATGAAACCGGTGGGGCGTCGTGTCAATGTAAGTGTGGCAGGAAAGCCTATACGTTAAAGTGAAGCGGGATATTTTGCGGTAAAAGGCGGCAAGGGACCGACCGATCCAGACCCGACATATAAATGTGTGGCGAGTTGCGTCATTTTGGGGGACAACAAGTCTGATAACTCACAGGTACAACCCAAGAAGTTAACCTGGTGAGGACGTAGGCGCTCCATTCCACCCATTTGCATTTAAGTAATGCCGGTAACCTGAAGCCGGGACAAGCAGAATGGGGTGGGTTGTTATGGCTAAAGGCCTGGATTAATGATAAATATTGGGGAAAAGAGAGAGTGATATGTCTTAGTGGGTTCTGGTGCGCAATTCTTTATTGTTGTAAAGTTGTTTGCAGAGTGGTAAAATTAGAGCCACTAGTCTGCTGGTTACCGGTCTAGGCCGGGAAAAGTTAAAGTGTTAGGGGTATCTACTGCTGGATTAATATAAGCTCCAGGAGGTTCAGAGCAACCGTTCAGGCGGTTACTTATTTGAACAGAGCTTACAGTAGGATATAGGATAAACTTTTTGGACAGAAATATGGTGCAGTCGTAGACGTGCGAAACGTACAGCTGTTAATAGGACCACGCGAGTGGACACTTTCGGCTGACGTTCTAAGACTCTCACGTGTTCAGGTTGAGGAGCAGACGTGTTCCCACCGCTATACGAATACCCATAAGTCAATCGTACGTGCTAACATTGCATAGTATATTCTGAAATCATATTCAAGTACCTCTGACGGAAATTTTGGTAAAAGTATTCAGTTGTGTTAGTGAAGACGCTCAATGACACAGGATGGTTAGAATCAAGTAGAGTGTATATAAAACGGAAGTATTTGCATAGCGAATGAAAACATAATACATGGGATGGTTGGACTGAAAAAGAGTAAATGCATAACGACGTATCTGCTACATCAAATTAAATATGATAGGAATGGACGGAATGGTTGAACCGACAGGAATGAATAATAATAATAATATGAAGTTAGTAAACGGCTTGTAATTGAACGCGAGTCTGAAGATATGCAAGGACAAAATCCTAAAGTACAGTAACTACAACGGAATCGGCGTTCATAATTTTGAAGAATAAGAATGATTTTAAATGATACTGTACAACTCTTGTGTTTCAGTTAGGGAAAATATAGCCTCAGTGGCTCTTCTTTCATGTGTCCACAATAATAATACGTACTCACTTAATGTAAGGAGTCAAACTGTGTGCCACATGTTAGAAATATCTGGAGCACCAAGTGTATTAAAAAATGGGTGATGTAAAAAAAAAAATCCAGGCAGTGTTGGAAATTGGCGAACTCTGATTGCCTGGGCAACATCACGGTGTACACTCGTCAATCGAGTTAAAAAGGCAAAATACGAGTGCAGTCCTTGTGGAAAGGAGTCATGAACCTTTTCTTACGACACAATACGTACTCAAAAGCCTACCGTCAACTCCGTACGCTTATGGAAACAAACTTACATTCGTCCCCTACCAACAGATACAAGTTACAGACATAACCATTTTGTGAACCTCATTAGTCATAAATGCAATCGGTTTACAAACCTAATCATTTTGCCAAACCTACATCCATGTTGTATGTCTTTTAAAATCTGTACATTCAAAATGTTTAGGGAATCAGTTCATATTCGATGTGTAATCGCAAATAAAATTTTAGTATACAGAAGTCATCACTAAGTGGCGTTATCTAGGTTAGTTAAGTATTAGAAAACGGAGAACTACATATAATGAACAGAAAGAGAACGAAATCTGAGAGAGACTGGTGAGTTAGGAGCCAGTAATACGATGTGCAATTCCAAATTAATAATTCATCGGAAGCGGAGAACGTAATCTATAACAAGATATCGGTAAATCAAACAATACTTATCTAACATAACAACAAAAAAGGGGTCTGGAGCAAAAAACACTCTTTGTTTGGTTTTAAGTCGATAAGTTTTCGTAAATAACATTTCTTGAAGTATGTTACTGAATAGAAAAGCTAATCACTTTCTATATAAAAACTACGTACGTGTGCTAACTCCACAAATAATTCTTGGAGCATGTTTTCCTCATTTAAATACCTTTTGTACTTGTGAGGAGTTTCACCAAAATGAGATGCCATAAGTGAATCATAAATCAAAATATGCAAAATATATCAACTTCTTGTCTCTATAACAGCTGTTATATGCAGTGCAAATGTTTCAGAATTAAGTTTTGACTATTGGTAATTGTTGTATGATATAAGAGCGCGTAAGAGTAACATAACTGTAACGTAAGTAAATCAAACAACTAATAAAAATAAGTCTATAAATAGGAGATAGTGTTAGGAAGTACGGAACTCCACAGAAATTATAAAATGAAAATATCAAGGGTTGTGTGACTACTCCTCGCAATTTTAAATTTAATCGGGGTGATAAGATATACAGAGCGTAATCACAGCATCATTATTGTACCAAGTAAGTCTGATTAGTTGTTAGATAATAAGCAGATTGCAATACTAAGGAGAATTCATCTATTTGTTTCAGAGATAGGTTGTTCATGCAAGGTAAATACTACAATTTAAGTTTGAAAATTTGTTGCTAACTATTGGAAATTATTTGTACATTATCAAGTTTTGCAGTGATAAATACTGTCAAACCTAGACTATTGAAAGGTAGTTCACCAGTCTAAGGGAAAAATCGTGTAATTTCTGTATTATCAATAGTAGTTGCATGACATTAGTAACGGACAGACTCACGAAAATGCTAACTAATATTTTTCAAGTTTTACTGGTGAATCAAAAAATTGCTGTTTTCAGTGAAAGAAATTATTATACGCAACAATCAAGAAGAGGGTAAACTCAGTCAATTAGAACTTAAAGAGAATTCAAACGTCAAAAGAAGTAAAAATACGTAACTCACATTATAATCTCCGCAGCCCAGCAACGGCCAAAACCGTTAATAAATTCATTCATATCATTTGCGAGGAAGTATATGTGCTCATAAATTGCACACAGAGATATGGGTATTAATTCAATTGTGATATTTGAGAATTAGAAAATGCCTTCAGCAGGAGACGAACTGTTTTCTTCACGTTTAAAGGTCAAAGTGGACCCCATGTTAACCGTATTTGCAGTTTGTCCAGTTAATTCGCTGTCGTAGATTCCCCATTGAGGCCACCTATCCCCTTTGTCAAAATTATGTATAGTTTCGTTTTAAGGCAAGGTACTGTCGGAAGTGTAATTTTGCAGATAGCTGTTACGGCGAGCGGCAAAGCACGGCCAGTGACGCGCAGCGTAACCTGATATGCCGAGTCAAGTGGAGAAACAGCAAGATTGGCGCAACGCAACGCTACGAACACATAAGTATCGTAAACAGAACTGTTAATAATATTAGTGTAGAACCAATTTAGTAATAAGAACGGGAATCAATTTGTTTGTCACTAAAACAAACCAGAAGCATATAACAAATAGTAATTTACATGTAATGTATTTCTTTTGCACAAAACATATTTCTGTCCATGGGACTTAGAACTACCATACAATCACAGTCACAGTAGACTAAGCAGTTTAAGAATGGAGTTATCTTTACTAAGAAGTGTATATTATCGTAGTAGATTCATTATAAACTTATGATTTCCCAAAATTAAAAAGAAGAAATACCAAATCAGGAAATCGACAATTTTGACCCTTGTAACGTATTGTCAGCTTAAATTCCCCTTCTTGATGCTTAGCTAATGCATTTACTAATAAAACAAATGAGATTGAAGCCTTAATATAAGGTTGGAGCAATAGTGACTCGTAAAAATAATTAACTGGGAACGTAATGATGTTTTACAAAGTCCTAGAGTATATTTATTGTACTACTACTAATTATAAGCAGGTGGATGAGAGAACCATATGTTAATTTAATGTTCACACGAGACCTATCTAAGTTTTATCATACTACTGACGTAAGCGTTGTCTGGTAGACTAAAATCTTTAAAATTGTTACATAATCATAGACTCATCTAATTCAGGGTAGAGCAATATGTCAATTATGGATTACTTTGAATCATACTACTCAGTAGGAAACATAGGTCTTAAGTGTTAAATTAAACGTAGTAATTTAAGCAACTGTAAAAATTTGCAGTAATCACTTGTTCTTTTCATCTACTTCTCTAACAATCATGTGTTACAGAAACTTTGCTGCACACTTGTCAAGAGAAATAGTAAGCATTTATGTAGGAGAATCCGTAATAATTAATTTATTATTTTGTTGCATCCCACCATAGTCACAATTACTTGTCTTATGATTCATGCAAAAGTTAATTATAGAAACATAATTCTTTCAATTTGAGGCACCCTGAAGAATGCGATAATGTGTAAAATAGTAAACAAAGATTTTATCGATCATTCCTAAGCTGAATAATTAATTTAATCTATCATTATCAGTATACCATAGTTCATAATTAGAATACCTTAGAAAGTAGGAAAAAATATTTTCAAACTGAGCAAGATGTGATTAAATTTAACCAAGTATCGAATCATTATGACGATCTTAGTTTAAATATGACTTATTTTTTCCGGTACAAACTAATTACAATAAGGCAGACAAAACACTGCTAATATCACGATACCAAACGTTACGCAGATAGTAGTAGCTATGCAGAACTCAAATTAAATGGCACATGTTCTGAATGACCATACCGCATCTACTCCATAAATTATATTTTTTTATGTCATTTTGATTACTGTTTTATTGTTCCTATGTTATAAAATTCTAATTGACTTTGTTTATCTTCAGGCTTGGCCGACCACCTACAACAGAATTGAAAAATAAATATTTAAAATTGTTGCCAATATTTTTGTGAGCTTCAAAGTGGAAATCCAACTATGTCGCATATTGTACATTCCGGCATTGTGGAAAATGCCTTGTTCTAATGGGGGAGGAGTGTAAGAGGTCGTTTTGAAGACCATTACTATTTGGGGAGTTATAGGAATATTCAGTCGTCGAGCTACTGGCAATCGGCGATCATTGATAATGCCGAGAGCGGTCGAGCATTGACCAGACAGGAATCTGCACGCTTGCAGTCAGCACCTTAGAGTGCAGTCCCCTTTGTAATTGTAGGTCAGCCGAGTCGGCTTGGGCAGTACAAGCGATGAAGTAGTGTCTTTACTGTCGGGCAGTCGGCGAGGGTAGTCGAGCATACATTGATAGCCACCTGTTAGGAGCCTGCCACCCTCCCATGCATCTCGTATCCGGGGCGACCATCTGCCTAACAATTAACTATTACAGTTCAGGGCTTAGATAAGTGGTGATAGTTGGAATCCACTTTGCGGCACGCTATAAACTGTACTACTCCGTGTTAGAAGTAATAAACTGTTACATTGCAAGTCTCACATTATTTCATGTTGCAAGAACTTTATATCAATTTCTAACCTTCGGTCTGTGGCCGTCAAACCACAGTGGTGTCAAACATTAGCCCAAACAGTCCAATGGTAAGATTCTAGTGGTGCTGCCAGAAGAACAGAAGAGACGCTTCGAGCAGAACTGTAATTCCCTAAGGTTAGTTCGTCAGCACACCTATCCACACACACGCCCACTAGCCTTGGCCAATCAGCCCCTGACAAATGTGTTGTTATTTATACATTACACATACACAAATTTTTCATATACATAAATCACATAGCACTTAATGTCCACAAACATAATATCCTGGATTGTATTCTTAATTACTACATTGTTAACATCAGGCAATACAAGTAAAGTTTTGTGCGCAGTAAGTTCATATTTTAGTAGATTATAATCCAATGATGAACTGGGTGTGATTTGAGCGACATTAACATCATTAATATACATATCAACCAGTTTTCGCACTGTGGCTATATTATAATCTCGTAGCACTTTACTAGATAAAATGTCCACAAATACTACGCAGTATCTTGCAACTAGGTATCCCCACCTCTTCTTGATGGTCAAGGCGCTGGACACTGCAGGCTGCGCGTCGATGAGGTTCTTCCAAGTCGAATCGCTGAAGAAGACCGCTGCTGGTAGGATCAGCAGTTGGGGTAAAAACAGTTTTCACCGGCAATCGTACAGCAGGAGACGGTTCCCTCGCTGAGTGGAATGTCGGTGTAGGAGCTGTCTGTGTTGAACAATGCGGACACTACATCCAATACTTCAGTCAGCACTCTCGATTCTACATACGTTATTGTATCTTTGGTACTGTACCCTACTTTTTCGAGCACCATTAGTGGCTCAAATTCATGCTTGGACGATAAACCTATTGTCAAACGCTTAGAATCACCAGCGTTGAGTGATACACCAATGAGAACAACAGTACCGGACGATCCATCTCTGAACACGGCGCTAACAGGCCGGCTGTGATGGTGAACTGGTCTAGTCCGCAGTGGTGGGAGTAAACGTGTTTAGTCGTGTCCAAGGAAGGTCACGTGCTGTATGCGAGATGGTGGGGGTAGGCCTGTTGTATCTCGGAACACCTGCTCCACAATCCATCAAAGCTGTCAATGGCACGTGTTGTGGGGGCTAAGCCTGTTGTAACCTGCACCACAAAGTTAGGTTATTCGCACCCTAATTAGCATAATAATAAGAGCAGTCTCCTTTGTACTTGGTCACAAAACACCGGCCAGACTGGGGTTTGTAGGCCATGTGCCCCATGTCAAAAAATAATTAATCTGCTTACGAACAATAGGAGTGGTCTCTTTTGAATAAGGTCACAAAAGACCGGGCAGAGTTAGGTTACCTAGCCTCATCTGCATAAAAATACAGGCTATTATAGATGCCGATTTTCAGACAAACAACTCTCATCCTGCCTAACTTGGTAGGCGAATTGGGCGAGGGGAGGGTGAAGGGGAGGGGAGAGGCTGTAATCCATCAAAGCTGTCATCACCTAAGGCTGGTCAATCTTAGGTTACCTAGCCTCATTTTCATAATAATAGAGGGGGTTTAGCAGGATGATTGATAGTTCTTTTGTGTCTGAACTCTGGCCTTCTTTCCCTACTCATTATCACTGTGTTTTGGGATATGCAACGTGTTATTTTGTTGGATGTGATGGATCAAGGATACACCATTAACTCAGACGCCTATGTTGCTACACAGCAAAAAGTAAAGGAGTGCTTCAAACGTGTTCAGCCTGAAAAGAATCGTAGCACTTCAAATGTGTTCAGCCTCAAAAGAATCTGTGTGACATGCCACTTCAGCACAACGCAAGACCCCCACACAAATCTGCAAACTTGTGAAGCGATTGG
This sequence comes from Vandiemenella viatica, assembly GCA_031002005.1. NCBI lineage: Eukaryota > Metazoa > Arthropoda > Insecta > Orthoptera > Morabidae > Vandiemenella > Vandiemenella viatica. Next base: position 381,340,133 of record CM061921.1, read on the forward strand.
AAAACTTGGCTTCACCGTCTTGACGCACCCACCTTTGGCACGTTCACTTGTTTGCCCCCTTTGAAAAATGCTCTGTGGGATACACTTTGAACCTCAGGACGATGTTGTTTGCACTGTGAAGAAGTGGTTTCTTAACCAGAAACCGGCATGGAACCGACAAGGTTTACATGCTCTTCCGGAACGCTGGCATAAAATCCAAGAAACGGGCAGAGACTTTTTTGATAAATGGTCAGTATACCTGAATATTATAGCAATGCACTCCCAGAGTTGCAAAGTTATATCTCCCATACTATCGGAGAAATAAATTTTGATGCAATACGCCCTTAATATATTCAGCAACCTTCACGTTTGACTTACTGTTTCTGTAATGGACTAGTTCCACCAGCATCCCTTGTGTTGTGTTTGAAGTAAATAAATACAAGGAGATTGGCAACCGTTTTATGATAGAACCTTGGAAAAACTGATTTACCATTAGTATCAGGAAAAAATACATCACGGTGAAAGTTTATTTTAGAACTGTTCTATCCCCATGGGCAGTTTTCTTATATCACACTGGAGAAGACAATACTGCAAACTGCTAAGGATGTGGTATTACCTGGAGTGGTGGGGAAGGAGAAGAGGGAGAACCTCGTTCTGTTACATAATTAACTCCAGTCATAAACATATGAAGATAAACAGTATTTATACTGTCAACATATACGGGAGTTTTGCAGAACGATGGTAATATGATATACCTCAAAGATTTGGCAGTAATACGGTTGTTCGGTGCATGATTCAGCAGATGTCATTAGTCCTCAGATGCCATCTGGAAAGAACTAAATAAGAGTTATCTGTATATGAGGCTTGTAGATCTCGTACAGCCTACTTAAAAACCAATAAACAACTGGCGCGTACCCAGCAGATGTCATAAACATTAATAACAATTCATTAATGTAATAATAATGACTTTGCATGGGCATGGAGGGTGCGGAAGAAACAGGCAGCTGCACTGGAAACATCCAGTAATAAATAACGTAACCTGTGGAGAATGTCAGGTGCGTCCACACTGGAAAAGATGGTCATTAAATGAATATTTACGTCAATCAAAAACAGCAGGACGACAATTGGCGATATTGTATTCCTGTTGGGATATGTCATTTCTGCATTGGCTACCTAGGCTGTAGCCTACGGGCCTACACCACATGCAAAAAAAGTGCAAAGAAAGAAAGGTATTTCCAAAACTGTTTTAGCACCTAAAAACCTGAAATGCTCGTGATAACAATGTTCACGCAAGTGCAGTTCAAGCCTTTGAAGTACGGGCAGGTGTGGATCCAGGGGGGAAGGGCGCTAGGGGGCTCAAGCCCTCCCCAAAAGAATCTAGGTCTACCGCCGACACAGTAATTTTTTTAGCTCTTCTGATCTTTTCCGAGGAGACTTTAAAGACACCTTTGCCTAACTCAAGCCCCCTCCCAAACCAAAATCAGCTCAAGCCACTCCCAAACCAAAATCCTGCAACCACCCCCGAGTACAGGTGTACTGTAAAATAAAATTTCAGTGCAACTATACCGAAAAGTAACAACTTTATGGCTCAACTTATAACAAAGATGCCAGGGCCACATTTAGGCTTTGTGGTCCCCTAGGCTAGACATGTAGTGCGGGCTCCCGTCGGCAGTGGCCCCTGCGACCACTGGGGGCTGCCTCCGGCTATCAACGGTTAAATTCATTCGGGCTAAGAAATTATGGGCATTTTTTTTTTTATAGCTCTACTACTGGCCCACGTAGCCTATGCTTAAATGCGGCCCTGAAAGTTGCAGTATACTATGGCCGGGGTGTATGAATTTAGATTGAAGTCACTGTCGTACACCTGCAATAAGATCTAAAATTCCCCAGCCTTCATGCCCGGAAGGTTAGGTAAGATAAATTCATTTTGTATATGATGTAAACAGCGAGTAGCAATGGGAGGTCCAAGTTTTAACTTTTTGTGTGATAATAAGTATTTATAAAAATTTACGTTCATTTGCAATTGAATCATCTTTTATCGTTTGTTTTATCTACTCTTTCATATTGTTATTAAAACTTTTAAGTTTGTAATTCCACGGGCTTTTGCTGAGGGTGTTTGGTTGCAACAATACAACTACAATAGCTCCTTACCTATCGATCATCACTTGCTAACCCCGTTCACTTCATTCTCGGAAAGTAAGTGTGTGTATATATATATATATATATATAAAAAACACACTTCGAACTTTTGATTCTTCAGTAAGTTATTCTCATATATTTTTATTATAATTATATCATCCAATATTTTGCATTAAATGGTTTAAAAATTTAATAATAAGTAATCGAAATTTTATGTATGTATATATATATATATATATATATATATATATATGTATATTATTTTCTGTAGCTCATCCTTCTTGTCGTTTAATTTGGCCCGTTATGCATTCTGGATTTAAACCAAGAATGACGAACGAAGCTGCCTCGCTACTGTTTAGTACACACTATTATCTTGAGAAAATTTATTCATTAAATAATTCTACTCTCATTTTTCCAACAATGATTATTTATTTCATATTCAGTATTGAAACTCTCACAAGCTTAACAAATCTTAATTCAATGATTTTCAAGTCAAACTTCTACTATTACAACCAGTAAACAAAACCATAGATACAGTCAGCGATATTCATTGCATAACACTGTCTTACATGTTAGACAACTTAACCATCCCACCATTCGATTTTTGTGTGTTTGTACTGATTTTTAGTGCTTTGGATTTAATGTATCTTTTTATATTCTTATTAACTCTCTGAACTCCCTCTCCAATGTACTGGTGCCCTCCTTTCATATACTGATGCGTCCCTTCATTTCTGAAATGTGGTCTCGGGTTTACTGACCCCACTTATATCCATGAGAATTGCTTCACGATTATTTAATCTTTTGGTAACCAGAGACCTCACAAAGGTATCAACAAGCTTCATTTTAAAGATATCCAACATATTTTGTCCTGGAAAATTTAGGTTGCCATCAATTATGACCCTGAATTTCAATTAAAGTACCCCCCAATGATCTCATCTTAGTCATTCATTTTTGCACTATAGAAAACAACAAACACCCTTGTTTATTCAGTCTTATACCACAGAAGTCTACACCCAGTTACTCATCATATATGAGTGCGAGCAAACTGTTACAGTATTTGTTAACAAGTGTGGATACCTTTCTACCAGTTCCTCCAGTCTCTCTGCAGTATACTCTATAAAACATATCTTATTTTACTCATGGGATCACAAGATGTACATTAAATAAAACAAAGTCAATCTCAGATAAAAATTACTTATGTTAAATGCGTTAAACAAAAATTTTCTTAAATTCATAAACTTTTCCACATCAAATCGAAATGTAACGTGCCCTATTTTACCCAGGCGACAATGGGCTGTACAATTAACAAAACCCCCTTCAAAATCTGACCAGTGGTTTATTCATTAATCGCGTTCAATGAAAAATTGGCACTGGACTAAGCCTAGCAAGTGGCTCTATCAACGTCAACACTGCAATACAGTTATGCAGCAGTGTATGCAATACACACTCAATGATTAATCCAACCCATGCATGACCTAGAGGTTTCTCATCTGTTCCAAATTGAGTTACCTGTACTGCAAAATGAGTTTTCTCGGTGTAATGTTTTACCTGTTATTATATTTTTTAACTAAAAAGGGTTTCTCAATAAATTCAATGGTTATAAAGTATCTGAATTCCATTACTACAAAAATCTTGTAAATCTACATTCATTCAGCCTGTATGAACCCACAAGTCATTTTACACACAAGGTAGGGTCAAAAAGTTACTGGAATTTGTTAATAAAAATTTATTGAAAGTATGTACAACATTTTTACCTTTTTTCCTTCAAAATACTCTCCTGCTTCTACACACTTATTCCACCACTAATACAATTGTTGAAAAAACTCCTGAAAGCCATTTTTCGAAAGTTCTTTCAGCAGCTTCGTCGCATTTTCAATCACTTCTGACAAATCAGCAAAACGTCATCCCTTTCATATAATTTTCATCCGTGGTAACAGGTAAAAATCTTGTGGTGCAAGATCGGGAGAATATGGAGTGTGTTCCAGACTAGTAACATAGTTTTTGGCAAGGTACTGTTTCACCATTACGGATCGATGTGACGGGGCATTGTCATGCAACAAAAACCAATCTTTCTCTGCCCATTGTTCAGGTCGTTTCTGTCAAATTGCATCTTGTAACCAAAAACACCTCCAACATTACTTTACCCCCGCTTCTGTCCAGGCGAAATATTTGTTTACTTGATGATGTTTTCGACTTCAATTCAGCAGACTGCCGTTTCGTCTGAGGGTCATATGGAAAGCACCACATCTCATCACCTGTTACAAATTTGCTCAGGAAGCTGTCATTTGCATCAGCTATTTCAATCAGGTCCCTGCACATGGTCACACTCATTTTATTTTTCTCAGGGGATAACATTTTTGGAACCACGTGCAAGCAAACACAACGCATGTTCAAATCATTATGAAGAATACTGTGAACACTCCCATTTGAAATACCAATTTGGAGGCAAAAATATCGATGACTGTTCACCTGTCCGCACGCACAAGTTATCAAATGCACTCATCATTCACATCTGTCATGAAAGTTGAAGGCCACCCAGTCCGAACATCATCGTCAATTGTGCAACCATCGCGAAAAAAAACTTGTGCCACTCGTAAACTGCCGTTTTCTTCATCGCATAGTTTCTGTATGCAATACACAGAATCTGATATTGCCAAGCTGTTGTAAAGACGAGATTTCACAATCAGAGAACGGAAAGAAACTACATCTAAAATATCACGCACCGCATGCATGAAACCAACTACAACTGGCTGCTGCTTGGCACCTTCCTCAGTAGTGTTGCCAATCTCGCAAACAAAAATTCCATTTCTGGCAAACAACTGCTTGACTGTACACGACAATTCTGGGAACTTTTTGACCCTACCTCTTATATTTTGCACCTTTATAAATTTGAATTAAGGCAAAATAATCTTTTAGAAATAAGGCACCTCAGTAACATATGGTCAATAAATAACACAAGACAAATGAAACAATGCAAGGTAATGTGTTTTTATGAAGTATGCCCCGAATTCTGTACAAGGATCTGTCCAATTTACTATTAATATAGTATCTTCAGGTGATCAGCCGAGTGTGCAGGCAGGGCCGGTTTAAGGCTACCGCCAGAACCGCAGCGCGGGGGACCCCAAGCTTGAGGGGCCCCCGCCACGATCCCCTTCAAAATTTGTCCTTACTTAACGAACAATTTTCCTGCTAAAATAAATAATCTACAAATTTAGAATGTTAACAAGGTGCGCTCACCTATTTTCCCATAAACAGGACAGATTTGATGAATACCGCGATTGTCGATCTTCTCTTGAACCGACGATGATATAGCTTTTCATTTCTGTTGCAGTCGGTTGCCGGCTTCTTGGGAAATGCAAAAATCGTTTGTTGTCACCAACAGGCACACTACGCCTTTCTGCTCACAATGCCTCCTGGCTGTTTGGGATTTCCACATTCGAATAACGGGCCCCAAAAATACCTTGGTTCGGCAACCCAGTCAGGTGTGAAGTACAAACGCAGTTTGTGTGTGTATATATCTGGTGGTATCAGAACATGTGATTTTTTTCACAGAAGAATGTAGAATGAATCATAAGTACTTGTCAGGTGCTAAAAAAAAGAAAAAAATAGGTGATATATCCTAAAAGAGCAGTTGCGGCAAAAGGGATCATCAAGTAAATTTTTAAATCGAACTAACAGTTTTTCTACTAATGTACATTGTGATATAAAATTTCATTTGACACAATGGACAGCAGGGCTTAGCCAGAAATGAAAGTGACAGTAGTTGGGAGATCGATATGAGATGCATTGATTAAACAGACTCGACGAAGTTGGTCCCGTTCAGCTAATACTCAATTAACTGCAGGTCCTTTTGTACACAGATTTAGAGAAATCTTAGTCCGTTTCTTTAATCGTTGTTTTAGCTCTCTACACATACGTGTGTGTGTGTGTGTGTGTGTGTGTGTGTGTGTGTGTGTGTATAAAATCACGAAAATTATCAAAAGTGTAGACAAAAGAACATCTAGAAAAGAAGTAGGGGGCCCCGAAAACAAACTTCACAGGGGGCCCTGAAATTCCTAAAGCCGGCCCTGTGAGCAGGGAGTCACCTGAGAAGACTATATTAATTCCCAATGCCGAGAAAAACTTCAATCTTGCCTATTTACCATATTTATCACACAATACAAAATTTATCCTCTTTACTGTATTACCACCACAGCAATTGGAAACCATCCCACTTGATCTTCAGCACTAGTAGCACGTGTTAAATTAACAAAACAAATTTTGACATTTCAGGGCTGTCAAGAAATAATGGTATTTTGTATCTTTCCTTGAAGGTTGGAAACCTTTAAAATTGCTCCTTAGTACATACACACAGAGCAGTTTTTTATCCAGCCTAAAGCATTTCTCCATTCTAAAAGTGGTAAGAAACATGGTTACACAATAAGTAATATACACTATAGTAAGCCACCAATGTTGAAATAAAATGAGTTAAATATTCCAGAATACATATTTTGCAACAATCTACCAGTTACTATCAATTCATATATAAGATAAGGGGATCATGACTTAACCCTTTGACTGCTGTAGACGCGTGTGCCTTCTACTGCGCCCAGGTGCTCTAAACATGTTAACACGCGCCCTTGCTCCTACCCTCAGGTGCTCTGGACGTGTATACACGCGCCGCCTTGCCACCCTGTCTGTGCTCTGGATGTGTTTAGACGTCCAGCCGCTCGGGTGCCTGTGTGCTCTGGACGCGTTAACGAGCAAGCCACTTAGCGACCAGGTCACGTAGCCGTGATGTCCACCCCAGCTGGTTAATTGCATTCCAACATTCGGCCCTTGAGTCTCTGCAGTTGCGATCTTATTTGTGTTGTTATTTTCATTTTAGTTTTTACTGAGAAAATGGATAGCCTTCGTGTTTGTACAAACGAAGAAATCATTGAGATTCTTACTGGAAGCGACAGTTAGAATGATCTCTTTGATATGAATGATAGTGAAGACCCTTCAATAAGATCTCGAAGTAATAGTCCTAAGCCTTGTACATCTGCTAATGGAAAACGACTGTCTCTCCACAAGAGGTAAACATTTTCAGTATCTGAAGCTTCATATAATGAGAGCTAAATTTGTGGAAAAAGAGGACGCTTTAGTGACAGCTTTGACTGAAAGAAAAGAGATTCTCGTCCTTTTTTGACAGATGATTCAGCTGCAGGACACACATATGGATTAGGTCAAAATTCCAGCATTTTGTCATTTTTCAGAATATTTTTAACAGAAGATCTTATGAAATCTATTGCTGAAGGAACCTATAGATTTTATTTATATACCAAGACAAATATGCCAGAATCAGTTCACTATAGATTTTCAAGATGAAAGGATTTAGTGGGAGACATTTTCGAAATATTATTCACATTAAAAATTCAATGTGATAGCACGCCAATGCGTAGATGTGCTGGATGTTCGAAACAGAAAGGGCGTCCAGAAACTAGGTACAAACACAGTACAGTAATACTGTGTGTTGTGCCATGTTTGGAGGCTTGTTACACGAAAAACATTTATTAACCATGGGTAACTACACTGTAACAATTTCATTACATTTATACGCCTCCAAAACTGAGTGCAATACAAAAAAATTGAAAAAAAAACCCAATATTTTTAACTTCGCCAGTGATGGTCTAAAGCCCAGAACCAAAAGAAGGATGGAAAATATATGCAGAATTTGTGAAAGGTATTCGAACACTTAACTTCGAAATTTTCTGCTGATGAATTACTGTGCTAACAACAAAAACACCAAACACATTTCAGTTGCTGTAATATCTATTTAGCATATGAAGTACCTGTATGTTTGTGTATGCGGACATTCACTTTTACAGGAGCTTTACATTGAAAATCCTTAGATGTCAGAGTAACTGCATTTATTTTGTATCTGGGGTTTCAAAATGCAAAGTGAAAATGGAAGGCCGTCACACACAACGCCTCAGAAATATTCAGCACAGAGCAGTCCGGGCCACGTGGCGAACTCAGCAGGGCAGGTATCGGCCGATCGCGGCCTCTCAGCGCAGGTAGACGGATTAGAGGATAACAAAGGAGCACCCAGCGAGGACTCTGCCGGGCAATACCTAGCAGTTAAAGGGTTAATAGGTATCCATGTACACACACCTGATCCTCTTCTTGTATGGCTCATCTGTGTACTTTAATAAAGTTTTTAAACCAAAATATTGTGAAATGTGTTTGTTCTTTCTTTGATTTTTGTTGCTGTATTCCTGCATTCATCACTACTAAGTGATGGTCTAATTTTCCTTTTCATTTTTATAATATCAATTGTTTGGCAATCACTTCAAAAGAATTTACTCATTTTACCCTACCAATCCTGATAGTGAGAAACTATAGAAATTCCATAGCAATTTACATATACCTGTAGTTAATAAGCATAATTCATAGTAAAATGATTTAAGACACTAAAACTGAGAAAGGAAAGAGAAATTCAAACCAAAACTTACCAGGGATCGACAAACGCAAAAAAGCCGAACACATGTAACACAATATTTAGTTATTAAAACTTACTTCTCGTGATTAGATGAGAAAATGAGATTGGATGTAATCACACCGGCGTCCGAGCTCGTCGAGGTCATTAGAGCCAAGAGAGGATGGGGTACAAGGGTAGACAAGGAATTTTGCTTCAGAATTCCGCAGGAACCATCCCAAGAATTATTTTGGGGAAACCACGGAAAACTGAAATCTGGATGGACAGATGGGGATTTGAGCCCTAATAGCCCCTACTGTATTTCTAGACTCATACTTTTCTACCATTCAATCCAAAATCAGATACAAAGTCTTTTTAAATGTAAACTAGCTGGAGAATACAAAAATCAGTCCTTATCTGTGAACCCACAATCATATCCCACTGCTTAATCACAATTCAAGTCAAGGACATGACGTGTATAATTATAAAACCCCAATTAAGGTTAGGGAAGGGCACAAATCTGTTAGTTTTTCACTGGAGATTCTAGAAATAATTACCAGTAATGGACAAGAATTAAGCTTGTTATATTAAAGAACAATCCTGGCATTCACTAAAATGCTAGTACTCGTGCAGCACAATTGACAAGGATTCTCAGTTTTAAATGAATTTCAATACTTATTTTATAAATTACATTACAGGAAAAATTGACCATAACCACCAAAATAAAAATGAAAAACAACTAATTCAGTTTATCAAGAACTCACTTTAATAGAACTCTTCAAATAAATTGTAACTCTTGAACATTACAAACACTTTTAACAAACAATAAGTATCACATTTGACCTCGAGGCACTTTCCTAAAACATTAAATCAGTCCACCAAACCCACAACCTCAATTTCAAATCTGTTCAGTCAATGACAAACATCAAGAAATGTCCCCCCCCCAATCAGGTTTATGACATTTCTATCATTAGGGTCATTTGACTGATCATTATAATAAATTTGCTAAGTTATAGCTGTTACTAAGAAACACTGAGGGCATGAAAGTCCCCAGTCATTCCGTAACAGCAACCTTAACTTCAGCAGGATGTCTTGCTCACATCAATGCCAGATGATTTCGAAACCTTCAAAGTTGTAAGTGTCTGCAAAGAAAAACAAATATTTCATTAAAAACAATTTGTCCATACAATAATATCTTTTAAATTCTGAAAAAAGGGTGTGAAAGAAAGAAAAAAAATTACCTCAGCACATGTTGGATGGATACCAATTAAGTTCTGGAAATCTTGAAGTTTAGCACCAAGTTTTAAACCAAGAGCAAAGCCCTGTGTTATTTCACCAGCATTTGGTCCAAGAATGTGAAAGCCAACAACAAGATTCTGAAAATAGCCAAACAAATATTCTAATTTAATCAAAAAGTGACAACACTGAGGCAGCAAAAACACTACTATGACCATATTATGGACTAAGGATATGCATACAACTTGTAAAAATTTTGGCCTCACATTACATGCACTACAGAAATGTAAACAAATCCAATAACAAAAATCAAATGATGAAGTAAATATCAGCATTACAAAATTACTTTGGCCTTTAAACAGCATACTAACAATAATAAAAAAAAAAAAGCAGAGCTTTGTTACTATACTTTGACAAAGTCCAGCTGAAATCCACAAGTGGGAACCTGCTAGCCAATTCTTAAATAAAAATCTTTGCATGCCTCGGTTGGCAAAGCATGCTGGTAATTCAAATAAACATCCACATATTCAGATGAGTAAAGTAATTTGGAGGTACTAACTGCCAAAAGCCTCCATCATATACTTTCTACCACACTAGTGAGAACTAATGTGAATCATAGGATTCATATGCAAGTTGTCAACTCCACAGATTTATTTATTTATTTGAGGGGGAGGGGGAGGGGGTGCAGAGGTAGTGACCACAGATTTAATAAATGTATTGACTTTTTTTTTAGTAAAAAGAAAATCTGGTAAAGAATTCTGGTAAACGCTTCCCAAAAGGAAACTATTAACATGAAAGGGTAACAAATACACCTTTACAAGTAACATAAGAAATTATATGCTGCCATTTATCAAACAGTTATTCAAAAAGAAATTTTTAAGCTAAGTATTTGAGGTAGTAATTTATTTCTTCCAGGGATAAACAGGCACCCAATATATGGATCTCAAAGCTTGTTTTAATCTCAAAACATATTTAACATAAAGTTTACTTAGCAATACTTCATTTCAGCAACTGAAAATGGTTATGCTGGTAACCGACTTGTTTATTTTTCTGTCATTTATGTATCCATTAATGTGCTAAATTTTTGTGAGCCACCACATGTAACAGATAAGATAGGCATTGTTGTTACTTGAAATATTCTACTCTGTAGAGTTAATAGCCTTTTTTTTTTTTTTAACCAAATTCTCAAATGACAATATTGCAACCATACTAATCAACAATTTCAAAAATCAAACTAGAAATATGAGGAAACAAATTGTAATGTTAAACTTCTCAACTCAATTGTTTTGGTACATTTTTTAAAGACATTTAATGGCACACCCAGCCATTCTGAGACACAGAGGAATGTGGTAAAACTTATCTCTGGCACCGATTTGTCGGCCATTAGCTGTCATCGTTTATCTGCTGCAAGTAAAGAGTGCCCCAGAAACATTGACAAGGTAGGTAGGAGTGAACGAGTAAAGAGAGGCAGCATAGACACATCTGGGTTGACACCAGGAGCGTATGCGTGTGTTCTGAAATGCAGAGGCCACATTTTCTCAGGGCATCTTTTGTCATGGTGATTTTTCTTGTGCTTCAAGGAGCGACTACAGCCACACATGGGAGGTAAGTTGGTGAATGTTTTAATAAGTGTTGGTTCATGAAAAAAAAGAAGAGGTGCTTGCTTCAGCATTGAACCTCCAGCAACCGTTGCTACAAAACTGTTCAGTGATTTTTTTTTTTTTTTACATCTGGACGCTGTGGATCAATTGTGCTTTTCAATATAGCTGGATTATTAATGGAGTTAGCTAATGTAATGTGTGTTATGTATAATTCTCTATTTATTTGTTTTTTCTTGATATGAAAATTTTTTATTCGAACCTTTACCACCCAGTTACACCATGTTGAACAATTATCGAACTGATGGAAAAAAAAAAATTGTCTCATGTTCTACCTAACTGGGAATAATTTTTTAAGCATTGATAAAAAAAAAAGAGTTTAGTTTTCGTCGAGTTTTTTTTTGTATGAGCAATTTTTTTTATCTGCTTAACGTCTCTCTAACAGTGAGGTATTTAGAGACAGGAAAGGATGGGGGGCAAGGAATGGGAAGGAAGCATCCCGGCATTTGCCTGGAGTGATTTGGGAAACCATGGAAAACCCAAATCTGGATGCCCGGATGGGGATTCGAACTGCCGTCCTCCTGAATGCGAGGCCAGAACGCTAGCCGTTACACCACCATGCTCGGTATGAGCAATTTCAATGTACCATTTGTTCAAGAGGTGTTCCCTAAAATTTCTCTAAAGCCAATGTTCTTCAGAATTCCAATTGCTTTATTCAAATATTGTACTATAAGTCTGTAAACTCAAATCTCACCTTACAGTGCGATTTAAAATATTCAATATTCATTTAAACAAACCAATCTTCCATCTTGTGCAGAGATGAATATGAATGTCTATAGTACTTTGGACAAGTATAAATTTGTAATGAACCATGACATTTCAAAATGTGTCTAGAAACTGCACCTTTATTTTGTTTTACTAATTTCAAGAATTATGGCAGAATTATTTCTTACAAATTGTTCGTTTACCTGTAATTTAGAAAAGAATTGTATTTCATCACATATGATACTCACTTCTCAGATTTTTAGTTTTTAGGTAAATATGAGGCACATACCATATGGCCGTGGTCCAAGGTTGATGCTTCAGCTAAAAGAAAAACTGGCATCACTTTTTTTGAACACCTTCACCTGAACTCCACACACCTCCTTAAACATTTCAACACTTTTATACCATATGCTTGAAGGGATTTCTCAATGGTGTTGACAGATGAGGTGACAGCTAATATGAATTTATCATCTGACTTGAAATGGGTGCTAATAGACTTTCTAAGGTTTGTAAATTGGAAATGGAGAGGCCAGATTTGGTGAAATGCGTTACCAAATGAAACCCATTGCAATCATGGCAATGAGAAACTTGTGACTGGGAGCACTGTGTGCTGATGAAACAATACCTTCGACAACTTGCCTGTTCTGTTTTCATCAATAGTTGCTTGCATCTCTTTCACAAGATTAACATAATAGTCTCTCTTCTTTTTTTTTGGGGGGGGGGGGGAATCTGACTGCATCACAGCCTTAAATTTTTTCCTGCAGAAGAGAATAATTGGTGTACTTCCACTGCACTGACTGCTGCTTTGATTCTGTGGTTAAAATGAAGAGCCTAGCAATCATTAATAGTTAAAGATTTTCTCCAAAAGCTATCTGATTGGCTTCAAAGAGTGCTAAAATACAGGAGACCTTGCCCTCTTGACCAGCTGTCTAAAGTTTCAGCTCCCGAGCAACATAAAGCTTTCTCAGGTCAAAGTATTCCATCAAAATACTATTTAATCTTTTTTTTTTGGGATGCCAGATATCTTGTCAACCCAGTGAATTATTAACTTTCATCATCACCATTTCATTACTTTGTGGGCATTTTCCTGAGTAGTTGCCTTTAGTGGCTATTCTGTGCAGGGATCATCTTCAGTGTTGGGGATATCTTCAGTGTTGGTTTTTCCCTATTTAAATTCAGATGCCAGAAAATTATTGCTATGCTGTAGGTAGCGTCACTGACACAATTTCCCTTCAATGAAATCTTTTTTACACTTTTTTTTTCTGAAGAATTATATGCAGTTTTTGCAAGATGGTAGGTTTTTGTTTTTGTGGCCAGGTCACAAACTTACAGGAGGACACTCGTAATGAACCGACAGTTTAAAAACCGGAATCATAATGTAAATGCCTGACAGATTATGTTTAACATATTTTAAGCTTTAGGATTGTTGAATTACTACGTAACAAAATAGAAAATAAAGGAGGAAAAGCAATGCATAATGTTGCAGACTATTTTGAAGAAATTTAACAGTCTAGCAAAAATCACAGCAGTCCTAAAAATAATTTCAAAATGATTAACAACTTAATTTTTAAAAAAAGTAGTTTTATTTTGGGCAAAAATAGTAATATATTTCCATCAGCACAACAACAGATTAACAGCTGCAACAGATTTTACGGGTCTGTATACTAGCTTCTGCATCTTTTGATGAACGGAACTTCTCTCAGTTTGTCTTTCACCATCATTATTTCTCAGCTGCATCAATAATCTACAACACAAATGTCAAAAGACGAGATTCATTTACTCTAAAATATGGTTTTCTTTCTAATTACGCTTACCATTGAGACACCATTTTTGATTCTTTATTCTTTGTGGTCCTTTTTATTATTCCTATAATGATAGCTATCAGGCCAATCATGTTAATAACTCATACTCTACTATTTTGTAAGTAAATTAATGAAAATGTTACATGTTGTCATTTTCTAAATTGATTGGTCTTTGAATCACAGTGTTAAATCCTGTAACATATCTTTTTGTCATACACTTTGATTTGATAATTTTGTTTAAGATAGAGAGAAAGTGCACAAGATGTTACAAAATTAAAGCTAATAAGTAACTACTGGTAGAATACTCTTATCGAGGATAACTAATAGCAATAATCAGACTGCCATTAAATTTCATACTTAGAAGTGTCGCACACTGCGAGTTTAGTGACATTTGAAATTCATGTTTACTAGCACCAATTCTTAAGGTTATATGGAAAGACCCTGCATCACTCTCAGATATAGTGAATGAGCTACTTACGACAACTTTCAAAAGGAGAAAGATGAATAAACAGCAACTGATCTTCTGTTAAATATTCACCTTTGACTAAAAATTATTATTGAGAATAGAAAAGTGTGCAAGTGATAAGATACACAAAAAGTGATAACTGCCATCTAGTACCTCATTCAGATGAAAGGCCAAATTTACTTCGACTAAAGTTAGAATAGTTATATGACAGTTTGGAGAGTTAGCCATTCGAATAATGAATATTACTGATAAAAAAATTACCTGTTGATTTTTCAAACATACTAATTTTGTGTAAGGCTTGCCTACATCCCTGTTTGAAAGAGCATACTCTACAGGAGCAAAGTGAGTATGATACACTTCTACATTTTCTTTTCCAAATTTTTCTATGGCCAATTCTTCAGAAAGACCTACAGAGCCATATTCTAATGGTGTAAATACAGTAGTTGGAATGTTGCTATAATCTGTCTTTTCTGTGCTTGAGCCGAACAATCTCTGAAACAAATTGAAAATATGAAAAAGTAGTTCATAATACAGTTGAAAAATCATTAAAGTAAAAATAATTTGGTAAAATAAAAATGGACACTAGGGTTATCTCAAGGATGCACATTGAGCTTCACTTAAAGATTTACAAGCAAAGTCAACTCCAATTCCAAAATAGGAAAACTTTATTGCAACTTGGAAGTGTAAGGTTACCAAAATCCATCTGTTACTTTTACTTTAGTAGCAAGAGTTCACACTTTTATAGATTGACATCTTCCAACCAAATATTAACTTTTCCTAATCATAATGCAACCCATTTCCAAAGATAAGACTCCGGTGAACGAACAATGAACAGAACATAAAATTACTGTTTATGCCAATTTTCTCACAATATAATGGAGAAGTAGGTAAAAGTTCTTACTGTCACCAAGGCAGGTGAAACAAATGATTTATGGCCTGTGGATACAAGAGGCAATAAGAAATAACAGCTTTAATCACTTAGAAGAATGTGTAAGAAATATAATGCAATAAAATAAAATCACAGGTTCATGCTACATAAAATAAGATTGCCAAGTGTTGAAAGTTTAGGTAGGAGTCATCAGAAACAAAGTAAACAAATCTTGGCAGTTTTAACAATAAAATGGCTTCAGGACTTAAAGTATGAATTTGACTTTTTTTCATTTTTTAAAATCTCAACTTAAGTGGCACATATTGATAGGAATAAAGTCTAAATCAGCCATAATGTTCCAAGTGCCTCTTATAACTTTGCAAGAATGATTAAAAACTGAAGTAATAAAGCACATAAAGAATGATGAAAATTGGCACAGTTACAACCACTGAAATGATGCAGATGAAAAAACAAAGAACTACTGTTTCTCTCCCTCCTCCTTTTTACCAGTCCCTCGAGTGCTTCGATACAACCTCCATTTATTTCTATCCCGAGTTAATCTTTCCACGCAATATAATCCTCCGGCTGGGATCATATTGCACGAGTATGCCGGGAAAGTCTCCACTCACTAATTTCTCCACTTGGTATATTATAATCTAGATTCTAAAAAACAAATTCTTTCCTCAACCCATCATTTCATACTTCGTCTGTCTACTTAATTTTATGTATCTTCCTATAGCACATTTCAGATGCATCAAATTTCATTCTTTCTAATATTCCTAAACTCCAAGCTTCACTTGCACAGCTAAATTGATCTGCTCCATGCACCCATTTTTACAAACTTCTGAGCCATAGATCAATGTTTGAAACTGTTTTCCCTTTTTCTAATGCTAACCTACATTTGAGATCCTTCTCCAGCAATTACTTGTAATTTGACTTCCTAAATAACAAAATACTCTCAATGGTCCCAAACCCCTAACCTCATTCTGCAAGAGATAAGGAAGAGAAGTAATAACATGGGTCCACCTGGCTCCTGTAAGGTGAAACATGGTCGAATCTCAGCTTCCAACAAATATATTTCATATTCTACACCACATATAGAATGGAAATATCAGTAGGGAATGTCTCGGTAACTCGAAAGAGAAATCCTCTATTGTATTATGCAATGCATTGGGACCTAGGATTTTGGGGAATCCCACCACCTACATACAAGGCATGTCAGAGCTTCTTTCAACACCTTCAAAATTGACATTTAAGAAGAAATAATTCATTGGGGGTTATAAATGTCAAGTCAGGGAAAAAGAAAGAATTAGAATAGCTCCTGGACGAACATCAAATCCGTATCTTAGCTGTGCGAGAGACCAGATTCACTGACGAGAGCAACATGGACACACGACACAACAGGGTGTTGGCAATAAATGATCGCCATCTTCATAAACAAAAACAAAATATTGAATAATGTCACAGACTTTACATTGAAATCTGAAATAGTCTTTACTTACAATTAAGTGCAAAAACAAATAGTATATACTCTCATCAACTGCCATGCTCCCACAAACGAAGACAACAAGAATAACCAACAGAAATTTGATGACTTCTGGGACGTTCTGCAAACCAAAATCACCCAGATACTGGTAAACCGTGAAAAAATCTTCCCGCGACACTTCAACACACAGATAGGAAGAGAAAGGAAATACTGTGACATAGTAGGAGACTACCCAGCACATAAGAGGACAAATAAGAAAGGGGAAAGGCACCTTGGAACGTTCCAATTGAAACTAATGTCAACTTTCTTACAAATCTTCCTAGAAAAGCAAAGACATTGGTATCTCCAACTTCTAATCTAAGGAGAATTCCAATTAGACCACATAGCATTAACCAGGATAAGCACAAGAGAGGTGACAAATGCAGAGGTGATCAAAAATGGGAAATTAAACTCTCCAAAGTTAAAATCAACTTTCTCCCACCATACCAGAAGAAAGGCCCGCCTAAAGTCAACACGTACAGGGGTTGGACAAAATAATACGAACACCTGACATTTACATATTATTTATTTATTAATATGGTGTGGGGCCACCTTTTGCTCGTAGAACAGCTGCAATTCTTTGCGGAATAAATTTGTCGAGTGTCTGAATAGTTTCCAACGGAATGTTGTCACATTCTTAAACAAAAACATTCACCAATTGCTTCAATGATGTTGGAGGTGGAAATCTGCTCCTTATTCTCTGCTCCAAAACTCCTCACAACTGTTCAATTATATTGAGGTCTGGCGATTGTGCTGGCCAGGGAAGATGTTTGATGATATTCTGATACCCCTCAAACCAGGACAGAATCTTTTTGGCTTTGTGTATGGGCGCATTATCATCTTGGAAGATGGCAGTGTTTGGCAGCAGTATTTTAGTAATAGTAAGAACTTCATCAATGAAGATGTCGAGATATTCATTCGCAGTCATCCAGCCAATGATGTGAATGAGAGGACCAGCTGAATACCATGATATAGCCACCCAAAACATAACGGATCTTCCCCCAAGCTTGACTGTTTCTTTGGTGTTATCCATACATAAACCTGGCCGTTAGTAGGAAACAATGCGAACGATGATTCATCAAACCATACCACATTCTTCCAATCGTCAAGTGTCAAGTTTTTGTGATCGTGGCACCACTTGTTTCACAGCTTAGCGTTGGTAGCCATTATAAGGGCTTTGCAATTACAGCCCTTCCGTGAATGCGAGCTTTGTGGAGCTCCTGCCATACTGTTTTTGTCGAAACAGTATTACTCAGGTGTGTATTGAGTTTTGCTGTCACTTTTGCTGTGGTAATTTTGTGTTGTCTGGCCACAATCCTTTTTAATGTTTGTCGGTCTCTGTCGGTTAACTCTGGGTTTCATCCACTATTCCTCTTCGCTGACGATGTTTTACCATCTTTTGTGTATGCTGTCATTACCGTGGATACTGTCGCTCATGAGTCTTTAAACAGTTCAGTTGTTTTTGTCACAGACACTCCCACTAACCGAGCTCCAACAATTTGCCCTCTTTCTAAGTCTGAGAGATCACGCTTTTCACCGATCGCTTGTCATAACCATCACAGATCAAAGTGTATCATACACTGACACACAACCTACAAGACCTGCCACGTCAATTATGCCATACATGTCCATCGCAGTATCCACACGGACGTAGTGGTGCCAACATGCAACAACCTGTACTCTATAGCATGGTGTTCACATTATTTTGTCCAACCTCTGTATAATACCAACCGAATGAACAGCAATCAAGACGACAAACTCGGGGAAGAAATTTGCACCTCTAAAATGGGAACATGGCAAGACCTCTGCATAGGAATCACGAAACACCAAGAAAATACTCTTATTTGCAAAAAGTAAACATGTAATCTGGTAGTGGAATTAATAATGTAAGCAAGTTCACAAGAAGAAATCCGATGCATGGAGAAAACTAATTTTCAGCAATGCTGGAACAATTGGCATCATACAGAAAAGGGGAAAACGAACATCAAGAATATTGCATAGAACAAAAAGAACATTTGAGAATGCAGAAATTATATAACATTCAGGAAAGCTTCACAAAACACAATGCCAGAGATTTCTTCCAAACCTTTAGGGACAAACTCAAAGATTACCAAATGTCAGCTTCAGGAACAAAGAGGGTAAAACCGGACTGAACCATCAAGAAAATTACAAGATACTAAGCGATTTGAAATCTATAATACTGCCACAAAAATGCTGAGCGGGAAAAATATTGTGATTCTTTCACAGACCTAAAAAGGCTTTTGACTCAGTGGACAATGACACCCTTCAGCGAATTTGGGATCAAATCTAAACTGGCAAACATAATCAGGGAGACATTAACAGGCACAACCTCTAAGGGGAAGTTCATGGGAGAACAATCCCAATCATTTGAAATCGAGACAGGCATGTGATAGGGTGAAAGATTATCACCGGTACTTTCAAATGTGTTTTAGAAAAAAATAATGAGAATTCGCAATTCAGAACTAAAAAATCAAGAAATAAGCTCAATCTGTTTAGGGGAAAAAAATTTGAGTTAACTGCTTAGCCTTTACAGAGGTAACGGCACCTAGCAAGGATCACTGGAAGGAGAAAACAAAATTCGTGAAAAATACGGACCAAAATTCCTTGAAACAGAGAGTGAAAGGATTGAAAAGGTAAATAAATTCAAATACCTTGGCGAGACCATACAAGAGGATGGACTAGGAAAAGCTGTGGTGGGTGATCAGATCTCAAAAATGGAGAAAGCTTATGGGCTAGTGAAAAAACATCTGTAACAACAAGGCCATCTCTTGGAATTCCAAAATAAGGCACTACAATACTGTAGTCAAAACAAAGTGCCTATAAACTAGCAAAAGTCTCTCCCTGAATCAGAAGATAGAAAAGCTGGCAGTCTTAAACAGAAGGACCCTCTATAAAATCATGGGCCCAATCCAGACTGGTAAAGGATCGAAACTTTAAAGCAACAATGAAGCCTAAAATAATGTGGAAAAATGTTGTCGAACACAAAAAAAGAAAGTTGACATTTCTCAGACACTTGTACAAAATGGATAAAACAGAACAAGGGGAAAAAAAGAATGATTAACTATGGAGCAAGAAAACTACAGCATGGATGAAGGAAGTTCATAAAGATTTGGAAAGTTTGAAATATAATCAGTAATTTGAAAGGGTTTTGAATTCAAAAGAATAGCAAAGTTTGGAAGAACTTAATGGATGAACAAAAAGCAGCACAATGCATGTATAGAGGAGTATTGGAGGAAAAAAGAAACTTCAGGAGGGGAATAAGATATAGATTGTAGTGCGACCCTAAGCGGTCAATTCAAGAAGGGAGGAGGAGTGGAAACCTCTCACTGCTTCTGTAAATATTTTTCAATACAGGATACTCTTGCTCATATCTGCTAATGAGACAGCATCACCGGCAAATTGAAACAAACCTATAAGCCATATTAAATTTTTTCTTTCACTTTTTTTATTTGCTTCCCTTACATAAAACTTTAATATTGCCTCAGTTCCTTTTTAACCGATGTTTATTATTGACACACTGTTCTTGTATAATTTTATTTTTATTTTTTTTATTGTGGATCTGTCTTTAAAATCTTGAACTTTTTGTTACATCTAACAATATGAGAAATATTTCCAAAGACACAAACCCCAGAAACAAATTCTTGATTGGTAACTCCAATAGTAATTTTAATTGGATATGAAATCTACATAAATTTTTATTAAAATGTAGGTTTCATTGCCTAAAGGAGGTGTCTTTATAACCATAAGTACAGATACCCAATCTGAATCCAAAATAATATATGTTTAATTTTAAGTTGGTAAGACAGTGTTCAAGACGAGCTGCTCCAGTTGCCTAAGCATTTAATTTATTTAGATGGTACAGAGTAGTGATCTACATATCATGCAAAAATGGGATATAACTAATCTGTTTTGCCACAACTGGATCAATTACTTTTTTTTAACTGCTTAAAGTCTCTTAACAGCGAGGCCTTTAGAGACGGGAAAGGATGGGGGGGGGGGGGGCAAGGAATGGGAAGGAATTCGGCCATGGCCATTTGAAGGAAGCATCCCGGCATTTGCCTGGAGTGATTTGGGAAACCATGGAAAACCCAGATCTGGATGCCCGGACGAGGATTCGAACCATCGTCCTCCCGAATGCGAGGCCAGAACGCTAACCGTTACACCACCACGCTCAGTGGGATCAATTACAAATGAAAAACTGGTGGCATGTACAAGGTTGCACATTAAATTGTTTAACGTGTACTTGTTGGTACTTAGAACACCTAGCTAGCCATGCCTGCATATTAATTGTAATGAAAATTATCTCACACGAAAGATTTATTCAGTTCTGATTACTGTAGCAATATTGTTTTCCTTACTCATATCTTTATGGAGCACTGAAACCAAAGTAATTGGATCTGGGATAGGAATGGAGCTATGAACTAAGAAATATGACCATGGCCTTTTGAAGGATCCATTCTAGGAGTCACATGGAGTGGTTTTGGGATACTGGTGACTGAACACATCCTTCTAAATGCCAGGCCCCAGCATTTAGCTAACCCGCCATACCCAGTTTAACAAAACATTTTTTTTGTAAATGAGTAGTCAGTTAGGCAGTTACAGACAACCTCCACCATTATAAACTTTATCAGATTAACCCCACTAATTTCTGGGTATATTATGTATTACAAAAAAAAAAAAAAAAAAAAAACACCCAGAAAAGCACAATCTTGCATGGTGATATATTTGCCCAACTATTATTTCATTGCCTGAAAAAGCTGTTATTACAACTATAAACTAGGCAATAAAAAATGAAGGGGACAACCATCTAAAAGTTACTTAACTCAATATATAATTAAGCTAAGGAAAAAGGAAACTGCCTTAGGCAATATAATTGCAAGGAAAGGGAAAATGACTCATCACTCACCAAAGTTGAAGGCAGCGACGAGAGAAGAACTCATGAACACACAAATATACTCAATATTTCGGTTATTAAACCTTATTCATGATGGAGAAAATGAGGCTCGGGAGGTGTGCACACGCCGAGGGTTGCTACATGACTGGGTGGATTATCAACATGGCGGTGGGACTGAGATATTGTATATAAATATATGATCTGGACCCACAGTGAAGATCAACTCCTAGAATTCCTTTATTCCCTTAACAATAGCCATTCCATTAATTTCACCTGGACCTACTCCTGTTCACACATCACGTTCCTCCATGTTGACATCACACTCAGGCAGGGTGCTCTTCACACCTCTGTCCACATCAAACCAACTAATCTACAGCAATATCTACGTTTTGACAGTTGCCACCCATTTCATACCAATCGTTCCCTCCCCTACAGCCTTGCTATCCGTGGCAAATGTATCTGTTCTGAAGCTGAATCCCTCTCCCAGTATTCCCAAAACCTATCCTAAGCCCTTATTTCCCGCTCCTACCCAGCAGATCTTGTACATAAACAAATCACGCCTGTAATCACCCACCCTCCACGGAACCACTCCCTCCTGGCTCCTCTACCATCCAACCATAGCCCTGTCTTTGTCATCCAGTTCTCGCCTGGTCTCGAATCCATCAATTGAATCCTACAACAGGGGCATGACTTCCTTTGCTCCTTTCCAGAAATGTGCACTCTCTTGCCAAAAATTCTGCCAACTGTCCTCCGTACTTGTTTCAGCAGACCACCTAACCTCAAAAACATCTTGGTTCACAAATACCCTCCATCTGACTCTGCAAAAACACTTTATGGATCTTTTCCCTGTAATAGACCATGCTGCAAAACCTGCAACATACATCCTCCCACTACTAAATTTTCCAACCCTGTCACAGGGGAAACCTTTCCCATCACTGGACATGCCACATGCTCCACTACACACATCATTTACCAACTAACTTGCCGCCATTCCACGAGTTCTTATATAGGCCTGACTATACAACAACTCTCAACCAGAATGAATGGCCACAGACAAACAGTCCACACCCTCAATTTATACCTTCCAATACCTGAACATGCTAACTACCACAACTCCAACAACTTCAATGACTGTTTCACCACGAGAGCAATCAGAGTTTTCCCCGAAACTACCACCGCCTCAGAACTTCGCAGATGGGAACTTGCTTACCAAAATATCCTAGATACCAGACACCCACCCGGCCTCAACCACAGATCAAATTCCTTTCCTTGACGTATCACTCATTATTAGCAGGATTAGTAGTAGCATTACTGTCATTTAACTAATTACCTTATTTTATTTTTCAAAATTTATCCGTCCATATTTATTTACTTATTCCCCCTGTAAGCACCTTAGAATTTTGGCAAATTCTAGTTTTGCTTAGGCTGGACTTAGAAATTTCGAGAAGAGCAGTTTTTAACTTTAAGTAATTTCCCTGTAATCTTTCCCATAGTAACAATTCACCATAAAAATCATTTTAAAGTGTATTTATCATATCGGGAAACGTTTGGTTTAAGAGATATTTAGGTTTGTTCATGTTTTGAAACACGCGATCGGAAAAGTAGAAATTCTAAGACTTGCAATATCTTTAAATCGCGTAAAGCTACAACCGGATTTTTATCACCAGCTGTAGTCAGCACTATCCCCGATATTTTGGCAATAAAATTAAGTAATTTGGTAAAGATTAATTAGCGATTTTAATTAAGAGAAAAAAATAAGCTTTTTTTATTAAAAGAGATATTAAATTAAAAATTACATCAGTAGATAGTACTAATTGAGACGATTTCATACATATATTGGTTTCCATAAAAAGTTTTAGTATTTGTCCGGTAATTAAGTTTTTGAAAATGGATCACTCGGGTGGAAGTTTCGGGAAAGTACACAAAGTCCGCCAAGATTGTTCACGTGATGAATTCAGTCTTAAGACGATAGAAACCTTTTGGAATGGTAAATTAAATTAAAATAGATAGAACAGGATGATAGAAAGTCCCTGTAAAAATCTCAAATTAAACTATCATATACTTTTGAAGATATTAATTAAAGGAAGATTTGCCAAGGTCATAGGCGTGCGCAGGGCTATAATAATTTGTGCGGCAAGCACACGTTGTCTCATTCTTACGCCGGGAAGTGATCGAGCAACTCCGCGCATGACTTTATCAGTGATGTGTAAAATAGGAACTTAGCAAAATGTAGTCTGTCTTTTCCTACTTTCGGTTTCGTCTGGTCGGTACTTCGGGAAAAGTATGTGAAAGAACATTACTTCGGTTTTGTCACAGGTCGTAACTTGCTATGCTGGTCTATGAACTGTTTTCGACCATGTGTAGTGTTAAATAGTAACTTTAATGACTGTTAAGAACTTGTAAATTTACAAAAGGGGTCAGTCGGTTAAATTTCTCTCCACAACCTGCAACTTTTGGTAAAGTGTGTTCGATTTGCCAGCTCGACTGTTAAATGCTATTTTGAACTTGTGATTTTCTTAAAATAAAACTTGGAATTTTCGGAAAGTGAACTTTTATCATTTCGTAGTTATCTTGCAACCTTTTCTTTATTTGTGGTTTAACAAATATTGTGGCGACCTCAAGCATTTAGGTTGAGTTATCTGGCTACATGGTCAAACCAAAATTATTTCATAAATTTTCTACAGAACTTTGAGTCAACCACAAACTGTTAGTTGAGGCACTAAGGCTATACTACAGCCCCGGTATCAGCCTTGGGTCTTACACCCCCCCCCCCCTATTTTTGGTATATTATTATTTCTACCACCATCTGCAATTTACATATTTATATACAATATCTCAGTCCCACCGCCATATTGATAATCCACCCAGTCATGTAGCAACCTTCGGAGTGTGCACACCTTCCGAGACTCATGACACATTTTCTCCATCATGAATAAGGTTTAATAACCGAACTATTGAGTATATTTGTGTGTTCGTGATATATGTTCTTCTCTCCTCGCTGCCCTTAACTTTGGTGAGTGATGAGTCATTTACCCTTTCCATGCAATTATATTAACTCAATATATAGTGAAGTCGTGGGTAAGTACTTTTTATTCACATGAGTACGTAATGATACAAGGTTTATATATATAAAAGTGAACCATCAGACTTTTCAGAATATGGTAACCCGTCGGAAGTTTGATGATCATCAGCAATCTAAATGCTAGAGTGACAAATGTACAGTCAGCATGTCACTCGCAGGGGCTGATAGCTCAAGTAATCAAAAACACGACAATACTGCTGAAATAAGTGACATACTGCTTTGATAGCTTCACTTAGAATCCATTTTTGGATCTGAACTTTATAGGAGTTGCGACATTTGTGAGATCAATGACATGACCACATTGAGGGAAGGTATTAATAGCTCCAAAAACTGTAGGGAGAAGAGTTTTTCCACCGATTCATACTCAAAATGGTGACTAATATTGTAGACAGCCAGCAGCTTTGCCTCAGTTTTTGAAACAGTCAGTGTGTAGGAGTTGAAGGTACGGAATATGGTGGGCAAAGGCAGGAAAGGACGCTGAAAGAATGTTTGAAGCAGTTTGGTGGTGAAAGGTGCAGAGTTTGTAGCAGTTTCAAGAAGTGTTAATGAAGCATCAAGAAAGAAGCTGAAAGAAGACTTCCCAGTTTGGGAACCTATACCCTAGAAGCACAGAGCCATCTAGCTGGCACGACATACTCTCTCTGCTGCAATCACAGTAAGCAGACCTATTGTATAACTTGCATATTGTACACAGAAGTTTACGTCAAGCCGTGCACTTTTATGTCTGTATGCCAGAGAAATGTTGTCAATAAACTAATTCACCTGACGTACTAAACTGCAGGACGTAATCAGTTTGGAAAAAGGGGGGGGGGGGTCAATCTAGTATATTCTAAGTTTCTGATGAAGCAGTGGCATCAAAATCCCAACAGGAACCACAACCCATTTTAGTTGTGGTTCTTAAGAAGAATATTAAAAACAGGCAGATAAAGTAAAAAACGAAAAGATTTTGGAAATGCCACTGGAGGAAAGAAGTTTGTAGAAGAATCTTAAAATGTGACCCATCATCCTGTATATGCTCTTGAAGACATGCAGGATTAGTGGAGGGGACAAGGGAGACAAAGATTAGAATAATTGAAGCAGATAACTCAGGTTGTGTGTTGCGATCAAGATAGAAAGAGCTGGAGGATTATATCAAACTAGTCAAGAGACTAATGACAACAACAAAAAGAAAACGGTTACATTATGAAACACGGAATCTGTTACCAAAAAGTAAATTTGAGAGGAAGAACTACAGAGGATGGCAATGATTGCACTATATGAATCGGACAGTTAAGGTTATAATGGGATATAGAGTAATGGGGTATGAATATTGCATTAAAACAGACAAGAGAGTTACAATACAAATGTTTTAGGTTTAAGGATTTCATTTGTGACAAATCAAGCTTCAAACCAATTTCAAAATGCAACTGAAATGTTCCCTCCATAAAAAAGTAATGCTCCTCTCCACCAGTTTGAACACATTACCTTAATTATAGTATAAAAAACAGGCTCCCCCTCAAAGCACAATGAAAATATGAATGCTCCCAATCCTTTGAACATTTGTTTCAATTCTACATACACTTTATCTAGTATCATTAATCATCATCTCTGACATAAAATGAATGTGTCCTATGAGAAAACTCAGCCTTTTTTGTTCAGATTTTACACATTTTCCTAGTTCACACAATTATAAATAAATTTTTTTAACCCTTTAATAAGCAACTTGTTAAACACAATACCCTTCTTATCTTTGAAATTTTCACACTTCCTTTAGCATTCATTACCCTTGTTGGCATAAATATAATGTTTTAACTAAACATTCAGAAATTTCACAGAAAATTCCTCACTTTTAACAAAAACACTGCCTTTAAAATGCTAATGTTTTTAACAAGCCAGTTAATACATAAACAATTTTTGTTTTGTTTTTAATAGCAACTGGATTTATTACCTGGCTCAGAAGTTTTCCAGCATGAATGGCAACCGGTGTCAATTCAGGCTTGCCATCAATAACATCACCAATGGCAAATATGTTAGGGACAGTTGTTCTTTCATGGTCATCAACAATTATTTTTCCATTTCTGTAGAATAATAAAACAATTAAAACTATTCAACTTGCCAGAAATCACATACAATAAACTAGAACAAAAATGAAAATGAACTTTTCTATGCTGATTTACCACAGTTACATAATATTTTAAAAATTCTGAGTTTTATAATGGGGAAATTAGTCATTACGCAATAAAATTTCCCAAAAAATCTTGATCACAAAACGTATATGTTATACAGAATTTCAAACAATATGTTTACTATACAGAAATGACAGAACTATATGCACAATAAACAATAAAGTATTATTCCTGGAAATATCCAAATTGCTTACAAGCACCCATGGTCAACCCAGCTATGTTAAAGTGTAGGTCCTGGTGATGGTGCAGGAAGAGGAAGAGAAGGAGGTCGAGGGCAAAATAAATGCCAAGCGTGGTGTAAAGGGTTGGTGGTGTTTCCCTATTACGATACTGTGATGAGTGGACGGTTAACGTTCTGACCTCACATTCGGGAGGACGGCGGTTCGAATTCCAGTCCGGGCATCCAGATTTGGGTTTTCCATGGTTTCCCCAAATCACTCCAGGCAAATGCCAGGATGCTTCCTTGAAAAGGCTATGGCTGAATTCCTTCCCGTTCCTTGTCCCCCCTCCCATCCCACCTCTAATGACATCGACAAGGCGTAAAGCCATAAGTAAAAAGAGATAAGTTAAGAATTGATCAGAGAAGTTTTCAAACATGGTTGCAACATTTCAAAGATATAAGTTAATTTGATTTGGGAGTGATCTTTTGTGGAAGCACAATAAATTGAATATATGACAGATGAAGCAACCATGGTTGCAGAGTTTTAAATATTGGTAGTTGAAATGTTGGTTGTGATAAGCATCTACCAGGTCCATGGGTCCCAGTTCAGAAGCATGGTGCATGTGGACTTACAGCAGGTCAGGAACATTGAATAGTGCAAGTCCACTGTGAAATATTGGTAGTTGAAATGTTGGTTGTGATAAGCATCTACCAGGTCCATGGGCCCCAGTTCAGAAGCATGGTGCATGTGGACTTACAGCAGGTCAGGAACATTGAATAGTGCAGTCCACTGTGAAATGTGGATGTGAACAGTTTGTAGTTTACCCCATGAGACTACGTGGGTTCATTTGGCAATTTCCATAAAGGTTTAGGAAGTTTCACATCAATTTATAGGGAAGTAAGGAATTTGGCCGATTGTTTAGCAATTCAGCGTGATCTGGATGTTATTTTGGCTTGGTGCGCTGAGTGGCAACTCTCACTAAATTGTAAAAAGTGTAAGACAATGAGCATAACTAACAAAAAGAATCCAATTGTTCAGAAATACGAGGTAAACAGTTCAGTTATTGATGTGGTCGATTCTATGAAATATTTGGGAGTAACAGTACAAAGGAACATGAAATGGGACTTACATATTAATATGTTGGTAGGTAGAGCTAATTCTAGGCTGCGGTTCCTAGGTCGAATTTTGAAAAATTGTAATGAACAAACAAAGGAGATAGCGTACAAATCTCTTGTACGTCCACATTTGGACTATTGTTGTGCCATTTGGGATCCGTTTCGTAAGGGGCTGATTGAGAGTACAGAGAAAGTACAGAGAAGAGCCGCTCGATTCGTGACCGCTTGCTACAGTCCTTATGAAAGCGTTACGGAACTGATTAGTAAACTAGGCTGGGAGTCTCTGGTAGATAGACGACGCACGTTTCGTATAAACTTATTGGTAAACATGCGTACTCCCACTTTCACTTACGAGTGTAGTGAAATACTTCGTCCATCAACCTATTTGGGTCGGCATGACAGGAAAGATAAAATTAGAGAAATAAGGTGCCGCACTGATTCTTATATGAATTCCTTTTTTCCTCGTACCATTAGGGATTGGAATGCACAACAAAGAGATTAGGTTTGGTGCTGAGCACCCTCTGCCACCCACAGTTTTGTGATTTGCAGAGTATATATGTAGATGTAGATGTAGAAAGTGATATGATTTTTTTGTGATAATAGTTTTGAATGTGGAAGTTGTGGTGAGAAATTTAGGAACAGCTTTTTTTTTTTTTTGTTGACGGGATGCCAGATTTAAGAACTTGAAATGACTGTTGGTAGTGGGTGAGATGTGTGCTTGTACCAGTGTAAAGTGGATCTGAAATACAATTTGCAATTTTAATAGATTGAAGGTCTCATGGGTTATTAAAGTTTGGGATTTGAAGCGAGAATATCTCTAAGTGAATAATGCCCAAGTTTGAACAAAGGAAATATAAATGTACTTTAATTATCAACTAAATGTTGACTGATGACCTTAAATGAACGAATCCAAAAATAGTGAGAGTGTAGTAACTTTAAAGATTCATTGTAATAGTCAAGTAACCAAGGCCATATACCTGACAGCAGAAAGGAAATTAATCACATATACGATTAGTTTCTATTCCGTGCTTCATATTTCCAATGATATTATATTAATTACACTCCTCTCTGCCACTCTGATCAGCAGACAACCATTCTGTGGAGCAGCTACGAATTTGTGATTGCCACCCCTTCAAACATGAATTTCCCATCTGGGGCAGTATAGAGCTATTTCATGATTTGCCGCCCTCCCGAGATTGCCGGTCAGGTCAGAACAGCTTAAAAAAAAAAAAAAAATTACCACTCTCTAAACTTGCCACCCGGGGCAAGTGCCCTATTTTGACCCCCCCCCCCCCCCCATCCTAAATCTGGCACTGCAACCATTCATATGGCAGGGCTGACCACAAACGAGTTTTTTTTTTTTTTTTTTTGGCTTATAACTCGTATCCGCGTTGACCACAAGTGCTTGTGCGAACTGAGCCATATGCTTCATCTTCTACAATCATAAGGGCTGTGCCCAAAATATTGTGCATTTTGTGCGGCATTTCTTTACACCACAGCCCTAATTCCTACAACTTTGTTAAGTAATGGGTCTGTTTCACATCAATATCACCTCATCACATCTTTTAATGCTCTCACATTACTTACAGGATTACACTGCCAGAAAATATTTAAGCATGTACACTAGAGCCTTTATAGTATCTGACTAGTGTAAGAACAGCATTTGAATGAAAGAGATATATTGTATGAAGACTTAGTTTCCATGTTTAATATACTTTACGCCCTGGCTATCCAAGGCAGATGCATCTGTACTTATGAAGACTCCCTTTTCGAGTACTCGCACAACCTTTCAAGTACTCGCACAATCTGTCACAATCCCTTGTAAGGCAACATCTCAAACTGTGAATCAATTACAGTCGATGGTGTAGTCAAGGGGTTATACAACAGTCTATAAGATTTCAGGCATTTAAGGTCCATGAAATTAAAAACAGGAACACAGCCAAATAAATTTGCACAACAGTTGGAACTGTTACTAGTCCTTTCTTTCCACAGGCTCACTGGCATTTACAAAACCTGCTATGTCAACTCTCTTCAAGGAATACTGATTAAAAATTTAAACTGGTTTAATCACCTCCAACCACTCTTGAAATGAACAGACTCCTCACAACACTAGAAACTCATTGACAGTGTCAAAGACAAAACAAACTTGGGACTCAGACTTTAGTAGCTGATTAAATTAGTCTTTGTATGAGGAAAGAATTTTAAACAAAATATAATTAACATAATTTGGATACCAAAACAGTCCTTGCAAAATTTTATTAAACATCCTAAAAAATAAAAGCAGTACTTACGAGATATTAAAATTGATTTTTAGTTTTTCTAATCCAATGTTTTTCGTACAAGCATCTCTGCCTATAGCCAAAATGACAGTATTGTACTCCCCTGATACCACATTTTCCCCTTGTTTGGCTTTAACCTAGAGAAAAGAAAAGTGAACAAAATTTTTATTTACAGCATTTGCTCCACAGTTAATGAAAGATTAAAAGTAGCCTGTATGTAAGGAAAGGAAGTGCGTTATTTTTGTATTGTGCAGATATTCAACTGGGGATTATACAAAAAAAAAAAAAATCACACACAAAAATGATCACAGGCTACCAGAAAATTTCCAAATTCTTCAAAACAAGACTTTGTAAAAAAAAAAAAAAGTTACACTGGTTTAAAACTTACCCCAAGTATTGGAGGAGCACCCTCATAAATTTGTTCGATGCTAATGGGTACACATCCTCTTAAAAATTTAACACCTTCAGATACCAAGTGCTCCCCAATCATTTCTGACATCTGTCTATCAAAGCCCCTCAGAAGAATAGACCGCACCTATGGAAAAAAAGACATTTCCAAATATTTTTACTCAACATTTAATAATTAAAACTCGCATAAAGAATCTCCCCCCCCCCCTCCCCCATATTCCTAGAGAACTGTGTAAGGTATCCCTCGTTCTATTTTCAATGTTTCGTTAGAATCCGGTCAAGTTTGAGGTTAACTTTAGTATCCAATACCACATCTAAAATCGAGTTAACAACACTTCGAGTACACTAAAGCAAATAAATAGCACAGAGCAGCATTAATAAACCATAAAATGCAATAAATAAATGATATTTCAGCAGGAAATAGGTTATTTCACATAAAAGCAAACTTTTAATAACAGATCCTAACATTAGTCAGAGAGATATTCTGAACGGATTTAAAAGAAGCAAATGGTAAATAATAGTAAATATATTGCCTAAATAAACCTTTTATCATGATTAATAAGAGTTATTTCAGAGATAAACAGATAATTCCAATATAAATCAAACCTAACCATAAATTATGGCATATACCAGATCTGGTATTTCTAAGGTGATTTTTATACAGTAAAGAGTGTAAAGAACCAATAATAGCCAAGCCTAGACTCACAATAACCATAACTTTACAGTTAAATATAGTTTAGCAAGTATTTTAAAGAAATAAACAGGATGATTGAATAGTAAACTGAGCAGAATGAAGATATCACATTGTGATGGAATTTGACCATTTTAAAGCTCTAAAAGTAAATAGAATAATGCCTGAGACAGTTTAGTAGGATAATTAACAGGTTTCTGATAGTTTTCAAGCATTTAATACTCACAAGAAGTAATTATGAAGAAATTTGATCACACATTTTCCTAAACAGTTTACATAAACAATTTTAGGTCTTTTAAATAGTTTCAGGATTTAAAAAGTAGATAAACAAGCAGTAAATAATCTAATCTTTCAGTTTTAATAGATTTCCAGTAGTTTCAGTCAGTAAAATATGAAATATTAGTAAAGAACCGGAAGCCGGTAAATCGACTAAATTTTCGAGTCTTTCAGAATTAATTCCGATAAAATTAAACCATTTCACAAGCGCTAAGAACATGTAAATGATAGTAAACACACATAATTAATTTTCTAAAACCATTAAAAGACGTTTTACTGACCTTCTGTCTGTTAATCCAATTTCGTAGTAACTTGTCATAAGCACCGCACATAAAATATGCTTTTTCACTGATTTTAAACACTGTCATCCAATATAAAGTAAATAATAAATTAAAACAGTCCTAAATAGAATTAAATTTAACTAAAACTGATAGTTTCCGACCGTTTAAGTATTTTTAAATGCGATCTGAACACGTAAAATAGATCACTCAACTTTAACATTTTTTCATTTAAAAACCTACTTACTTGGGAACCATCAGACCTGTTCCGAACGGATTTCGATCCCCCGAGTATATGCTGATGGGTAATAACTCCATATGTCTGTATTACAATAATTTCTTCAAAATGAGTCCTAGGTAATGAGATATTAACGCGCAAAAATTTGTGAATATTGTTTAAATTTTATAATTTTAGTGTATTGTTTCGCAGTTTCAGCGTGGCGTATCGGTAGCGTGCTTGCTTAGCATTTTGCGAACCCGTGTTCAAATCCCCATACTTGAAAATATTTTTATTTCTTTTTTTATATGCAGAAATCATTAAGCATTGATTTTATTTCATTTACGATTTTTTTATGTGAAATAACTTTTAAAACAAAATATTACAGAATATACAGTCCCAACTTTTTTTATAATCATTATTTCATTGTTTATTGTCGATTTTTTTTTTTTTTATGAAACAGGTATATTTCATGTTCTACAAAGGAAATGGAACTTTAACAGAATATCTCTTTTATGGTCGTAGCATTGTAATAAAAATTGGTTATTTTATCTATTGTAAGTAATTATATTATTGTAAATAATGTTTTAATAGTTATTTCGCATAATAAAAATTCGTAAATGAATTTTAAATGAAATAAAATCAATGCTCAATGATTACTGCATATAAAAAAAGAAATAAAAATATTTGCTAGTATGGGGATTTGAACCCGGGTTCGCAAAATGGGAAGCAAGAGCACTACCGATACGCCACGCTGAAACTACTAAACAACATGTTAAAATTATAATATTTAAACACATATTTACAAATGTTTGCGCGTTAATTTCTCGATACGTAGGTCTCATTTTGAAGAAATAATTGTAACAGAGACATATGGAGTTATTCCCTTCAACATATACTCGGGGGAACGAAATCCGTTCTGAACACGTCTGATGGTCTCCAAGTTAGATTCCGGGTTAAAAAGTAGTTTGCCGTAAAGATCCATTCTTCTAGTTTCGTACATATTAATTTCATGCCATTTAAAGCCATAGAACCGATGTTATAGTTTTTCTAAATTCACTCGACA
Source organism: Vandiemenella viatica (assembly GCA_031002005.1). Lineage (NCBI taxonomy): Eukaryota > Metazoa > Arthropoda > Insecta > Orthoptera > Morabidae > Vandiemenella > Vandiemenella viatica. The sequence goes on from CM061921.1 coordinate 381,373,603, forward strand.
TCAAATCCACGTGGAATAAACAAACGATTTTATTGTGTCCATAATATAATAGCTACAGAGATGTAATAACATTCAAAATAAGCAGCTTAATTCAGGCTACACATTGGTAATTTTTCCGGCTTACTAATCCATATATCTTCAGAGTTATTCCTAAAAACATAAATAATAATTATGTCGGATTGTTAGAAATCATTGTTTTTGCAATAACTCAATAACCACATAACCGATTTAAATAAAGTTTACATTTTTCTGAGGCTAAAAATGGGACCAATAATTTGAGCATAATTACATGTTTTTAATTAAAGCCGATGTAAAAAAGTTCTGAAATCCTGGTGGTGACGTAAGACCTTCAGAAGCATTGTAACCGTGACCATATTTGGTAATCTTCGGAGAGATACAATTAAAGCTATATTCTGACATAAAACACCGTAACCATAAACTCACATAACTTTCCCGTTTCCCGGGTTTAAATTAAACATTAATAAGGAAGTTATTAAATCAAACATAAGGGAATGTTTAGCAGAGTGCATGCGCACAGCGGTGGTACGGCATCACGTGATGCACGGCTATATAGGCTCTAGAGTGCGCATGTGGACAAGCTTGGTTCTTCAGTCTCGGTTCAAACTTGCAGGCGTGAGCACGTCCCGTGCTAGGCTCGGCCAGCCCCGGGGTGGCGTTAGGCAGGAAGCGGGTCTACATAGTGACAGGCACGCTTATCGGCAGCCATGTTGGAAATTTGAAACAACCTTTTTTTTTGGACTAACAGTTTCTGGACATGTGAATTTCTAACTTTCGTTTTATTTTCCTTGGGGGAGTGCGGTTTTTGCTCTGATTCTCAACCTGTGATTTTTGGTGAACGAAGTATCCGATTGCCTCGCTAACTGTGAACTTGTATTATTTACGTGAAAAATTTTGAGAATATAATTCAGTGATTCAACTTGTGACTTTCATTTCTACAATAGTACCTTTCTTGCAGTAGGTTAAAACTGTAAGTGGCGACTGTGGTCAATTTTTAACAGTTAGCATAAAGATTTCAACACGGTAACAGAACTTTTTAGGACTTAGAATATTTTGTAAGACGTATGGTTCAGGTGAAGAAGCAGATACCAACCCCCGTATACCGCTAAACCCCCGACAACTGATTGTGGGACTATATGGAATTTATAGCAACAAAAACATCAATGCAAAGTACATGAAAGCAGTGCTTAATGTAAAACTTATAACAGATACTGGTCGGTCATCTAATAAACTGACCACATATTAAAAAAGGGCAAGTTCTGGAAAGTACCTATATTAGATTAAACAACTTTACATGGTCCAATACAAACAACTTAATATTTTCCACTACAAGAGATAATAGGAAAAAACTAAATATAGACTAACAGAAAGAATGGAGAAGTTAATGACATTTAAAAATAGGATCTCTGACAAAAATAAAGAGCTAAGTGACATGTACCAGCTTTTTAGTATAGTAGCAATAGTAAAAGGACAAAAGGCAAAGGTGGTATGGTAACAATGAGAAGGTATGGATTCTCAAAAATGTGGTAGAAAGATGCATTGAAGGGAACACTGAGTTATGTCACTAGATGCAATCAAGGTAGATGTCAGAAAGGCGGGAACTGCAGAGGATGAAGCATGGTGTGAGAGGGAGAGAGTTGGTGTGGCAATGGACCAAATACAGCCTGTGATACAACAGCATTAAGTAATTAACTAGCTGTAACTGAATAAAATGGAAGCTGGAGGTTTCAAAAATAGAAATGAAACTTATTTATGGGCAAATCTATATTTTTTTTCAGGGCATGAAAATATATTCAATTAATAATATATATATATAAAAATCTCGTGTCACGATGTTTGTCCGGGATGAACTCCGAAACTACATAACCGATTTAGATTAAATTTGGCTTAATGTGTGTAATTTGATCCAACTTAAAAGATAGGATAGTTTTCATCTGGATTATAGACCTCAATATTTATTATTTGCGAATTAAATGTTCATTAAATGTTTGTCATAGGACAATGGTTTGTAATTATTTGTAAGCCACGAAACCTAAGCGGTCTGCTGGCGCAGTGGTTAGGGCGGCTGACTGAAGTTGGAAAGGTCCCCGGTTCGAATCCCTGTCATGGCTGGGATTTTTATAGGAACTTAACCCGACATTAACCTCCGGCGCAGCGTGCTGTGTAAGGTGAAATACGCCAGGACGGTACTGTGGTTCAGATTCGACGTTAAAATGTAGATCCCCTGTACCCGGCAGGATGGGCGGGCTAGGTAAAGGCGGCTACGACAGGGGCAGAATGCCCAGCCAGTAGAAACCATGTCACCAGGTCATTACGACCACACGGAATTATTATTATAGTTCCATAATATGGCAATGTGTTAATTTTTCGATACAACACTTGGTATCTAGGTTGGGTAATCATCCAGTAAATCACGTTCTATTTCAATTTATTTATGCTACAGTTTATTCCTAACAGTTTATTCCTAACAGATGGCGGTGTGTTAATTTATCGAACCATCCAGTAGATGGCGTTACGTTTCGAATTATTTATGCTATTGTCTACTCCACGACATATGTGTGAGTTTCTTGAATTTTAATTGTGCTGTGTATTGTGTTATAATTATACTGTATTGTTGTTCATCATTTGTGTGTTATCATTCCTAACGACAAAGTAATTACACACATGAATATAACATTGAAGAAAACGTTACGATAAATTCGAATAGTGTAAATATTTCTCGCTAGCTTATCAATTTTCTTCTTCTTTTCGTTATGGTCAGCTAGGGACCATGTGTCAATTTCAGTTCCTCTCCTGTTGTTTTTTCTTTGTTCCTCCCCAGTACTCCTTCATTATTGCACTCCTATCTACCTTGGAATCCTGCCATATTCAAAGTCTGCTTTCGAAAAAATTTCCATACAGTTCACTGATATTATTTCGTTTCAAATCTTTCTAAACCTCTTGAAAGCCTCGTGTCATCCATGCTATAAATGTATCGAAAAAATATCATTCTTCTTATTCTGATTGTGTCTGTTATTTTTTTCAATGTTATGATATATTTCCTCATTAGTTCTTAAATTCCATTTTACTGTATTTTTCAATGGACCCAAAAATTCCGGTTCCTCCACTGTCTTATTTTAATGCTTTCAGAAAGGCACTTTTTGTTATAATTCAAATATTTTTCAGTGAAATGTCACCAAAAAAATCCAACCTCGACAATGCGTGTAGCACGACGCAAACGTGTCAAGAGAGCTTATCAATCAGCAACACAAATTGCGGCAAGTAAGGAAGTTCAAAGAATCAGGACAGCTGAGCGTCGTATGCAAGAATCTCGAGAACGGTGTGATGAACGTCTGACAGAATATATCGAGAACAAGAGCGGCACGAGAACAGCACATAGCTACATTTAGAGAAAGAGAACGAGAGAGACAGCAAATCAGCCGTGATTTAACACGTGTATCATTTGTTCGTCTTGCGTTCGAATATGCACCAGACATTGATTACTCTGCACATTCTAAAATTGCAATCGGTGCAATGGACAAAGTATGCCAATACTGTCAGGCGTTGAAATTCCACAATGAAGCAGCCGGCATGTGTTGTGCATCAGGAAAAATTGTATTATTACCACTTCCCACTCCCCCAAAACCTTTGCAATCACTTCTTGCTGGCGAATAAAACTATTCGAAACTGTTTCTGCACAAGACAGGCAAATTCAATTCTTGCTTCCAGATGACGTCTTTTGGGGCAGCAAAAATTTGCGATCTCACATCTGATGGATGTCATTTTGAAACTACACTCAAAATACAAGGCCAGGTGTACAGATTGGGTCGTTGAGACCGATACCAAACAATGACCCGAAGACTCTCCAAATCTATTGGAAATTGTGAGGAACGCGAGAAAACTAGGTGCCAGTATAATTTAATCGAACAAGCAAAAGAGAGCAATTGTGGTATTGTTGGAATAATTTTTGGAAAATAATAATTATTCAATTGTTTAAAAGAGTGTCGCCACAATTAAAAAATGACAACTATCAAATTGTCACTAAAGCTGACAAATTACCATCAGGAGAACAAGCTGGCAGGTTCAACGCACCAACCGTAGATGAAGTTGCAGTATTTATGGTTGGTGACTAAGTTGATTAAAATCACACGTCGAAATAGCACTGTTAGCATAATTTCGGATCTACACCGTTCGTATGACGCACTCCAGTGTCCACTGATAATCTGACAAGGGTGGGATGAATATCACATCAACATCAAACAGCCTGATCCGGTTACTGGTAAATTTAATATTCAACTATTTAATTCGTTATTTTATTAGTACAGTAGAACCGCGGTATGCCGACCAGGGGCCGAATTACAGCGGGCCCATGATTTCTTATTCTTTTTTTTACTATTTAATTTATTATTTTTTCAGGTAATGAAACAAATAAGTTACTTCAATGATATACTAGGCCGCCCTATTGATGATTAGACGTAATTAGGATAACTATATACTTCGATATCGTCAACTGTGCCATCAATACGTCGTGGATATGTACGCCAGGATTGAAAACGAGCATTTGCGATTTATTCGAAACAACCGGGATAAATTACGATCAGAGGAATACATCCACTTACAAGATGCTGTTATCGGCAATATTTATGAAAATTTAAACGCCAATGATGTCGGTAATGCATTTATTTTACCTTCAAGCTATATCGGCGGTCCACGGAACATGCAGGAATATACAGGGTGGGGCATTTAATATGTTTTCTGGAAATATTTCGGAAAGAAAGCATTTTAACAAACAATAACCTATATAAAAAATAATCTTACAGTAGGGGGCTACAATTATGTGATATTGGTTTTTTCACAGGTGGCGCTGTTGTCGTTACAACAAGGTCAACTTAATTCTTTTAAATGGGAACCCCTATTTTTTTTTATTTTTTTTTTGAAGATTCCGATTCCTCATGAAAAAATAAAAATAGTTTGCTTAACTCACTTTTCTGTTAGCCTCACAGATGGCGCTGTAATCGTGAAAAATGAATATTCGTGTTTTTTGTGTATAATTTTAATTATTGTTTAAATAATTACATGTAATTTTCATTCTGTAAACAGGGAAGGTAATTTTAAAGGATAATGACAAAATTGATTTTTTAAATGCTTTTTCTTACGTATTTGCAGCCATGTCTACAGCAGGTGCTCAAAAAGGTGACCATTTACTTCCAGACATTTTCTGACCCTTTGCAGAAATGATGCCTGAACAGCTCGAAGTGTGTCAGAAAAAAGGTGACCATTTACTTCCAGACATTTTCTGACCCTTTGCAGAAATGATGCCTGAACAGCTCGAAGTGTGTCAGAAAATGTCTGGAAGTAAATGGTCACCTTTTTGAGCACCTGCTCTAGACATGGCTACAAATATAAGTAAGAAAAAGCATTTAAAAAATCAATTTCGCAATTATCCTTTAAAATTACCTTCCATGTTTACAGAATGAAAATTACATGTAATTATTGAAGCAATAATTAAAATTATAAACAAAAAACGCGAATATTCATTTTTCGCGATTACAGCGCCATCTGTGAGGCTAACAGAAAAGTGAGTTAAGCAAACTATTTTTATTTTTTCATGAGGAATCAGAAGCTTCAAAAAATAAAAAAAAAATAAAAAAAAAATAGGGGTTCCCATTTAAAAGAATTAAGTTGACCTTGTTGTAACGACAACAGCGCCACCTGTGAAAAAACCAATATCACATAATTGTAGCCCCCTACTGTACGATTATTTTTTATATAGGTTATTGTTTGTTAAAATGCTTTCTTTCCGAAATATTTCCAGAAAACATATTAAATGCCCCACCCTGTATACATGATGCGATGACTTACGTACTTCATTATGGTCGTCCAGATTTTTTTATTACAATTACATGTAATCCGAATTGGGAAGAAATACAAACTTTGCTATTTCCAGGCCAACAATCAATGCATCATCATGATGTCACGGAACGTGTGCTCAAACAAAAATTAAAATCATTGATTGATTTAATCGTAAAACATTCGGTTTTCGGTAACACACGTTGCTATCTGTATTTGATTGAGTAGCAAAAGTGAGGTTTGCCTCATTCTCACATTTTGATTTGGCTTGATGTTAAAATCCGTCCAGAATAAATTGATCAAATAATTTCAGCTGAAATTCCGGACCCATTAATTTATCAAGAATTGTTTGATAGTGTTACCAGTCACATGATCCACGGACTGTGTGGTGCTTTTAACATGACATCGCCATGCATGGAAGATGGAAAATCTAAGAAGCGTTTCCCAAAGGAATATACGAATGATACTATTACGGATATCGATGGCTATCCGTTGTATCGCCGCAGAAACGCTGAGAATGGTGGCCAAACATTTACAATGCGAATGTCAAGTTCTAGAGACCAAGTTGAAATTGACAATCAGTGGGTAGTACCATACTCACCATTGCTTTCAAAAACGTATTAGGCTCATATTAATGCCGAGTTTTGCAGTTCTGTAAAATCCATTAAGTACATTTGCAAATATGTTAATAAAGGCAGTGATTTGGCCGTATTTGAAGTTCAAAATGTAAATACAAATGACGAAATAACACGATACGAAATAGGTAGATACATCAGCAGCAACGAAGCTATCTGGCATATTTTTAGTTTTCGCATCCATGAAAGAGACCCTTCTATCCAGCATCTTGCAATACATCTTGAAAACGGTCAACGTGTATATTTCACCGAAGAAAATATTTTCCAATGAGTACCTGAGCCACCAAAAACGACAAACATCAAACTGAATATTTCACATTGTGTCAAAAATCTGATGTGTTCCGCCAATTCGCAAAAACGTTATTACGTACCGATGTTACAAGCTGTTTTTCATGGAACAAATTAGATAAAAAATGGGAGCTACGTAAACAAGGAGAACCACATCCTTCGATCGCAGGCATATTCAAAGCCAAGATATTAGGACGACTTTACACAGTGCATCCAAAACAACGTGAATGTTTCTTTCTGCGTTTGTTATTGGTGAATGTTCCCGGACCAGCTTCTTTCGAATTTTTACAAACAGTTAATGGCCGAGTGTTCAATACATGTCAAGATGCATGTCGCGAGTTGCAGTTGCTGGTGGACGAGAATCATTTGAACCTGACACTTGCTGATGCAGCGTTGACATCCACGCCGAATAGTATTCGTCAAACTGTTTGCAATTATTCTGACAACATGTTAACCAACACAATCATCGACTTTGTGGGAAAAATATAAAAACAGTATGACTGAAGATATACTACACCGAGTTAAACAAACAAACCACTGTCAAAATCTAGATTTCACAACAGAGATGTATAATGATTAATAAAGCATTGCCAGACAAATTCTGCACTGTTGTTCACTCAAAAATGAACTAACTCAGCGTGTGTTCCTGGATATATCAAATAATTACTTAGATCATAATTGGATCAGTAATCGTGCTATTTTGGCAGCAAAAAATAGTTGATGTCAATGAAATTAACTTCCAGATACAACAGTTGTTGCCAGGTGATCTGAAGTCTTTTAAATCAATAGACACTATTATAGATGAAAATGAAGGCGTAAATTTTTCAAATTAGTTTTTAAACTCTTTGGATACAACAGGAATGCCGCCACACAATCTCCGTTTAAAGATTGGTTCACCGATTATTCTTCTTCGTAAATTGAAACCACCTAGATTATGCAACGGTATACATTTGGTCATCAAAAGGATGACTGGAAATGTTCTTGAAGCAACTTTTTTGACTGGAATGTTTAAAGGAGAAATCGTCCTGTTGCCACGTATTCCAATGATACTGTCAGAATCTCCAATACCATTTAAAAGGCTTCAATTTCCGATTAGTTTGGCTTTCGCTATGACAATAAATAAGTCACAAGACCAAACAATGTCCGTTTGCGGCTTGGATTTGGAAAATACGTGTTTCTCCCATGGCCAACTATATGTCGCCTACTCACATGTAGGGAAACCATCAGATCTATTAGTATTATCAAAAGACAGGCTAACCAAAAATATTGGGCACCAATTAGCGCTTACATAAATTAAAATTATAAATTTTAATAATTTAAAATAATGAAAATAATTTTTAAAAATCAACTTCATAGACCTCATTTATAAAACTGAAATTTCAGTTTATATAAATAAATAAAAAATAATTAATTTATTTATTTTTATAAATATTAATTTTTCATATATTATCAATTAAGTAATTTGTAATAAAATGTAAATTAAAATTTTTTTATGATCGTTTGTCCTTAATTTCAACTCTCCATAACTCTTTACCAATTACATTTGAATTTCCAAATCGACTAAAATGTTTTTGTTTTTATTAGTGAATATTAATTTGACTACTTTAGGACGTTTAGAATAACATTAATCCAACAAACAATAATTACTAAGTCACAGCAATGCGTGACCGGGTCAGCTATTCAATTATAAGCATACAGACTTGCCATTTAAATAACTTTAGGTAGCATATTACTACAATTTGTTGTCGATTTCTTAAGACCTTGCTCCATAATTCAATCAGTATGTACTATATACTGACAAAAATGCCAGTGTAACAGAGGGTTCGGGGACTGTTGATTAAACATAAATCTTAATAACAACATTCATGACACTGTAGAGGCAGTTTCACACCAAGCTCTAATGATCACATTGGCAACACTACCTAAACTCCCAACAAGTTGCAAACTAGCTGCAATGTATAAATTGGGAAAAAGCCAGTAAAATAAAATAGACTAACAACTGCATCATATAATGTCACAGAGTGAACTGCTTATACTGAATGTTTGCGTGACATATTTCTGCAATCTTAATACTTTCAGTAACAAATTGTGTTAATTTTGTGCAAATGACGAAATGGATTTTCAGTTTTGATAAATTGATTGAAACATACTTACAGAAGCAAAGCATTAGAAGGGATGGACAATAGCTTATAACATTTAATAGGACAACAAATGCAAACAATTTCTTATCGGGACATTTACACAGTACTGTTGGGAATAAGAGTCAAAAGTAACTTTTCTTTACATCTACCTCTAATTTTAAATGAATACTGAAATTTTGTTTAAAACACTTTAACTTTTGAACTTTGACAGTAATAAAATTTATCACACAAAATAAAGGCACAATGAAAAAAATCGTGTATCTAACAAATAAATGCTTTACTCAGTAACGTACCGTATTTCAGTAATATGAAGTTTGATAATTTTTGCAAATGAAAGCTTCTTATAACAGTAAAAATTGCTATACAAATACTATTGTTACTGTGATACATGTATGGCTACTTCAAGCCAAGTCACTATATCATAATGTATGATTCAGTGAAAAGAACTATTATCACTGTTCAGAAGTTAATGAGATCTCTATATCTCACTTCAAAGTAATATTTCCAATAATGAACACACAAAAATTTAATGATCATCACTCCCAAGTTGGTTTGAGTCTTCAGAGATATACTTTACAACAGTTAATAGTTTTAAATATTTTTAACTCTACAGATAGTAAAACAAATCTATTATTTCTGTCACTAATAAAAAATAGATACTTGCCATTACAGTGACATCTACATTGAAGCCTGCTAGAAAGCCCGCACATTCCAAAGCAATATATGATGCCCCTACAATTAAAGTCTTGCCTGGATTATACTTCAATGAAAAGAGATCATCAGACGTTATTGCATACTGACGAGCACCAGGGATATCAAGATAATGTGGGCGACCTCCAACAGCTATTATAAAATTCTGTGCAGTAATATTCTGAATTTCACCTTTGCCATTCTCTATCTGAAATCGAAAAAGGGTTTTAGTTATGGTTTACAACTCTGATGCAGTTAAGGAACTGAAATAGAAATGTATATTCCAACATCACTCTCAGTTTGATAAATTAATTCATTACCAAAATTTTCAGTTTTTCCAGTGATTATTTCTAAGAAAATGGGGATTGTCTGCAATTAACAAAAGTAATCAGATATTGAAGGATAAAAGTAAATCACTAATTTGTACAATAAGTAAAAATATATATATAAAACTAAGGAAGGATAGGGAAATATGACCCAACACTTACCACAGATTAAGGCGGCTGCGACGATGAACACAAAAAAAAACAAACACAAGAGAAGCACAATATTTCAGCCTACAGCCTTATACGTGAGACACCAGGCGGCGTCAGATGTGTACACAGAGACCGCCGTCTGTTGGCTTCATCTGTGGTAAGTGTTGGGTCATATTTCCCTATCCTTTCTAAGGGAAATTGACCCAACACTTACCGCAGATGAAGGCGGCTGGGAACGACGAACACAAGAAAGAACACAAGAAACGTGCAATATTTTGGGGTATAGCCTTATTCTTGCAGAAGTGAGAGACTAGGCGGAGCCAGACATGTATACGATGATGGTCGTATACAATTACTAATCCCATATTTATAATGCTAAATACCATTTTCTTCCCATAGATAAATTTTGCTCTTATTTCTATTATTCTTCCATTGCAGTAGTACAGAAAAGATGAATAAAATAAACTTTCAATAGTGTTGGTTATTGGAATGCATGACAGCATATAACAATGGATTTACTCTGTATAATGGGAAAGCACAGTTGTTGCATATAGTCTCTATGAGACAGTTAAAAGATGGCACACACGTAACTATCAGCATGAAATCCCATAGTTAATATCGCAAAACCTTTATTGCAAGTTATCTGTAACAGATATAAGCTACCACATATTGCTATATTTTTCATGACTGGTGCTTGAAGTAGATTGATGCCAAACTTTTCATCTATTAAATTCACTCAATTCATTATTGCTCAGTTGCCATAGGTAGTAGGTCAATCTTTATATATAAAGATGAATGTATGTTTGTTTGTTGGTTTGTTTGTTCTTCATACAAATCCACAGTTTTTATCCGTTCTCGATGAAACTTTGCACACTTATCCTTTGAAACAAGGAGAAAAATACTGTCTACATTTGGTTGAAATATTATCTGTATAAATAACACATTTGTCTCATAACTTCGAAATACGGCGGTAGACAGACACTTTGGATGTGGACGACTCCGTACCGAGTTTCCGCGTAGTGGCCTGGCAGCTGAGTTGCTAAAGCGCTGGCTTACGAACGCCGTGGTCTCCGGTTCGAATCTCCGTCGGCGATAAGATTTTTTAAAATTGTTTTTCATCGTAAGAGTCAGGCCTGGCCCGTAGGTTATTCGGATTGAATGTTAAACTGTAGATATTAGAAAGTTAGGGGTGCATTGCGAGGCAAATCGTAGGTATTCCTGCAATGTTGTAGGTGTATACTCTTTTACGTTATAATGATCCCTCAGGTTTTGTTCGCAGTCAGTGTGTAAGTGTGAACCACAGTAATATTATTATAATTAGGGATGTAAGTCTCTGTTTTTTTGATACGTTATGACGACCAAATGGCTATATCGTTGTGATGGAATTTTATAAGGAAATCTGTATGAAGGGCACAGGATATTTTTTCCAGTATGATTAACAGTTGTAGTCACGAAATTTTGAGATCTTATCGGATAGTGACAGAAATATGTTGGAAATTAATTCTCTTCAAGAGGCAGGTTCGACGGTAGAATGATATAGCGATAGCTTTCCTGTCATATTATGCCGACTCGATATTGTTTGGGACTAATCCTTCGTTACCAACAACTTACTATATTTAATTCTGGCAAAAAAATTCTTAATCCACGCGTACGAAGTCGCGGGTACGAGGCTAGTGTTCAATATACATAAACCCTCCAAGAGAATGGCACTACACAACAGTGAAACACACACCAAATTTTGTCCAGGAGCTTAAAGATATAGACACAAAACCTTGTTGCTGGACATGCAATAGAAGTTACATCATGTCTTTTCCCAGTGATGCTCATATTATATTTGGAAGCAACTTCAGCCACCAGCGGCAGCCTTAACCATTGCGAGGCTCTGGGTGGCAAATATTTGCAAGGCCCTTATCCATTGTGCGAAGTATGTGAATTGAAAGTAGGCATTTCTAATGATTGACAAGAATGCAAAAGTTGTAAATAAATAAAGATAAACTAAGATATATAAATGAATTAAAAGATATACTCTGGGATTTCAAAATAATGTTTGCGGCTTTTCCCAAGACTAAAATCTTTAATTAAAGCACCTGCTTTCTTTTGATACCTCGTTTGCTTTTTGAACTACCAGATTGAAATTTACTACCAGCGTGACAATCGCATGAACTCATTTTATAAATATTGCTTTGCACATAAAGTTAACTCAAAAATAACTTACATGTAGTTTTACAGTTTTTAACAGCTCACTCATTACTGTAAGTACTTTTAACAATGTAAGATCCACTAACACTTAATATCATTTAATGTTTATTTACCAACTGAAAGATGTATGCCCTACAAACAATTTTGTAATGCAAACAGGTTGGGCCAAACTAAACTAAGGGTTTTTTCAGACAAACCGATAACTTGAGCCAGTGCCAGATGTAATATAATCAAATGAGAGCTTTCACACACAGTCCAGTCCGGTGTCCGGCGAATGCAGCCAGCGGTGAACTCGACAATCCGATGCCGGCTCTTTGATTTCATGGTTTCTTATGCACACTGCCTCTTCTTTCTGTAAGACTCTTTTACAAACTTCTTTCCTCACTCGTCATTTTCAAAACTCATTTGTTTTGTACTTTATCTGTCCACTTAATTTTAAGCATCCTTGCATAGCACTACATTTCAAATGCTTCAATTCTCCGTTCTGGTATTCCTAAAGCCCACGATTCACTGCCATAAAGTGGTGTGCTCCACACTTTTAAAAAGTTCTTTCCGAGTCCTAGATTAATATTTGAAACTAAAAGATCTCTTTCATGAAAGCTCTTTTTGCTAGCGCTATTCTGCTTGTAACATCAATCCTGCTGCAGCCATCGGTTGTAATTCATTTTGATATATGCCAGATTGGTTAATTTGTTAGTGGAGGGAACAGTCGAAGGTAAAAACTGCAGAGGAAGACAGATTACAATATTTGAAGCAGATAATTGATGACGTGCATTGTAAGGGGTATGTTGGGATGCAAAGGTTAGAGCAAGATAAGAAGGTATGGAGGATTGCATCAAACCAGTCAAGAAACTGGTGCAACAGGTGTTTGTATGGTTTAATATCAACAACAGGTTAGCTCAAAATTTTGTAATAATGAGCAACTACTCCCATGATATTGTTACATTAATTGAATTGGTAGGGAGTAAACCATGTTTGAGGGGTATAACAGCAGACTATTTCAAAGATACAGTAGAAAACAAGGGCGTAGCCAGGTAAGGGCAGGGAGGGGGGGGGCGCTGCCCCCCCATAGCTGGACGCGGGTTTGCGCTCGATCAGAGTTCTGCCGAACCAAAGAGTAAACAATGTTAAGTAACTTTCAAAAATTAATTCGGTTCGTGGGATTTAAACCTGCTTTCTTCTGCTATCTGCGGGAAAACGGACGTTAGCAAGGGCGAGGCGGCACAATGGGCCACGTAATACTGGTTACACACTGGGCGGTTTCGGCCGTGGCGGAAATTTTTCCGTCTCCGTCGTTCCAGTAATGGCGCGAGGGATCAAATGGGAGCTTACACACTGGGCAGAGGGAAAAACCCGCGACAGAGCTGCCGTTGACGGCAGGTATGCAGCCGCGTGCTGCCACTACATTCGACTGTAATTTGGCCGTCCCAGTCCAGACAGTGGCCCATGTGATCAGATAGACACTTGCACACTCCGTGGTTTTTTAACCGCTTGTGCGCTTTCAGTCTATGTAAAGTTAATACTTTTTTAATTAAAAAATCGTAATGTGAGCTAAGTAATGATGGATACTGATCTCATTTCTTTAGCAGAAATGAGACCAGTTTTAAGAGACAAAACATTAGGTTCTTTTAAAGAGTGGGACACTACCAGGAACGCTTGGAAAGAAGTGTGCCTTGAAATTAGGAATGATTTTGACAAAATCAAAAATGAGGAAAAATGCCTTTGGATAGTAAACTTTTGATCACATATTTATATAAATTTTTTAGAGCTTCAACTAGAAGTTGCAAAATGTTGAATCACATTTTATAGAAAGATTTTGATGTTTAATACTATATAACTGTGTCCTTATATCTTAGACATTTGCCACGGAACACTTTCAACATTCAAAATTCTGTGGCTCAACATTTTTTCCTCTTTTTTCTTTTCTTCTAACACAGCAGTGACGAATACAGTGAGACAAGGTGTTCAGTAAATTTGGTATCATCTTCGCCCTTTTGATTTTTCTTTGTAAAGTAATAGTTATTAAAACACTCAACAGATTACAATCTAATCACAAAAGTTTAACTAGTCGATTGTGCTTTTAAGTATAAAAGCAATATAAACTCAACAGTGATAGTTGATTAAACAGTGAAGTATTTGTATTAGTTACAAACAAATGCAATTCTTAGCGATTATATGGCATAGTGTATTTTTCAAACTTTTCTTGTACATCTATTCATATTCACCCTAATTAACATTAACTAAATATAGCGGATTGGAATTATATGAAATTAAATGTTAATCTATAGTAGGTCCAAGAGAAATTTGCTTACTTCAAGGAGATTGCCAGCATTTCCACACGTTAAATACAATTCATCAACTAGGTATTCCTCCTTTGAATGCCGTACTTTAGTTTCGCAACCAATTGTCGAAATAAACATCCCAAAATAATTGAAAAAATTGGTGTCATCGTTCCTCAAATATTCTGTTTTCCTTTGGTTTTTTCTTTTCCTATTTCTATGGCTATGGAACCTTCAAAATAACAATTTTAAAACTTAACTACGAAGTAATAAACAGCGAATAAATTAACTTCTAATTTATCAAAATGAAATTCAGGACATCAAACAAAAGGTACTGACGTCCGACCATGTCATCTTTTACCAGCTCTTCATAGCAGCGAAAGTTTTACCGCTGAAATAGCAGCGACAGTTCTACCGCTGAATATGTAAATACCTCAAATTCTGTAGGCGGCGACGATTAAGTTTCCGCTGCGGTAAAAACCACCCAGTGTGTAACCGGTCTTAAGAGATTGTGCATAAACTACATGGCTCGGTCTAGGGAGGAGGGGTTGGCTGGAAAGCTACGCTGAGCTACGTAAAAGGGGGGGGGGGAGTATCCAAGCCAGGCCTCGTAGCTTTTATTTCATATTAAGATACAGAACATAGAGAAGCATGTGAATATTTATTTCCGGCATTTTATTACTCCCGTTTGTAGTTTATGATAACTTGACGAGAGAAAATGGTACAAAAATGACTTCAGGAATCAATATCAGAAAAAGCTACGTGCTACGGGGGGGGGGGGGGGGGGGGGTTAGAGACAAAAGCCATGTTGGGCCAAGTGGGGGGAGGGGGTTTACTATCGCTCATAGTCATGCGCGATCCATGTTCAAGCGCGGCAAACCGGTTATTTGCCGCGCGAACCATTTCTGTTGACGAGTGCGGCTTGCACGGCAAACTATTCAGGCACTGTCTTTTCGTGAAGCAACCGTGGACATTTCACATGCACAAATACGCGCAACTTTCACTGTGATGCGACACACTGTATACTAGAAACCTAAACGAAAAATGATTTGGTGGATATGAAAATTGTATTTTAATAGAATACAGTATGGCGAGAATCTCGTGGAAGACATTAGATATGAAGCCATCAAGGATACAATAAACAAATTTTACAAGATTGACAATGGTAGAGTTTGTAAAAACATTAATTGAGCCAGTGCACTCATTTTGGGAGGCACTTCAATTTCTGATAAACGCTGTGACTTCAAGATTTCTAGCAATTGGAGACTCGTTGTTGTTGAGCTACAAGGGGCGTCGATGGCGGGGTCATTAGCGCCCTAACGACAACCGGCTTAGCAATATGGCTTAAAATCTAAATATTACCGTCTGCATGGCCGACTGTAGAGGGGTCGGCCACACAGACGGCAAGGCCAAGTAAAATGCTAAAATGTTGGCTGTAAAGGGGCCATTAAAATACGAACTTCACAGCCCATGTCTGGTTGGCTGTAAAGAGGCCAACCAGACATAAGAGCTTAAATCTAATAGCAAAACCAATAAAAACAAAACTAAAACTATGTACACGGACGAGTGGCTGTAAAATGGCCACCCATCCACATTAAAAGATTAGGACAGTCTTCCCAAAAATTTTGATATAAGACCGCCCAGTACACAAAATTTTAAAACTTTAGCCACATTGCTAGCGTCATTACCTAAAATAAGGGACAGATCGTTGGCCAGGCCAACGTCTGCCCTCAAGTCTAAAAATAATTCACACTCAATTAAAATGTGGCGCACCGTCAGAGGTATGCCACAAGCATCACATTCCGGTGGGTCCTCCCGGCGGAGAAGAAAGCTGTGCGTCAGAGGACAGTGCCCTATACGGAGGCAAGTGAGGAGAACTTCATCCCTCCTCGCCCGCTGGAAGGAGCTGCTCCACGGCTCAACGGTCGGTTTGACCAGCTGGAGCTTATTATGCTCTACTTCCAGCCACTGCCTCTGCCAAAAGTCGAAAATAAATCTCTTCACTGCCGAGGCAAGGTCTGACTTTGGGACCGGAGCAAAGTCAATTCGGACCTTGTCGCAGGCTAACTTGGCAGCTTCATCAGCTGCCTCGTTCCCCGATTCCCACATGGCTGGGTACCCAGCAGAATACCACCTCCTTCCCACAGGACTGGAGGGAAAGGAGGGCATCCTGGATGTCCTGGAGTAGATAGTCTGCTGGGTACATAGTTGCTAAAGCCTGAATACAACTGAGGGAATCACAGCATATGATGTACTTCATGTCGCGGCGTGCCTTCATATGCTGGAGCGAATTTAGCAGGGCATAGTACTCTGCAGTGTAAACACTGCACCTGCTATCCAGCTTGTATTTGTAAATTGCTCGAGGGAACACTACTGAATACCCTACACTGTTAGCCTGCTTAGACCCATCCATATATACCGGGGTAAAATCGCGATGCTGGTTCAGAATATCCATAAAAACATTCCGAAATACCCTGTCTGCGGTACCCAGTTTGTTGTACCGAGACAGGTCTAGAATCGTTCTGGACCTCTTTAAAAGCCAGGGAGGAGATTTACTCCATCCTTGGTGATAAAAAGGGGGCAGCTCATAACCATATTCTTCTAAACTAGCCTTTGTACGGCGGCTGACCAGTTTCGTCGCTCTGCAGCGATTAGCATATAGCCGTTCAAAGTTTGGTCACATCACTACGTCGTGCATGGGGCTACCAGGCATTGTGGCAATATGTACATAGTGTCGCACCATGAGGAGATGCCGCCGGATGGAAAGCGGCGGCTTGCCAGACTCTGCGCCAATGCTCGGTATCGGGCTAGTGCGATAGGCACCCGTGGCGAGCTGGATTCCTGCATGGTGGACACTATCTAATATCCGAAGATAACTGTCCCGTGCCAAACCGTACCCAATGCAACCATACTCGAGAGGCAACCGTACAAAGGCTCTGTAAAATTGTAGCAGGCAGGAGCGGTCAGCACCCCACGACCTGCCACACAGACATTTTAAGACATTCAGAGCTTTCAAGGCCCTGGCTTCCACGTCTTTAAGATGAGGCAGCCAGCTGATCCTTGTGTCTAAAATGAGGCCCAGAAAATGAACAGATTCAATAAAAGTTAAAACAGTGTTCCTCAAGGTAAGGTGGGGCTCTGATAAAAGATTCCTACTGCGAGTAAAAAGTACACACCGGGTTTTCTCGGCAGAGAAATGAAAACCGGTGTGCACTGACCATTCATCCAGCCTGTTCAGCGCGAGTTGCAATTGCCGCTCTGCACTTCCCAGGCTAGACGACGCACAAAAAAATTAAAAAGTCATCCACATAAGGAATAATGAATCAGACTCTGTATAAAACTTGAGATCCGTCCATGATCCAGTAATCCAGACACTGGTGGGAGGGAGCTCCTTCCAGATATACGGCGGATGGACTCCCATACTTTTGATGAAGTGGTTGTGCTCCCAAAGTTCTGGCATGACCTTTTCTTGCTCTCCTTGATCACCCCACGTGCCTTAGTTCTTGCTATACGGAACGCTGCCAGGTTGTCGGAAGTTTGGTGTAACCTAAAACGACACAGTACCCGTCTACGACCCTGAATAGCGGAGCGACATTCTTCGCTCCACCAGGGGACGGGCGACCTTCGCAGCGTTCTGGAGCTTTTCGGCATCGAAACGTCAGCTGCATAGTGAATCACTTCTGTGAAGTGATTCACCTTCTCCTGTATGTTGTCACATGGATCCAGAACAACAGAACGGCAGAACAGCTGCCAGTCTGCATTACTGACGTTCCATTTTAGTCGGGTGTTCCCTCCTCTACAATCGGTGCCTAAGTGCAGTCATATAGGGAAGTGGTCGCTTCCATGGAGGTCGTGATCCACCTCCCACTGCACGGAGTCAGCAATTTTTTTAACTGCTTAACGTCTCCTATAACAACTAGGTCTTTAGGGACGGGAAAGGATGGGGGGCAAGGAATGGGAAGGAATTCGGCCATGGCCTTTTGAAGGAAGCATCCGGCATTCACCTGGAGTGATTTGGGGAAACCATGGAAAACCCAAATCTGGATGCCTGGACGGCGATTAGAACCGCTGTCCTCCCGAATGTGAGGTCAGAACGCTAGCCGTTACACCACCACGCTCAGTGAGTCAGCAATTGAAGGAGAGCACAATGAAACGTCAATGGCAGAGGACGATCCGGAAGCAGTGGTAAAATGGGTCATTTGACCGGTATTGAGGATACAAACTTCCTCTTGCTCCATTAATCTACCAATTACTTGGCCTCTGGGGCAGTCTGTGTTCGAGAACCCACAACGCACTGTGTGCGTTGAAGTCACCTATGAGCAGTAATGGCCGAGTAAGCTGTCGCAAGATACCCAAGAGGTCGTCATACTCGACAGGCACATTCGGTGGTAGATAAATGGAGCATACGGTCAAATTAATAGGACCGTGTATCCTCACAGCCACTACTTGTAGATCAGAGGTGAGAGCGATAGGTTCAGAGTGGACAGTGTTCCGAACAAACACAGCCACTCCCCCCTTCGCTCGATGACCCTCGGTATCGTCCTTTCGGTATATGTCATATCCTCTTAGCACTGGCTGGTGCAGTGGTCTGAAATGTGTCACTTGGAGACAGAGAGACAAAGGATCAGACTGTGCTAAGAGGTGTAACTCCTCTTTGTGAGCTGTAAAACCGTTGATGTTCCACTGAAGTATGGGAGCCATCCTTACCTAGTTAACCTCACCTGCCCTGATTCGGGTGGGTATTCGGTCACTTCATGGCGAGGAACGGGACCAGACTCGTCCACCAGCATCTCCGTTTCTTCCTGTATGGAAGCGGAGACAGACATCTCCGACCCAGAGGACTCCTCAAATTCCTCACCATCCTTTTTCTCCTTCTTCCTCTGCCTCTTACCCTTACTCTCCCCACTGCCGGGCAGTCTGGGAGGAGACGAAGAGGAGGATTTAACAAACTGGGTCAGATCAGTCTGTCTAAACTTTGGACCTCGGATTTTCTGGTCACCTCTATTTCCACAGGTAGCAGCACGTGGTGGAATAGGAGGTGCTATCATCTCAATTGATGGTGCTGGTGGAGTCTTTGTCACTGCTGCTGGATTGGTCGAGGTCGCCGATGTGTTGCTAGCGACAACCACGATCTTAGGTGTTATGACTTTCGTGGATTTTGCACTGACATGAGCACGTAGTACTTGTGCCCATGTCTGAAAAGGATGTCTGCGTAGCAACACTTTCTTTCCTGACAGGAGTCGAGAGCATTTTGGCAAAGCTACTTCCAAAAATTGGAGCGGCGAGCGATTTTGCCTTCTTTTCGCCTCTGCATACGGTATCCGCTCTTTGGTCTTTACCTCCTATATCTTGCGCTCCTCAAGATACAATTGACACTCCCTACTCCAGGCAGGATGCGCCCCGGAGCAGTTGACGCACACCTGTGGTAGCGTACAAGTGACACCCGGTTCATGTGCCGCTTTGCCGCATCTACCACAGGTGGGGTTGCCCTTGCATGAAGCCGTCATATGTCCGAACCTCTGGCACTGGAAGCAGCGCATTGGGTCCGAAATATATGGATGGACGTTCAAGTTAATGTAGCCAGCTTTAATACACTTGGGCAACAATGGAGTGTCAAACGTCAGGACGATGGTGGCAGTCTTTTCAAGACTGCTATTTACCCTCCATGTAATCTGACACATCTCGCCCACTTGCTGATCTTCCTACTCCTTAACAAGTTCCTCGGTGCCTAAATCCATGATGTCACGGCAGGTGACGACGCCTTTCGAGGAATTCAGGGATTTGTGGAGTTCACTTTTAATGGCGAACCCCCCGAGCTTCTCACAGTTAACGAGCTGGGATGCCTGCCTACTGGTCATTGTTTCCAGCAGCAGCGTCCCGTTCCTCAGCTTTTTAACTGATCTCAAGGTACCAACCAATCCTTCAAGTGGTTTATTAATATAAAAAGGGGACACCTTTTCAAATGTCCCCTCTACCCTCTGCATTACAACGAAAGCGCTCGCTATGGCACAGGCTTTCCTGTTGCTATGGTCTTCCGAAGCGAGAGGGCTATCGACCCTGGCCTGCTTCTTTGTACTGGGTATATTGGGATTAGCCTGCGGCACACCAGTACCGCAGGGTTTTATGGTTTTTGTGGATGCCTTCATTTTTGGTCCCACGAGTAAAACCAGTTTCAAAAGAAGCGCTAATACAACAGGGGTGCGCAGGTGCCCCTGCGGTTGCATGTTAGTGAGTGATCCGCCTTTCACCCATGCACCTCCTCGGCACGTGGCTGACCTTGAGGTTGAGGGTTTTTACTGTCCTCGCGATTTGGGTGATGAAGCCAAAATCCACGTTCTCCTAGTCACACAACGTTCCACCTCCACAGGGTAGCCACAAGGTAATGATTTAAAAATTCCCTGATATTTCCAGGTTTTCCAGAGAAATTTGCCATATTTTTCCCTGATTTAGAAACTTTATTTGCATGGTTAAGATATTTAAAGTTTTAATTAGATTTTGATTCTAAATAATTAAATCTGGTATAAAACTAAAAAAATTAGAAAAATAAACATGTGTAACCAGAGAACATTTTAATCATGTTTAAGAATGTTTATTTGAAAATTTTATAACTAATTTAGTAATCTTATGAAGCATAATTAAAAATGAGTAGCACAAAAATAAGATAGGTCAAATGACTAATATGAATTTAAACTAATTGGTAATCTTTCAATATTTGGTGGATAAAATAATTGAAGATTTTTAAACTGTTCATCAGTAACTTGACTCAGTCAACAGCTTAGCGTTTTTATGCCTTTTTTCATTTGCTACACTTTTCTTTTCAAATCTTCTGGTTCATTTATTGTAGCTTTTTTTGTTCCATTTTCAATTTCTTCTGTTGCCGAGTTAACACTTTCGCGTAAGTTTCTGCGAGTCTACGCAAGATAGCATGAACACGGTTTTGTATAAACCATGCAATCGTGTTGGTTCACTTTGTGTGGTTGCTTGCCTGTGTCGCTCACCTTGGCAGCGGTTTATTTGGAGCAAGTCAAAGGCACGAGCACGATGTTTATACTGTCACATCGATTCAGCATTTGAAAGGGCTCTGAATGACGCAAAAGTTTATAAATCCTATCTATTTAGGATCTTAGGTATTATTTTGTTCCTGCTTTAATTCGCCTTATATCATTAATACAAAAAAGTTATAAAGCCGTGTAATTATCGCTATTCACATTTTTGCTGGCATTGGTATATTGAATCTAGGCATTTGTTTTGATATTAAAGGTTAAATTTTTCTCAGAAGTTCAAAACCAGCTTGTGACATTCTACAGGACTTCGAAGACCCTCCATAAATTCAATTTTTTTGGAACATCTGTTTCACACTTTGCTTGAAATTGTAAAACTGTTTAGTGAAACATAAAAACATCTTTATATACTTAATCCTCTTCGATTGCTGTTTTATTCAGTAAAAAATATAACTTCTGAGTTTACATGATTTAGATGTCATCCACCTTTTAAAAAAATATAATTTCAAATGCTGAGTTCCAGAGAGAGTTCATGTTAGCGCTCGCGCATGAACCTCTTGTTGTCGTATCTCGATGAGGCGCAAGACAAGATGCAAGTTGCTAGTGTAAATGCGGTATTTGTTGGCAATTTTATGTCAAAAATATATAAGCTGAATTATTTAATGCAAAAGTTCAATATTAAAATAAATTATTAAAAATTATCAAATTTTGGATTGTTGCAATTAAAATTCTCTGATATTTTTTTTAAATTACTTGGATTCCCTGATATTTCCATGATATTACAAGGTGGCTTTAAATTCCCTGATAATTCCATATTTTCCAGGTTTTCCAGGTCTGTGGCCACCCTGCTCAACTTCCTACGGTGGTCGTTGAAGCATGGTAGGAGTCAGGCCCCTGCGGGGTGGAGACTCGTGTACTAGCGTGCATTACCTTTATCGAGTGTCAAAATAATCATTTACTTAAACAGTTTCAGATGTTTTTGACGCACTATGTGAAGCTCTGAAAGAATGGTCAAAGATAAGGTAATAGCACCCATTTAATGCTAATTTTTTTAATTGCTATTCAATTTTCTGTTGCCTTTCTTAATGAGAACTTACTCCTTACTTAGGTAAAAGGTATTATGTTGATTCTATCATTTGGCGATTCTATAGATTCGTTGATTAGAGTTTCAAGTGATGGTTGTGGTAGTGATGGAGGTGATACCATCTGACTCTGATTAGGCTGCACATTTGCTATTACACAAAAAAATTGGCACCTTACAATGTATTAAAAGGTGACAGTTTTTGTTATCCATGGCAACAAACAGTCGTTGTGCCGCGAGAGCCAACTCAAACAAAGACACCCCTGTCTTAACTGGGATTAAATACCGATAGATTGCAGGCTGACTCGACCGGCACACAACGCATCCGATCGTTTATACTGTGATATCACCAGAGAGAGCTCTAATAATCTATTTTTAAAAGTAATTAATTTGTATTTTCCTGAACGCTAACGATGGCTTTTAATATAGTAATACATACAGAACCTACAAAAAGTACGACTTTTATTTAATAACTATAATTATCTGCATTGGTTTGTATTTTATTTGTTTTTATTACCATCAAGCGATTGTGAAAAGGTCGATAGTGTAAGAGCTAATTTGTGAAAAAATATCTATTACTCTTGAATTTACAGTATATTTGTCCTAGATGCCCGGATATGAGTTGGGTGTGACCAACGGTAAGGTTGTTTTTCATTCTGTGGTCGTACCTATACTGTTCATACTGTGTTACAGCCCACACGCCCAGCTACATATTAACTTCAGTTTTATGAATAAGTTCAATGGTGTTGGAAAGAGATGGTAAAATGCTGCTGGGTACCTTCCTGAAAATAATTTTTCTGTAGATGCTAAAGCCACAAATTTGAAATGAAAATTTAATCATTGTTGCTTGCAGACTGACTTGCCTCTGCTAGTATAGTCTAATTTGTTACTCGAACTTTCTGTCACTTTAAAAATATCCATAAATATTGTAAAAACATGCTTCATCACATTATCATCAATCAGCAGCTAACGATGTTAAGAACTTCTTGGAGAAAATACCGGTCGCTGTAATGATGAATACTGCTCACCAGAAGGAAGAAGAAAACAATCGATAAATCGTGTCATCTATATCTTCGATTATTTTATGTGTTACATCGTACAAATAACTTGCCTTTAAGAACTAAAGAGCAGCCTCAGGGTGTTCTTGAATACCTGCTGAAACTAAGAATTGATTCAAGTGTTCTGGTTTTGAAACAGCATATTGAAAAGGTTAAGAAAAATGTCACGTATATCTCCCCACAGATTCAAAACGAAATCATTCCCCTATGCGGCTTGGTCGTTAAAAATGAAATTGTGCAGGCCGCAAAGAAGGCTTATACTTGTATTGTGTTGGCAGATGAGTCGTGTGATATAGCTGGGAAAGAACAGCTTTCCATAAAAAATAGTTTTACTGATGAAGATAAAATACAATCCGCCAAAGATTTCTCAGATTCGTAGAACTGATGGATTTAAATGACAAATTATAGCATTATAAAATGAAGTACATGGGCCTTATAGGTGTGTTACCAAGGATATGTAGGGTGTTCTACATCAGCGGGGTTCAAAATTTTTTTAAAAGACAAATAAAAAAAGAAGCTGTGTATTTTCATTGTGAAAGTCACAGACATCATGGTTGTAAATAATTTAAATCGAATTACAGAAATACGGAACACAATTAGAACCACAGAGTACTTTTTACGAGAAACCTTTTTACAGAGAAAGTACGTGCCATATATTTCAGCTTTATACGAGACCCACTGGTCTCAAAAATATACGCGTTTTGCTACTTTTAACGAGAACTTTGAAGACATTGTCAATGGACTTTCGAATGTTTCTAGGGAAGAAAATGATGTGGCGAGGAAAGGTGCTTACCAGTTATAGTGCGATGCTACTAAGTCGGACTTCATTATATGCGTTCGATTGAATACTCAGGATTACTGGAACCGTTTGCCACTGCATCACAATCAAACATGATCGACATGGGAGTAATGTCTGTCATAAAAGATCATCGCAGTGACGTGGATACGGAGAGCTAAAATATTTTAAACACATCTACCAGTACTGCAGCTACCACTGAAACCGATTTGAAAGTCCGGCGCATTGAATCTGTCAAACGACGTCGTTCCAATCACTCTGCTGTATCTCTCTACGATTTTTGAAAGGGATATATTTTCATACCTTATTTAAATTCCTTGATAGCTTCTCTGGAGTAGTGTTTTGGGCTTATACATTGCGCTTTTACACGCTTTGTTTTAAATCTAACTTAATTATATAGTAAATAGTCAATTATGGTTAGTATTTAGTTTTAGATCAATTTACATGTATCACAGTAAATCACGTCAGTATGAAAAATAATCTGTTTATCTAATAAGCGCTGAAATTATCACTTTATTTGCAAAGAATTACATATATACCCAGCAGCCGAGAAAGCCCTTTCTGCCTCCTCATTCATTGGTTTGACTGAAATGATCATAAATAAAAAACTTTTTAAAAACTTAACTTTCTGCACTTTTTTGAGATCATCATATCTGGGAATCACCTCAGTATGTGGATTATCCAGTGTTACGGTCATGCTCTGTGCTTCAATTATGGCGTCCAGGTCTTCGTGGTCTACGTCTGAGTGAAAGTTTTTTCTATGCTCTCAATTTCTTTCAGTGGTTTATTTTGGGGGGAGGGGTATAAAACGTCGACAACTGCCAATTGTGTGTTGTGTGAAAAGTACAACTGCAGGTACGAAGGCACAACGTTTTCCATGACGCTTGTTCAGTCAGATCTTTTGCCGATAACATCAGTTTCAACAGGAACACCAAAGCTTGTCAGTCGTACATTGACCAAACTGATGCAATGCTCCGTGGTGCATGAACCGTGTATTCTAAGCAGGCTGATATTAAAATGTGTTTCTTTGCAGTGAACATAACCCCGGATCCACACTCTTGTCAATTGCCGAAAACTCCAAACCTTTACAAATGCTTGATTAATTGTGGAGAGCCGAACATTGACAGCCACACGCTTGCAAATGCTCTGGTATGTTTTGGAGAAGAAAGTGTGAGGGACATCGATGTTGTATTGGATATAAATTTTTGCTTATCCTATATTTATCATACAAATTTAAACAAAAATGAAGATATAATGAGAAAGACGGCGAAGAAGATGGTGGATATTAAAAATCCATAGAAACCGTTCCAGGTATAATTTCATTTATGTAACTATGTTTAGTATGTAGTTTCATGTATGTATTTCATTTAATATAATTAGGGGCCAATATGAAATTATTGTTTTATAATTGAAATTGTATAATAATTATTGTTTTAACAGTATTATAATGTCTATATCAATTATTTTTGACTGCAGAGAATTTATGGAAAATAACTTTAATGAGCTACTTTACGATTTTTTATTTTGCTTATGGCTGTATGCCTTGTCAGCAACGAGGTCATTAGAGGCGGGAAAGGACATGGGGCAAGGAACGGGAAAGAATTCTGACTTGGCCTTTTTCTGATGGAAGCATACCGCCTAGAGTGATTTGGAGAAACCATGGAAACCCCAAATCTCAATTTCCGGATGAGGATTCGAACCAGCGTCCTGGCAAATGCAAGGCCAGAACGTTAATTGCTCACCCACCATGCTCGGTGACCACGCTTCTTTATGAGCCATCTTGATAACTTCTGCCGGAAGAGATATGCTGATTTTGAATATTAGCATTCAAGGAACGTGAAATATCATTGTTGAACCAAGTACTCATTTTTCCTGCGGCACTTGTATCACAACAAACAGGAACGTATGTTTATCCGCCGTCAGTGCACAAAGTGTATCTAGTCCGCACAAACGAGTAGGCGCCTTACAAGCACTTGCCACAAACTTTCTTTGATTTGTGCCAAAAAACAGACACTTGATTGGATCAGCCACAAGTGCTAGCCAGCCTACACAAGCCAAGTTAAACACCCTATCCACACGTTTCAATTTGTGACGGCTTGGCGAGGTTTAGCAAGAGTGTGGTACCGCCTTAATGTTCAAATAGAAGTGTTTTTTTTTTTTTGGACGTCTACTCATCAAACACTCAACGAAAACCTTCGTCATTGTTTCTTGAAATATTCAAACTGAACAATTATGTCATTTGAAAACTTTGCTATCATAAATCTTATACAATTAGAAAATAGAAATCCACTTCTTGAAAAGAAATAACTCAAAGTACAGTTCATGACAAAAACATTTTAACACATCATTTATTCACTAGATTTTGAAATATCTGTCAATAGTTGTAACCTTCTTTTTGTACCGTTTTTAGTTCCTCAGAAACAACTCTAATTTTATCTTTTTTGTGTGTACGATCTGGGAGCTAATTTTGGAATAGGACGACGTAACTCAAATTACAGTATTGCACACAACAAAAACAAACTGGAGTTTCAAAACAAAACAAAAAAACATTAAATTGAATGTATATACTTATGATCACGAACGACATAAACACACAACACACATTTGTTGCCGTGAGTCAAATGTCAACTTGAAGGGTACAGTTAAACGGGGCGATACACCCAGTAAAGAACGAGTCGGACCGGAAAGTGACGACAGGGAGACACGGTGACGAAGATTGAAACATGTTTTCACCCCATTTTACGTATTGCGGATCCGCTTAATTAGGTGCTGGATCCGCCAGACTGCCAAATGATGCGGGATCCTGCATTGCTAGATTGCAATCCCTAGCTACATCCCAGCTAAAGTTTAAGTATGTCATTGGTTGATTTAAAAAAAAAAAAAAAAAAAATCACGCAGTTTCTGCCAATGCTACAACTTAAAATTATTTGATTATGAAGTCACACTATGGTATAAACTATGGAAGGACAAGGGTATGACAACAGAAAATCTTAGAGAACTAGACCTTATGAAAGAGTTAAATAACATGGAAATATTCTAGAGATACATCTGAACTGTCTGTGCCCGCTTGGTGTACACAGATAATTTTTACAAGAAAATCGTGATAAAACTGCAGATGAAGTAGCTCGAAAATTATTATTAGTGTAATTATATATACTAATTAAATTATAATTAATTAAAATATAATAATATTAATTAATTATTCAATTAATAGAATATATATGTATTACATTAATAAACGTTTTTGGAGCATGCATTTTATCAGTTTTCTCTTGCCTGCCCCCTCCCCCCCAAACAAAATCCTGGCTACGCCCTTGGTAGAAAAACTGAAGGCATGGAAATAAAATTATACAATTTCAAAGTATAAGATAAAAAAATGAAAGTTGATAAGTTATACATTTATTATGAATAATAACAATACACAATAGTTTACAAAATACATTTTGTTAATTTGCTACAACAATGCGCCGTTGGGACTGAAAGTATCCGAGTTGATACCACAAATAATTGCACAACCAGATTTACAATTTTACTTAATTTGCTTATTCCCAATTTGTAGGAGTCATGTAAATCAGTAAAGATTGCTCCTGTAACTCTATACTTAAAAATCAAAGGAAGAAATATAATTATTGAAAGTTTTTTGT
This sequence comes from Vandiemenella viatica, assembly GCA_031002005.1. Taxonomy (NCBI): domain Eukaryota; kingdom Metazoa; phylum Arthropoda; class Insecta; order Orthoptera; family Morabidae; genus Vandiemenella; species Vandiemenella viatica. The sequence continues at coordinate 381,401,738 of CM061921.1, forward strand.
GCCTTATATAATGATTCTATTTCTTTAGATTCCAGTTGCAGTTATATCTTTTGCATAATATATATAAAAAAAATCAGTTGATTTAGTAATTTAACAAAATTATTTAATGAAATAAAAATTAGCAGAATATTTGCAATATTTAACAATATTTTTGAATATTGATTCCGTGAAACCCCGTGAAAATGTTAAAGGAGCTTGAAGACTGACAAGGGACACCTTTGACATCGAATGCTCAGAACTGCACGAAAACATGCTTAGAATAACAAGCGATCATAAAAAAACAGTGGTGTGTGTCATCTCCATGCAAAACGTTGCATTCTATCTCAAGTAACATTTTAATAGAGAAAAACAAAGGAACAAGATATTACCACATGCAGGAAATTATACCTAAGTCAATGACATCATTGTATCATTACATTTTCTATCAACAGTGCGAAAACTCTCTCCTTAAAGTACTTACTATAGCGCAAAACACGCAAATACAGAGGTACCACGCACCTGATATTGCATATATTAGTTCTCAAAGTGCAGATGCGGGTTTTCGATGAAGTTTTTAACCACTTTATTGAAAATCCGCATCTGCACTACACAGTGGAAGAGAACAATGTGCACACCTCACTAAAACCACATCATCATATAAATCACTTTCGCATTCACACAGTCCAATAGCAAAAGCCACACTAATTACATGTTCAAATGATGATGTCAATGTCAAACTGGTTTGGAGTACGTGAATGTGAAAGTGATTTGGAATGTGATAACGTGGCTCTAGTTAAGTGAGCACATTGTTCTCTTCCTCAATGTCAGACTAAAAATTTAATGTGAAATATGTACCATGGATTGATTATAGCATAGCTTGAATACACAAAGCTAGTTTTCCCAGGAGATGAAACCTATAAAAATGCAAGCCAACACCATGAAACACGCCAGTGACAATTTTCGCTAAGCTACTCTCAATTGTCTTGAGGTGTTGGTCATTAAAAAAGATTTTTTTTATATATAAAAAGATGCCGATCAAAATAAGTTCTAAAAGAACAAATTACTCAAGAAAAGTAAGAACATTCTACCAATTTATGCCATTTTTAAGGAATATTTTAATAAGGATGAAATGGGAAAGAGCAAATGTAAATCTATAAACTAATCGTAAAAGTATCTGCTAATTATGTAGATAGTTAGGAACAGTGCCATATCTTGCAACTGAAAACTTTTAGCCATTACCTGTATTTCATGAGAATTGACGAAAGTAGCATACGCATTAAAATATGTGACCTTCTGTGTTCGCAGCTCCTTCCGGTAATTGAAGTTTAAGGATTTTATGTAGTTTTGAACCTCTTCTACCAGTTTATTCCAATCATGATTCACTGCAGAATAGAAGAAATATTTTGAATATGTTAAATTACCAAAAATATTTCATCAATATGAGAAACACACTAATTAGAAGAATTAAGTACAACTAAGATAAATATCAAACACCACTACTTCATCCTTTATTAAATCAAGTATGCCAGTTAACACCCAACTAAAATCTGTACCCAAACCATGTAGTTGTTACACAAACAAATGTTTTAAGCTGTAAACAACCATAATAAATGCATTAGTGGAAACTGCTCAAAGTTATCCCACTCACCCTATCACAGAGGCTGCAAATTTCGATTTATCCCCGATTGTTCTCTTTTTCAAACTGGAATCTATCTGAATAAAATATTTGCACAAAGCTGGCAACTTTATCTTTTCTTTGATCTCTTATTTCATAGTCGTCTTACATTTCACCATCTCTACTTTCCACATCAATGCAGTAACCACGTACTTCAATTGACCAACATAGAATTTAATGTGCAATTTACTCATTAGCTGTCCCACTAAGTTTTTCTATGCATGGGTAGAGGGTTTAGAACATAAATGAGTTTTAAGCTAGATTATCCTTTTTGAAGTAAAGTAGAACAACTTTTAAAAAATGTGCCGTTTTCAGTTTTCTTTCTTAAGAGGGTTGAAAATGTGGCAGCCCGAGTTGCAAGTCCACGTACATATTCTGTATCAGAATTGTCCTTCACCAAATTACAAATCAACACAAACTTCCATCTAATTATAAAAAGTTCACTTCTCTGAATGTTTGTTTTATGGTTCTATCTGTGTTCTGAAGTATTCAAAAAGTCCACTGAAATCAAAAGAAAGATAGCCTATTTTTCTTCAAAAATTGTCGCCTGTGAATTTATGCAGCAAGAGTTACTTTCCTACGTATGCCTTGTATATCACATTTTTTGTTAGTCTGGACTCAAACTTAATTTATGCTTTACTTCCTCCCCTTTTTAAAAATAATGAAATATATAAACTTATTTTGTAAACTAACATTTTGGCACCTTCCTTTTAAGAAAAGTACATTGTCCCTTACTAACAGTTAAGATTTTTGAATTATTATTTCAAATATCTTGTATAAACTTTCCATTTATTTTTCAATATTTTCTGAAATGCCTGGAATATCTTAATGTTATCACATCTTCAGCATACTGTTGGACAAACTTGTCATATGCAATCCAACTACCCCTCCTTCCACAAAGAATATTTTTAAACCCTTTAATTTATTATTTTTCTGTCCTAATATTAATATCCCAGTGGAGACAGGAGCTATGCCAGAACATTCTGTGGCTCGGACTCCAAGAGAAGAGGAACTGGTCTGCCTAACACTGACTCAATGGCTTAGTATGCCTCCTTCCAGAAGACCCAACCATCCATCAGGTTGTGGACTAAGTTTTTTTAAATATGGGTTGTAAAAAATACAGCAACCAGTCACACTATATTTGCTGTATTTTTTACAACCCATATTTGACATCACAGTCGCGGAAGTTCCACCAATCCATCATGGATAAAATATTACTAAGTTTTTTTATTAGTATTATTACTATCTACACTTCAAAAAGCTTAAACTTACAACCATTTGGCAAATTCCAACCAAAAACAGGAGCTTCTTTAATGTCAGCTCCAAGAATAGCTGCCCGATGCATTAATTTCTTGGGGATGCATCCAACATTTACACAAGTACCTCCTAGTCCCCAAGTAGTGCCCATTGGCGTCGGTTTTACAAAATCACAAACGGCAACTTTCTTGCCAAGTGATGCTGATTCCTGTTTGAACAGAGATTTTACAGGTAATTTCAGGAATTAAAAAACACTACACAAATCAATGACAAAGCAACAATTTGAAGTGGTAAGTCAGCTAAGCCAAGATCATTAGAATCTCCCTCTACTTATCACAATGACATTTGTTGCAAAACATAAATATATCCAAATTATAACAATAACTTTCATTATTAAAATAGTAGTATAACGTACCTTAGCAGCTGCTAGACCTCCAGATCCCCCACCGATCACAATCAAATCGTATTCATATTGTTTGTACACACCTTTTAGCATGTCAAACAAAGTTCCATTAAAATAGGCTCTACGGGTATCAGTGAAGCCTCCAACATGTTTGCCTCTGATAAACACATTTGGTACAGTCCTCTGTTGCGTTTTTTCGGCTAAAATATTTTGAATGTTTGGTCCATCTAAAACGAGGAAAAATGTTTCACCCATTTAAATATTTAAGCAGAACCAAACAAAATGTACAAAAACGGAAAAAAGTTTTTTAAAAAAAATTCTACTTCAATTAGCTAACAAAAGCTCAAGTGATGAAGCATCAAGAACTGCACAGTGAGAAATTTGAGAATTGTTTTCCCTTAGGTCCTTTCCAGTAGCTAGTTTATTAATAATAGGCATCTTTGTGGCTTTTTTTCCACCCTGTACAACTAATTATGGCTTTACTCCTCATCGATGTCAAAGTCATTAGAGGTTGGAAAAGGACTGGGAACAAGGAATGAGAAGGAATTCAGCCATGGCCTTTTCAAGGAAGCATCCCAGCATTTGCCTGGAGTGATTTGGGTAAACTACGGAAAACCCAAATCTGGATACCGGGACGGGGATTCGAAGCTGCGTCCTCCCAAATGGGAGGCCAGACCGTTAACCGTTCACCCACCACACTCAGTTTATGCAGCTAAAATAATAGTGGAATGCCATATTGTATTTCCTCCAGATCTGTAGCATTTTCACTGGTTTTAGGGAGAATTTTTGCATTTGGCTTTCAATATAAAGATTAAATATTTACCTGCAGTACCAAGTGTTCCAAAGTATTCAATTTTTTCACTATATTAATTTGTGGTTAACGCAATCAAGATAATAAACTAATTGCTGCAAGGCACATTTGATAAGCATCTGGTTAATTACTATTTCTTGATGTTTAGTCCTGTCGCAGAAGCTACGATAAGCATTTGGTTGCATGAAATAACTACTCTGAAGAGTCACTTTTCACTACGTTTATTTTACCGTGTACTCTACAATAACATTACACAATGAGGCATTGTCTCGATCCAAAGGTACTAAGTACTAATGTACACAAATGTTCCAGTGATTAAACTCACACACTTCAGCTTAGACACTGTAAAAACATCCAGAATAATTCAAAGTGTTCCAACCTACGTTTGTCAAACTCTAACAATATTTTAACAATTAAATCCATACAAAAATAATAACAAATTGTAAAAAATCACTCACTATCATTAGAAAACATCTTGAAAGTTAATACTGTTTGTATGCATTTAGACACAAGATTATCAACATAAACCTGTCCAAACAATCACAAATTGTCCTCCAAACACTGTAGCTCACATCAATACTTATAATTACAAACTATTAATTAATGATTCATACATAATTCTTTCCTTGAACACAGTTTATCTCCATAGCATAATGTTCATTTACATGACAAATATATACAAATGCCCAATTAATCAACTCCCAGCTGGGTCCGAGGGCTGTTATTCATTGCTTAAATGTGTTTTAAAAATAAGCTATTTCTCAATTAATGAAGTTTTTGACAAACTTTTTTTCTATTGCTGATAACATTATTTTGTGAACCTTAGCAATTTACAGTATGGATTTCAATAAGACAATATTCTGAGAAAAAATGACAACAAATCTGCTAATTTTGCTATTGCAGAAGAAGTCAGGAAAGTGGTCAGATACCTGAAGGTAAATATTCCAGTTGCTAACATCAAATTTCCAGCAATGATTAACAGCTGCTCCAGAAAATTTAGTAATGATAGTAAGCAAAATGAAACGGCTTTTAGGCAATGTAGAATGCAGAAGGGCTGTGACTAACACAAATTTACAGTATCTCAGTTGAATACCTTATTCGTGCAGAGTGGTAAAAGCCATTCTGCAAGGGAGGTGTGTACATAATGTGGCCTATTGCATGCAGAATTTATGCAAAAGCTACGAACAGAGCTTGCCAGCACATAATTAATAAAAGCATTTTATCCAAATCCAAACAACAGTTTCAAATGAGCAGTTTAACAGAATACACTACACGTGTGTTCACTCAATATTTTAGAAGGAATAAATGATGAATTGTTGTCTATAGACATACTGGGTCAGTGCCAGAATGCAATACAGTAAATGTATGCAACAGAAGTTTAGATTTTCAAGCAGAAATATTAAGACCATGATTACCCTGAAATGCAGCATGGACCAGAATGGTACAGCAAATTGAACAAGGATTTTAGGATTTATTTTTAAGTTTTGTTGCTTTCTTAAGAGCCCTGTTACTGATATCAGTTCAGTTTCTTGGCGTTGAGAATTGATATGGTCTTCTCAGGAGACTGTATCGATATCAGTTCATGTTGTAAACTGTGAGCTATTCAGATTTCAGTACTTTAATGGCTTTCATGAATGCCATATTGTCAACATCATCGCATTATTCATCTGTAGGCATTAAATGTGCAATCTGTAATTTTACTGGAATATTTTGTGATATATTTAATACTTCTGATCACGATATCTTACAAAAATATAAATAGAATGATATAGATAAAAGCCATTAATAAATGTTTTAACTTACATCTTTTAAACTGAAAAAGTGTCAATGTAATTATTGACTGTCATTCTGTTTTCTGAATGGGAAGTTATTAGACAAATAACTCTGGGATCTACATGGATCTATTTTTTTTTTTTTTTATCTGTATAATAAATTACTTTTAGTTGCAACCAAAAACTCAAAATCTGTACCGCTTACAGAGACGGGCATAGGAATTACAAAGATTGCTCTACCAAACAAATCACGCTTTTCAACAAATTAATAATTGGTTTGCAGCTAACAATGGCACATCCTTAGTGCTGAGAAAACCCAATATCATAAAGACTTACACCACACAAAAATTTCAGGCTGGTCCATGAGGCAATAAAAAGGATATAGATTCTGTGCACCTTCAAGCTGGCGAGCGAGTTGAAAAATGTAAATGTGGGTTTTGGGCACTCGTGTAGGTATAAGTGATCAAAATACTTCAAATCTCTGTCATATCTATAGCAGTATTTATGTGAATCATTTAAAAGAAACCTTGAATGGATTTTTCAGAATTGATAATGATAAATTAAGTATTTCATTAGCATGGTGAACACAAACAACTGGGCACTTGTTTCTTCATATATAGAAGAATGTCTTGAATGTGAAGCAGATTGTGCCTAGAGTCACAATTCTGATTTAGTCAAAGGTTTGCTATGAAGGAAATATAGTCTGATCAAAACTCAAAATGTACTTAAGAGAATAAGGAGTCAGAAATTCGGAACCACCTCACATGAAGTCTGAGGCTTTTGCTGGCTTATTCTGCTGTGTTTGAGCCAAACAATGACCTGTCTCTCCTGTTTGTAACTGATAGTAATGGGTGAGATTTTCTAAGCCAATAGTCAAATAAGCATTTTTCAGAAATCTCAACGATTCCTACGTTTTGATGACATTATAACAGGGAATACATGTTCACTTGAAAATCCTCTGTGTGCAGTTTTGGAAATATTTAATCATTTCATTGTACAGCAGGCCTTTTCACACATGTTGATGAAATACTAGTTGGATTTTGCAGACAGTGAAGGTTCAACTGTTCCTATGATAAATAAGGAATCAAACACATATGCCTTAGTAATGCTGATAACTGGTATTCTTGCGAACTGCACTCAGTGAGACGATTTTTGAACATGAAGAAAGTTACACAGATATAAATCCATCTTCAGTTAGTGGAAGTGTACAGTGAAAAGTGTATGGACATGTACATGCAGAAGTGGTGCCAGGAATTTTCTGCCGGCCGCTAACGTCCACAATGAGGAGTGGCCTGGAAGACCGAACATGTCCAATAAAATGGTGACCAAAATTGATGAGCTGGTGTGCAGTAATTGAAGGATAACTCTTGATGAGATAACAGAGATTTGATGGAGAATGTGGCAAAATATCTGTACACACAACTGTTACAGAACCTTTACGTTACAGCAAGGTGTCTGCCATGTGGGTCCCTGAACAGCTCACCGAGAAACAAAAGAAAGCACGTGGAATGTGCTGAAGAATTTTTTCGTCGCTTTGAAGAGGAATGGGAAGACATCCTAGGTTCAGTAATGACTGGGGATGAAACCTGGGTGCATCATTACGTTCCTGAAACAAAGGAGTAGTCCAAACAATTGCGTCACTCAGCTTTGCCCGAGCCCAAAACGTTCAAGAAAGTCAGCCAAGGTTATGGCAACTATTTTTTGGGACCGAAGGGGGGTATTGTTGGTGGATTTCATGCCAACAGGAACAACAATAAACTTGGACCACTACTGCAAAACTCCCCCAGAAACTTCGGCGGGCTATCCAGAACAAAAGAGGAATGACAACACACTTCCACATGTCTCAAACCAAACTATCTCCTTTGTCTAACATTTCTGTTGGGATCTCATTGACCCCCCCCCCCCCTCTCCCTACAACCCAGACAATGCCCAAAGCAACTACCATGTTTCCTAGGGAAGTGCAGGTCGCAGTCACTTGATGTATTCGTGACGCAGCAGGAAACTGGTTAAGCCACAGAATCAAAAAGCTCATGATGCGGATGTGGAAGCTCAACGAACGGGAAGGCAATTGCATAGAAAAATAGCTAAAACTTCAAGCTTTCCAATTAAATATCTCAAGTTGTGAATAAATGAGATTTTGTACTTTAAAAAAAGGAGACCTTATTTTTTTTTAATCTCCCCTGTTCTTCAAAAGTCAGTTACCAGACTTGTCAAATCAACAGTGAACTTAAAGCAGAATTTACCAGGTAACAACTGATTTACTCAGTTGAAATGGTACAAACTGCTGATCTCACAGGAAAAACAAGAAAGCGATTCCACCTTCTTTTTCGCTTCCAAGAATGGAAAAGTTGTACAGAAACTGACATAACATCTGTAAACGCTTATATGTTTCCAGGGTGAGAAACACACCAAATTTATGAAAGCTATTGCCCAAAAGTTGGTTCATGGGCATCTTGTGAGTAGGCTACAAATCCTGCATATCTCTTGGAGTAAATCAAAACAAGTATTGCCTTAAAAACTGACAAATATCAAAAGAGAAAAATATTGGAGCACATATACTTATGAAAAGATGAATATGCAAGGTATGTGTGTGTCTCTCACAAAAATTCAATCTGCTTGTGCTCAACAGATACAAAAACTGCAAAATCTTTTACATAAATCGCTAATTATTCCAAGTCTATGCATTTACACTCCCCAAATATGCTTGTTCAATCTTTCATCGAAAAAAAAAAAACTTCATGATAAAACTTTTAATGTTATTAGAAATTCACCTCAAATAAATTTCACAGTCAAATATGTGCTGACACTCACCTTTATGTTTATCCAACTCAAGGGCAAAATATTTCTCGTCCAAGGAAGAAAAAAGATCCTTTACCTGTAAGAAGATAAAACTTGTTAACAAGCTTCGTAATATGACCAAAACAACGCTTTTTAAAAAATGTTTCGAAAAATACTCTCATGAAGTTAGGAGTAGTTGTATCAGAATAACATATCTTTTTACTGAGTAATAAAATAAAACTCATCAAAACCACTTAACTTTAACCACTCCATCTTTCCACAACATTTAAAGGACATTAAAAAAAAAAAAAAAAAAAAAAAAAAAAAAAAAAAAAAAAAAAAAAAAAGAAATAGGAACACAATACTGAAAACTTTAAAATATGAGGGATTAATATAGGATGGAATCCCTAACGAATAATCAAATAAAATGATGCAACACAGTTGAAGGAGATACTGTACTGAAGTTTAAACAGCAATGGTGTCCTGTGGTCATAGCTGTATTCTCATCAATGACATTATCGAAAAAATAAACTGGAAAGTACCTATCGCATCTGACGCCGAGAGCGTGTTGGAAGAAATGAACACCTCAGACAGTCTTCACAAGTAATTACTACTTGCAGTGGTAGGTAGAAAGCCATTATTCCTAGATGACTGTTGAATGAGAAGGAAGAAACCTCAAAAGATCTTCATTTCCTTCCATTTTCTAGAAAAAATTAGGGTAAAATAGGGAGGCTTCTAGCAAGGTATGGGATAAAAAGCATTTTCTAGCCTTCTGCCAAGATATATGATATGTTAAATCTGGTCAAGGTTGATTTGGCCCTAGAATGCCTGCAAGTGCAGCAAAGTTTACATTGGTAAGATGATTAAAACTACCAAGGAGTGCAAATGAGCACGAACGCCACCTAAGACTTGTGAAACTGGCAATAGCTGAACATGTTACCGACGAAGGACACAGGATAGAGTTTAATAAGACAGTCACACTGTCCAGAGCCTCACCTTCTGGGACTCTGTCATTAGTGAGGTGCTGGAAATTTGGCACAGTGATAGCAATACCAAATTACGGCAGGCTTTACCCGAGTATGGCCTGGAAACCAGTCACATTTTTTTTTTTTAACTGCTTTACGTATCTCAACAGAACCAGTTACAGCCGGTCTACAATGTGAATATGGCAGATCGTCATGTTGAGTTTGCAGAGATCCATATATTAAGTCTAAAACTGGCAACGACTTCAAAACAGGTATGCTAGCACTCAGCAATGGACTGGGAGATGAGCAGATGTAGTGAACTGTGGTCAAGCATTCTACTTAGAATGATATAAGTGGGTACATTATGTCAGGCAGGTCAGTCAATGTAGCAGCAGCACGCTTACAACCACTAGAAACCACGCGACTCCTGATGAAGAAAGTAGCAACAGCTGTCGAAACATCGTGTTTTCGTGACATCATCCAGCTGGACACCGTGACAATTACCTTGTAGCAATTATTTTTATTTTTGAAAGAAGAGTTTGTTTGATTGATTACTATCAAATGCTTTCCTCTGTTTCAACATCAAGAAGAATATTGTCACTTGTACTAAGGGTAACTGATGTAATGTCACCACCTCACGATTATTATAACTCAATTTTGTGAACTTAATTTTTAGTTCAATATTATGGTTCTATTTAGAAAAAAATTGTTGACTGGCTAGTGGCTCATGGAATTTGTAAATGTGGATTGTTAAGGATTTTTCAGGTGTTTGAATAAGGTGGTTTGAAAAATATTGCGACTAGTGCAACCGTGGTATGATAGATCATACATCCACACCAAACCTACAAAAATATCTATAATTTACAGCTGCCATCCTTATCACACTAAATATTCCCTCCCTTACAGACTTGGCATTGACAGGAGTAGTATATGCTCTAACCGGCAAGCCCTCACACTGTATTCCAATAACATTTCCCAAGCCCCAAAATCCCACAACTATACACCAAATTTAGCTCAAAAACACAACTTTATCTACACATCAACCATCCTAACCATCAAAAACCACCACAGTACAATCTTGGTCACTCAGTACTTTCCAGGTCTGGAATCAGTTAACATCGTTATTCAGCAAGGTTTTGATTTCATAAATGTGGCCTGTCCTCCCCAATATCCTTCCTGACCCTCACAGAAAATACATCAGCCAACTACTAATTTACAAACACGGTCTTCCCCTCCCAGTGTGCGGCTCCAAGCAACAGATCCCATTGCAATATACAAAATGCCTCCACCACCTTTACAAACCCAGAAACTGGGGAAGTTTCCCCAGCAAAGGACATGCCACCAGGGAAATCTCCCACACAATCCACCAGCTAGCCTTTGTAGGACTGACCGCGAATCTATTGGCAATTAGAATGAACAGCTACAGACAAATGGTATTCATCCAGAACCCTAACCACTCAGTATTTGTTCATACTACCATGTATTATACAAACAATTTTAATTCTTGCTCCACCATCTTTGCTATGAAAGTTTTCCCAAACAGAAGCAGTATTTCTGAACTCTGAAGGTGGGAACTGTCTTACCAGTACCAGGCAGCCACTGAGTGTCAACCCAATATGAACCACCAATCATCAGAGCTGCTGTTTAAATTAGTGTATAACCCTTGAATTTATTTCTGTTTTTCTTTTCTTTTATTTCTGTACAAAAACTTCTGTATAATATTTGCTGCTGTTTCCTTCTGCCAGTCCAAAAAGTGTTTGTGATGTAGCTTCCAACATTACACTGCTTGGGTTTATGCTTTTTAATCCTCGCACCACATTCCCCACCATATTAATTTTTTCCCGACCACAAGACACCAACCAAAAGGTGAGCCTCCAGTTGGTTGCATCATGCAGCGGCCATCTCATTCTGCCGTTGATAAAGGAATATAAACCCAAAAATTAAAACACTTAGTGTGTATGTGTGTCAGTGTTTTTAACGCCATTCCTGCCTTCAACTGTGGTAAGGGATGGTTATTGTCCTATCCAAATGTTTAATTTAGTTTTAGAGCACCTTTGTTTATATTGTCATACATCAAGAGGATCAGGCCATGAAGAAGGAAAGACTGTTGTAGTGTAGTGGTTACGTTAAGAGACTGTGGGACTAAAGGTCGTGGGTTCAAATCCAAAAAGTCCCGTAAAATTTTAATTTCTTAACTTTGCGTGAACTGTTCGGGAATATTCTTGTTGTAACTAGTATTAATGTTCGAGACTGTTCTTCATTACTATCTAAGCGATACTCCCTTCTATTCGGAGTTAGTTCACTCTGTGCTCCTGTACTGTACGAACTGTTTAATAAAGCTTTGTTGCGTTAAAGTAACTGTGTTCATCAACGACCCCGCTATGCCCAAGGACCCTGATCGTGGTTTACTACGTCTCAATATTTATATGTGTGAGGGGAAGGGGAGGGAGGCAGTCATGGCAAGTTTACATGCAAAAAGGAGTGGTTCCTAAAGTGTAAGATAGTATCACATGTTAAAAGTCTTTATTTTGAAGTGATTAAAGAAATTTAAAGGAGATTAATGAGCTACAATCCAGACAGCACATGATCTTTAAGGAGATTAGTAAGTGTGTGTCTAAAAAAAACAGACTAGTAAACTTTGAGGAGTAGGCATGACATGGAAGGTATTGTACGCAATTCAAGATGAGCTTTAAAGGGGTTAGGTGACCAAATATTCTACCTCAGTGACTACAAAGTTCCAAGAAATCATTAAAATGCTTTTCTCTTCAGAGTTTGCTGAAATTTTTAGATATCTCTTTAGGCAATAGGAGGGGGGCTGCAATTTTTATTAAAGTGATGGCAATAAACAACAAATGTTAAGTAATAAGTAACCTTTACTAATGTGCTGATACCAGAGCATTTTTCAGGCAAACAGTTACATGAAAGTTGCATTATAATGACAACTGAGTAGTGAGGCTGTTCCCCAGGACAGTGGGAACATTTTTTCTTCATAAATAATCTGTTTACTATCCTTTGGAACTCAACTTTCACTATAATAATCTAAAATGAACAATGTGCAAGTAAGAGATTACTCAGTAAACACGAAAAATGTGGATTTTATATGATTACAAAGTGGGGAGAGTTTCTTGCTGACTTTATAGAAATGTGCAACTGTCAAATCAAAGAGGTTTATTGAGATAATGAAATGGATCAATCATCTGTTCAAAGATGGTGTTGAAATTTTATCTTTGAAAAAAATGTCCACAATGCTGAGAGAACAGGCTGGCTCACTGAATTCAGTACACAAATTCATAAACGACAATTGAAATATCACCCTGAATGAATTCAGAAAGCAATTTTCACACTTTCACATGTCATTCATTTTTCATGAAATTGTTAAAAATCATTTGAAGTACAGAAAAATTTGTGCAAGATAGGTCCCTCACATACTTAATGATTAACACAAAATGAAGTGTATGGGTGCAGTGTAGAATTTTCCAGAACACTACAGTAATTAAGATTTATTCTCAATGCATATTGCTACAAGGACAAAATATGGGATTATTATTCAACACTCGAGAAGAATTGTCGGTCAATGAAGTGGTATGAAGCTCATTAACCAAAAAAACCCAAAAAGTTCATGAAGAAACCATTAACTCTATGAGCCATGGTCAATGTCTTCTGGGACCGATATCGAGTTTTTCTCACCGATTTCAAGCCTTGAGGAGCCACTATCAACGCTGATGTATGATGTGAAACTTTAAAGAAACTGAGGGAGACAATTCACGATTGGCAGCAAGGCCAATTCGTGATTCTAGACGACAATGTCAGACCTTATACAGCTGGAAAAACAACAACTTGTTAACAAATTTAAATTGGAAGTTTGGAAACACCCACCCTACTGCACAGATCTGGCTCCTCCTGATTTTTATCCTTTTTTTCCAAATCTGAAAGACTTCTTTGGAGGAACATGATTTCAAGTGATGAAAACCTGAAAGATGAAGTCACTACTATTCTCAATGAATTGTTGGTGGAGGAATACCAGGCTGGGATATAAAAACCTATTAGATGGTATGACAAGTGTTTGAATTTACAGGTGATTATGCAAGTTGCATTTAACATTAAATAAAATAAAATTATTTTAAAACACTTAATTGGCCATTTTTTTAATTATTAAGTGAGTACTATTTTCTGGATGAACCTAGTATTTATGCTGTCCAGTGTCTACAAGGAATTTTGTTTCACCCCATCTGTATTCTGAAAAATTCTTTTAATTTTAGGAAGTAAAAAGTTACAAGGGATGCAGGTTTGGTTGGCTTTTAGCTGAAAACTGCTTGCAACTCAATGCCATGAGTACAGTGGAATTTTTGGGAAGGATCCAATCTGCCGACCACCACAACACAGCATCTAATTCAAGATCTCAAAAAAAAAAAAAAAATCAGTGCTTCAAGGTTAACTGTGATGCCATGGGGAACAAATTCATGGCAGATGATTCCCTTAACATCAAGAAAATAAATCAATGCCATCTTCACATGGGATTCCACCCTTGTATCTTTTAATCTCAGTAACAAGGCAGTTTTACACTAGTGGTCTTGCTTAGTTTCTGGATCATATATACATATCACTGCAATTTGTTACCTGCAAAGATTCGCAACGAATTCCAAATTGATTTCAGACTTTCAACTGCCTACAAACTCAAATAGTCATTCCACTTATTGCTAAAAAAAAAAAAAACAGCAGAATTTATTTCACAGTGACTTATTTCATCTGTGAACTAGAGTTAAAATTCACTAGCACAAACTTGGAGAGATTCCAGCCAGTTGATTGTTCTACGATTATCTGGGTGTTGGAATTTGAGGAACATCAAAGGTTTGGGTTCATCTTCATTAGCCCCCAATATAGTCTATGCCAGGGATGGCGAACCAGTGGCACGCGTGCCAATGATGGCACACGACAAAATAATTTGGGCACGGCATTAATTAAGTAGGAACCTAATCGATATAAATAATTTATTTTTTCGTCCACATAATTTGCGATCATAGTAACAAAGATCATGAGATAACGACACTTCCGGTCCCGAAACAACTACAAGTTGCCAAATGTGGTAGATTTCCAGCGAATTTATGAGCGAACGGACTGTGAGCAAGTGCAGGTGGCGCGGTGGCGGGAGGGGCGCTAACTTATTCACTTGTTTGTTTTGTCTGCTTTTACCAGTTAAGCATGATTCTTGTGGTTTATAAACTAGTTTAGTTAACACAACTGCCTGTTTAAGATTGTTTGACTTATATTTACTATTATTCAAAATGGATAGTTTCGTAAAAAGACAAAAAAGTGCAAGGTAAGTGGAATAGGGAATTTCAACCCTGGTGGACTGAGAAATATGGTATGATTATTAAAGGTAATAAAGCGGTGTGTGTTTTGTGTTCTGGAACAGTGGTATGTAGAACATCATCTGTAAAACAGCACTATGAAACAAATCACAAATCTCTTTGTCAAAAAAGCGAACCGGAGCAAAAGAATTCATTGCGTGTGCAATTAAAGATAGAAATAAACAATCGACGTCCACGATTAAGTATGTTAGCAAGGATTGTCATATTGGTGCCGCAAGTTTATCGGCTGCAAATGTTATTGCTCGACATGGTAAACCTTTTAGCGAGGGTGAATTTTTGAAGGAAGCCTGGTTAACATGTGTCCCATCACTTTTTGAAGACTTTGAAAATAAAGATCAGATAATTCAGAGTATCAAACATACTCCTTTATCCAGAAACACAATAAAAGACAGAATACTAAAACTGGCAGAAAATATGAAAGAACAACAAACAAATGATATCATCTCCTTTTATATCGCTGTGTCTTGACGAAAGTACTGATGTAACTAAATCTACTCGTTTAGCTGTTTTTGCTCGATATTGTGTGGTAAACGAGATCAAGGAAGAATTAATTGCGATAACATCGTTACCAACAACTAATAAGGGCACAGATATTTGTATGGCTGTTAAAAATTTACTTGCTGAGAAAGAAGTAGATTTAAGCAAAATTGTTTCGATAACGACTGATGCTGCTCCAAGTATGGTGGGCGAAATAAATGGTTTTATTAATTTATTTCAAACACACATAGGACATCCGATTATCGAATTCCACTGCATCATACGTCAACAAGCCTTGTGTGCAAAAGGTGGATTCGCCTCCCTTGATAGTATAATGGACGTGGTCACAAAATTAGTGAACCCCATATCGTTGCAGGCTTTAAATAAGCGAAAATTTGATGCCTTGTTGGATGAAGTGAACTCTGTGTACAACAATGTTCGATGGTTGAGCCGCGGTAACGTACTTCAAAGATTTGTTGATTGTTTCGAAGAAATCAGACTGTTTTTACAAAATG
Organism: Vandiemenella viatica; assembly: GCA_031002005.1. Taxonomy (NCBI): domain Eukaryota; kingdom Metazoa; phylum Arthropoda; class Insecta; order Orthoptera; family Morabidae; genus Vandiemenella; species Vandiemenella viatica. Next base: position 381,417,739 of record CM061921.1, read on the forward strand.
AGGGAAAAATGGAACAACACAGTTGGTGAATGTTATCTGGCTTTCAAAATTAATGTTTTTTACGGACTTGTGTCAGCATTTCAATGGATTGAACGTGAAGCTTCAAGGCGCAAACAAAACAATTATCGTTATGCTAGATCTCATTCGTGCTTTTGAGGCTAAACTTCAAGTTTTCAGTAACGATATTATTTCCAATAATTACAAGTATTTCCCAAACTTGAAAAAAATCACCAGAGATTCGGATGTATACGGAAAAACAAAACAATTAAAAGTTACTAAAATCTATAGTAATTAATTCTTCAATCAAAGAATTTTAATAGAGATTTTCTCAGTTCAAAGAATTGTCGGAAACGCTCAAGTTTATTATGTATCCTGATGTAATTACACCTGATAAACTGAACTTGTCTAAATTTGATTGGTTGGAAATTGAAGAAATGGAGATGCATCTGATTGAGTTCCAGTGTAGTTCGATATGGACTCAAAAATTCATCGAAATGAGGAAGGAGTTGGAATTAAATGAATTAGCAAGACTATCAAGCAATGAGAGTAAAAATGCCAATACTATCATTATGGAAACATAAAATTCAATTCCAGACACATTTAGCTGTCTTAAGAAACTGGCTTACACTATCTTAACACTATTTTCATCTACCTATGCCTGTGAGTCATTATTTTCAGAACTGAATAACATTAAAGACTCTCTTCGGAACCGTTTGTCAGATGACTCCACTTCAGCTTGCATTCTGCTAAAAGTAACGAACTATGAACCTAATATAAACTGTTTGGCATCTAATTTGCAACAACAGAAATCACACTAGTTTCATCTACGTAAATAAACACAAAACTGTTGACATTATACTTGCTTAATACAAAAAATGTAAATTTCTGGCTGAAAATATAATGTTTTAAGATGATAGTATTTAGTTTTATTTGTTTTCCTATTAATCACGACGACATGATTGTTTACTGGCACGCCATAGCTTCAGTCAACATGGCACGTGGATCAATAAAGGTTCGCCATCCCTGGTCTATGCTATATAATAAAATTGTAGAAAATGTGTTCATACACGAGATTTATTTTGAAATAATAATTGCAAAGTACACTACAGACCACAGAGATGCCCAAAACCATAAAATTGTGTTATATATATATAGTTCATGCATCACACAAAATCTAAGGGATAGATTTTAATGATACTGCACATAATGAGAGCTTATGTTGTTGTTTAAGATATAAGTTACTTTTTATCCAGAGTAACAAGACGTTTCCTAATGATACAGAATTTAAAACAAAGTCTTTGTCAATGCACTGTGCAAAAACTAATGAACAGATCTTAACAAATTACACAAGTGATAGCTTATGTCATCAGGTAACATATAAAATAATTTTATCCAGATTAGCAACATAAGCTCCTGATGCAGGGGGGAAAACTGTGAACTTGGAAATTTTTGAATAGATACAAGCTCATCTCGCAAAAATTAATGAACATATTTCAATGAAACTTCTTGTAGTGCTAGCATATAGGACAATGTTGTCTACATCAGTGGTCCGCAACCTTTTCCATCTTGTGGCACACCATAAGGTTATCCATAAATCTCATGGCACACCTTACCCCTCACCTATAATTGTACACATACCTTAAAAGTAACATTTGTGCCTGATTAACTACACACAGGTGGCTGATCCGTGGAGAAATAATTGACAATGCAAGCCTCATTTCATCATCGACGGATTTGAGTCTTTCCTTCAGTCCATGTCGAGAATCCCAATTCACATAAATATGTAATTAGAAATGGCAATAACACATTAACTGCCATATTGGAGACAGCCGGATATTCACTCCTTATTTTTAGCCAAAATGTATCTAAAAGAACTTTGAAATTAAAAGTTCTTGAAGTTCTGTCAGCTTTTAAATCTGAGAGTTCCTCTTGAATATTAATTGGAAGATGTTCCAAATTTGCAACGAATTGATCACGAACCCAGACGAAATCTTCAATTCTTTAAAGTACGTTTTGAATCTCTGCTGCAGTACTTCTAAATGTTCTTCCATTAAGTCCATCACCATTTTATTACCATAAGTGACCATACAGTCGGGAACATCTCACATGGCCCATTTTCAATCCTCTGTAACCACAAATCCAGCTTATTCTCAAATCCTTCAATCTTATACATACTAATAAGAATATTTTCATTCCTACCTTGCATTTTGATGTACAGCTCATTCAAGTGTAAGAAAACGTTGGAAAGATATGCCAACTTACATACCCATTCGCCATATGCGAATAAATCCACATACTTGTGTCTTTCAACAATCATAAATGCCTGGATCTCTTCTCCAAGTTCAAATATTTGCATTAACACTTTTCCTCTTGACAGCCAGCATTCTTTTGTACGTAGCAGGAGTGTAGTGTGTTCTGAATCCATTTCCTAACGTAAAACGGAAAAAAGTCGCAAATTTAGGGGCCGCGATTTTATGAAGTTCACAACTTTTACTTTTTGTCTAGCACATCTTTCAAAGAAGGTGGCAGAGACTTAGCAATAATTGCTTCATGGTGAATGAGACAATGATCACATCATACGTCGGGATTTACTTCACGTACTTTAGCTGCAAATCCTTTCACTGGGCCCGTCACAGCAGCCGCTCTGTCTATTCAAACAATAATGCAATCCTTCCATGTTAATTCATTATGGAGCAAATATTCATCAGTCAAATGAAATATTTCTTCACCGGTAGTTTGATCTGGAAGTTCTTTGAAAATGAAGAAATTACTAACAATTACATCTCCATCAATGTAGCGAATGTAAGCCAGAAGTTGTGCGTGGTGGTCAATATCCGTTGACTCGTCGATATGAAGTGAGAACTTCTGACTGTTGTTGATTTTCTCCTTCATAAAGTCTTCAATATCATGAGACATGTCAATAACTCGGCGACTGTGTCAGCAGAAAGAGGAATTTTTGAAATTTAACTTGCAGACTGTAAAACCAGAACGATTCTCACCACAGGCTTTAACAGCATTTCACCTATTGTATGTGGTTTTTTTGGCCTTTACGATAAATTTGGCTGCCTTATAACTAGCTTTCTGTACTTTTTTCCGAAACACGTACTGTAGCAGTCATGAACGTTCTTTGTTTTTTCTTATTTTCCAAAAACCGACAAAAATAATTGACTTCTTTGCTTGACAGAAAAGAATCAATTCAATTTACTGGGAACCATAGTAGGGTTACCGAGTTTTTCACCGCAAATGATACAATTGGGAATTGGACATGTTTTTTCGCCACACACACAAAAAAAAAAAAAAAAAAAAAAAAACATAGGATAAGTAACTATCACTACACTTTCGATGCATCGACTTTAGTTTCTTAGTTTCTAGCTCAAAGCTTTCACCAGTTGCACTAATAGTAGGAACACTCCGTTCAAGGAATTTGTCCATCTTGAAGAAATAAAATAGTCTGCTAATTGTAATAGAAAATATCAAGACTAACTACTAACACAGTTTTCGGACCACTTCAAAGCACAGCTATAATGGAACTGAAGTAATTGTAAGAAGTGCGATTTATATTACACTTCAAAGAAGTCACATATACGGTGCTGATTGTTTTTACAGCGATGTCTAACAATGCATCAGGGCAACGGTACAGGAACAAAGTAGTATTGTTGGAAAAGCAATGACAATGACAGTGTTAAAATAATATAAGGCTTGAAAAGTTCAGCTAATCCCAGCAGTTTACGCTGAGATAAAAGCACACACACAGATCATGCGGTAAATATAACAACCTAAAAGCGCAGCAATAGAGGCGATGAATAAAAATATGTCAAAAATGAATAAACATAAATTAACAGCAACTGTGAGTAAATTAATAACATTTAATTTCTTAGAATATGACAATACGTAACAATTTGTGGCACATGAAACTAAAATATAATTAATAAAAAAAAACTTGTCAATTCTTTATAATGGATAAAATTTTGCAGCACACCAGTTGTGGACCACTGATCTAGACCAGTAACATAACTTTCAATGACACAGAGGCCAAAACAGTAAATTTTATAATATTTATCTGTGTATGTACATGTCATGCTAAACTAATGAATGATAGATTGTTTCATCAGCCGACATGTAGGATACTTTTGATCACAATTAGTACGGTACCATATTTCATCTATATTAGATACCAAAACCATAAATTTTGGAAGTTTTGTATGTGTATGTAGGGAACAATCAAAAATTGTATATAATCTTCTTCTTCTGGTCCCTATCTGTTCCGGATGTCGGCAACCAACTTGGCTGTCTCGTCCCTGCTGGTTGATGCTTGGATTAACTCCGTAGATGTCTTGGAGGTCCATATTCTTAGATTTTTTAACCAAGAAGTTCTTCTACCAGCACTTCTCTTTCCTGGTATTTTCACCTGGAGAACTGATTGCAGGAGTTCATAACAGTTATTATTCCTCATGATGTGACCAAGATACTGAAGCTTCAAAAGCTTCTAGCCTTTTACTGATTGTTCACGTTTCAACGCCATACAGGAGGACAGAGAACACATAGCAGCGCAGGAGTCTCATCTTCGTCGTAATTGATAAATCACGACTTTTAAAAAGGTTATTCACTTTATTGAAAGTAGCCCTGGCTTTACCAATACGTGACTTTATTTCATCAGATGGATCCCATTGGCTGTTTACTGTGGTGCCAAGATACGTATACCTTGATACACATTCAATGATCTTCTGGTTAATCATAATATGGCATTCGGAGTTGTTGTTTTTGCCAATGACCATTACTTTTGTCTTATTTATATTAATGTCAAGTCCATATTCGTGGCTGCAGTGTGATAATGATAGCCTAAATTATGTTCTAATGTGTCAACCACATGCCAAGAAATTAAAAAAAAGGTTCACCGATTTAACTGTTCCATAATAGAATCTAAATGTTTGATACTGCCTAGTACAAGCCCTCTCCAAGCCAAAATGTTGATAGAAAATATCCCTAAATATGCAGTAACTTGTGTTTAAACTTTACAAACAACGAAAGACAAACTTTGTGATTAAATTTGGTGTTTTATAGTCATAGTTTATATATAAACAAATAAAACAATCTGTTTGAACACACACCAGACAGCACAATTTCAAATATTGCATACAGAGAAGTTTTGTGAACAATACCAAAGAATGCCTGTGGGTCATCCATGACCCTAAAATCTTCCTAGTTAGTGGCAGTTTCAAGTAGAAACAAACATCTTGAAAATATTTGCATATAACCTAAATTTAGAAGCAGAGGATCCCAAAAAAAATAAGGAAAAAACAAGGCTGCTTGTCTGCTTTTTCCTACCCAGCCAACATTTCTTTGAAAGTTTATCTGTGAATGAACAGTATAAAGCTCAAATCCCCCCCCCCCCCAAATCTCTCTCTTTTTTGCTTCTGGCTTTACGCCTTGTTGATGTCTAGGTCATTAGAGGTGCAAAAGGAATGGGGACAAAAAAAGGGAAGGAATTTGGCCATGGCATTTTGAAGGAACCATCCTGGCATTCACATGGAGTGATTTGTACCTGCGTTCTCCCAAATGTGAGGCCAGAGCGTTACTGCTCACCTACCACTCTTGGTCTCAAATTCGATCAGGACAAAGTCACAGGCATATTTAGCTTATAATATAGTGCAATTACTCACCCGATGTAACTTCATTTGCCTAGTAATAATTTAAAAAAATACTCTTCAAATCAATCATAAGGTCACTCAGAAGAAAGTGGTACCACAAACATTGAAAGAACCGTAACAGTAAGTGATTATGAAGACCAGTATACTTGTTTCAGGATCAATTTACCAACAGCAACAAAGGTGTGTGGAGTTAATTGCAAATTACATAATCCATCACCCAACAAATTAATAAATGCAAACATATGCAAAGCAAACGATGAACCTGATTAGCAACTGAACTTTTGGATCTACTAGAGCATAGGATACTGCTACAACTGAGCCTAACAGTTCTTTTGATATATATAGTAATTAACAAACATTATAAAAAGTCAGTCCACGTATCATGCTGTCGAACCCCAATTAGCTGCTATATCAAAAGGTGTCCAGCTTTGAGGCCACGGATACATAAATATTACTACCACGGCTTGTTTAACATTATAGCTTACAATGTTTGGTATGCCATTATTTCAACAGTATACGTTGCTTGACTTTGTTATACACTTAATCTTGAATAAAGCTATCTAAGTAATGTGTGGAGTATTATCAAGATGGGGATACCGTCGCGGCCTCGCATAGTAAACACACAGATCATGTAGTGTATCTGACATCATTGTGTTGTATTCAGTTTGCACGTTCTAACACTGTAACAGCTATAGATATGATCTGAAAATTGGATATATGCAATATCGTGCATTATGGTTACGTTTCACTTTGGTCCAGGCTGCATTACGACCGAAACATATATTTATAAAATATGATTTCGTCTATCATCATTTGAGTTTATGTTGTAATGCAGCCTGAACCATACGTCACAATGATGTCATATATACCACGTGATCTGTGTGTTTACTACGCGAGGCAGCAGTGGTATCCCCATCTTGATATTACCCAATGTGTGTACAAGATTACAGGTCCAAAGGACAACTGCTTCTAGACATTGATCAGAAAGTCTAGCTGATATTATGATACAATACCAATAATGTTCACTAAGCAATTTCTTGGAAAGATACTATATCCGAAATAGCTTCGGTTGTTGCGCTGGAAAGATACTACATCTGAAATAGCTTTGGTTACTGCACAATCACTGGGACTCATAAAGGAATTGTTATTTTGGTCTGAAAACCGTATCACACATACATTGGGTGAAACTATTTAATATATGTTGCTCTTAGAGCTGTAAAATATATACATACCTGACAAATTACACACTCAAAAAGTGCCATAACTTTAAGCGGCGAGCGACTGGGAGAAGTTATATAGTGATGTATAATGATAACGCAAACGTTCCTTCAACTATATTATTTAAGAACATGTTTCTATTACACCCATTAAGAGTGTATATAATGCAGGAACTTTACGAAAATATATACAAGCAACATAATGCATCAATGACCAACGATGATGAAAATAAAATCAACTTAACTTTATAATAAAAACAGGAAGAATCTATATCCATTCTGGTCCAGGCTATATTTCAACCTATCCACAGGCACCACTAATGATTCTGCTAAAGAATTGTGACAAATGTTTAATAAATCCAAATTTTTAGCGAATTATGCTTTAACAACAAGAACCAAATGCCATTTTTGTACAGGCTTCTCTCAGTTGCTCGCAGTGTAATGTTATAGGACTTTTTGACTGAAGTCTGCAAGTATATATTTTACAGCTCCAAGAGCAACACACATTAAACAATATAATCTATCGAACACGTTTAACAATTTTCGGATCAAAAGGACGATTACTTTACGAGTCCCACTCATCAAGGAATTGTTGTTTTGTCACTTGTTTGTTTGGTAATACTATTTAATATATGTTGCTCATGGAGCTGTAAAATATCTAGATACCTCAAAAACTTCACTCAAAAAGTGCCGTAACGTTACACCGCGAGCGACTGGAAGTAGCATTATAGCAAAGTATAATGATCATGCACACGTTCTTTGAATGATATTATTTGTGAATATTTTGCTATCAAAAGAATAAATATGGAAACAATTACGGGCTGAAAAAACAACTTCGAACCGTAAGCAAACGTTAGTTGCTTCATTTACGTACACACATGCGACGTCCAACGATAATAGGTATAACATTGTGAAGAAACAGCATGTTATGTCGGAGATTCTACGGCATCTATCAAAGTAGGTTGCACAATATTAACGTAGCTTATGTTGGTTTAATTCTAGATGGGGATACCGCTACAATCTCTTACCGCCTCGCATAGTAAACAAACAGGTCACGTGTTATATATGACGTCATTGTGACGTCAGGCTGCATTACAACAAACTCAAATGAGTATTGATGAAATCATATTTCATAAATATGCGTTTCGGTCGTAATGCAGCCTGGACAAAAGTGAAATGTAACCATAACCCACGATATTGCAGATACCCAATTTTGAAATCGTATCTTTCACTGTTACTGTGTTGGCATGCACAGACTGAATAAGTCAGAATTACGCCATATATACCACGTGATCTGTGTATTTACTACGCAAGGCGGTAAAGAGATAGTAGCGGTATCCCCATCTAGAACTAAACCCTTATGTTTATGTTGAAAGTACGGCAATATCCTCGATTCATGAATACGTCGAAGGGATTTAGTTTTTATAGCTGACATGCAGCCTGTACCAAAATGGTATTTGGTTCTTGTTAAAGCATAATTCACTAAAAATTTGGATTTATTAAACATTTAAGTTATCATGACTTTCAAGCAGAATCATTAGCGGTACCTGTGGATAGGTTTGAATGTAGCCGAGACAAAAATGGAGATAGATGCTTCATATGGTAGCTTAATGGACTTGAAATTTTGTTTTTATAATATAGTTGGTTTGGTTTTTGTCATTGATGCATTTTGTAGCACGTAATATTAGCATTACTGGAAGTCGCACATGACAACAAATGGCATCCTCTCATCACTTAGTGTGTAATGTTACATCAGTTTTTTTTACTATCATCATTTTGCGTGAAGTTAGTGTATTACATACTCCATCTTGATGGGTGTAATAGAAATATATTAATAGGTAATATGCTCAAAAGAACGATAGCATTATCACTACATGTCGCTATACGCCTTCTCCCAGTCACTCGCCACCTTACATTACGGCACTTTTCGAGTGGAATTTGAGAGGATGGATATATTGCACAGCTCTAAGAGCAACATTTATTAAATAATATCACCCAACAAATGTGTGCAACAGTTTTCAGATCAAAATGACAATTCCTTGATGAGTTGTAGTGACTGCACTGTCACCCAGTTCTTATCATATTATGTTAATCTAGAATAGAAGCTGAACCATTATTTTCAAGCAGAAATTAGGTTGTAATACACCCTGTACTGGCGGTGCACCATTACATGTACTTCGGAAAGTATTTATACCAGCGTCTTGAGTTTGACTACTGCTGTATTATGACACCAATACCTTGCGGAATCGCGATCTCCAGTTCTCAACCTGGGGGGGGGGGGCCAAAGACATATCAGGAGGGCATAGGGTGCGAGTTAGCTTCACCGCGATACCCTAGCTCTATACAGTACCATTTGCCATATTAATAACAAGATTGTCGTGGCGATAGGTATAAGGAAACTAAAAAAAAAAAATCGCTATCTCCAGTAGACCCCGATATACTTACTTGTGTACAAAACGGGCACGTCGTTTTGCTGAATATCGCAATTTCATTATGATTTATTATTTGCGAAATCAGCGCTTCTCCAGTAAGTTCCTCCATTCGGGCGAAAAAACTTCTAAATGCAATTTTCAGTCTTAGATACTTATTGTCATTATTCAGTTTTGTCCAGAACCTCAACATCAACCCAATTCAAAACTCTCCCTAACTACCATCAACACAAACCGCCATCACAGACTATATAACCATGAAAAATTGATCAGAGACAATACAAGATACTAATGATACCATGATACTATTTGCGTGACGCAACATGACGTAACCATGGAGGAAGGAATTATCTGGAGGAGAAGTGACGTTAAATCGGTGAAGCAAGCACTAAACTCTCCCGCATGGTGGCAGCACCGGCAGCGACCATATGGCGCTTCCCAACAATTAAGGTGTTCACATTGTGGTAGATGCAGTGATTATTTCATTTAGTATTGTGTATAAGTGTTTAAAAATGCCAGCTTGTGTTGCGTACGGTTGCACAAATAGGCCAGACAGGAAAGAACCTGGAATATCATTTCATAAGTAAGTTGAATTGTAATTATCGTTGTTGAAGTGAGCGGTAGACACCGCAAACTTTGCAGCACGTCTATAAATATTTAGTCATAGCTCTCAATGGGATGACTTTGTTCTCAAATTTTTCTTGGTGTAGTGTAGAAAATCAGCAAACCTTGCTATTTTGCACATAATAGACTAGCATTATTTTTAACGAGTGTTTAAAATGAGATTTAAAGGGGCGTGTTTTACTTCGCGATTCAGTGAATTTACTATTACGATTTCTTTCGTCACGTTGCTGATTATACTGACAATGGATGATGAAATTAACTGTTATGTGAGAAGCTGTGAGTTTTATTAATTTTTTAAATAGCTATTTCAGGTCATTGACTTAGGTTATTTTTAAAGCTTCATATAAGACTTGTTTCTGTTTGTAAATACGTCTATACCTATTTTTACCGATTTTGAAATCTTTCTCATCTATTTATGTCGAAACAGGTTCATGCAGAAATAAAAATGGGTTTCATAAATAAAGAAGTTATTGGCCTTTGAACAAAATCAATTTGGGGAATGTGTTTCTAATTTAGTCTCTTTTTTTTGTACAACATTCTCCCCCCCCCCCCGTATCTAAATCTAACTGAGAGATAATTTTTTTTACAATTGTCCTAATAAGTAGGGCTGTGAAATTAGACAACACATCTTGATCAAGAGAATGTTCATTAAGGTGACTGAATAAACATTTTATTTCTGGTACCAGCCTACAAAATGTCTGGGTTGCTCATCAATAGAGTGGGTCCTCTTAATTTTTTTCTGGTCTAGGACACATTTCAGACTAACCACAAGTGGTAGTAATAAAACTGAAATATCCATTCTGCATGTCAACCATGTAATCATTGTGGCTTCGACAGAATTAATTTTTGGTCCAGCCTGCATCCAAACCTAAACCCCTCAATTTGGATGTTGTATATCCCCCAAACTAAGCAAGATATCGAAAACATTTATTCCTTATTATCGTGTTCTTTCGTCGTGTTACATAAGAATCCATCATTAAATTTGACTTTTGCGAAATTTTTCTTCTGCATTTCAACTCAAGACACCTCACTTTTGAGACAGTATATCTCGAGAATTAGGTGAAATATCGAAAAATTTTACTCTTTATTTTTTATTTGTCTCGTCTTTTTAAATAAAAATTCATCATAAAATTTGACTTTGAATAATTTTTTCTTCTGAATTTCAATCAAAACCATTTCACATTTGAGACAGAATATCTCGAAAACTAAGCAGGATATTAAAAAATTTTATTCTTCATTTTTTATTTGTCTCATCGAGTTACATAATAATCCATCACCAGATTGCGGCGTCACGTTTATCCTAGAGTCCCCTTGAGGTGTTTGTACATATTCCCCGTGTTTGTTGGGAAGCGGTCAAGCCCCCGCCACTCCGGCCATGCCCCCCCACTCCTCCGCCGGCCTGCTTCACTCCCATGCGTGGTAAACGTCTCTTGCGTCGTCTCCATATTATTCCTTCCTCCATGGACGTAACCTCTGAACCTGACTTGCAATTGTTTAAAATGACCTAGCTTTTCAACGCCATAATAATATTATGTTCAGTTTATATACTCAAAAGCAATAAAAAATTATTGTAAATATTCGTATATACAAAATTTAGGAATTTTATGAAATAGCAGCAAATTGATAGTAAAATTTGTAATATTTATAATTAATTAATGTATTAATTTACTGACTATTGTAATGCTTCTCTGTTGTGTCTACTATAACAACTGATTTGATCTTAAGAAATTCATGCATTTTTTTTACCATAATCCTTCACTTCACAGTCAAAGGCATATTGTCCATTACCTCCATAGATGTAAACCCGCCATAACTCGTTTCAGTCATGGAGGAAGGAATATTCCTTCCTCCATGGTTTCAGTACCCCGCCGCCTACTCCCTTATGGGGTAAAATACAATACGTTCATTTTCCATAGATACCAGGATAAGGAGACTGAATTTGTCGGAAGTGGAAGGAGTTAATTTACGGCAAAATAATTATCTAACAAAATAGATGAATGCACCAAAAGACGCAATGTCATAGAATAACATGTACATTAAATATATCAACTACATTTATACAAGATACAAGAAATAATTTTGTAGATACCTTTCAAATAAATTCTTCTGTGGTGCATAAGGATTTGCCAATTAAAAATTCCTTTGATTTTTTTCTGAATTTAATCTTGTCTTTGCCAGACATTTCAGATGTGCTGGGGACGTGTTAAAGATATGCACAACGGCGTAGTTATCGGTGGGTTAGGCGGTGCCGTGCACCGGGACCACCCATGCAGCAAAGAAAAGAGAAGAGACGACGCAAGGGACCTTCAACACCCACTGTAGTGAAGCCAGAACGAGAGAAATAGGGGGCAGGATGGTCGCCATAATGGATTTCGCAAGAAAAACGACGAACGCATACCGAGCAATCTGGAATGGAGAATTTCTTCGAGTTATTAATTTTCACATTCGTAATAATGAAGTTTTATGTGGTAATATTTATAAATACCTTAATCGGTATTATATAGAAACATTAGAATTTAAGAAAGAAAGCTGCTAAATAACTTTTGAGAGAAAATGTGTAAGCCGAAACAGAACGGATTCAATAAAAAAAATTACATGTTCTAGACATTTCATTCTACTATGTTCTGGCGGAAATTTCAGTAGATTACATCGCGATACACGTCTTCACTAACATGGCGCTCATGAAATTACTAATCCTACTTACTAATAATATAAGGTCTGCAAATAATTTTTCTGCAACACAGTCACTTTTAATAAATTGTTTATTTATTAATTTATGGCGTGACGCGTTTCAAGATCTTAGTTTCATTTTCAAACGCCGTTTTTGTTATTACATTCTTGGTGTGAAGAGTGCTCATCCAACAGAAACTTACACGAGCACTTTACACACCAAGAATGTATTAACAAAAACGGCGTTTGAAAATGAAACTAAGATCTTGAAACGCGTCACGCCATAAATGAATAAATAAACAATTTATTAAAAGTAACTGTGTTGCAGAAAAATTATTTGCAGACCTTATATTTCAAAACAGTTACAGACTTTCATAAAGTCCATTTATCATGGATAAAATAAAAAAAAATACTAATAATAACTAAATTCCTGGTGTCTTAATGCTATAAATAGAATATTCTGGTCAAGGTCGCATTTCAATCTAACTACAATCTGAACTAATACTGCCGCTACAAAATCAAACTGTGCGGACACACCTTAACACATTATATTCATCACGAACTACATTTCTAGTAAACAATAACACTGCCAACATCAGGATTCCTAGTTTGAGTAGCATAAAATATCACAATTAATTTAATCATATATCTTAAGTATGACTGCAATTGGGCTAATTTAACTTGTGTGATTTATACTAATAGTAATAGTCATTTTATGTAGGTTTACTCAGAAGATACTGTACTACTAATAGATAATTTCACCAGCAGCATCAGTGAATTTATCTTGTTATCATATATCAAAAGTCAGAAGCTTAAATTAGACTTTCAACGCTCCTTTAGAATAAGGCTGGCCTATTATGCGCAAAATACATTCCTGGAAATTGAAATAAGAACACATTGACGCCGGTGTGTAAGACCCACCATACTTGCTCCGGACACTACGAGAGGGCTGTACAAGCAATGATCAAACGCACGGCACAGCGGACACACCAGGAACAGCAGTGTTGGCCGTCGAAGGGCGCTAGCTGCGCAGCGGTTGGGCACCGCCGCAGTCAGTGTCAGCCAGTTTGCCGTGGCATACGGAGCTCCATCTCAGTCTTTAACACTGGTAGCATGCCGCGACAGCGTGTACGCGAACCGTATGTGCAGTTGACGGACTTTGAGCGAGGGCGTATAGTGGGCATGCGGGAGGCCGGGTGGACGTACCGCCGAATTGCTCAACATGTGGGGCGCGAGGTCTCCACAGTACATCGATGTTGTCGCCAGTGGTCGGCGGAAGGTGCACGTGCCCGTCGACCTGGGTCCGGACAGCAGCGACGCATGGACGCACGCCAAGACCGTCGCATCCTACGCAGTGCCGTAGGGGACCGCACCGCCACTTCCCGGCAAATTAGGGACACTGTTGCTCCTGGGGTATCAGAGAGGACCATTCGCAACCGTCTCCATGAAGCTGGGCTACGGTCCCGCGCACCGTTAGGTCATCTTCCGCTCACGCCCCAACATCGTGCAGCCCGCCTCCAGTGGTGTCGCGACAGGCGTGTATGGAGAGACGAATGGAGACGTGTCGTCTTCAGTGATGAGAGTCGCTTCTGCCTTGGTGCCAATGATGGTCGTATGCGTGTTTGGCGCCGTGCAGGTGAGCGCCACAATCAGGACAGCATACGACCGAGGCACACAGGGCCAACACCCGGCATCATGGTGTGGGGAGCGATCTCCTACACTGGCCTCTGGTGATCGTCGAGGGGACACTGAACAGTGCACGGTACATTCAAACCGTCATAGAACCCATCGTTCTACCATTCCTAGACCGGCAAGGGAACATGCTGTTCCAACAGGACAATGCACATCCACATGTATCCCGTGCCACCCAACGTGCTCTAGAAGGTGTAAGTCAACTACCCTGGCCAGCGAGATCTCCGGATATGTCCCCCATTGAGCATGTTTGGGACTGGATGAAACGTCGTCTCACGCGGTCTGCACGTCCAGCACGAACGCTGGTCCAGCTGAGGCGCCAGGTGGAAATGGCTTGGCATGCCGTTCCACAGGACTACATCCAGCACCTCTACGATCGTCTCCATGGGAGAATTGCAGCCTGCATTGCTGCGAAAGGAGGATATACACGGTACTAGTGCCGACATTGTGCATGCTCTGTTGCCTGTGTCTATGTGCCTATGGTTCTGTGTGTGTGATCATGTGTTGTATCTGACCCCAGGAATGTGTATATAAAGTTTCCCATTCCTGGGACAATGAATTCACGGTGTTCTTATTTCAATTTCCAGGAGTGTATAAAAAATATGAGATATACTGACTGTCTGCACCACGCCAACAAATATTTGAGAACGTCATCCTATTAAAGGCTGTAAATTAACCTTTTTAACAGGCATTCTTAATCTATAATGATAGACCCTACTCTTTGAGATATAATATTAAAATCTTCAAGAACAATAATTACAACTAGCTTATGAAATGATATTTGACGTTGCTTCCTATCTGATCTGTTTGTGCATCCGTATGCGACACAAGCTGGAATTATAAAAACAAGTTTGAAATATTAGTAAATGAAATATTGAGAGCAGCAAACACAATGATTACCGTGCAATATTTTGGGAAAGGTAATATAGCCACCACACATGTGCAATAGGATTTTTGAATTTGTAGAGGGCTTCACAGTTTTAGCTGTATTTCGTCTTTTTTCCTTTCTCCATGGGGCCGCCATGCTCAGGACGCTCGCAAATGTAGAAGTGAACTTGAAAATTTCTCCTACCTTCAAAAGACATATATGATAGATTGCAACACGGTTTTAAGCATAGCAACTCAACTAGAAGAAATTCCGTGGCCTTTGGAAGTTCCCTTAAATTCTCTGTACTGTGTAAATTCTTCTGTTTAGCCCCTTCAACCAACGAGCTGTTATGCAACCAATATTGGTAATGTACTGAATGCCTTTATTTTACAAAATTACATATGTTTGACTCTTTTATAAAATATGCCTGGCAACTTTAGCTATCGAAGCCAATTTAGCATTTACATGCTAAATTCACATAATTTTCTTCTTGTTTAGCACATTTTTTTTATTTTTAGCATTAGCATATAAAATATTTTCTTAGCGTATAATTAAATAGAGAAAAAATAGAGATGAAACGAACACACATTCATTTCAAAATATTTGCAGGGGGTTCTCCAACGACGTTTTTTATTATTCAGCATCACCGCACGGGCCTCTCGCCTCCATACTTATACATAGCTCGTCCGTGTGACGGACGTGTTCCTACTGTCTTCAATCTCCTTTCACATTTCCATGTGGTTGTTTCACGGAATCAACATTAAAAAAGCACCGTAAAGTGAGCTGGGGGTCTGATGAATAATGAAATGAAATTTTACGAATATTTTAGAATCTATAATTTACGATATTCTGATGAATATCGAAGTAAGGTTGAAGAAAATACACTTTTCAAGGCAATTAGTAACACCAAAACAACGTTTGGTCGTTTCCTCTACAAGCTCCTCCACATCCACCAGGCCGACACCGCACTGTCAAAAACTAAACGAAACTCATTGCTGTAGGTAACGGAGGGTATTGGCGGAGTGTCGGACGGCAATGCGTTGGGTGTCATATGAACTAATTCCAATCGAGTGAGCCAGCGCCAACAATAAAAAAAAAAAAAAGAGCATGGTACAGTCAAGTGTGGCACTACCTTCAATAGCATTACCTTTCTCCTCCAATAAAGTTAGTGAATTCTCGAGCCCACACGAATAACTTCAATAAGCATTCAGTCTGTTTAGTTTCCAAAGTTTTTATTGAAGTACGTGTAGTGTTATGCGGTATTTCATAAACTAGAAAACTAAAATTATGGCTAAAAGAAGGAAACCCATTAGTTCTCTTAAGCGAAAACAACGCCTCGAAAGAGAAGGCAGTAAATAAAAATTACTCAAGATTGACAAATATTTTAGTCAGCCTTCTACAAGTATTTCCGGCATAAATATTTCTGTTGCGACTGACTCAGATTATGTGGTCACTGCAGTATCGGTTTAGAAGCCTACTGATGCCTACAACCGCAGTTCAAGATACCGCTGGCGATTACTCCGTCCATTACGTCGACGACGACGACGTCTGAATGGTACACGTAATGGGGGAGAAACAACCGACCTTTACATTTTTGTAAAATATTAATATGACTTCTTATGACTTGGGAAACTTCCCGAACAAAAGAGTAAGTGATAAAGAGAAACCTCTAATTCTTGATGAGGAGCCATTACAACTTTCAGAATCCCACCAGAGAAATAGGTATTTTTCAAAATCGTACTATGTTTCAATTCCTAATATGGACCAGTTAACCGTTTTTGGCTGTTTTATAGCAAAATAATAGATGCTGCCTAATGTCAACATTGCTTGTTATTTGTTTCGCAAAGGAATAATGTATATTGCATGGGCAATTGTGACTGAGGGTATTTATCGGAAAAAATAAAACAAAACGGTTTTTGAGTGGCCATACGGAAGCATGTGTAAGAACTTGACAAGGGACTATAAAACAAAATTTGTTATGAAACATCATTCTGGAATAAGGTTCTTCCAAGACTGTCGGATATTATAATTACCCTAACATCGAGTTCTTTGGCTTTCAAAGGACGTCGATAGCAAGTAAGTCAGGAAAGATACCACAAAAATTTTCTGTCCTTTGTAGAGCTTGTCGCAAGATATGATCATATATTGTGGCAAGTTTTGGATATGCCCAAAGGTAATGGTTTTCATGTATATATTTTTTTGTATTTTATTATTTTAATTTTTTATACTGGTTGAATTCAAAAACGTTTTTAAAAATCGTGCATGTTTTTAGGATCATATATTGTGGCAAGTTTTGGATATGCCCAAAGATAATTGTTTTCATTTATTAAAAAAAAAAGTTTGCATTTTTTAAAAAATTTCTTTAATATTGCTTGAATTCGAAAACATTTATTTTTTAAAATCGTGCGTGTTTTTAGTATCAATAAAATATCTGAGTACAACAACTCAAACTGAAATGATTAAGTGCTTGGTGACAAAACTTGAAAATCATCTGCTAGAACAAATTAGAGAGTCTCCGTTTTTCGCCATCACATCGAAGATAGATCAGCTAAGCATTGTTGTGAGGTATGCAGTAATAACCAGATTGATAAATGGATATCCAGTCGATACAGAAGAAAGAGAAGTACTTATAGGCTTTTATGCAGCTACAAACATAGCGCCGCAGATTTAGTCAAGCAGGTATGTACCGAAAAACATATTGATTTTAAAAAGCGTGTGGGTCAAAGTTATGATGGAGCCGGTGTGATGAGTTGTATGTATAATGAAGTACAAAAACAGATTAAGGATATTCAGCCTAACGCGGAGTATGTACATTGCGCCAGCGATAATTTAAATTTGGTGATAAATGATACAATTGGCAATTGTGTGGAAACTTGTTTTTACTTATTTATTTATTTTCCCATATACAACATAGCCCAGCACCGAGTATCTAATCTGGATCCTTATTTCGATCATTTTACATGTTATAAACAATAAAGGCAAAAAGATTTTGATTCATGTTTCAATACCTCTATTACTTCTACTGTTATTAAACAGAGTGGGTACCACCACCACTACTATATCTACTACTGCTGCTATTGTTCCTAACAATAATACTAACATTACTATTAAGCTATTACTAATACCACTATTACTACTAATACTACTATTACCACCACCAATCGCCATAGCCGCACTTCGGTTCCACTAATGTTCATTTTTTCTTAGTGTTGTTGATTGCGATCCAAAGGTAGAGTCTCCCAGAACCAGCAGTGAAGTCAGCCGCCCAGGTCATCAAGAGTTGATTTCCTTGAATAACCAAGACCGTACCAGCTGTCGCTCAGAAGACGGCCTCCTCTGGAGCACACTAAAGTTCCTCCGACGATTGATGTTGCTCATTGTCATAGGATATCTTCCGTCAATCCGGTGTTGTCAAAGCCAGATTTCCAGCATCATTGTTCCTTCTGTAGTTATTTCTGGTATTAGCTTCCACTATTCCACGAGTTGTAATTCTGTTCTCCTCTTCTGCTATCTGTGGCCTTTGATTTCGCTCGGCATTTTTCCTTTCTATAAATTTCTTCTTCCAAAAATTTTGAGGCTAGATCAGCTGCCTTGCCCAGCAAATGCCACAAACTTTAGTCGCGTAGAATGTCGAATATTCTCCTCTCTGGCAGCCGAGCTCGTTGGTGTTCTCTTAAACTGGCTGTTATTTCACGATCCCATACCATGTTCACCAGCGTACTCTCTTCACCACATTCGCACCTGCTTGAATCCACAATTGTATGGCCCGTGACCTGTACTGTAGTGTAAAAATTCGGGAGAGTGTTGAGGTACTATAAGTTTAACCTCTCCTCTACTGATGGAAACATATCACATTTTTTCGACCTGTTTCACTGTTGTTCCATTCTTGTTGCCATTCCGCCAATAGGAGCTTCCGAATGTGCATCTCCGATGTTAATTCGCTGCCTACAATTTCTGCTACCTTATCTTGTTTCCCTTTTCCGAGCCAGTATATGGCACACCGTTTCCTTACTTCAAGGTCCAGTGGCCATACACCAATGGCAACGGTTAATGAATCTGTTGCCACGGTTCGGTATGCTCCTTTCAATCTTAACAATATTCCTCGTTCGACACGTCTGACTCGCTGTTTGGTTTTATTTTTCTCAGATGCTTTGCCCACACACTTGCTGAGAAGCCCACTAAAGAGGATAAAATTGCGTCATGATATAGTCTTATTGTTCGGACTGGAACAGTGAATTTTCGTTGGCCGATGTTAATGATTTTATTCATGACCGCCACTGCTAGTGCTATTGTCTTCTCTAAGTGGACTTCGAAATTTAAACATTCATCCCATTAAATACCAAAGTACCCGCACACTGGAGTTCTACGAATTGATTAACAGTTGATTCTTATTGTAGGTTTTCGAGTCAGCTTGCCCTTGAGCAACATAAATGTTGTTTTATGTAGTGCCAAACTAAACTTGACTTTACTGCACCAATCAAGAACTAGTTTACCATTGTCCTCAATTTCTGCTCTTGAAGCTCCTTCCACGAGTAATAAAATGTCATCACCGAAAGCAATTAGACCTCGAAATTCAGGTATTCTTCGTAATAGTTCGATCACTAGTTCCATCCCTATATCCCAGAATATGGGACCGCAAACCGAACCTTGCGGGCATCCTTTAGTAAGAGTCTTGAGTCTTCGTGATGAACGAGTTCTGGCATCTTTAGGAAGCAGTTCTAAATCTGCATTAATCCCTGAAGGTGTAGAATAATCTTAATGGACAACCAAACTTCTTCAGCCATTCAAACAGGGCAGGCCTTATAACCCGGCTATATTCTTTCCAACTACACCAGGAAAGTCAGGTTATAAACTGCCGATGATTCCTTTTATTTGTTTCGGCAGTTGTGCATATTAATGTAATGCATTTTGGTGAACATAATATTTACTAAAACAAGAAAAACCACACATATATGGTACACTAACAACATGAAACCTTTATTCAAAAACAGATAGCCAAACAACTAAACCTCTCGCAAGCTTAACACAGTCCGCGCGTGCTCTTTTTTGTCTCACAGCGATTACACATCTCTCTCTTACTAGTTGTATTATTCTTTGGCAGCGCCCGCTGACCAAAGATTATTGTCACTTACAGTCAATACTTAGAAGCTAGTCTTAGCGTATATGCTACAGCCTCTATATATTGTTAAATGCTCCCGAGATGTCCACAAAAATACGCTACGTCCTTTTTTTTTTCCTGCTGTTAATTATTTCCATCGACCGTCATATGGCATCCTCTGCCGACTTCCCCGTTCTAAATCTATATTGACTGGGATTCCCTGAAGTCCGCGGTGGTGTTTTGCATACAATCTAATCTTGATCATATTCAATAAACAAATCTGCCGGTAAGATGTGGGTTGAAGAGGATCTTTATCGTCTCCCTTCTGTAGAATTACCATCTCACTGTTTTCCATATTCCCGGAACTCTACCCTGATATAGTCATTCGTTCAGGAGTCTGTATAGGACGGGGATTAATGTTATGATTAGCTCCTGGAGGACCTCGGCTGGAATTCCATCCGGGACAGGAGCCTTTCTTTTTGTGTTTTTGTTTTGTTTATCGCGGTTATTACTTCTTCGTGTGTAATGTTACTTCCTTCCTCTTCACTCCAGCAGCGCTGCCACATGTTTCTACGTAGTGTAGCTTGTTCTTCTGTTTCTTCTTCCGAGTTTTCATCAGGAAGCAAAACTTTAAATAACTCCTCCGCTGAGTCTCTCCAATTCGTAGTTAGTAGTCCATCTGTTCTCTTTACTATGGATAGTATTGTGGCAGGCCTGATTTTACCTGCCGCTGTTTTGTAAGGAATATCCCATGGATGGTTCATAAGGTCTTCCCTCACGAAGGCTTCTCAGCATTTTTGTTTTGTCACTCTCATCGCACGCAACCTTGAAAATCTGCCTCTTTTGCCTGTACCATTCGAGGAGGATATTTCTGTCTGCTGCCATTCATGCTTCGTTGATACGTTCTTCTCGCTCTTTAGTGGCAGTTTCTGCAGTTTTTTGCCCATATTTTGTCAGTGGGATCTACTATATTTTTTAGTGGTATCGCCCGTTTCATGGCACTTTGTATTGCAGATGTCAGCTGTCTTGCGGCTTTGTCTACATCAAAGTGGTTTTCTGGCAAATTCGGTGGAGTGAATACATTCCTTAACTTTTCCCATGCAGCTTTCTTGATGTTATATGCTGTTTTTCTGCTTCCGTTGCCACTGCTTTCTTCTGACTGCGTTCTGCCCAGTTCATAGACAATCAAATTGTGATCACTTGTTGTCCATGTTGTCAAGCACTATCCAACTCCAAAGCAGATTTCCCACATGAATGTTTGTAAATCCTCTCAAATTACATATATCATGATGGCTTATATTCCGGAGATAAAAGAGTTCCCCAATTGGATCTCAGGGTGGGGACTGCTCAGGGAGGAGTCATCAGAATGGATAGAAACATTCTACAAGTCGGAGCGTGGAATGTTAGAAGTCTGAATAGGGCAGGTAGGTTAGAAAACTTAAAAAGGGAGATAGAACAACTTAAGTTAGATGTTGTTAGATTAGTGAGATTAAATGGAAGGACGCACAGGATTTCTGGTCTGGGGAACATAGGATAATTAGCACACAAGCTGTTAATGGAGTCACTGGTGTAGGATTTGTAATGAATAAGAAAGTAGGGAAGCGGGTGAGTTATTATGAACAGTTTAGTGACAGGATTATTTTGATGAGGTTAGAAACTAAGCCCGTCCCAACCACATTATATATATATATATATATATATATATATATATATATATATACTTTAATAGTAATGAAGTACAGGCTGAAATTCAAGTGAATAAGGAAGCAGTATAAGCAGAACAGACTGGAAGTGAATATATGTATATATAAAACTGTATATGCCCAAGTCACAGGAAGATGATGAAGAAATAGAGAAAAAATACGCTGAAATTGAAGATTTAATCCAATATATGAAGGTGGAGGAAAATCTAATAATCATAGGTGATTGGAATGCAATAATGGGAGAAGGAAAATAGGGGAATACTGTAAGAAGTTTTGGTATAGGAGAAAGAAATGAGCGAGGACGCAAGTTGTTAGAATTTTGTGAAGGATGTAAGCTAGTTGTGACAAACACACTGTTTAAGAACCATGCAAGAAGGATATACATCTGGAAACGTCCAGGGAATACAGGCAGATGTCAACTAGATTATATCATGGTCAAACAGAGATTCAGTTCTAGACTGTAAAGTGTACCCAGGAGCAGACATAGACTCTGACCATAATTTGATAGTAATGAAGTACAGGCTGAAATTCAAGCTAATAAGGAAGCAGTATAAGCAGAACAGACTGGAAGTGAATAAACTAAAACAATCTAGCACGAGAGAAAAATTTGCAGAAATGGTAGATTTAGGTCTAAGACGTATCTCTGAAAGGAGCTCAATCAAGGACGAATTAAATGCATTAAAAACCGAAATAATGAAACATTAGGCTTTAGGGAACAAGCTGCCCGAAAACCTTGGATCACAGAAGAATTTTGGAGCTGATAGATCAGACGAGAAGGTACAAAAATGTTCAGGATGAAGCAATACAGGCAATTTAGAAATCAAATAAATAGGAAAAACAGAAAAGCAAAAGAAAAACGGCTAGAAGAAAAGTGCGAAGAAGTAAAAAAGAAAATGGTTGTAGGTAAAGTAGATGTTGCATATAGGAAGATCAAACAGAATTTTGGAGAAATGAAGAAAAGAGATGTGAACATTAAAGCTGCCGACGGGAAACCTCTTTTAAGCTCAGATGATAGAGCTAACCGATGGAAGGAATACATTGAGAAACTGTATGATGGGGACAACTTGAGCAATAGTGTAATGGAAAAGGAAGACGATATCGACATTGATGACTTAGGGGATTCTGTTTTCAGGACAGAATTAAATAAAGTTCTGAATGAATTGAAAGGAAATAAGGCAGTTGGAATTAATGAAATGCCTGAAAAACATCTTAAATCCCTAGGAGAAGAAGGAATCGAAAGATTATTCAAGCTGATATCAAAAATTTATGAAACAGGAGAAATTAATAAAAGTATCATCTTCACACTTCCAAAGAAAGCAGAAGTCAACAAATGTGAGAATTATCGCACCATTAGTCTAACATCACATGCTTCAAAACTACTGACCAGAATAATATACAGAAAGATGGAAAGGGCAGTAGAACAGTTATTAGGTGAACATTAGATTGGGTTTAGGAAAAATCGCGGTACAAGGGAAGCAATTCTGGCTTTAAGATTAATACTTGAAGGGCGGACCAAGTAAAACAATGATACATTTATGGCATTTGTTGATTTAGAAAAAGCTTTTGATGATGTTAGGTGTGATAAGATGTTCAAAATTTTAAAGAACTCAGGTCTAAAGTATCGAAATAGAAGAATACTCTACAAATTATATAAGAATCAAGTGGCTGTAATAAAAGTAGAGAATCACGAAAGACATGCATCAGTTAAAAAGGGTGTGAGACAAGGTTCTAGTCTATCCCCGTTGATATTCAACTCGTGTGTAGAAGAAGGAATAAAGAAAGTCAAAGAAATATGTCCATGTGGCATAAGCGTTCAGGGAGAAAAAATAAGTATGCTACAATTGGCTGATGACATTGTTTTGATAGCAGAAAGGGCTGAGGATATTGAGAAGTTACTGAATGGCATGAACAAAATACTTAAGGAAGATTTATAACTGAATATAAATCAAAGCAAGACAAAAGTGATTAAATTTTGCAGCAATGATAAGAATACTAGTACTTTAAATGTAAAAATAGAATCGGATGCAATATAAGAAGTAAGTGAATTTATTTACTTGGGAAGCAAAATTACAACCGATGGCCGAAGCAGAAATGATGTTAAAAGCAGAAAAGCACTAGCAAAAAGTGCCTTCATGAAAAAGAGAAAACTTTAGTTTCAAATATTGATCCAGGAATTAGAAAAAAACTTTTTAAAACTCTATGTGTGGAGCACAGCACTTTATGGTAGCGGTATATGGACTTTAGGAATACCGGAAATAAAGAAAATTGAAGCATTTGAAATGTGGTGCTACAGAAGAATGCTGAAAATTAAGTGGACTGACAAAGTAAGAAATTAACGCGTTTTGGAAATGATGGGTGAGGAAAGAAGTTTGTGGAAGAAGCTTACAGAAAGAGGAGAGAGGCTGGTAGGTCATATTTTGAGACATGCTGGATTGGTTAAATTGCTGGTGGAGGGAACTGCCGAAGGTAAGATCTATAGAGGAAGACAGAGATTGAAATATGTGAAGCAGATAATTGAGGACGTGGGTTGTAAGGGGTATGTAGAGATGAAGAGGGTTAGCACAGGATAGGAAGAGATGGAGGATTGCATCAAACCAGTAGAAAGACTGATGACAGGGGAAAAAAATTGATACATCAACATTTGTTCTTGCGCCAACACTGTTGCAGAAAGTAGAAGGATTATGTTTTTGGTTTCTAACCACTGGAGCCAATTCGATTAATAGCTCTTCTAGAAGTTGCCCACTCCTGTCAGTTTTCTCGCTGTGCCAATGAGCAATGACGTCCACTACAATAACTAGTGGATAATTTCCCAGAGCTGCATCTATCTGCCGCATTCTGTCTAGGTATGGTAAGGTCTCGTTACTGTACTGGAAATACTTGCTTATCAGTATTATGCTACCCCATGCTGCTCTTATCTCAGCACATACCATGTGTTCATCACATAACTGCGTAATTTTAGTAACTGTTATTTGTTTATTTAAAACGATTATTGCTGCCATTGGGTTATTGCCCTCTGTGTTTATTCGTGATGTTACAGGCATGTGTGGGATTTTGCCTTGCCAGTGGTATGGTTTTTGTAGACAAATAGTATCTGATCTCAATTCCTCAGCCACCCTTCTGATTTCATGTAGAATCATGGTGCTTCCTTTAGTATTTATTTGAGTAACTTTTAACATGGAGTTTACAGGTTTCTTGTATCTAACAGAATGCGGCCATGAGTCATGAAAAACTGCTTTTATGTTTCCTCAGGATCTAATATTTGTCCTCTTCTCTCAAAAACCTTGTGGAGTCAGGAGCTGAGACGGATTTGTTGGAAGATTTAGTGATCTCAGTTGTATCATGTCAATTGCGGAAGTTTGTGGGAACGTTATGTTTTTATCGCCAGGATAGAGGACTGTTGTCATATGTCGGAGGGCAAGTGCAAGTCTATGCACTTCTTCCAGTCTAGTTAGCCGAAGTATATCTTCAAAATTAGCGTACAATACCGCTGGATCTGCAGTAACGGGATTCGGTTTACTTATAACAAAGTTCGGGTGTTTTATTTGGCTGGTACGCATACTTGGTTTGCAAAGATGGTGTTCATTTTCTTTGGAATACCGAGCCCACCGCCTGTAACAAAGCGTTGGCAATAAACCGAGTCAGAGATGGAGGAAATTTCGTCCAATTGCTCGTCTATTAACTGCTGCCGATCTGTTTGCACACGAGCGCTTACCATCATCTGCATTTCCATCGCCTTCTTCCTAAATGTTTCGACTCTTGCAGCATTTTTTCGTCTACGAGATGGGGGATTAAATCTCTTCTTTTCATTTTTCATTCCCACTTTTCCAACTGCCAATTAAACTGTTCTGTATAGCAGGTCTGCTATATTCCACATCATTTCTTGATCTATCCTGCAACTGGATTGTATACTAGCCATAATCTATTCTGTCGACTAGGCGTTGCAGTAGCAGTTGATACGTGGGACAATCCTTTCATTTGTTTTTACATGACTTACCTTTTTTCTGGCATGGGATGCACGTTTGAGGCATCGCTTTCTTATCACATTGATCACGATTGTGATTATTCTGACCACAATGACTACAAGTCTCTATGTCTATATGGCAGTGTTTACTCACGTGTCCGAGGTCTCTGCATTTGACACAATTTAGTACCACGGTGTAATCTTTGCAATTGATTGCACTGAATTCCACATATATTTTCAGTATCCCACAGACTTACTCTCTCATACGCGGGTATATTGTAGTGATTTCATTGTATTTTATTATGTTTTGGTTTGGAAAACAGTAGTTATAGCTAGTACAATATCTCACTCTGTTAAATATTTCTATGATTGGACTTAACACTTTTGATATAAGATCAATACATCAATAGATTTGATCAGGTACATTAACTTTAGTATCATGTAAGAACAGTATTGCCGGCCTCGGTAGCGTGGGGGCTAGAGTGTTAGCTCCACGTGCCGAAGGTCGCCGGTTCGAGTCCGGCCGAGGGCATGGGTGTTTAGTGTATGTGTTGTCTCTATGTCATGTCCATCGTGTTGTGTCTAGAACCACTTGGAAAAATAATACACTGTGAAGCAATGAAATACACTGGATGATTCAAAATACACTTGAGTTGGCTGTATGGCCTCGAAACCAAAAGCCATTAAAAAAAAGAACAGTATTAATAGCAAATGATTAAAAATTGGTTGCTATCCGGCGTAAAATCATTCAAATGTCGCAAAGAAAGACGCAGAATTGTAAGCATTAATTATAACATTTTGTGCATAATATCAGAAGAATTTTATACTAAAGTAGTCTTAATTACCACACTTTCCACATAGCTCTTAACAGTCTTACATCATACAATGATCTGTTAGTAATTTTATATCGCATTTAAAATTTTGCAACAAACACATTTTACTTTTGTGATGTTTCCAAAATTTAGGATAGAAATTTCACAAACGAGCGATGAAGCAGAACCCTTTAAGAATGCATCTAAAGCTATCAGGAATTTGTAAAACAGTTTTCAATTAAGTCGGAGTACAACGAGTACAGAAACTGCAGAAAATTTGATTCATATCGATAATATTGAAAAAGACATATAGACCTTATCAATATGTTTTACTGTGTATTATGAGCATGTGTGATGTCATTGGCAAAGATCACGATTATGCTATAAAATATCAAAATAAGTTCATTTTCCATGTATCCCAATATGATAGATTTACTCTGTGGGATATGAAAAGGAGTCAATTTACAGGAAAATCACATAATAACCAAAGAGATGTGTGCAGCAAAAGATGCAGTATCACAGAATAACTTATGTGCAAAATTATAACAACTCCTTTTCTGCCAGATAATTTTTTGTAGCTACACTAAAAAAAACTTAAGTAGAAGGGATTGTCCTCAATTACATCAAAACAAATGACACATATTTAAGTAGTGCTGTGAGCTTGTTGTAAATAGGTATACATGAAAAACTAACTAATTTAATGCTTCTGGTAAAATTTTATACATCCTTCGGCAATTTATTCTATGCCTCACTCATTTGCTACAGAAGTAAATTTTCTCTCAATTTTACTCCTGAAGCCAAGTGTCAGTTTGTAGTCGTCTCTTACCCTCCATATACTACTTCTCATTCGTCAACCAATATCCAGCCAAGCCTCATCGCCAATATACGCCATACGCTCCCAGAGCTTTCTTTACCCACATTCTGTTTCAAGTGATTCCGAACCCAGCCCTTTTGTCGTATCGTCGTTTAGTTTAACATTTTAGTATTAAAATCGTGTAAGTTTATTAGGCTTCACAGGAGCCAGACGTTGAGTTAGCACGCCCTGTTTGTTCGACTTTCTGCCGATCGAGTTCAGGTTGCAAGTTACAGGTGCGCTGCTAAGCATGCAAGCTAATACTTTACCAGAAAGCCAGGATACATGGATCACTCTCACTTCTTCACCGTTGGGCAAAAAGCTAACAGCTAGGCCTCGGAATAGTTAGTCGCTGCACCAATCTTATGATTATCTGTTAGTTGTATACTCATTCCTATGTTCAGCAGCACGTGTTACTGAATACCTCTCTATCTTATACATCATCAGCAATAGTTGGTTTACGGTTTAGTACATGTTAAACGAGATTTCCTAAAGAGGTTGTTTGATTCAAGTTACCCTTAGCTGTCTGGTCCATATCCTAGTGGGAAGCTCAACCCTCCATGCTTATTTAGTAGTTGATTGTAGTACAAGAGAAGAAGAGGACCGGTCTGAAGAACAAGAGCGCAAGAGCATAAGAAATACGAAGATACATGAAGATAATCAGCGTAAGTCATAGAGCATCGCAGGGAAAACCCCATAGAACCCACATATCAGCCATCCATACACACCCCCACAATCACAGTCCGACCAAGTTTTTGTAACCTAATTCCTTAGCTTCCCTACTATGTCATCTCATAAGCCATGGCGGATTTTGTAACCACTACCAGCCACCTGCACAATGTTGCTTCAGCATTTGAGTTTACTATCTATTGCTATGCCAAGATATGTACACTTCAGGTCTTCAAAAAGGAGTTCCAACTCCATTTTATAATCTCACAAAAATTTATCTTTTGAAATGGAACGCAACAGGTCGTCGCAAATGCTGCGTTGTAGCAAGCTAACAGATGCTACACACTTATCTGTAAGGAATACAGTCACCCCTACCCCTTCTATCCCCCCGAAATGTTGACGCGGATCGGGAGGCATTTTTGTATCATTACTGACAGGACGCTCGGGGTTTGGTCACGAATGTGGCATTCTCGAGGTGAAGCCTCAATGTCTACACAGAGGACTCTGATTCCAGTGAAATTCGCGAGTGCTTGAGTGTCGAGTTCGCGTTCGCGTCTGTAACTCACCGGATGAGTATTCCAGTCCGTATCTCCAGGAAGTAAGTTTGACACCAGACCGAAACAACGGTGGAGGAGACCATTTCCTGCCCAAGCCACTTGAGGTGGGTGCTCGACATCCGTACAGCGTTGATCGTAGGGTGAACACAGCTCCAGCCGCGAAAACAAGAGTAGCTGACCATTCAGCGCAGGATAGTGGAATCATTCCACTATGGACGTGCGAACAGCTGACATCGGAGAAGCAAGCACATACGGTACTATAAACCACCAAACTCGTGTGACATGCATTTAACCACGGTACCCGTTTAATTACCTTGTTATGACTTTGGGAAAACAGCTCAGAGTTTAGCCTTTGCATGAATGAATCAACCACCATCATCATGTTTTGTAATTATGTCAAATAAATATAAGTCAATTTTATTTGCTATTATAAATGGAGATTTAAATGCTGCCTTGAACATAATTAAATACCTCCTGTAAATAAACTTAAATGACAAACATAAGCTCATATTAGTAAACACAAAACACAAGTTAAAAAGTATGACAGCACACTGTATACCTAACAAGCTGACTCTTCTTGTTATTTATCTTCATTCCATGTTCACCTATATATCCTGTCTACATACCCCTGTAGCGGTTCACAGTCATATCCATCATTAATCCAAATATACAACAATATGTCACCAATAAACAACGTAAATTCTGACTGTAAACAACCAACACAATCATTCATTAGAATAATGAAGTGCTATGGCCCCAATACATTGCTATTTCCACTTCCAACTGGTTTAATACTGCATATTCTATTAACCTCATACTTTGAATTCTAACTCATAAGAATTTCTCTATCATTCAAGTAGCTTTTTCACTAACTCCAATAATTTTACCTTCTTTAACAGGATTTTATAACTCATTCTGACTTGGGGGGTCTAGTGGTACACTATCAACTTCATCATTTCATCCGAAATATCTTGCATGAGATTCTCTTGAATATCCGTGCCTAATCTCCTATTGCCGATTTGCTATTCAGTTTTTTCACTAGCAAACATATCAGTTTCTACAATCAACTTAATTACAACTGATATCAAACTAATTGGGCAAAAATTTTGAACCTTATTTATCTCCTCTGCTGCGAGTACTCAGACTCCGTCTAAATAACATTTAAATGTAATATACACTGTCGTATACCGTTATCTTTAACACATCTGTAGTAGTAGTATCCACATTGGGACATATTCATTTATTTATTTATTTAGGTTTCTTAGTTCCCTCATATTATATCCAAGATTTATATTTAAGTTTTAAACCTGCTCATTTCTCCTCCTCCCTCTCCCTTTCCTGAGTGATAGTCTGTATGATTTTGTTAAACCAATTAATATCTCTGCATTTTTCAGATTCTCGGGAACGCGTTCTTCACCTTTACCAACAATTTTTGTCTGAATAACTCATTATGAACATTGTCGATGTGGTGATCTGTGCTATGTAGGTCGGCCACTGACTTTTTTTAACTAACTATCAACGATTCAGTTCCCAGGTCGACGCCTGGCACAATATCATTATGAATAGAAGTGGGTTTCTTTATAGATTTGTCTAACAACTCGTATAGTATCGCACTCCCTCTTCTATGTAGGTCATGCCTAGTGAAACCCCAATAGTGTTTACATTCACAACTACTATGCCGGAGCTAATACCTTTCCCAAAGTGCTTCTGTTTCCACAGCTAGGTACAACAGTGGCCAATCATGGTGGAACAGGCTCTTCAACAGTTCCACCATGGTATGTTGCACCTCCTTCGCCACCTCCCTCAAGATCGTTCTCTACGCTATAAGTTTTATTTCTATCAATACTAATCCTAGCAGTCCTCACACCAGTACCCTGTCTTTCTTAATAAAAACCCTACAAAGTGATTATTACGTGATCAAATGTTGCACTAGATATTAAAAAAAAAAAACTTATGACCTGCTAACCTGCGCCTAACTCATCCTGCATAAGCCGTCTTACGCCTTTCTATGGCTGCTAACTATCAGAAGAAGCTTTTTTCCCTATTTATTTTTTTTTTACTTCGCACCACTACTTATAAGGGCTGCAACACCTTATCTACTACTAGATTAAATTAATGTTCTTCCTCCCTCTTACTCAGTTAATGGTAACAGGTCAACACTATTTTTCTTAACTATTCCTAGAATACTCATTCATCATGTTTACCTTTTCTAACCTACAACCTACCATTCTATCGTCCCTGTGCACTTAAACCATCTTAGTTCCTTTCTCTCTGTGTTGGCTGAGCCTGAAGGACCCTGATAATTTCACTCTTGTCCCTGGCAGTTTCACCTTTGTCCCTGATACTTTTTCCCTGCTCCCTGAACGTTTCGGCATGCTTCTTGATTGTTTCGGTTATCTCAACGATCGTTTCACCAATTTCCCTGTTCGGTTCATCCTGCTTTGAAGTTTTCCAATCCCTAAAACACAATTTGCTTCCCGTTTTCCCTCACCATTAAATTCTCTCCAGAGAAACAACTTCTTACACGAAATGCAATTCATACCGTGCGCAACGGATGCCCTGCTTAACAGACTTGATGTTTTCTCTTAAATTCAATTAATACAAATTAAAGTAAGAAAAATTAATGACATTTGTTAAATTCGACTTCAGTTCACTCGTAACATAGTTTCTTAAATTTAACTGCAATGTAATATTCGTGGGTTCGCTGCCGGATTATGTGTGCGAAAGACGAGCCTTCGGCGACGAACTCTGCCGCCATCTTCAGGCCTGGTGCTCACTCTGTGACGACCAGAGCTGCAGAGCGAAGATTACATTCAGCGACACGCCGGGAAATTTAACTGGTACCATACTCGAATTAGAATTTTGCGATTAGCTTGACTTTTTTTTGGTTTCTGTTTATTTAATGTTAGATTTATAATTTACTCTTTAATCGTTGTAGAATAAGAACCAGCTTCTTGAAAAGCTTTCTGTAGGTAGTTGTACTACTTACCTCACATAATTCGTATTTCTTGTTTCTGAGTATTTTATCTTTATGAGTTTTACTTCTCCACATAATCATTACATGTAACAGAGAAGCAAGATAAACTATTTTTGTTTTATTGACCTATTAATGAAACTGTACGAATCGCAAATGTGACTGCACTTAATAGTTTTGGCAATTCAAAAAATTATACCCTCCAATTTAAATTTTAAATAATGCTTAAACCTAGAAACTTTAGTCTCTACCATTTGAATAGATGTGCGCCTAATATTATGGAATTGAAGGTATAGCTAAATCTTCAAAAGATTTCTGTGGGATGGCCATGGAATTAATTACTCTACACATAATTCTTAGTATATGTTTTTGTAGCTTAAATGCCTTCAGAGCTTGGGAATATTATCTTCAGAAGGCTTGGTGTGAAACGCATTGCACAAAATTTAAATCGTGCTTATTTATAAAACAATAATTTAATACCGTATAATGAACCGTGGAGAAATGTTTTTTAAATCCTCTTTTTAACACTTTGGTGTCTCGTGTTGCAGATTTGATAGTAGCTGGCAGATTATCAAAGCAATGTGTTCTCTTTTCATCAATTTAACTACACCATACAATACTATTAAATGTAAATAAACAATATAAGATAACTTACATACATACTTAAATTTACCATCTTCCATTGACCTTGCTGGGATTTTTGTCTGTTTTTGTAGGGAATGACAACACATTTTGCATCAAATGGTACAGATCTATCAAAGTCTTTAAAAGGAATAATAATAAAATCTACTTTTGTTATTTTCTCCATTGCTAAACTCATCAGAAGTTTGAAAGGAGCTGTTATTGTTATTAACTAATTTTGATGGAGCTCATGTGCAGGAGGCAATTACTCAACGAACCTAATAAGCATTTATATATACTTTTACTTCGAAATCCTTCACGTTCTAAGGAATATTGTTCATCACTACCTTAGATAACTTGTCCAAATTCCTTACTCCGCAGCCTACGAATGAAGACTTTACTACTCCTTTATGACTAAAATCAATTTCTAATTTATTATCATGGTCATATTTTCTCTTCGACATGGTGGTTCTAAGTCTAAATCTTTCAATAATATTTATCCAGTCCTCACAGCCATTATATGCCTTCTACATGCCTATAACTCTCCCCAACCACCTTCTATCCTCCAGCGACGCCCAACTCTTGTCAAGTAAAAAAGTTTCTCAATTTTATGTAATCTACAACTAACAATTTGATATTTGCTAATAGATCATCGGTAAGACATATCCCAGGATATCTGATTCATTTTCGAGTTAATGATTTAATATACTTATGAAGATTGCGTTTATACCTGGAGTATGCTTTTTGATATTTGTTTCAAACAGAGAAAAGTTCTTTACGATAGACATTAATGAGTATATGTTTTCCGAGGAAATACGTTTAAGGTTTCCACTGCCTGTGCTTTAAACTATCTCAAAAATTATTCCACATTACACTAAACGAAGCAGACCATTCTCCTCAAATTAAGAACACCTACTGACTAAATTTCGTGCATTTCAAACAGAGCTACACTAGAAAGGAAAGGCCTATGGCATTACCATTAAAGCGTAGTTTGGCAGCCGTATTAACTGAGTTTCTATTTACCAAGCATGCGCTCTTTCGTGGCTAGCCTTAACCTGGTAAAGAGGACTTACAGTTTAACTTGGAATCCGAACTGCGGAAGCGCTCTGACGAACTTCGCATTATACAGCAAGTTGTGTCAAAATTGCAGGTCAGGTTAAGAGCCTTTCAAAATCTCCACCAAGACTGAGATTCGATCCAGGGACCTTCCGAACGTCAGTCAGATGCTTTAACTACTGAGTCATAAGATCACTCTAGAGCTTCACTAATAGGTTTCAATATATCAGTAACGTGTAAATTTGAGTTTAAATTTTGACCAATTTGGAGGCCTAGAAATGTATTCATTTCTAATTCTTGTACAGACTGTTTTGATAATTTTGAGTTCAAATGTATAGTAGACTTGGAGGATATAGTAGACTGTACTAAATCTAATATGATTTAATGATAAGATATTTCCAAAAACCATTTATTGATTAGGCAGTACATGCTATCTACTACCAGCTCTAAAAAGGAATTAGGAGGAGCTTCTACTCGCATGGTTACATCATCTGCAAAGAAGACAATTTCATCATTTGAATTAGCAACTAATATGAATTTAAAACAACAGTGGATCTTTACAGAAATCAGGAAAATATTTTTAAACGCATCTTTTAAGGGTACTTCAGGTCACCTGGTGTATACTGACCACCTTCGAATTTTCATTGTTTCTTGAAAGTAATTATATATTACCATATTCTAACTGTACCTAATTTGCCGTAATATTCTAACTCATTCTGGAGGATATTATAGTTTATAGTCGTAACCCTTATGTATGATATTTAAAATGCCTATAAATAACAGTGTATCATTAACTGTTTTAAAATATTGTCAATAAAACTGTAAATACCTTGACTGCTTAAGAAACGGTTTATAAAATTAAACTGAAAAATAGCGTAATTGTTCTTTAAATTCCATATTATTAAGTTATTTTATAAATTAATTGCTTAAAACTTTGGAAAAGCTGTTAATAATTAAATGGGCTGTTAATTAGCGTCACTGTATCATCTTTTTATGAAGTGGCTTTAGAATAGCATAATTCAACCCACCTACCAAAAATCAACAAAGAAATGGGATTTAAAAAATTTTAGTTTAAAAAACTAAAATCACGCTTTCGTAGTAATGTGAACTAAAAGGTTAAAAATAATATTTAAATATAAACATTTGGTTTAACAGCGATAGGACGTCCCACAATTCAGGATAAATTAATTTTTTTTGAATAAGCTTAAAGTATAAAGTCACTGATTACAAAATTAACTTTAATGTAAATAAGCATGGGGTGTTATTTCAGTTGTCTTATATTTTTTTGTCGTTGGCTGTTTGTAAAGACAGAGTCACTGTCAAAAGTTATGTAGAGCGCACCCCACGCTTTTTTAACATTAAAGTTAATTTTGTAATCAGTGACTTTATACTTTAAGCTTATTCAAAAAAATTAATTTATCGTGAATTGTGGGACGTCCTATCACTGTTAAACAAAATGTTTATATTTAAATATTATTTTTAACCTTTTAGTTCACATTACTACGAAAGCGTGATTTTAGTTTTTTAAACTAAAATTTTATTTTTAACTTTTTAGTTCAGATAGTTTAAAAAAGTATGTTTCTTACTGTTGGCTTTTCTTCGCCAATCTCTCTTTTTCTTTGAGTTGTAGTTTCATTATTAATTATTATTCCCACTAGTAAAATACAATTAAATGGTCAACTCAACAAGAGATCCAATAGCACGGTAAACGAGGAAGGCTACTTTTCTATAATAGTACGAAGTAATATTTCGAATACTTACTATTCAACATCACGTTAATCGACTTCAGACAGAGAAACCTTTCTGGATAGGAGACAGCAGAAGACAATCGTCTACAGCAACGAAGGCTCGTAAATCACACCCGGTAAACTGGAGAACGATGATAATGATGATGGCTATATTGGGTGGGAAATCTCCGAAGGGTGTGGCCACCAAATGACGAAGATTTCTCGAATCGCACCTGTGAACTAATGTCGCGGCTGCATTTGCCTAACTCAGTAATCTCATCAAGTATAGGATACACCGGTGAGAGTGAAATTATTGAATTTTTATCGGTTCTTAATAAGTGTGCAAAATTTAAAAAGATTCGGACGTCAGGAAGCGGGTAAACACTGAAATGAAAGATTCCATTACATGGCAACCATTTTTCTATTGTTACCGTCAGAGTAACAATAATAGCAGGACGTTGCTAAGAGACTACTGTATTGTCAACGGTTCTTAATACGTGTGCAAAATTTTTATGTTTTTACTGCCAACGTAATCAGAATATCAAGACATTGCTATGAAATTATTGTATTGTAATCAGTTATCAATACATGAGCAAAATTTCAGACAACTCGGACATTTGGAATTGGGTTAAAATTATATTGCAAAATTTCACGACATTCAAACATTTTTCTGTTGTTACTGTCAAAGTAATGAGCATAGCAGGATATAGCTATGAAATTATTGTATTGTCACCGGTTCTTAATATGTGTGCCAAATTTCAAACAGCTCGGACATCGGGAAGTGGGTCAAAATGGAGTTGTAAAATTCCGTTACATTCATTCATACATACATACATACATACATACATACAAGTCAAGCTAATATAAAGCGTGTAAAAAAGTAGGTTATTGTGTTGATCAGTTCTGAAAATAACTCATCATAAGTGATAGACTTCCTAGTTCTGAGAGAATTAATAAATTTTCTCTATTGATTACAGGGTCACTGTATAATTTCATTTCAAATGCAACTGTAATGTACTGTACTTTAAGATTCATAAAGCTGGTTAAACTGACGCACTGGCTATAATAAACCGTGACGCCAAATAGTAAAGCAATATAAAACAAGTCATTATCAAATCCTAAACTTTAGTCACACAAGTTTAAAAATCTCTCCCACCCAACAGCCTTTGATTCACAATGTAACGATTCTATCCAACAATAGTCTTCGCACCATTGTTCAATTAAACATTTTCCCTCCTATTCGTAACAAACAATATCTATTGGCTGAGGTTATTCCACCCAAATTGACTATGTTCTCCACTGGCTCAACAATAACGCGAGTAATTAGGTCAATGACGAAAGATGCACAAATAAGGCGCTGGAGTCAATTCTCTAAAGATTGTATAGCAAGAGCGTCACCTACTCCTCGCACCTGACTCAACATGATAACAAAGTAGAAACACAGCGCTCACATCATCAGGTGCAGATAAAATAAAAGTTTCTAATATGTTTTTTTTTTAAATAATAAGATGTATAAAGTAAGGATTAAAAATTTCACATAAAATAACGTGTAAGTTTTACTCAGTTTTTTCATTTGGGGAGCAGATTGCGGTCACTTATTACTAGCATGCCTTATTTGTTGTGATCAGACCAAATTTTCCGTCAGTGTTGAGCGAGTCCGTAACCAGGCTGTGTATCTGATATTGCAAAATCAGCATAGCTCAAGAAATCACATTCATTTGCCTCGGCTTTACAGTCGTAATAAGACTCATTTTTCCTTGACTACCACCAATACACGCTTCATTCTCATCAGTGCCTGATCTAGCGGAGGGCAAACCGGGGCGCTTGCTCCGGGCGGCAACTTCTGGGGTGGCCAAAATCATGTTTCAAGGGGGACAAATTTGTGTCGTGAATAATGGCGACAATGGGTGACAATGAAGGTGGCAAAATAATGTTCAAAGGGGTGGAAATCTCACAGTTTTTGCCCCTGCTCGGAAAATTACTTGATCCGCCACTGATTTTAATTAAATGACTTGTTAAAATCAGCTGGTCAGAGAAAATCTAACAGCTTGCTCAGTATTTGTTGTTTTCAAATTAACATGTGTAACTAAGCTGTAACTACAGATTTATTACATTCAAATAAATCAGTGACTTGGTAAGCAAATAATTTTCTTTTTAGTTGAGCATTAAATCTGTATTCCGATCCTCACTGACTCTCCCCACATATTCGGTGTCAGATGGGTAAGCAAGAAAAAAAGAAAACAAGAGAGATCATGAAAGAACAGAAGAATTTCCGGCACAGGTATGGAAATATTAGTAAATCATTCTCCACCTGTAGTCATTACAGTTGCTGACTGTGGCGAAAAAACAGTCCTTCACACGCAACACCTTTATAACTGCTACATACTGTAGATGCCTTTTACTTTCACCACGAATAAAATATCAATCTGGACGTTAAGTAAACAAAATTTCTGACTGGGGAATTTTATGTGGTAACTGCAATGAAAATTTAAATATGATTTTTTATTAAATGCGACGACTCTTTCTTTCTCCGTATATGAGCTACATTAATAGGAAACTAAGTTATAATCAGTTGAGGTTAATATACCTATCGGTGGTAAGATTTTCTGTTCAAAGAAGTACAGAATATCAATGTCTAATTATTCACAAATATTCATCTTTTTTTAATGGTTTGCTGCTGTGGTAAAGTACTTTAATGTCTTCATATTTTCTCCTATGTAACATTACTTCCACATTTATATTTTAGTATTTTCTATTCGACTTACTATTTAACCTAAAAAATGGAATGCCCTTACAACTGTAGCAACGCGGTTGCTATCGCACGTGGCTGTTGCTCCTCCTATTTATATGTTAATTTACGCTATAATTGCAGGCAGTTTATAGTATATCTCATCTACTGACAGCACTAGCTGGTCTACAGTGCATAAGTGAGATTATTGTAGTAAGCTAAGCAAGCGGTGGGTTGCACAGAAAGGCTGAGGGAAACGTAAGCCAGGTCGTAGATCAATTACGATGATGGTTCTAGACTCTTAGTATACGGCTACAGGTCCTTAAATAATCAAGAAATAATGGTGGCATATGTACAGAGTTATTATTCAGTGGTTATATATACAGATCATCAAGCAACAATGTTTTCTCAGGAACATTTAAATAGATGTAATATTAATTGCTTTGCACAATTAGCGACGAGCGAGCCCAATCTCAATAGCAAGCTGAATGGTTTATTGAAACTATACGATGCAAAAATTACTGTCTCCCACCATGTAGTTAGACGGCGACCGCCATGGCACAGCGCTGTTGTCTCCGTGGGTTGCTCAGACGCGCTGTCCCAGGATCGGAACCGTACCATGGCCGCCGTCAGGTGACGAGTTAAAATCGAGTGAGAATGACCTCCCACCAATGGCCATGATTGTGGTCTCGACTTGTTAAAACCGGCAAGGGTCGAGGTGCTCCTTTGCTGTGCGCTTTTTCGGTATCTGTCAGCGTTCCACTAAGCGACCGTTGCCTTGGAGTTTTGCAATGCTCGTCCGAAGCTAACAGACTGTGCACATGAATTTTACCATTGTTCTTCGTAGTGCTGAAATACCCGAATCAAGTCCATTAAATCTTCTACAACCTGGCTGAGTGAATAAGTCTAGCACTTGGCATTACTGTTCTCATCCCTTAACATCTTATTCCTATTTTTTTTCTGTACCTGAGAGCCCACATTTTTCTCACAGCTTTTATCTTGTAGCAAGACCTCATTTTTCTCTAATAACATTAATTATCTGCTTGGATATAATCGCACAACTGTCTATCCGATCCTTATTATCAGCTATAGGTAGATGAGATTCCTTCTTGCTTATTTAAGGCAATAGATTAACCTATTACTAAATTCAATTTTGTACATGATTACAAAACTCTTACTTTTTTTACCCTGACCTATTACCTTACCACAGCTTATATTTTCTTCTTACTCTCTTAACTTGTGCACAATACCATATAACCGACAAACTTCATGAGAAAATATGATATAGTATACAACTACTAACAGGATGGGAATATTTCTAATAGGTGACGTAATGACAGAAAAAATATTTTAGACTGAATGACCCAGTAGTAGAGCATTACAATTTATCGATTTGGGTAGGCAATACGCATTAAATATCGCAAACGAATGTTCAGACATAAAGACATTCATCGATATGAGTGGACACAACCCACCCGTAATCTATGATCAAATATCAACTGAATCATCGTAATGCAACAATATTTTCCTAAAATGGAATCTTTGAACACTTTTTACTCGTACCTCAACACTATACTCGGTACAGATTGTCGCATATAAATGTGTATGCGAGCAAGAGATCTATGTAATTAAATAAATATATAATTTCTTGTAGACTGAATTTTTTTGTTATATACTTTTACAGTTTATTTATCTCATTTATTTGCTTAAAAATCCTCTTAATACCAATAACGATTGCGCCTGTCCCTATACCCGAAGATTTGCAGGTTCGCTTTCTACTCAAGATCTCTCAAGTTAATTTTTACGCTGCTGCTAAATCAATCTTGTCTTGGTCTTTTCCTCTACTCAACGATTCTCTTAACTTCACTTCTTTTTCAGAGATCATATCCTTTAAAGCATCTCTGGGCAAACAATATTTATTAGACTTTGTACTCTTTATATATATATATATATAAATCATTTTAACTTTTAATTTACCACTATGTCACAAGATAGAATTCAAAACAGCATAAATCCAGTGTTACTAAGCAGGAGAAAAAAGTTTCACTCCAGCATTCACTGAAAAAAAAAAAATATTAAGAAGACCCAACAATTTAAGACGGACCAACAAATGTGTCTATTAAAAGTTGAAGAACTGCATGAAACTCACAGAAAAGCTCTTGGTGGTTGACTGCTTCCAATTACATACAGGCAGGAGACATGGTAATGGAAAGAAAACCTACAAAGTGCTGTGGAAGAAAACGAGGAGAATTAAAAGAAATTTTTAGCAACGGATAAGGGCTCAAATGACTAAGGACCCAGAACAAGGACAGAGTGGGCATGGGTTTAATCAGTATGAAGGACTAGAGAGACCATTACAGAAGATTGGGAATCAGTTCTCAGGGGATATGGAAGAGCAAGGAGAGACTGGCTCTCGACCCATTGTTGGTTGCGGAGATTGCCACGCAAAAGGAAAGAGAACAAATGGTACTGGAGGATGTAAAAAAGAAATGAAGTCTTCACGGGTGTACCGCCGGATAGTGTTTTGAAAATACGATGTTTCGACGACTAGCTCCATCGTGTTTATCAGGTGTCAAGACGTCTGCACAGGTCGGCTGACCATCGGATACTGAGACAGCAGCAGTAGCAGCGTCATCTCTTAGCTTGCTTTATAATATTTTTCCACAGTTCCAGTACAGAATCCTATGACTGCTGTCGATGTAGCTTTTTTTGACATGATTTGTTGTCTAAGTCGTAAGTAGGTGTCAGTTGTCTAG
This sequence comes from Vandiemenella viatica, assembly GCA_031002005.1. Lineage (NCBI taxonomy): Eukaryota > Metazoa > Arthropoda > Insecta > Orthoptera > Morabidae > Vandiemenella > Vandiemenella viatica. Next base: position 381,458,402 of record CM061921.1, read on the forward strand.
TATTTTGGCACTCGTGGACATGGCATCATGGCAGTGATGATCTGTGTGAACAGCTGGACCAAGACGGTCAACTGGTCGGCGTTTTTGCTGGGAGCGTTGCAGCAGCCGTGACCTTGTGTCACGAGGCGGAGTTGTTGATTGCAATCCTGCCGCCGTCTTGTCTCAGGTACATCTGCAGATGGGCGAGGCGCAGCGGACCGTGGTTGCAAACAACTCGCAGCCTTGGCTACCGGTCTGTGGTGCTGTTAGGAACTGTCAACATGGTCAGCTCGTTTCGCAGTGGTTGCAGGTTTGTGGTCGAGGCGAGTCTTCGCCCGATGTTGCTTTCGGATCTGGCATCCAGAATAATTGGCTGCGTGATTCCCGCCACAATTACAGCAGACGGCTTCCTCTCTTGGTACGGAGCAGTCGGCAGTACGATGGTTTCCCCCACATCTCACGCACTTTCGTTGGTTGGTGCAGTCACGCGCCTGGTGACCATCGGATTGACAGTTATAACACTGCAGATGTTTGGCGACGAAGGGCTTCTTCTTGGGAGCCCTCTGCGTTTGTTGTTTCGGCAACGTGTCATGTGTGTTCGGCGGCGTCCGGCTTGGTTTGCAGGGGAGCTGATCGGTGGGGCAGAGGCACATGTCCTGCAGCGTCTTGCAGGCCCTTTCCAGGTCCGACGGGCATGAGGCAAGGATCTTGATTCCTCCGACCCCCGGCCAGCAGAACATGGGAAGCTCTGTTGCTAACAGCAGTGTAGTGACTGATTTGTCGGATGGCTGTGTGTATAGTCTGTACTCAGTCACAATAGCTAAGACTTGCGACGTATTCTTCTTCCGCCACGCCGTTAGTCTTCTGTGCTTGTCTGACACCTAAAAATATTAACTGTGGGCTGTATGGGAACAGAGAACATACGGCTTTGCATTCGTCGAATGAAATACTGAAGTCGTTAGCCTTGATGTTTATTGCAATACTGAGTGATTGGTCACTAGGAAAGTACATCTGCGACTTCACGTGACATAATGCCAGCAAACTAGGGTACGTTGTAGTAATTAACCTACGACATGTAGAGACGAGAATCTTGACGGGGATCGCATCCGATCGATATCGCCCGAGGCCGAGCTTGTCGCTCCTACAGATCAGACACTGTTGCATTTCTTCTCTTAGAAAAGCACACTAATGCTCGCGGATGGTGGGATTTAGTACATTTACGAAAATGTTTGAAGCAGCAAATTCTGCTGACGCGGTCGGCAGTGATTCAGCTTATTAACACACTTTACCGTGTCAAGAAGAATCACACAAAAAAAGAATAACAAAATTAACTTTTGTAAGTTTAATAGAGTTCAAATCTTAAACCACACCAGTCGTGATCATGTATTACATCGGACTTCTATATATATATATATATGTACCCGAAGGTTGCAGAATCCTCGGTTAAAAACGGTTCACATTAACAATCCTTTATAAATCACACTCGCATTTTCACAACCCTAACCGAAAATAGTTCAACATTAAAAAAGGGAGTTCGAGAAAAACTCGCACATGGGTGGCGTGCCCGATGAGCTCGGCTGCCCCAGGAAGACTTGCCGGTGCCACATGCTGGGTTCGCGGGCGTTTTTAATTGACTTCCGGTAGCCGGCATGCACACCGGGGTCTTTCACGGTACTCCCATGGACCGGCGGGAAATTTAACATCCACTCGGCCGTATTCCAAATAGCACAGCCGGTTCTCGATCTCCCGGGCCACCGACTTTGGAAGCAGCCTCTATCATATGGCTATGCTACAGCCCCCTCATGTTTAACGTATGATTTTGGATATTAAGACAAAATGGCCATGATGAACTTCTTCAATGGACTAATGCTCCCCAAGATTACTTATAAACTTCACTCACATACAAATTGCAACCTCGGGTTCCTATCCTAAATACCATACATAATATCGCTTTACTGGTGTGGGGCTTCAATATATATATCCAAACACGTCCTTATTAAAATGTACATAGAAAATAATTTATAAGTAAATGTAAACATCAAAATAGCTTCACAAGGAGACAGGGAAACACATCAAGATTATATCAAAGAAACCACACAATATATTATGATCTGAATCGCATCTTTTGGGGTGTGATGATTGTTCTAGACCATAGGTTCCCAACCTTTTTTGACCTACCGCCCCCTTTTCAAAAAAAAATTACTCACCGCCCCCCTGAAAAAAACAGCACTGACGTCTTCTGTTGTTGTAATCAATGTTGTGTAATCCATAGCGCTTCAATTTAATAGGATTGTTGCCCACTTCTTCAAACAGTGATTTGATGGCACCCCTCTTAGGTGAATTGGGCTACATTAAATATTGAAAAATGACAGATTTTTGAAATTAAAGAATATTAAGAATATTATTGCCTTGTACAAAATTTGATTAAAAACATATATTGAAAATTATTGTTAAATTATCAGTGAGAGGTCTGAGCTTGGTGGAATGATACTAATTTTTCTGCATTTGGTGCTATATTTGTCAGCAGGAGTCTTAAATCGCCGCATTCCACTAATGGAAATCTGTTTCTTTTCTTTGTTAGTAAATTTCTTCCTACACTAAATCCCCTTTTGGCTAGATATGACAACAGGAATGCAATAAAAAAAAGTTTTTTGTTATAGCCCACAAAGCCGGATATAAATCTGGAATTTGACTCTGTAGCCAAAATTCTTGACATCCATTTTTTAATTTCAATTTTAACTCTTCATTTTTGACAGTTCTATCAACTCTTCCTGTAGCGATAAACCTGCTGGTTGTAGGTTTGAGAAAGATTATAATACCCAATCTAGAATGGTCATGTTAATAATATCCTGAAATCTGTTTTTAAAATCTTCATTAAGTGCTTCCAATTCCCTCCATAGAAAATAAAAATTAAAAAAAAAGTCAGATGGCCTAAGGGCTTTTTCACACACACCGGCAAAACCGGAGCCAGCGCCGGCCTTATTGCACCAAGTTCAATAAGTTTTTTTGCTTTGGCGAAGGAAATAGGCATCGACCATTCAAAAAACGTTACTTTGATAGATTACTAGACGACCCGTGCGAAAATTTTGCAAATAAAATACGACGAATAGTGAGATTGAATACTTGTAATATAATGAATAGTAGAACCGTAGTTTTGTAGCAAATATTTTTTTTTAGTGTAATAGGTACACAGCAAAATACTCACAACATATTATGAAACAGTTAGGAAAATTTAAAACACACTTCATTTATGACAAACTGTCACTGACCTTGGTAGAATAAAACCAACCTTAACAAACTGCACACAACATATCAACAGCTCTGTGATATTTGTTGCTGAGTGAATAAAATGATTACATTGGAATTGTATAGCAAAACGACAGTGTTTCCGTAAAAGAAAAAAATATATACGAAAAACTACTTATTGAATAAAAAAAAGTTTATAAAAGTTTATTGACTTCTCTGTGATATCCGCTGCTGAAATCTGGGGAGTTGGCTCTGAACAGTCTCATACGCGCTACCACTTTTAGCACCAAATTCCGAACAATTCTTTCTTAATTTATGATTTTACCTAGCTGGACACCTTAATTTTTAAAACGATCTGTTATTTATCGATTTCAGCTAGGTATTGAAGAAGATAAATGGGATATAATGAAACCAAAAATTTAAAAAATCAACACGTTCTATAACTAATATTGATACTTTTGCCCTTTAAGGGTCGAATTACAAAAAATTTCTTTGATAAAATATGGTGTGACCAAAGCAGCCACCTTGGTTTTTAAAATGATACCTCATTTATTGATTTCGGTTAGTTATCAAGCAAGGTAAAAAAAAAAGTTTTGAGAAATGATGTTATTTTTGCCCCTTAAGGGTGTAATTTGGAGAAAGTTTTTTATTAAAATATGATGTGACGATAGTGGATAATTTAATATTTAAATCGATGCGTCATTTATTGATTTCGATTACGTATCAAGGGAAATAAATAGCTCATGACAGAAAAATGCGTTGTAAAAATATTAATACTTTTGCCCTCTAAGGTTAGAATTTTTAAAAATTTCTTTCTTAAAATGTGGTAACGGAACCGAAGACTTTACGAAGACCTTAATCTTTTAAATGGTACCTCGTTTATCAATTTTGTTTAATTGTCAACGGAGGTAAATGACTTGAGACACAAAAAAGGCATTTTAGAAATACTGATATTTGTGCCCTTTAAGGGTAGAATAACAAAAAATTCTTTCTTAAAATATAATATGACTATGGCGGAAACCTTATTCGTTAATATGATACCTCATTTATCTATATCACTTAGATATTAAGGGAGATAAATCGCTCGTGACACAAAAATACGTTATTGAAAAATTTAAACTTTTTCCCTTTAAGGGTTGAATTCCAAAAACATTCTTTCTTAAAATATGATGTCACAAAGCTGAGACTTTACTCCTTATAATCCTACTTCATTTATCGATTTTGGTTAGATATCCAGGGAGATAAATGGCTCGAGATACAAAAAACGTATTTTAGAAAAATCGCCATTTTTGCCCTTTAAGGGTCAAAAAACGAAAACTTCCTTTCTTAGAATATAATGTTACCACGGCGGAGACCTTAGTCTTTAACATGATATCTCATTTATCTATATCGGTTAGAAATCAAGGGAGATAAATGGCTGGTGACACAAAAATGCATTATAGAAAAATTTATACTTTTTCCCTTTAATGGTTGAATTCCAAAAACATTCTTTTTTAAAATATGATGTCACAAAGCTGAGACATTCGATTTTGGTTAGATATCCAGGGAGACAAATTGCTGAAGACATAAAAAACGAATTTTAGAAAAGTTGACATTTTTGCCCTTTAAGGGTCCAATTACGAATAATTCCTTTCTTAAAATATAATGTTACCACGGCGGAAACCTTATTCGTTAATATGATACCTCATTTATCTATATCGGTTAGAAATCAAGGGAGATAAATCACTCGTGACACAAAAATGCGTTATTGAAAAATTTATACTTTTTCCCTTTAAGGGTTGAATTCCAAAAACATTCTTTCTTAATATATCATGTCACAAAGCTGAGATATTACTCCTCATAATCCTACTTGATTTATCGATTTTGGTTAGATATCCAGGGAGATAAATGGCTCTAGATACAAAAAACGCATTTTAGAAAAAATTGACATTTTTACCCTTTAAGGGTCGAAAAACGAAAAATTCTTTTCTTGAAATATAATGTTACCACGGTGGAGACCTCGATCTTTAATATGATACCTCATTTATCTATATCGGTTAGATATTAAGAGAGATAAATCACTCGTGACACAATTACGCATTGCAAAAATATTGATACTTTTGCCCTTTAAGGGTCGAATTCCGAAAAATATCTGTCTTAATATATGACGTCACTAAAGCGGAGATCTTAATCTTTAAAATGATACTACATTAAACGATTTCATATATGTATCCAGGGAGATAAATGACTCGTAACACAGAAAACAGCATTTTAGAAAAATTGACATTTTTGCCCTTTAAGGGTCGAATTCCGAAAACTTCATTTCTTAAAATATGATGTGACCAAAGTGGAGACCATAAGCTTTAAAATGACACCTCATTCATTGATTTTGGTTAAGTATGAAAGAAGATACAGGCTTGTGACAAAAAAATACCTTATAGAAATAATATATATGATGATTATATCGCAGAACGAAATATAGTAAATATTTAATTAACATACAGTACTGGATATATCCTGTGTTGACTCAAATACAAAACGAGGCCTAGAAAAATAGTGAAATAAATCAAGTACACAAATATTCTGCTATATTTTTGTTTCATTCAAAAATTTTGACCAATTACGAAATCAACTGAATTTTTTAAATATTATACAATAGCTACGACTGCGATTGAAATCTATAAATTTCTTGTATTGATTTTTAAGGATCTCGTTAAAGGAGCGAACTTTACTGACTTGCATGAGACCTACAGATTGGGAATAAGCACAAGTAAAGTAAAATATAGGCGTGGAAAGAGATGTATACATTTCTGAAAGAATATTTATAAATGAAAAGAAAAAGAAACAAACTGAAAAATGGTAAATTACATATTTATCATTAGTATTAACAAACGTTATAATTAACTTACACTTTACTTAAAACTGCAAGTCTGGTTGTGCTATAATTTGTGGTATCAACACAAAGATACTTTGTCAGTATCGAAGGCGCGTTGCCGTGTCAAATTAACAAAATAAATTATGTAACTTGTTCTGTATTGTTATACCTAATAATAAATGTATAGGTGATTCAACTTTCAGTTGTTCTTTTTTTCTTTCACTTCAAAATCTTCTTTCAAAATGGGTAAATCTCTTTGCACACATTCTGTTCTAACTTTGAAATAGTCGGCTGTTTTATTCCACAAATAAGGTTTGATATCAACTAATTCAATTAATGTTATAGTATCGTGCGAGTAATTACATATTATTACAAAACTACAGAAAATTGTCGGGACTGAGATTAGATTCTTTCCACCACAGGCACCAGTGTGGACAAGTGTGAATAAGAAACAATTAAATCAAAGGGCCGGCGATCTGCTGGACCAGAATACGTGTGAAAGCTCTCATTTGATTACATTGTATCTGGCGCCGGTTTTGCCGGTGTGAAAACTGCCTAACAATATCCCGTTTCAATATATGCCGGCCATACACGAAGTACTTAGCAAGTAAGCGATTTCAATATCTGCCCACGATGCAATATAAGAGCTGTAGGCACCCAAATATGACATCATTTTTACCGGAAACAGACGACACATATTGATTTAAGGAACACCTACCTTTGACAGAGAGGCCTACCGTAATAGAAATATTATTCCCATTTAAACTACGAATGCATATACTTATTTATTTCATTGTGATAACATTTCCATATTCACGTTCAGTACAAAGTAAAGCAAACTTATACACTAACTGAAAGTTAAAGTACTTCCCGAATCTGCTATTTCGCTAACAAGATACGCGCTTCCGAACATGGTAACCACATGCACTACAGAAACTGTTCACCATCGGCAGAAGAGACTATCACCGAAACCGTGGACACGTTCAGTTAACCTGACAGTGTTGCTGGTATTCTGGATCACAGTATTTTCTTAAATTTAAATTTCATACAACTTCATGTCAAACATGGGTACACCATCAACCATAGGTACTCGTACCCTTTGTAAAAATCTCGAAATTTCGAAAATGATATGACTCTTAACCCTCCTTACAATGTGTGGTAAATTTTGTTGATAATAATAATAGGAATAGTAGCATTGATCAGTACAGAATCGAATGGAGTTAGTTAGCACATGATAAAAATATGAAATAAAAGATTAAAACTTATTTGAAATTTCACAGCACATTCCTCACGTAATATCGATAAATAAATAGAATAATAAGCAAATAATAATAATGAATATGTACTAACCTCTGTGGCAGATAGATATTCCAAAATACTGTAAATAATTTTCAGTAAGTAGGTCCACGTAACCTGTAGATACCGCATTGGTTCATAGTCACTCTGTCTGAAGGCACTACTGAACAATCGACCAGTATAAACGTATTATCGTTGATCGAGCCGGACACAAACATACTAACAATTGTGATCCTTGTGGTTCACAGCGCTTGCTGTGACTCATTGACGAACTATTGAAGCAGTGTTAGGAACAAAGCTATTGTAAGTATTGTGTACTAATACCAGCTTTTGGTGCACAGCGCTTGCTGCAACTCATTCATGAACCATTGAAGCAGGTGTTAGGAACAAAGATATAATGTACTAATACCAACTTTTAACCCCCACTGATCTTGCTTAAAGGACGTTTGGAATTACTTGCTGAAACATTTGTTCAATGTTTTTTTTATTATTATTAATTGATCTGATGGGCACGTCCTTGCCAATGTTGGCTAGGGGGGCGCTGACTGGGCGTCAACGCCCCCCAAATTTGCCTTTGTTCACAAACGCCCCCTTCGAGCTCTCTAACGCCCGCCGGGGGGCGGTACGGCCCACGTTGGGAACCACTGTTCTAGACCATAGTTTTAACTGTCCATGCCAAATGTCTATTGTCACTTTTACTAAAGTATCACTTCCCCTCTAAAAAAATTCTGTAAACTGAATATTAACATATTTAGAGAGAAAGAACAAAGATACAACGGTAGTCTGCTTATGCTAAATCACAAAATACACAATACGAAATCATTTATATTCATCCAAATAAACTTAACACGAATTGTACTCCAGTGCCGTCACGGAATTTCATGTTACAATTAATATTTATGGAGTCCTTCATCAGCAACAATGGAGCAAATGACAATAATAATAATAATGATAAAAACCACTTCCTGATGCACATCCAGAACACTTATTACTCATGATTGATGTCTTCTTTGTCTTGGACGATGCTCCAGGTGTATTCTATGTGGATTGTTGACTCTCATGTTAACATACCACCTTTTACTCACTCAGCATTGCTTCAAGTCAGCAACGCAGCAACATACACAGTTTATTACTCCACTTTTATTAACTCATTTGGGAGGAAACTTTATATTGGACCACCACCGTATGTCACATTAACTGTCTTGAAAGGCTTTTGTGCCACCACGTTATAATTTCCTTTAACTTTACCATGTTCAGGGTGAGCCAAAGGATAGCAGTTCCCCTTGGTTCGGGAAACGACTTCATAAGGTCCCTCGTACAACAGTTTAAACTTTTTAATTTCATTGTCTATAGATGATGATTTAAAGTGTGTCTTTAACAGAACTAGGTCACCTATCCCATATGCTGTGGGTTTGAGGTTCACTCGCACATGGGTGGCGTGCCCGATGAGCTCGGCTGCCCCAGGAAGACTAGCCGGTGCCACATGTTGGGTTCACGGGCGTTTTTAATTGACTTCCGGTAGCCGGCATGCACTCCGGGGTCTTCCACGGTACTCCCATGGACCGGCGGGAAATTTAACATCCACTCGGCCGTATTCCAAATAGCACAGCCGGTTCTCGATCTCCCGGACCACCGACTTTGGAAGCAGCCTCTATCATATGGCTATGCTACAACACGAATGGGGCAAACTTAAAAGTCGTTTTCTGCAAGGTGACCTTCGCCACGCGTGCTATTCCGCCACGCGCGTAATATTTCCTGCTGAGCAATGTGAGCAATGACAGCATTTCCGCTCAGCGTTTTGCAGCACGTACGACTCGCTCAGACTCGACAAATAAAATAGAAGGTTTTAATACAATAAAAATGCGTCCCTTACAGCAGCTTGATATAAAGGCTTGTCCTATTGCCGGAGAATGGTACCGTTATTTGCAGTACAGGCCCCTCTTCGATACGTAGGGCCGGTTCAACCTCCTCCTGAACTAGGCTAGAGGGCGCGGTCACCTCCAGCTCTGGATCTGCGTGGTCATCGGCTGTCTCTACGTTAGCAGTAGCCGACTTCGTATCCTCGTGGCTTTGGCTGGGCAGCTCCAGGATTTTAAAGCATTCAGGTGATTTCACTGGTGGTTCTGTATTCCCAGCAATCGATGGTTCCTCCGCAGACACGGCTGAATCTATGGTACCTACGACTTGCCAGGCGTCAGTTGCTGCAGATTGGTACTTCCTGAGAAGCTTTTTGCGCCATCCATTTAGGCTGCCGAAGAATTTCTTCCCACAGAAGTCGTCCTCGATGACCAGTAGAACAGTCGCAAAGGCATCAGGACGCCTGAGTCCTCTCGACGCGGCGTCGTCTTCAATCAGCTTAGCGCTGTCCTGAAAATCTTCGAACCTCAGCGTCGTGAAGCAGTCTTCATAGTCAGGTGGCATCGACCAGCAGTGCTTAAGGCCAGCATGGATGACCCACAGTGAGTTGAGTTGGCTGACTGAGTATTTTGAGTGCTTGAAGTCGAAGATGTACACAAACTCATCGCTTTCTTGACGATCTTCAAGGTACGCAGCATCGTTCTCGGAAGTAGTATCTCCTACTCCCGAGAAGTCCGTATCACTTGCTATATTGACGGTCGTCCTGAAGGTGTCAGTAGATGTAGCGGTGTACGCCATGCCTGTGGCATGTACAGGCAGTTCTTGTACGGCTCAATATCACCCCCACAACAACTCCGACCAGTGCGTCTGTCTGGCAGTCAGTGAGTGAGTGAGTGGTGAGTGACTGACACAGCCCGTCGTCGTCGTCAACCGGCAGGTGCCGCACCTCCTTATATAGGCCAACAGCTCTCTCCGACGCCCGGGGGCTGGCAGTGACTAGGCGGGGCTACAGTTGTTCATTGCGGGCCGAGGAAGTTAATATTGGGCCGTTTGTGGCGGTTGCTGAACATGCGTGCCACGTTCTCTCAATAGAGTTGCCAAGGCTGGTTTCCATGCCTCGCTAAGACATAGCCCACTATCTCTGTCGAAGGTGTCGGCCAATTGAATTTCAATCGCTTCCTTCACTATGGAATCCCAAAAGTTTGAGGTCCTAGCCAATATCGTAACGCTGTTGAAGTCAACTCTTTGGCCATGGTTGTACACATGCTCAGCGATCGCTGACTTGCTATACTGTCCCAGGCGAAGATAGCGTTTGTGTTCTTCACATCGGTTTTTTACAGTGAGGATGGTTTGACCGATGTAGCACTTTCCACACTCCCACGGGATGCTGTAAATTCCCGGAACTCTGAGACCTAGATCGTCCTTAACTGAGCGGAGGTCGTCCCGAATTTTAGCAGGTGGTCGGGAATAATTGTTACAAGCACAGTAACAAGATTATACGCAACTGCCCTGTAGGAGAAAACTGTCAGATAAGTGAATCAGAACAACAGAATGATTTTCGAACAGACAGTACTGTGGTATAATGCCTCTCCCTTCACCCACTCCAGAAAGAGCATTGTTGAAAATCAATCCGCGACCATCGTTTTAGGAATCATGAAGTGAATTCACCGCAGTAATTTTGGTAGACCAAATCTGTCACTTACCCAGCCACTAATGGCTCAGAAAGGTAACGTCTTACTATTTTAGATCGAAAATCTTTTATTCGTCCTCAAAACACCTCTAAGATGTTTAGTATGTTTCCACAACACTTTTGTGGGTGCCAAGTGATGTAACTGTATACACTCATTCCAATTGCTATAATAAACTCATTTAACTACATCTTAGTCACTCATATCAAAGAGCTACCCATGCAACCATAGTTTACGATTAAGTCCCTTTTTCCTAATTAGAATTGTTCACAGACGCCAACTGATTCCTGAGAAAACAGTTGACGGCTAGTGTAGCTAGACGAATTGATATACTTGGGTAAGTTGTATCTTCTACGCTCTGCCGATAGATGTTAGCACAGCTTATGACAGAAGTTCCATTAAATAAGTTGATCGAAACTCTGGAATGAGCGTGTCAGTAAAGCCTAATTGGAGACAGCGAAGAAAATATATTCCGGGAGCAACGTTGTATTTATAATAGGGGGAGAGATTTCTCAGGATTTTTGTGTGAACAAGGGTTTCTGGAAAGGTTGCTCTTCGGCACCATAAAATCTATTTATATTAGGTATGTGGAAGAATGCAAACAACAGTTGGAGAAGATTGGTTATACACATTGTTATTTGCGAATGATCACATCATCGTGGATGGAAGGGGGACAATTCAAGTCATATGTTACGAAAACTAAGTTAATAATTTTCGAAATGGGGCGTAACAATTGACAAGAAAAAGACGAACGATAGTATAGTTGGTGATTTCGATAGAAGACTTAGATGTGGGAAATTGTGAACAAAGAACGATTCCGCCTTCAAATGTATTTGAGCGGCTCTTATTAGTTATATTTGTAATGGTTCTTTTGAACAATCAAACCAATTTATAAAAAGGGTGGTATATCAAAAACTGAGAACTATAGATCCACATCACTTCGATCAGCATTTTCAAACTTCTTCGAAAAAGCAATGTACAGGAGGGTGAGTGCACACCTATATAATTGTAGAGGTCGCTTTTGGAATAGTACTTTTTTTTCTGGTAAATTTGAAGTAAATAATTAAGTCAAGTCCGAGGCACGGACCGCCCGGTGGTCGGCACGGAGCTGGCTGGGGTCGCTGCCATGGAGTCAGCTATTTTGTGACATACTTCGCGCCGACCAGACAATGCCGTTGCGAACGTTCTGGAAAAATCGCGTGCGACGACCCTGGTCACATGCACCGCAAACGTGACTGGAGACCTATATAGACCCCGAATTCTGAGGCCTCGCTCTCGAAAGTTTAACAGTATCGCGCACCGCCACTGCGTCGCCCGGCGTCTCACCCCGCTGCCCCCGCCAGCCAACCAACCGTCGCACTTGTCTGTATTTTAACTTCTAACTGATTGAGTAACTACTGCCGTGGACTCTGCTTGAAGCAACCCGAAGCTGTAACTTGGCACAGCTTAAATGCAGGAAACGGATTGACTGTTCATCTGAATCTTTGTAATAATCCAACCCGCCTGGTCTAACGGCTAGAGTAAATCGGACCTAAGATACTAACATTACAGCAGCCGGTATCTGGTAGACTGTGGCGCGGAACTGCTGTATGGCGGCTGTATTCCAACAAGTAAGTCTAACATATAAGGTCTGCAAATAATTTTTCTGCAACACAGTTACTTTTAATAAATTGTTTATTTATTAATTTATGGCGTGACGCGTTTCAAGATCTTAGTTTCATTTTCAAACGCCGTTTTTGTTAATACATTTTTTGTGTGAAGAGTGCTCGTGTAAGTTTCTGCTTGATGAAACTTACACGAGCACTCTTTGAAAATGAGACTAAGATCTTGAAACGCGTCACGCCATAAATTAATAAATAAACAATTTATTAAAAGTAACTGTGTTGCAGAAAAATTATTTGCAGATCTTATATTTCAAAACAGTTACAGACTTTCTTGAAGTCCATTTATCATGGATAAAATAATAAAAAAGTAAGTCTAACATTTACCTCCAGCCTACTACTCGCTCATCCTGGCTAGCGTCTATGAATGTGACAATCAGAGCAATAATTAGTCTAGAACTCCGGACTTAACCCTCGGCCACACTGCAGTCACTACATAATAATGACTTAATCAGTAAAGCACAGTTTTGTTTTAGGCAAAGTGTTTCGACAGAGTCAGCAATTTTTGCTTTTATAGACAACATATTGGGAGCAATTAATAAAAAATTAAATTATCTAGGAATTTTCTTGGGGCTACCTAAAGTCATTGATTGTGTTGTTCGTGGTAGGCGAGGACTTTGGTTTAAATCGAATCTAGAGAATAGAAAGGAATGTCTATCCCTGAGAGCTGTTAATACAGGACAGGATATAAATACAGACTGGGAAGCACTTAAAAGTAATGCACCTCAGTGTTAATTTCTAGTCCCTCTACTGTTCGTAATTTATATCGATCATCTCCCAAGCGTATTAGGTCATAGTGAACATATGGTGCTTTTTGCAGATGAAACTATCACATCACTGAAATAACCATCAGTACAAAACCTTGTAAATACAGTAAGTGAGTCTCTAAAGAAAATTATCAAAAAGTTTTGTGTAAATAAATTAATACTTAACATAGAAAGGACACAGTAATTTCAATTTGTTATATAAAAAAGAAAAGGGCAGCAATAACGTGATATCTGAAGGAAAGGTAATCAATAAAAGCAGTTTCATTAAACTTCTTGGGTGTATGTACAGATAACAAGTTGAACTGGAAGCAATATATTGAGCAACTTCTGAAAAAACTTAATAATGCAAAATTTTTATTGTGAATATTAGTTAGAATAGATGATATTGAAACATAAAAGATGGTATATCTTGAATATTTTCAATCCCTGCTCATTTATCACACTCTTCACATGTGCAGTAGGTATTTAAATAAAAAAAAATGCTCTAAAATTAATTTGCCAAGTAAAATCACGGACACCGTACAGAAAACTGTTTAGAAATCTATGTGTACTTACAATTCCAGTACTGTATATATACTCCCTATTATCTTTTAGAGCCGAAAATTCTAAACACTTCAGTCTTAATGCTGACATATATAACTATGATGCTAGTAATAAATATAACTAATCTAACATTATGTCATCAGTAGGGTTCGGTCTTTAGGAAAAGTCAAATTTTTTCCTGCCTTATTTTTGAGCTGAAATGCTGAAATAAACACTGATTCAACGTTTCTGATTTTATTTAAATGTATTTTATATAGCCTATAAAAACATATTCGGGTCATTTTCCTAATTCTGCTCATATTTCAACAAAGTTTATGGTCATATGGTCATATTTTGAGGAAAAATCTGGTAATTTTTTGACAGAAGTTATAGATGAAAAGAAATTAAGATAATTATTCTAAGAAATATACTCCTGTTATACATTGGAGAAAGAAACAAAACTAATTGTCAATAAATTTTTCAGAATTCACCAGTCTAGAATTAAAGTTATAAATTATTGTCACTCTCTAAACGTTAATGTTCCGCCCGCTTTTTAAATTCGACTATGCAGCAGCAGCATGCCTGTGTCGAGCCGCGTCAATCAATGTCTCACTTGCGACGGTATCGCGGGAGTTGAGTCCACTGCAGTGACCCACCGATGAGTTGAGAGGAATCAATTGTCTTCCTATGATACAGTACGGCGAAACTGCTGCTTAACGGGAAACCCCTCCCTACCAAGGTCAGGTATTCCCCACATACCAGACTCCGCGTCGAAACAAGCACAAAGCCTTTAGCCATTCACGCGCTGTCACCAATGCTTTTGAAAATAATCTGAACCAGTTTTAAATCTGCAGTGGATCCGTGAGTACCGCCATGTCGAAAACAAAACTTTCTGAAAGTGCAAAGTTACGGAGTTACGTAAAGGAATTTGGAGAGAAGTATTTTAGCACAGATGAAAGAGTTCTTTTCTGTAAATTGTGTGAAACTAAAGTGAATGCAACAAAGCGATTTCATGTGCAGCAGCACTGCAATACGTCAAGACACAAGAATAACGTAATACGACATTCAATTCGACAAAGCAAACAGCGACTTTTCTTGGATACATCTACAGCTTCGTAGTCTTCCAAATTGTCAATTTTTTCTAAAGAACTCTGTGAAATGATTATATCAGCCAATATCCCACTTAATAAAGTGAACAATGATCATTTCAAATCGTTCTTGGTGAAATACACAACACAGACGATTCCAACAGAATCAACATTGAGGAATAACTATTTACCGTCTTCTTATGAAAATGTATTGCAGACAATCAGAACTAAGGTAGGTACCAATAAGATCTGGGTATCATGAATGAAAGTACTGAGGCTTATGGGAGATACGTTGTAAATATTATCGTTGGAACCCTACTTTTTGACAGACCGCGTGATATATTTTTACTCGACTGTGAAGCTCTTGAATCAGTAAACCACTCAACAATTACCGTCCGTTTCGACAACGCTATGAAACTGTTATGGAGCGGTAAAGTTAAGCGAGAAAATGTCTTACTATTTATGACCGACGCTGCGCCGTACATGGTAAAGGTTTGGAAATGTCTGAAGATGTTGTATCCTTCGATGGTGCATTTAACGTGCTGATGTTAGGTTAATATCAAATGTAAAAAAGATTTTTGTTAAATCTCCAATCTGAGTGGCAAAATTTAAAGAAGACGCACCTTCCGTTCCTCTTCCACCACAACCAGTACTTACTGGTTGGGGCACATGGCTATATACAGTTAGCTATTACTGTGAATATTGTGAAAACATAAAGAAAATATACAGTATTATTGTAGCCCATTTTCTGCAGTTGCTCAGTAAATTAAATGATAGAATGACACCAATCAACTAGATTTGTACCTTTTTTGCCGTACTCGTTTCGGCTCTCACCGAGGCATCATCAGCGACGAATCTATTTTAAAATTTACATTGGACTTTACAAACTTATTTAACATAATTTTAAATTGATACATTTACTTATTATTTATACTTACTATTTACATTAGTGGATTTCAGGATAGTAACCACACATCTTCGCTTTCTCTCCAAAGAATGTTTCCGTTACAGTCATTTGTCCACAAAAACATCACCTTCACAATAGAAAAGGAAAACTGAATTTCTTAGATCTCACCATAACAAAAGATGCAAATACACACTCATTTCAGAAACACAGGAAACATACAGCAACAGATCAAATAATACACTCCACATCAAACCACCCACAAAACCACAAACAAGCTGCAATACAGTTCATGCTAAACAGATTAAACAGAACACCACTAACAAAGAAAAACCACCAAACAGAACTCAACACAATACAAAGGAAATAGCAACAAAAATTGGATACAATTCACAGACAGTTGACACAATAACCAGAAAAATTACAAACAAAATGGAGAAAGAACAGACACTAACTAATACAACCAAACTTCAGCCACCCAGTACCCAACAGACAAGGACACCCACAACACAGACAATTCAAAACAACTCACAAACCACAAAAAACACTGAAAATAAAAGTAAATGGTATTCAATGACATATTCCAACAAATACACCAACAGAATCACAAACATTAAAAAAAAAATAACATGGCGTAAACATTGTTCTACGAACAGACAACTCTGTTCAAAAACAATTAAATACCCACAAGCGATTGTTATTAAGTTATGAACAGGTTATTGTGATCATTCAGTTAGTTCATCTTTCATCCTCCCCGCATTTTTTGTTTTCAAAGTAATATGTATAGGGACTGTGATTGCTGTGTGAAGAGGCGGGCTGAGATGGCTGATCTTCGCGCTCAGCTTGCAGCTTTGCTAACGAAAGAGGCTGGAAGCTGCCGTAGGTGACCGCAGCAGATGTGGAAGGGGTGGCCCTGATGAAGTTAGTGTTCTCACAGGTTCTCCCCAACCAAATATCGTACCTGCAGTCCAGCCTGAGACTTCGGAGTCTGTGCGGCAGTCTCCTGACGGTATCTGGCTCGTGGTTTCTGGACGTCGACGCCGCATGTGAATCCCAGGAGGGCAAGCTTGTACCACTTTCCAATAGGTTTGATGTGTTGTCTGGGTCTGATTCAGATCCACAATCGTCATTCTGCGAGTTGCCAGCCCCCCCCCCCCCCCCCCCACCTGATGGGTCTGAGCAACCACAGAAGGAGATTCTGGTGATAGGTAGCTCCAACGTTAGGCGTTTCATTGAGCCCCTTAGGGACATGGCGAACAGGTCGGGGATGAAGTCCAATGTCCATTCATTGTGCATTCCGGGAGGTCTGATCCAAGATGTGGAACAGGCCATCCAGGATGCCATTGAACGGACGTGGTGTAGCCAGCTGCAGATTGTAGCTCATGTCGGCACAAAATGATGCTTGCCGCCTTGGGTCGGAGGGTATCCTCTCTTCATTCCGGCGGCTAGCTCATAGGGTGAGCTCTTTGGTTGATGACCGCAAGATTTCGGATGATTTAACAATCTGCAGCATTGTCGGTAGAACCGACTGTGGACCTCTGGTTCAGAGACGAATCGAGGATCTGAACCAAAGACTGCGGCGTTTCTGCGATAATCATCGCTGCAGATTCCTAGATCTTCGTCCTATGGTCGAGTCGTGTAGGGATTCCTTGGATAGATCAGGTGTGCCCTATACACGTGAATCGGCTACACGGGTGGCAGAGGCCATGTTGAGTGCATTGGGGGATTTTTTAGGCTGAGGAAGGAAGACCCGAAACTGGGATTACAGTTACGGGCAGCCCAATCGAATTCGGCACAATATGTTAGGAATAGCGTAATCAATCCCGACCGTTAAAAGTACTCGTTATTAACTGTAGAAGTATTTGTAATAAGCAGCCTGAGCTTGAAAGCATTATTAGTCTCACAGAAGCAGATATTGAATTAGGTACTGAAATCTGGTTAAAACCGGATTAAGTTGAGCAGAAATTTTTAATAGTGGTATGAATGTTTTCCGTAAAGATAGGTTACATTCATATGGAGGTGGTGTATTTATAGCTGTTAGTAAACACCTGTTGTGTAATGAAATAAATATCGATACGGTCTGTGAAATCCTATGGATTAGACTAAAAGTAGCTAGGACAAAACTTGTAATACGGTCATTGTATCGTTCACCAGATGCATATGTAGCTGTTGCTGAGGCCTTATGAGATAATGTAAGTAATATAGCTCGTCAATTTCCGGATCATGGAATAATACAAGGAGGTGACTTCAACTTTCCATATATCTACTGGACTAATTACGCTTACGTTTCTGGTGGCAGGGATAAAGTATCCTGTGAGATTGTTCTTGACCTTTTCTCAGATCATAGTCTTGAGCAGCTCGTCACTGAACTAACACAGTGCCACAATGATGACGAAAACAATTGAGATATTCTCTTTACAAATAGGCCTGAATTGTTCACGGACATTTCTACCACCACGGGAATAAGTGATCACAAAGCTGTAATTGCTACAGTAAAATTAACAGCGGCGCGCAAAATGAAAAAAGAATGGGTCGTTTACAGATTCGAAAAGACCCCAAAGGAGAGTTTAAGATTGTTTTTGAGGGATAATTACATTACTTTTATAGAAGGAAGAGGCTCGGTTGAAGAGATGTGGCTTCGATTCATGAATATATACTCAGGGAAGGTATGGACTTACATATACTGAAAAGACAATCAGAGATGAGAACAATCCCCCGTGGTATACACGTGAAGTTAAAAGGTTACTTAATAAGCAAAGGAAGATACATGCACGCTCAAGAAGGACGACATATAGGAGTGATTTAGAAAAGTTAGCTATTACAAAAGGACATGTCAAGAATGCGATGTGCGAGTCGTTTAATGAATTTCGTTCCAACTCACTTTACAAGAGCCTCATCGAAAAATTCCAAAGAAATTTTTGTCATATGTAAAAAAGTAAGTGGTTGTGACAACAATATGCCAGTTCTACTACAGGACGGATGGTAAGTAGTTGACAGCCGCGACAAGGCTACTGTATTTAACACAGAATTTAAAAATTCTTTCACTGACGAAAACATGGAAAACATTCCCGTTTTTTCAACGGCGTGTAGAATTTTAGATGGATCCAGTACAAATTGATAGTTTAGGTATCATAAAGCAATTAAAGTTCCTGAAGTGGGTCAAAGCGCTGGTACCCGATGGTATACCAATAAGAGTATTTTCGGAATACGCGGAAGAAATAGAACCATTTCTGTCAGATATATTTCGTAAAACTTTAGAAGAAAGAAAATTACCTTCTGACTGGAAAATAGCACAGGTGATTCCCGTTTTCAAGAAAGCAGATCGGAGAGATCCTAGGAATTATCGACCCATAACTCTAACATCTATTTTCAGTACAATTCTGGAGCATGTCATATGTTCTAACGTTATGAAGTTTCAATATGAAAACGAGTTACAGCAAACCAACACGGATTTCGGAAGAACCGATCGTGTGAAACGCAACTGGCTCTATTTTCGCATTAAGTAATGAAAGCTATCGATGCAGGATCACCAGTTGATACTATTTTCTTGGATTTTCAGAAAGCTTTTGTCTCTGTACCACACAACCGACTTTTAGCGAAGAATCGTGCATACAGTATATCTGATCAGATTTGCGAATTGATACACGATTTTCTAACTGGTCGGTCATAGTATGTGCGTTGACGGGGAAGCCTCTTCTAAGCTTGATGTTACTTCTGGCGTTCCTCATGGAAGTGTAATAGGACCACTTCTTTCCTTAATTTTTATAAACGATCTTTGTGACAACGTTAATTGCAGGATGTGATTTGTTTGCTGATGATGCACTTATTTATAGGTAAGTGAGGTGCTCTGATGATTGCTTAGAAATTCAGCGCGTCCTGGATATTATTTCGGAATGGTGCCATAAATGGCAGCTTACACTTAACTGCAAAAAGTGCAAGGGAATACAGATAAGTAATAAAAAGACCCCGTTTGCTCACGAGTAGAAAGTTAACTATTCAGTTATTGACACAGTAGATTCCCTGAAGTATCTATGCGTAACAGTACAAAGCAACATGAAATGGGACTTGCACATAACTTCCGTCGTAAGCAAAGCTAATTCTAAACTACGATTTATAGGTCGTATTTTGAGATGTTATGCTCATACAAAGGAAATAACGTATAAAACACTAGTGCGTCAGCATTTGGAATACTGTTGTGGAATTTGGGATCCGCATCGCAAGGGACTGATCGACACGTTAGAGAAAGGACAGAGGAGACCCGCTCGATTCATGACTGCTAGTTACAGTGCTTATGTAAGTGTCACAGAGCTGATATGTGGGTTGGACTGGGATTATTTGGCGGACAGACGACGTCGTTTTCGTTTGAATTTATTGGAGAATATGCGAAAATCTTTAATTTACGAGTGCAACGAAATACTTCTTCCGCCAACCTATCTAGGTCGCAATGACAGATTAGAGAAATAAGATGCCGTACTGATACATTTATTTATTCCTTCTTTCCTCCTTGTGTTCGGGATTGGAATGCACTGAATTAGGATTGGTGCTTAGCACCCTCTGCCACCCACAGTATATGTGATTTGCAGAGTATAGATGTAGATTAAACAGAACACCACTAACAAAGAAAAACTACCAAACAGAACTCAACACAGTAAAAGAAATAGCAGCAAGAAATGGATACAATTCACAGACAGTTGACACAATAAACAGAAAAATCACAATCAAAATGGAGAAAGAACAGACACTAACTAACACAACCAAACTTCAGCCACCCAGTACCCAACAGACAAGGACACCCACAACACAGACAATTCATTACAACTCACAAACCACAGAAAACACTGAAAATAAAAGTAATTGGTATTCAATGACATATTCCAACAAATACACCCACAGAATCACAAACATTTTTAAAAAACAAGGCATAAACATTGCTCTACGAACAGACAACGCTGTTCAAAATCAATTAAATACCCACTTAGACAGAGACAACTATCAAAACTCAGGCATATATCAACTGACATGTCACAATTGTGATGATGCATATGGTGATATACTGCAATGCTGGCATCAAACAAGAATAAAAAGTGGTATGTACACTAATTCGCAACAAATTTATATTAAATTTCCATTTTTAAAAGTAAAATTCTAGTATTCCATTCTTTTACAGGCACAAGAAAATAACATTCAAAAAAATTAATATCCCAATCTTACAGCGAGTGTATAGAAGCAAATTATGTTGTCTACATGAAAGCGACACAGCTACATAAAATAAATTATGTGCAGTTGAGCATTTTTAAAGTATAAAAATTTAATGTTTGTTCACATTTTTTTTAGGTCATATTTACCAATTTTTAAGGTCATGTTTGTCTGCATATTTCTCGATTTTTTTTGTTCATATAGGTCCGAACCCTAGTCTTCAGTTAACATATAGGATACTATTTATCCTAGTTCGTATCATATTTCGTCTATGATACAATGGGAAAAACTGTAAACTTGGGAATTTTTGTATATTCATTTAATATTGCCTGGTGGCTCAGTTGGATAAAGCACGTGACTGGGTATGAAAGTTGCTGGAAGTTAGCTGGAATGTTTACACGCCATAAAACTGACCTTCACCTCTGAGAAAAGACACTAACACGCTCCGCTGCTAGGAGTATCTGGTTAGGATGAGTTAGGCGGCTATGATAGAGGTACTTTGCGCAGCCGCCAAGAAACTTTGCCATCAAGTCTGAGATCACATGAAATTATATATTGTCTGGCGGAACATTTTCGCAGTCGAAATGCCTACCACGGTAAGTGCTATATATGCAATGATAATGTGTTAGATTTGGCGATTCTATAAGGAATTTAATATAACAGAGTATATACATACAAACAAAGAAATTTGTTTGTACACATGACAGGCAGCACCACTTCAAATATTTGCAAAGAAGCCACGTAAACAAATCTGAAGTGTGTAGTCGTAGGCTTCCGCGGCCAGAGTCAGTTGATTCTTGGCTGTCCGGGTGACGCCGCGTCATGATTCGTGTAGCCGACGTTTCGACCGTTTCGACCATCCTACCGTGGTCTTCTTCCAGCGCAGAACTACGTCTTCAATCGAACGAACGAACAATGGAACTTCGTGATGCCACGGTTTTACCCGTGACGTCACTGGGCGCTTTGGGAAGCTTCTGCCGCCCCTCCACCCTGCTTCTGCAATGTGTCGGTTCTTTACTGCGACGTGTTTGAAGATTCGACCGGCAGCCTGTCCCCTATAGTGTGCCCTGTCTTTCCTGTGTTCATCCAGCCACAGTGCACGGAATCTCATAGACCCTGGCAACCTGTAGTAACGGCAGCTTGTCTTTAATTTTGACGAGCTGGTTACTGACCTTGCTGTGCGCTTTGTAGACAGGTTTTATGACGACTTTTTTAAATAGCTTTCCAATTCTGTCTGTAACGCCACTTTCATAGGGTAGAACAACTACTTTGCTTTCCTCATAGGTGGGTTGATTAGATGCTGAATTGGCGTCTCTTTCCGTCGTAGCTGCATGCAATGCCAGTTTAATACAACAGTTGTGGTAGTCATTGGACCTGAATGTGTGTTGCAGTGCCTCTAACTCCGTCGTCAAACTATTTGCATCACACATTCTCGTCGCTCTTGTACACAAGGTCGTGAGGATACCTTTTTTTGTCGATGGATGGTGGTGTGATGCGGCATGTAAATAACTGTTTATATGTGTCGGCTTCCGATAAATTGAGCGTCTATGGTTCCCGTCTTCACGTTTGGTTAGTAACACAACTAGGAACGGCAGCTGTCCTTGTTCCTCCGTATCCATAGTGAAATTAATTTTAGGATCTGCTTTTTTATATATAATCCAGGAACTTGTCAAGGGCACTTCGTCCATGGGGCCACACAACGAAGGTATCGTCAACAAAGCGTAGCCACAGACGCCGTTTGAGGGGCGCGTTGTCCAACTGTCGCGTATTGACTGAGCGAGCTGCGACACTTACCCCACTTGTTGGCCCGTCCTAACACTTACTTACTGTCGGCTGAGGGTTCCAGTTGGCATCTGTAAGTACCTGGCTAGGATTAAAACACAAACAGAGGCTTAGCTTACTTAGAACCAGGACGTAGATACTCCTTGAAATGACATCGAGAGTTGTGACTACTTGATTTATTAGAAAACTGTTGCATGGCATTATTACATCGATAGGTACATAGATCTGAAGTTTTCCGATACTGGAAATAGTGGATCCAAATTGATAGCAGTTGCTTTCCGAGCCACCAGAGGAGAGGATGAGAGAAATGCCTAAAAATGGCCAATTTCGTTTGTAATATGTCTGGCCTACGTAAATTCACAGCGTGAACTGGGGTGGTGAGGCTACTGGCAAGAAGCGTTGCCGGATCTGAAAGTGGGGAATCCGCTTCTTCCATTGGATGAATATCATGCCGTTTGGGCGTGTACTTGACATGCTATGTAGCTGTGTTCCTCGTGTACAAGGTGTGGATGCCGAGTTCTCGGAGTAAGGAGTGCTAAGCCAGCGGCCTTGGCGCTAGTGTCGTGTAAAGGCGGTGTAGTGTCACCCTGTTGTGATGGCTTAAAAACAAATTGCCTTTCTTACCGCTAAAAATCTATTCTACAAAATACTGCCGGGGACACAACATTTCCGTCTCCAGCGCCTCCATAAAGATGTTCGTTGCTATCGGCGAAAGCGGTGAGCCCATGGCCGCTCCTTCCACTTGGGCCAACTGCTGATGCCACTGTAACAGTCTGGCCGAATGGTTAGTGATTGATTAATCGATGGGGCCTATAGCTCAACTAACCTGCCCCGAATGTAACACTTGCTTCTAATCTAGTTTCTTCAGAATGATTACTCTTCCTTGATTCTGACAAATAATTTTGTGACACCTCACTCAAATCTTAGCATTTTTTTTTTTTTTTTTTTTTTTTTTTTGCTAATTGCGAGCTTTCATAGGCTGAGCGGATGTAGGAAGTGATTGGTTGATGGTTGAATTAAGCTACTTGAAATAAACCGTCGTTGAAACGGAAAATCCTAATTTAATGCTTTTGATAAGACAGCTGCGGTACAACTTGACAGAATAAATCTATAATTGAACAACATTTCAGTTATACAGTATACATTTATACGTTTCTTACTCCACAGTAAGAAACGTAGCTAGGTTCAAGTGATGAGGATCTCACTTGACAGTAGAATGATAGTGAAGTGCTAAGAGAGTGATGGAAACTTATTTTTCCTAGACTGTCGTTGAACGAATGTGGCCTAACTGCTTCTACTGTGGACCCGAAGTTAACTCGGCGACGCTACCTTGTCAGCGATCTTATACGTACTCTGAACTGAATCATAGCCAATATATTCCGATTGTGGTAACATGTTGTGTACTCATAGACATACTCTGTGTGTTTGTGTGAAACTGCAAACATGAGTTTCTGGTTACATGACTGTTGTCGCTATTAGCCGTGTCTTCTCTTCAGCCTGGCTGAATTTTCTCGATAAAAATAAAATTAAAATAATATCAATAATAACATAAAAATGCCTGTTACATTTTGAGAGCTTTTCCTACCACCTGTACAATGTTTCCTGCCTAGTTTATTATCAAATGTTATTCCAAGATTTTTACACTTCAAGCCTTCAAGAAGCAGTTCTGTTACCAACATATAATCATTAACATCCTTCAGTTTTTCATTTGTGTCCCTAGCAAGTTTACTCTTCTTTCCATTTATCTTCATCTCAGATTGACCTATGGTTCACAGTCCTCTCACGTTTCGCTCTTATTATAAAACATTATACCATTTGCAAACAACTTAACTTCTGACTGTAAACTATCGACACAATCGTCTATTGAATAGCAATGATCCCAAAATGCTACACTGTGGCAATCCCATGCTCACTTCAACCTCTTTTAATACTGTATTTCCTACTATAAAGCTTTGCTTTCTGCCTTTTAAGAATTCTTCAAATCACTTTTTCATCCTATCCCATGTTTTTCATCTTTTTTACCACCATTTTATGGCTTACTCTGTCAAACGCCTTAGAAAGAATTAGTGATACACTATCAATTTGGCCTCCCTCGTCCATTTGATCTGGCATATCTTGCTTATAAGCCACCAACTAATGTTCACATGAATATCCTTGCCTAAAGCCATATTGTCGATCTAGAAACCAGTTTATTTTCTTACAGACTTTTCCGATGTGGCAATTAACCTACAACTGATGTCAAAGTGATTGGCCTGTAATTTTCGACCCTATTTGACACCTCTCCTTAATGGACCAGTATTACTATAGCACTTTTCTCATCCTAACCAATAGCTGGTATGATGCTTAACGATGTTCCGAAGTCCATTTAACCCCACTATACCCAACATCATATATTTATGGCCAGAATGACACAATGTCTCACAATTGTACTTCAACGAAAGGCCAAGGCGTGAAACCTAATTCTGTGAATACATATTGGAGACTTTGACATTTGAGAAATGTATGCTGAGAAGAAACGATACCACATCCAACGACGGAGTAACTTTTAGTTTTCCTGGTTAAAGTTTATGTATAGTAAGTGTAATGGGAAGAGAAGATATGAGAAATTGAATGTTATTTATAACGTTACAAGTCTTGTCCTGTGTACTGAAACAACTTATGAGGTTATTTTATACTATTTTCTGTTAAAATAGCTGCTTCCTTTAAATGATCGCGGTTGGTATTTGTTGTTGCCTACCGAAAACTCTTGCGCTTCGTTGCACCATGCTGTAGATCAGGGGTGGCCAACCCGCGGTCCGCCGGCCGCATGCGGCCCACCTTGAACATTTTTACGGCCCGCGAGATTCATCACACTTTTATAAAATATTTTTTATATTTCATTTTTAGTGTTATATATTTCTTTACAATGTGCGTTTAGTATCATTATTATAATATTATCTATATTTAGATGTAAGAATACTAGTAAACACAATAATAACTCATGTTTCAATGTTTCATTCCAAAAAAATGTCTCTAGTGGGGATATATAATTTTATATGCGGCCCGTGGAGTTATAATGCACTTCCAGAGTGGCCCGCAAGATCATTTGGGTTGGCCACCCCTGCTGTAGATAATCTGAAAAACGGAACAAGAAATACACCGTTTATTTACTGATTTCGAACCAGGCAGAAAGTATATAAACACTTCTTCCTTAACTTGATGTTGATGAAATCAACATTTAACTCAATTATAGTCGTTTGCAAAATCTCCTAATACTCACTCTTATTTCAGATAAACAGTTCTCGTTTCAATGCATTAGTGTCCATTAGCCCATTATAATACACAAATAGCTATACCAGCTCATCTCAACAATTTTATGCTACTGTTGGATTTAGTTCTGATGTAGGAATAAAATATTTTGTTTTGTCCATTCGATGAGTGTTGTGCTGCAGATGTTTTCCTATAACCCAATATTAGAGTAAACTCTGTAGGGTTACTTATCACAGCTTTCTCTTCATATGAACCTTTCAGTACATTGTTTCAAAAAATATTTTTTCAAAATATGTTCGTATTTTCCAATGCTTGTACGAAGCTGTAGAAGCAAACAATTTTTGGAGTAATACTATAATGCCAAACCCGAGATTGGTATTTTACTTCCCATAACTTACGAAACTTATAGCTTTTATTTATACTATATTAATTTTTTGAATTTGTTTACTTTTTCAAACATCTGTATATCCTGATATTTTGGCCAATCTACTTATTTCGCACTGCAAAGTTTTGGCATGATTTATACATGATATGCCAAATTTGTTATTGAAGCTGATGGATATCCTTGACCAGCGGTTTAAAGCCCACAAGTCGAGATTAGTAGAGGCACTAGAATTTACAAGTATCACGCACCGGCTGCTATATCCATCTCTCCCTCCATCTGTTATTCTTATTTGGTAAGATGCTAAGGATGCCCTTGAGATAACTAGTTTGCCGGCGCCACCCCGCGGCCAGTAGTGCATATCACAACAGCCCCGTCCCCGTAGTCAATGCATCTAATATTAAATGTATCGAAGATTAAAATCAGAAATAAATTAAAAAGAATTTTTTTTACTTTTTTTTTAAGCAATCAAAATAACAGTTGGTACATTCTTACAAAAATTCAGTTATTTTAGCTATCGTCCATATTATTCTGTGACACTGCATGTATTGGTTTACACGTCTATTTTGTTATACAGATTAGGATAAGAGCTAGCAACGTTTTCGAGAAAGAATTTTAGGTCGGCTGGTTTTTTTTTATATTTCTTATCTTACTGAAGTTGGGTAGGAATGTTGTACATCTGGCACCTGGGAGCGGTTTCGTTTACCTGTGCGTATACCTTCCGTACAGGTAAAAATTGTGCATTTTGAAATGATTTTAAGACAATTTATTTTTCATAATTTTCTACGATTTTATAGCAATATAAATTTACAATTGCCAGACAGTTCTATCGTTACTGACATCGCACCAGATACATTGAAAAATAATATAATTTCCAAACCGTTTTAGTATAGCTGAAATTTCAATATAATATAGTTCTATAATCAGACAATATAATATAAACTTGCCAGACAGAAATTCGGTTGCTTAATTAACAGCCTGACGAATTTAAGACTCAGGTACAATAGGCGAGTTAGAAGAGTGCGCCAAATAACAAACAAAAAATTGTCAATATTTTGACTGTCATACATAAAAGAAAATCTGGTATTTTTATATATTTTTCTTTTTTACCACCCATCACGACAAAACTGGGTTTTCATTTTATAAAATATAATGCAAAGAATATAAACACTCGACTCCATCTTAAAAAATAGCATCTGTGACTGCTTATATCTCTGGTGCCGCCATGGAGCCTCCATGGTTGCAGTTATCTCTCTCATGTAACCAACGAAGTAGTTGCTGCATTCTTCTATCTCTTCTACTCTTCCCGGGACTTAAATTGGTCTGGCTCCCAATTAAACAACCGAATTTCTGAATGGCAAATTTATGTTATGTTCCTTGCTTATAGAACTAAATGATACTAAAATTTCAGCTGTATAAAATGTTTTGAAATTTTTTTAAAAAAAAATCTGGCGCGATGTTAGCAACTACAAAATTGTCTGTAAACTATAAATTTATATTGGTAAGAAGACATAAGAAAGGTACTTACGTATTAACGCCACCGCAGCAGAAGTTGCGCTAATGTGACAATAAAGAGCATTGTTGTTAACTGTTTTGTGGGTTGTTTCTGACTTGCAACTAAACAAATGCTTTTGATGGCATACGTGTTTCGCCTTTATTCAAGGCATCTTCAGTGCCCTAGATAAACATATATACAATAATGTTGTTTGATTTTGTACAGTTTTCTGAAAATATTACGTAGGTACTTACAGTTTTTATATATGCATTAACACGCGAAAGTTCGTGTTTCCATACCAGCTACACTATTCGCACTATCACTACCGTCCAAAGTTTGTGTATGCTGCATTATAGGTAGTTTCCCCGGCCACGAACTGTATATAAAGTTTGTTGTTGTTGTTGTTGTTGACATCCAAAAGTCGTGAGTCGAACTATTTGTTATTTTGAATCTGCGGTCATTAGCTGTGTCTGTTCTGTGGCGGTATGTTTGATTATAGGATGTGTGCTATTTATTCCTGTTTTAGTGTTTTGAACAAGGTTTGGTTTGTTAGGTGTATATATTCATCCATAACTTTTTTACCATTATTGATTGCTTTTTGTATGTGAAGGTTTTCCTGAATTGTCAGAATGTTTTTGTTGTGAATATTAATCTTTAGTATTTGCATATCTGTTTGTATATTGGTGTGTGAATGATTGTGTTGTAACAAGTGTTCGGCGAATGTTGAGTGGTTGGTACATCTGAGAGTTCTCAGGTGTTCATGGTATCTGGTTTCAAATTTCCTGGCTGTTTGCCCTATGTATACAGTGTCACACTGCTGGCATGTTAACTGGTATATTCCAGATTGGTCGGTTTTGTTTGTAAATGTACTTCTATTAAGCTGTTTTTGGTTCTAAATGCTATTTTTATTCCCAATTTTCTAAAGACGTTCGCTATCTTGTGTGTGTTTGTGTTTTGATATGTCATTGTGTACCAATGTTTGTTGTCTTTTGTGTGATGTTTAGTAGTTTTATGTGGTGGTCATTGGGTGTTTGATTTATGTTGTTGTTTGTTTGTTTTCTGATTTTTTGGTTGAGCTTTTTTTACTGTGTTGCTGTTGTATCCATTGTTCACAGCTATATGTGTTATGCTGTTTAGTTCCTTGTTATAGTTGAGCTTAGTGAGTGGTATTTGGTTCATCCTGTGTAACATATATCTGAGTGATTCCTGTTTCTGACTGGAGGGGTGATTGGAGCTTTGGTGGATGATTATGTCAGTGTTGGTGGCTTTCCTGTATATGCTAAAACTGTGCTCGTTATCAATCTTTTTGGCTGTAATGTCTAGGAAATGTAGTTGGTTGTTTGTTTCTGTTTCCATAGTAAAACTGATATTTTTGTGTATGTTGTTAATGTCTGTGTGAAATTCTTTTATGCCTTCTGGTGGTTCATTTAGGAGGCAAATTACATCATCTAAGCATTTGTTTAGTTGCAAGTCAGAAACAACCCACAAAACAGTTATCATAGCAACTAAGGACTTGGGCCGAAAAAATCACCAAAATGTTAAATCAGCGTTGTTGTTGTTCGCACGCGCACGCAGTTATCTTTTGGATTCCTTGTTGCCTTGTAGTTTCATTTTTTATTGCTACGAAAATGCGTATTTCGGATTTGCCAAAAACGGAACAAGATGCAATTTTATTTTTGCAGGAACGAAATATTTAACAAAAAAAACCCTAAAATGTACCAATTTCCATGGCATGAAACTTTATTTTGGTAAACTTAATTTTTGGAAATATAATTTAAGACAGTGTGATCAGCAAGTGGGACTTAGAAAATACAACTGGTTTGAGGGAAGCAGAATTCCATTTTGTTCAGCTTTGAGATTCATATACTGCTAGTGCGATGAGTACAAGAAGGTAGGTGGATCAGATTGCATTGTGGAAATTGATAAAAGTTTGTTTACTAAACGTAAAAATAATTGTGGTCGAGTATTACCCGAACCGTGGGTGTTTGGTGGTATATGTAGAGAAACCAAAGATTCGTTTGTTGTCATTGTTCCTTATAGAACTGGCTCTACCCTTCTTGATAAAATTATTGAAAACATTGCAGATGGTAGCACAATTTAATCTGACAGTTGGAAAGATTACCAAACAAATAGAATAGAAATAGAAGGATTTCAAAATGCTAAAGTTAATCAGAAATACAATTTTATTTATCCTGATACAGGAGTTCATACACAAATAGTTGAGAGAATGTGGGGCAGTGCGAAATGGAGGAACAGGAGACATAGGGGGACAGCGTGACATCATTTGGAATCTTATTTATCAGAGTTCAAATGGCGACAGCATCAGGTGAAAGAAAGTAGAGACTTTTGAATCTATGTTAAACTCTATATCGGCCCATTTTACACGGAAATCCGATTGACTACTTTGTTTTTAAATAAAGTGTTTTGATTTTAAATAAAAAGCCGGTAATATGGTAGTGAATATTATTGTGAGTGCTGAAGCGCGAGTGGATATAAACCACCAAATCTGTAGCTGCGGTGGCATTAATACGTAAGTACCGTAAAAAATTATGGAAAGAAAGAAATTTTGTCTTACAATTATTTCAAAATGTACAATTTTTACCTGTATGGAAGGGATGCGCTCAGTTAAACGCAACCGTTCCCAGGTGCCAGATGTACAACATTCCTACCAAACTTCAGTAAGAAAATAAATATAAAAAAACCAGCCGACCTAAAATTCTTTCTCGAAAACTTTTCTAGCTCTTATAATAAATGCGTTTGCTGCAAAATCGACTGATTTCCACATTCTTGGATTTATTTGCTACTCATATTGGTATCTATGGAAAATATCAGTGTTATGAATTCACCGAAATGTCAAATCTGCGTTTATGTAATCTGTGGATTATTTGGGCGTGTGTCTTTTTGCATTGTGTTGTTGAAGGTACGCTATTGTTGAGATGGTTATGTTGTGACATGAAGGAAACATGTTACCAGAAAACGAATATTATTAATATTAAAAGTATTCTTCTAAGTGAAAAATGGCAAGGCCTCCAGTTCCAAGCCAACAGAAATTGGCAGAGAAATTATCTCTCATAATAGACAGAGGTGTTGGAATGCTAACAAGAATTTATAACATAAAGAAGGTAATAGTGACTTACTGTATCTCCTCATTATGTTTTGCGTATACTTATGAATTCGTCGGTTTTATTTTTTGCAGTACAAAATTGTATGTAATACCAGTTTTTCGTGTGTGTTTGTGCCTTAGTAAGTAGGATTTATCGGATGTATAAATTTGATAAAAATTCCAGGGAATGTGGTTTTAACTCTCCCAGTTGACTGTATTTAGTTTTACCCTATACGGAGTATCCGTTACCTGTTGTAAGGTAATACTTAAGTCTCCCGATTACTCTCGAAAGAATTTCAAAATCACCATTTTGCTGTTTTTCGATGAAACTGATTGATTTTACTCTAGTATTGCATCTTAAGAAAACTGTTATCTTAATCCGAGATTTTTAAGTTTGACTGGAAATCGTGTGTTGTCAGTAGAATTGACAACATAACCAAATTTGTTTTGATTTAGAAGTAGATGTAAGTTCGGTTGGTAATCGTATAGTTTTCTACTGATGGGATGGACGTACTTTTAATTAAAGTGGATTATTTTTTTTTTTTTTTTTTTCCCAGTTCACAGATTTCTGAGGTAGCAAAATTACATAACCTTAGCTGATTACAATTCAGTAACTCCAGACTTCCTGTAAATTTCTTCATTGTCACCAAGGATTTTCTCAAAATGCACTGCAAGGTTTATTAAGAGTGTTTCTTGAGGATTGATTTATATAGATACTGCAAGAACTGCTTCCTTCCATATCAGTGGCTGTTACAAAGCCAGAGTAGTAATCCTACATTACAGTGGACACAAGTAGACTAAAATTCTGGGATTACTGGATATTGCGATTCCACTAGGAGTTGTCATCATAATACTGCAGTGGTCAAACGAAAGACTCTACTAGAAATAATTTTCGAAGTACATTTAACAGTTTAATGCTGGTCCAGGCTGTATTACAACCAAATTTCTGCTTGATAATAATGGTCCAGGCTGTATTATAACTGAATTACTGCTTGAAAATAATACGTCTTGCGACTGATTACCGCAGTATTCACACGATATTACCGAATGTTGTTGTAGCGGAATCGCGATCTCCAGCAGACCCCCTCTAAAGAATCATTTTTTCTTTTGTCTAGGGGCTGTTATGGGTACTTGAGAAAATAATTGGTTCTACTCCACCCTCTAAGGATGGTGGGTGAGCGATAAACACTCTGGCCTCGCATTCGGAAAGACACGGGTTCGAATCCCTGTCCGGGCAGCCAGATTTGGGTTTTCCATGGATTCCCCGAATCACTCCAGGCGAATACCAGAATGCTTCCTTGAAAATACCATGTCCAAATTTTTTCCAGTTCCGTGTCCCCAATCCCATCCCGCCTCTAATGTCGTCAACGAGGAGTGAAGACATAGGGCCATTCCATGTGAATTAAACCAAAAAATTACATTTTGACACCCACCAACACAGATTTTAATGAAACTTAGTGAGTTTAGTCCTCTTATATAGAAAAGTATGAACATCATTTTTTTGTTCTAAATTTGGTTTAGTTTTCATTTTACGGCCAATCAAAATATTGAATGTTTGGTATTTTCAAGATTCTGACAATTCTGCTCTTTGACTGAAAATAATTTATATTTCATTTATTTTTCATTCAATTTTTATGAAAATTTACAGTAATATTAATGAATGCATGAGAATTCCAGAAAAAATTCCTAGTAATATTTTAAAAATAGAAAAATAAATAATTTTCATGAGTTTTTTCTGAAAGTGTGTAATACTTTAAAGTCAGTATCAACCAAAGGGAATGTAATAACCCAAAAAATGCTTTTTTCCTAATGACATGAGAAGTGTGTTCTATCATTTAAAAAATTAAGATTAATGGCTTTTTCATTTCTTTATATATACTTTTATAGTTAAATATAATTTTTGGAAAATTTTCACTATCCAATTTGTTTACATAGTTATATATTATTTAGAGGGGAACATCCAGCTTCTGTAAAAAATGAATTTAACAGAGTTAATGTTTCTTTCTTTTATAATTTAGAAAATTCTTCAGTTGGTAATCCTATATCATCACTGTCATTACTTCAAGCCTCCTTTTCATCACTATCATCTTGGCCTGTACATTCCTTTTCATTACTACTTGCAGCTTCGCTTTTCAATAAAAGATTTCTACAGGATGAGCAGAGTTTATGTCATGGTTTGATTTTGTATCCTTTTGATATTGATTTCACTCTGCTGAGCATTTATTGCACACAATAGGTTTTTTTATGTTTTTTGATAGGATCACAACATAGTTTTTGTATAAATTCAATTCATCAACATTTTCTATAGCTTTTTTTTTTTTTTTTTGCTCCATAATTAAATTGGTGACAATTAGTTAATGTTAACCCTCCCACACTGCACTTATCCTCCATTTTTCTTACTAAAATACATAAACTTAATCAGCTCTAAACCCACAGAATAACTAAATACACACTGAAAAAGCTTAAGACAGCACTGATATTATCATATTGACTGACCACTGAACAGTGCCTTCAGCCAATATAGTTGAGAGGAAATGGGGAATACCCATTTTACTGAATTATGATTGGTGTAGAAAGATGCGGATTTGTCTCAGTTTTGAAATAGGAGAACATTTTATAAGCTGAAAGAAATTTTACAAGAGAACTATGTAATGGGTTCTGTAAAAAGTAGCATTTTTGTAATTAAAATAAAAATTAAAAGCATTTTATGAGCAAGTTTGTGGGATTTTTATATTTTTAAATACATTCATGGGTAATATCAAGACGGGGATACCGTTGTGGCCTCACGTAGTAAACACATAGATCACGTAGTGTATATGACATCATTGTGACATATTCAGTCTGCACGTTCCAACACTGTAACAGCTATCGATATGATCTGAAAATTGGATATCTGCAATATCGTGCGTTATGGTTATGTTTCACTTTGGTCCAGGTTGCATTATGACCGAAACACATATTTATAAAATATGATTTCATCAATCATCATGTGAGTTTATGTTGTAATGCAGCCTGGACAATACGTCACAATGATGTCATATATACCACGTGATCTGTGTGTTTACTACGCAAGGTCGCAGTGGTATCCCCGTCTTGATATTACCCACATTTATTTATTTATTAATAGTGTGGGAAAATATATAAACAAAAAAATAATAATAAAATGTTTAAAAATGCAGATATATTTTTAAGCTAAAAATATAAAGAAATGAAAAAGCCATTAATTTTTTTAATGACAGAACACAATTCTAAGATCATTAGGAAAAAATAATTTTTTGGGATATTATATTCCCTTTGGTTGATATTGATTTAATGTATTACACACTTCCAGAAACAAATTCATAAAAATTAATTTTTTCTATTTTTAAAATATGACTTGGAATTTTTTCAAATTTTTTTCTGGAATCCTCATGCTTTCATTAATATTACTGTAAATTTTCATAAAAATTGACTGAAAAATAAATGAAATACAATTTATTTTCTATCAAAGAGCAGAATCGTCAGAATTAGGAATGTATCAAACATTCAAAATTTTGACTGGCTGTAAAATAAAATCTAAACCAGATTGAGAAGAAAAAAAGTTGATGTGCATACTTTTCTGTATAGAAAGAATAAACTTGCCAAGTTTTATCGAAATCCGAGTCAGTGGGTGTCATCGCTTGGTTGAATTGACATGGAATGACCCTATAAGGGGGGAAAAAAAGGTTCTGCTCCAGATTGCAATGCAGAGAAGATTTGATCCCAAGGGGTGAGCAGTAACACTCACACCTGCCATTCAGGAGTACTTGGGTTGAAATCCGCCATCCCACCATCCAAATTTTGTTTTTTCCATGGTTTCCCAAAAGCACTCAAAGCAAAAACTGGAATGGTTCCTTCAAAATTCCACAGATTAATTCCTTTATGTTCCTTGTAGCAACAATAATGCTGAAGGCTTTGGTTGGATTGTAATGAAGCATGGGCTAGAATGATAATGAAAATTATATTGTGCAGTGTAAGTTACAATAATTTTAGTGCTGATTTTTTTTATTGTAATTGCTTTCATGAGTGTCGTATTATTTTTCATTAATTTTGCTGCAAATATTATAAGATGGAATAACAGAACTTCAATTATCCGAGTCATTTGGGACCGGACCCCTTTCGGATAATCAAAAATTTGGATACTTGGATTTTTTTCCGAAAAAGGGTGTATTTTAATTAATTATTGTATGTTGAAAATGAGAGGAAAAAAAACTTTTTAAAGATAAAGAGCCTATAAATAATCAAATGAAAAGGCAACACTTTGTAAGAACCTTAGAATTTTAGCAAATTCTAGCTCCTCACCTTTAGGCATAAGGGGGGAAAGCTAACTCTTCAGTAACAGATAGTTTCGTGGCTTGTATAGGTTAGGAGAGTGAGGCTTTATATAGCATGCAGATACTGTAACCAAACAGACTAAATAAACTCTTTTAGAAGCAGTAAAGGTACTCAGAAGTTAATAAAAGACCTAAATAGACTTCCTATAACAGTAAGAAAACATTATCTTGGGAGGAAATAGGTTAATTCACATAAATTCAATTTCTAAACAATAAACTTTGCTATAGGTTAATTTCACCATTTCTAAACCAATTTAAATGCAGTAAAGACTGTCAGTATTTAATAAAAGCCGTATATAAACTTTGTATAACAGTAAACAAACCCTAAATAAACGGAAAATAAGATAATCTTCAATAATTCAGTTTTTGAAATAATGAGCTTCTATTATGTGAGCATTTCATCATTTCTAAACCAATTTAAGAGCAATAAAGTAGCTCAACATTTAATAAGTCAACTAAATTAACTTCCTATAATGATATAAAAACCTTTTACTAACCTGAAATGAGATAATCCATAATAATTCAGTTCACCAAACAATAGATTTCTAATATTTGGTATTTCACTATTTCTGCACACTTTCGAATGAAATAAAGTAGTTTTAAAGAAAAAATAACGCAATTCCGTAGTTTCTGGACATATAAATAACTTAAATCAATTTTTTAACACTTCATTAGGTGCACTTCACTTTCAACATTTTTTATCACAGAATCCTAGAAAGCTTTCGGAATAAAAAGTAGATTTCCTGAAAGACCTCAAAATCTAATATCACATATATTAATTTCGAGCAATTCCATGCAGTAGAACAGATTTTATATAGATTTTAGAAATTATTTCATCAGATTGCCATGTGCCGAGTTTAGGAATTTATTACAGCTGATCAAAATTAGATACAGAGATAAGACAACTTTCAGAATATGTAATTTAACCCAGAGAATATTTTGGTAATTTTACATTTTCGATAAAAGCAATAGAAGTAAAGTTATTAAATTAAAACATACATAGCATTTTTGTAAATCTTGTCAAAGCTGTAATTCCACTATCCGGGCATCAATCTTAATAAAAGTTACACCAGTAAACTCAGGAATTTTGGGAGAACACGTTGAAATAAACATTATTTAAATATATTACGATTTGGTCAAAATGATGAAATATTGAAACTTCGAAGAGAATAGTAATTCCCCGGAGCAGAAAGTAGTTCGCCTCATACGCTTAGGATTTAAAACAAAATGCTTAAAGTTACTTAATGCATATCCATTATTTCTCTATTAAAAAAGTCTAAACACGTCAGCCTTTAATTTCCGTATATTTGTTTGGTTACCGAGTTAGCTAGGACCTAACTTTTCTAAGTGGTAGCAGAAAGCTGTGTTTTGGCTGTGACGTCATAGAGCCTATATAACCTGTTGCGCAGAGGAACGGCCATCTTTCTTCTTTATTCGTTTGGGAGCTGAGCTGCAATGTGCGTATAGTCTGTGTAAGTGTTGGTGCGGTTGGTAGGAGGACGGTTATGGTACAGCTACCAAGTCGGCCATCTTGGGACTTCCGAGTATGGTGCGCATTTACATGAACTAGTAATTTTCCATCAGGGGTTCGGTCGGTTCTAACATCTACATCTACATCCATACTCTGCAAATCACAAACATTGTGGGTGGCAGAGGGTGCTAAGCACCAATCCTAAACCCGCCCATTCCAATCCCGAATAGTGCGAGGAAAGAAGGAATACATATAAGTATCAGTACGGCATCTTATTTCTCTAATCTTATCCCTCCGGTCATTGCGACCTAAATAGGTTGGCGGAAGAAGTATTTCATTGCACTCGAAATTTAAATTTTTTCGCATATTCTCCAATAAATTCGAACGCAAGCTACGTCGCCTGTCTTCCAAACTATCCCAGCCGAATCTATGTATCAATTCTGTGACGCTTTCATAAGGGCTGTAACAACAAGTCACGAATCTAGCGGCTCTCCTCTGCACCCTCTCAACTGAGTCAATCAGAACCTTGCGATACGGATCCCAAACCCCACAACAGTAATCCAGATGCGGACGCACCAGTGTTTTATACGCTATCTCCTTTGTTTGAGCATTACAATTCCTCAAAATACGACCTATGAATCGTAATTTAGAATTTGCCTTGCCTACGACGGAAGTTATGTGCATGTCCCATTTCATGTTGCTTTGTACTATCACCCCCAGATATTTCACGGAATCAACCATGTCAACAGGTGAATTGTTTATTTTGTACTCGTGAACAACCTGATTCTTCTTGTTACTTATCCGCATTGCCTTGCACTTTTTGCAATTAAGTGTAAGCTGCCATTTACGGCACCAATCGAAAATAGCATCCAAATCACGCTGAATTTCTAAGCAGTCGTCGGAGCACCTTATTTCCCTATAGATAACCGCATCGTCGGCAAACAATCGCAACCAGCATTTGACGTTGTCACCTAGATCGTTTATAAATATTAAGAAAAGAAGTGGACCTATTACACTTCCCTGAGGAACGCCCGAAGTAACATTTATCTTAGATGAGGCTTCCCCGTCAACAACGACATATTGTGATCGACCAGTTAGAAAATCACGTATCCACTCGCAAATCTGAGCCAAAATACCGTAAGCTCGAATCTTCGCTAAAAGTCGGTTGTGTGGCACAGAATCAAAAGCTTTCTGAAAATCCAAAAAAACCGCATCAACTTGCGAACCTGCATCGATAACTTTCATTATGTCGTGGGAAAATAGGGCCAATTCTGTTTCACACGATCGCTTCTTCCGAATCCGTGTTGGCATGGTGTAAGTAACTCGTTCTCATCTAGAAACTTCATTATGTTCGAGCATATGACATGTTCCAGAATTCTGCTGCAGACCGATGTTAGAGATATGGGTCGATAATTCCTAGGATCACTCCGATCTCCTTTCTTAAAAACGGGAATTACCTGGGCTATTTTCCAGCTAGAAGGTACTTTTCTCTCTTCTAGTGATTTACGGAATATATCTGACAGAAATGGTTCAATATCCTCCGCGTATTCAGAAAATACTCTTACCGGTATACCATTCGGGACCCGGCGCTTTACCCCACTTCAGGAGTTTTAATTGCTTTACAATTCCTACGCTATCAATTTCTATCGGATCCATCTCTAATTCCACACGATGTGGTAAAGTGGGGATGTTTTCCAAGTTTTCTTGCGTGAATGAATTTTTGAATTCGGTGTTAATAAGGTAGCCTTGTCGTGGCTGTCTTCAACCTCCCGTCCGTCTTTTATTAGAACTGGCTTATTGTTCCCACTACAACTAACTTTTTTACATACGACCAAAATTTCTTAGGGTTTTCAGTGAGGCTCTTAGAGAGAGAATTTTCACGAAAGTTATTAAATGCCTCACGCATCACATTCTTAACACGTCCCCTTATCTCCCTCTAACTTATCTAAATCAGTCCGATGCATCGTCCTTTTTGATCATGCATGTATCTTCCTTTGCTTCTTGAGTAACCTTTTAACCTCCCGTGTGTACCATGGGGGATCGTTCTCTTCCCTGATTGTCCGTTGGGGTATATGCAAGTTCATACCTTCCCCAAGTATATGTAGGAATCGATGCCACCTCTCTTCAACGGTGCCTCCTGCTACCAAGAAGGTGTGGTAATTATGCCTCAAATACGCTCTAAAACACTCTTTTGAAGCCTTTTCGAATCTGTAAACGATCCTCTCTTTTCTCTTTCTGCGCGTGGTTGTTAGTTTTACTGTAGCAATTACGGCTTTGTGATCACTTATTCCTGCGGTGGTAGAAATATCCGTGAATAGTTCGGGCCTATTTGTAACAACTATATCTAAAATATTTTCATTACCGTTGAGGCATCGCGTTGGTTCAGTTACGAGCTGTTCAAGATGGTGATCTGAGAAGAGGTCTAGAATGATTTCGCAAGCTGCTTTATCCCTGCCCCCAGTAACGTGAACGTAATTAGTCCAGTCGATATCAGGCAAGTTAAAGTCACCTCCTAGCATTATTGTATGGTCCGGAAATTGCCGTGCTATATTATTTACATTATTTCCCAAGGCCTCGGCAATATTTACGCTTGCATCGGGTGGACGATAGAATGAGCCTATCACAAGTTTTGTCCTAGCTACGTTGAGCTTGATCCATATAATTTCGCAGACAGTATGGACATCTATTTCGCTACATGGGAGGTACTTACTAACAGCTATAAATACACCACCTCCTTGGGAATGCAACCTATCCTTACGGAAAATGTTCATGTTACTATTAAAAATTTCGCCGGAACTTATATCCGGTTTTAACCATTTTTCTGTGCCTAATACGATATCAGCATCTGCACTACGAATAACGTTTTCGAGTTCAGGCTGTTTATTACAAACACTTCTGCAGTTAACTACTAGAACTTTTAATGTTCGGGATTCTTTTAAGCTACCCCTAACACACGGTGCTGAATTTATCTTGGCTGTCCGCAACTGAATTTCCTCCTCAGGCTCATCTTCCCTCAGCCTAAAAAACCCCCCATTGCACTCCACACGGCCCCTGCCACCCGTGTAGCCAATTCCCGTGTGTAGTGCACCCCCTGATCTATCCAAGGGATTCCTACAAGACTCAACCCTAGGGCGAAGATCAAGGAATCTGCAGCCATGACTATCACAGAAGTGCCGTAATCTCTGGTTCAGCCCCTCAACACGGCTCTGAACCAGAGGTCCACAGTCAG
Source organism: Vandiemenella viatica (assembly GCA_031002005.1). NCBI lineage: Eukaryota > Metazoa > Arthropoda > Insecta > Orthoptera > Morabidae > Vandiemenella > Vandiemenella viatica. Next base: position 381,498,523 of record CM061921.1, read on the forward strand.
TCCTATCGACAATGCTGCAGATGGATAGCTCAGCCGAAATCTTGCAGCCAATGGCCACAGAGTTCACCCTTTCTGCAAGTCGCCCAAAGGACGAGAGGATAACCTCCGACCCTAGGCGGCAAGCATCATTGGTGCCGACATGAGCTACAATCCGCAGCTGGCTGCACCCCTTTCATTCAATGGCATCCGGGATGGCCTGTTCCACATCTCGGATCAGACCCCCCGGAATACACAATGAATGGATACAGGAATTCATCCCCGACCTCTTCGCCATTTCCCTAAGGGGTTCAATAAATCGCCTAACGTTGGAGCTACCGACCACTAAAACCCCCTTCTACAGTTGCCCAGACTTAGCGGGCTGTGGGGCTGCCAACTCACAGGCCGACGATTGCAGGACTGAATCAGATCCAGACAATGCGTCAAACCGATTGGACAGATGTACAAGCTTGCCCGACTGCCCCCGCATGCGCCGTCGACGTCCAGACACCACACGCCAGCCACCACTAGGCGACGGCCGCATAGATTCCGACATCTCAGCCTGGACTGCAGGTTCGATGACTGGTATGGGAGAACCTGCGAGCCGATCAGCGTCTACAGGGTCACCAATACCGCAACTACTGCACTCACTTGCGGCAGCTTCCAGCTGTGTAACTCTTGTTACCAAAGCTGCAAGCTGGGTGCGCAGGTCAGTCACCTCAGCCTGCGTCTGCACACAACAACCACAGTCCCTACACATACTACCTTACAGAAAGCAAAACTAAGGAGTACACGAGAAAAACGGACTCACTATGCGTTCTCAGTAGGAGGCCTTTTGTCAATAACCAAATGTACAAAGACGAAGCTTACGCTAACTACGCACTTTAAATTAAATTTGCACTGGAGGTACTACTTCACATAACGATTCCAACGACTGCAGCTGCTGCTACTGACAAACTAATATGCAAGGACGAAGCTACATCTAACTACACACTTTCAAGTGAATTATCACTAGAGGTACTACGTCACGTAACGGTCTCTCCACAACTTGCAAACTTTTGGAAACGTACGTTCGATTCGCCAATTCAACTTTTAGGATGCTATTTTGAACTTTTGGTTTTCTTTTGAATAAATTTGAAGATTTTTGGAAAGTGAACTGTTGTTATTTCGTAGTTAACTGATAACCTTTTCTCTATTTGTGGGTTAACAAATATTGTGGCGACCTCAAGCATTCAAGTTGAATTATCCTGGCTACATGGTCAAGTCAAAATTATTTCGTAAGTTTTCCAGAGAACTGTGAGTCATCATCAAGAGTGTAAGTTGAGGCACTAAGGCTATACTCAGCCCCGGGATTAGCCTAGGGTCTTACAACTTATACACATTAAGCTTACTTGCAAGTGCTGTACAGTATGTACATACCGTACTGTAAATAAAAGTTATTGCTTGCTGAACATCTCGGACAAAGTAAACTGTTTGACTGTATTCATCTGTTTTCGGGCAGCCAAGTCGCACATCCGCTTTCAACTGGGAAGTTGCATGTGGTCACACGCGGGCTGCACTCCATCCACTTCAATGCAGTTTCAAGGCGACAAATGCCTGACTAGCTGATGGTCCCATATCTGCTTCAACTTCAACATTAAGGTCATCTTCTTCCTCGACACTTTCTTCTGTCACACTTTCAATAAGTTCATCCTCATTTAGAATTTCATACCCAGGGTCTGACGAATCACACGCCACCCACTCTCCTATGTCTTCAGCATTAACTTCTGAACATCCAGGAATTTTCAAAAGAATGTTTCGGAATTCCTCAGGTGACATGTCATCCCCATCTTCTCCTGTCTCTTTCCTTTTCTTGAGCTTCCTTTTTCTCCTTTTCCTTCTCTTGTTCAGTTGGTATGCCTTTCAACTTGTTCCATGTGTGTCTTAATGTTACTGCCTTAAAAAGACTCCAAGCTTCCGCCACCATGTAAGGGCAGTCTTTCAAATTTATGTTTTGTGGTTAGCCAACACACTTTATTCGTTTTGCCCTCCACCAAAAGTTTCCCTAAAAGTTGCCTTCTGTGATGGTGTTTTATGGTTTAGATAACAGACTGGTCCATTGGTTGCAAAAAACTTGTGTCTTTTGGTGGTAAAAAGATTGTTTCAAACTGGCCATTCCCTCTTTCCAACAATTCCTCGGTGGGATGAGTAAAAAAATCGATTTGGATATTCAGCAATTCGAATAGTCGGAGTTCGGATAATTGGAGTTCTACTGTAGATCACTATCTGTGTTAGTGTCAAATGACCTTGAACGTAAACATAATTTGCCCCATTTCATAAATGAGCATGGACATTGTGAATGTAACTTATGCTCTGGCGGTAATTTTGAATTTAGATTCTTTCCATTTGTGAGGGGAAGCATTCTATGTATCCCCTGGTAATTTATACCAATCCATAATTTCATTATTTAAAATAGGAAATTTTTCTTAAATTAACTGCTAGCTTATGGTTATGGTAATCTCTTCCCTTGCATCTCATTATCGTTGTGAACATTTTCCAGCCGCTGGCCAGGTCCGCCAGGAATACAGTCCTCTCCAACTTCTCCTGTCCTCCTACCATTCCTTTTCTTCCATTATTATCCAGTTCACTCCTCGTCTTGCACACACTTTTCTGTTTCCTTAATCTGTCTATGCTGTGATCTTCCTCTAGGACTCTTTGGTTCCAATACTAAGCATTCATTTTCTTTGGCATTCTTTTGTCTCTCATCCTCCACACCACCTGAGTCTTGATCTTTCATCTCTGTCCTGTACTGGTTCCTCTTTAACTTCTTTCCTTATATTCTCCTTCCACAATTTGTCTTATTGTACCAATCCTGCTCCTCTGAAACTTCATCTGTGTGGCCTGAATTCTACTAATATTCCTTTCTTTCATCGCCTTTGTTTCAGAAACCTGTGTCATTACTGGATCAGAATAGGTCTCATAAATAATCTGTTTGCTCCTCTGTGGCACCTCCGTATCCCAAATCAGGCCTCTGACACACCTGTAGAATTCTTGTGCTCCTCTGCATCTTTCATTTATTTCCTTATTTTTTCTCCTACTGTCTTCTGAGACATTTCCTAAATATTTGAACTCTTCTACAACTTCCAATTTCTTGTACAAAATTGCATTCTGCAAAAATTCATTACTTCTTGCCAGACATCAACTCATTGGTTTGATACTTTTCTCTTCCAAACATACTTATTGCGTCACATGTTGGTATGTTTTCAGAAGCTGGCACACTTCTAATACTGAGCATGGTGGGTGAGCAGTTAACATTCACATTTGGGAGGATGCTGGTTCAAATCCCCGTCCAGGCATCCAGATTTGGGTTTTCCACGGTTTCCCCCAAATTACCTTAGGCGAAAGCTGGGATGCGTTCTTCAAAATGCCATGGCAGAATTCCTGCCCATTCCTTGTCCCCAGTCCCATCCTGCCTCTAATGACCTTAACATCAACCAGGTAAAGCCATAAGGGGGAAAAAACACTACTAATAACATATATCTCCATAACACAATTTTGGTGTTCTGGTGAAACTGAGCTTTTTGCCTTGCCACACGTTTCCTGCCAGATGTTTTCCTCTCTAGCCTTCCTGAAGGCGACGCGTAAATCTTTGTAGAATTGTATCGCCTGGCTCGCGCTCACACACACACACACACACACACACACACACACACACAGAGATAGTATATGTCCCTGTTTTCTACTAATTTGCTCACAAATCCTTGCCACGGACTGTTACGTGTCTGTTCTGCTGAAACTGCAATATGGCTCATCACAGGCTTTAACTAAACTTTATGTGGCAGGTCGAGTTAGGAGTGTCTATTTTTAATAATGGGATAAATCACTGCAACTCCGATTCAGGTATTGTTCTTTCACATGTATGAATGCTCTTTCCCTAAAAAATGGATACTAATTTAGGACTTTGTGCAGGTTTTATAAGCTTATGAGGCATGAATGCAAAATTTGTTTATCGAGTACTTTTCAAAATTTTGCCACAGTTCTTGAAAAATCATCTTTCTGAAAATTTTAATCATATTCAGTATTTAAACTTGCACTCGTCATTTTTTTTAATACATGAACTAATCATTTAAGACACACATTCATTAAAGCATGATGCTTAGTTTCTTAATGCCCATATTGAACAGGATTTAACTTGAAAGACACATATAACAGAGCTTACAAACAGGCTCATCAACTTCAGTTTATGTACTCCCATTCGTTGTGATATTCATATCAGAAAACTTGCTAGTTTTGCTTATTTTCATTCAATAATGTGTTATAAATTTGTGGAGAAACTCAATTCTTAAGTTAAATTGTTGATCTTAAGGGCATTGTGCCCTTTAAAACTTTCCAAATGTCTTCTGAAATAGTGAGGCTCCTTGGCAACTGTGTTGCTGTAGAAACACTTCTTTTTAACATCGACAATAAATCTGATTAGTTAATCTAGTGTATTTTTCCATACTGAATTCAGACATGTAGTCAGAATTTTTCCATCAATATATATATATATATATATATTTTTGACAGCTATTTTTTTAAATTTGATTTTAACATTCTCTTTGACCTGTTATAGGAACCTTTACCTTATATGTAGGGATTTTATTCAAACTGTATTTAAGGAAATTATTTGTAATATCATGCTGAAGCACCAAAACACATGACTATACAGGTTTATTCATGTTTTGACATGCGCAGACCTGTTAATTTGGCATTGTGACGTGCCATTGTTGAGCTGACTGTGAGCTTGTTAGTAGAAATATCATTAGTGAAATATTTCTTGTTTCACCATGCAGTAGCGTAGCTAGGTCAACAAGGGCCCCAGTGCAAAAAATTTATTTTGGGCCCTCAGGCCAGACGGGCGACCTTTTTTTGCATTGTGTGCTGGTAGGGGCCCCCTGAACTGAGGATGGGGGCCCTTGAATTGTTCTTTAGGGGCCCCTGAGCAGTGGTTGGGGCCCCCCTGAGCAGCGATGGCCCTTAGTGAGGGGCTCCTGTGTTCTCAGGGGCCCCTTAGACGACGGTAGAACTAAAAAAAAAAGGTCGCCAGTTTGCCGTGAAGGCTCGTGGGCCCTCTAAACTGCGCTTGAGGGACCCTAGAGGAGCGCTTAGGGGCCCCTTGAGGTATGCTTGGGGGCCCCCTGAGCGTGAGGGCCCCGGTGCACTGCACCGCCTAGCCCCATAGTAGCTACGCCCCTGTTCACCATGCCATCATGCAGATAATTTCTGCTATATTTGTTGTGAGTTGACCTTCGAGTCTCAGAGGTGAAATTTTACGCGACTTGTGAAACAGTGTTATGAACTTTACTGTGGCTCCAAATATATGCTATGTTGACAGGGTGGAAAAATGGTACACAACATATGCCATTTGCAATTCCCACAATTTGGAGGGAACCGAAGGATCATCTAATAAATTGTTATTTTCGTTTAACGAATATTAAAGGAATCTTATCTAAATCAAAATATACAGTTCAGTATTTGAATTTGCCATCTGCAATGAGGCCTGTCTTACACAATGAATATTTTCCTGTGTCAGTATATGCAGATGAGACCTTAACTAGTTACTCTGATTCTGACCTAGCTCAAACTGAAAATGATTCAGATGATCATTATTATAAATATGATCCTACATATGAAGGAAGTAGCTGTTCATTAGAACCATACTTTCTCAATCAACAAAACCTGAATGACCTGATTCTGGATTTAAACCTGTCTAAACAGCAAGCTGAAATTTTAACTTGCTGAAATCTACCCAGAAAAGACGTAAGAATATGTAGTTTTCGTAACAACCGTAGTGATTTTAAAGAGTGCTTTTCTAAAGAAAATGGTATTGTGTTTTGCAATGATATTTGTTCTGTTATGGAAACTCTTGGACATCAACACTGGCCAGATGAGTGGTGATTGTTCATAGACTCATCTAAATGTTAGTTTGAAGGCTGTCCTCCTACATATTGGCAATGAACTTCTATCAATACCTGTAGTGCATGCTGCTGATATGAATGAGACATGTGTAAATATGAAATTAGTTTTAGAAAAAAATCCAGTACGAAAAGTATAAATAGTATATCTATGGTGAATTAAAGGTCAATGCTTTATTGCTTGGTTTGCACCTTGTGCTCACTAAATTTTACTGTTTTTTGTGCAAATAGGATAGCAGAGATAGGAAGTCTCACTACGTTATCAAATCGTGAATCTCAGAAAATTGTTAGTTGTTGTAGGGGAACAGAAATGATCAGTAAACTTCCTGATTTTAGTAAATGCCTGAACAATAATCAGAAAAAAATTAAATTCGAGTTAAAAGATTTTCTTGACTCCCCTTTTAACATTGTAAATTAGTTTTAAAATGGATAAGAAAAAATTTATGTATTGACCGCATTATAGACATTTTATTTTTTGCTGTCATCAGTCTTTCGACTGGTTTGATTCAATCCTCCATCTCTTCCTATCCTGTGCTAACATCTTCATCTCTTCCTATCCTGTGCTAACATCTTCATCTCTACATACCCCTTACAACCCACATCCTCAATTATCTGATTCGCATATTCCACTCTCTGTCTTCCTCTACAGTCCTTACCTTCGACTGTTCCCTCCACCAGCAAATTAACCAATCCAGCATGTCTCAAAATATGACCTACCAGCCTGTCTCTTCTTTCTGGAAGCTTCTTCCACAAACTTCTTTCCTCACCCATCATTTCCAAAACTCGTTCATTTCTTACTTTGTGCACTTAATTTTCAGCATCTTCTGTAGCACCACATTTCAAATGCTTCAATTTTCTTTCTTTCCGGTATTCCTAAAGCCCATGTTTTGCTACCATAAAGTGCTGTGCTCCACACTGTATCGATAAAGTGGCGTCTGCTAGCGGCGATAATGTACTAGCAGTTTGGTGTGGGGTAATTGTTGTTCGTCTCGGTATCAATGGATTGCAGGTTCTTCTACTAATAATTCACAAAGTCGTCATAGGAATAATCTTTCAATTTATTCACCGATCATACAATTACTAAGCAACCACCACCACCAACGATTATAATTTGACCGTATATAAAACTATCCAGGACTTCTTCTCCTCCAAACTGCAAGTTCTGAGCTACACTATTATCACTTGGTTTGGATGCTTTAGTTCAATGCCCATGAGTTCACTGCTATTTACGAAACACTGCCGTTTAATCTGCACGACATCGGCGTACTTATAATGTTTCATCAGGTCCACACGATATTACCAGACACACCGCCAAACAATCACTGCCGCGCAACCACTCGTGTCCGACCTCCAAGACAGTGAGTCACAGACTGCCCTCAACAATCCAACTCGCATCTCGCATCACACTTTCAACAATCGGATCGTCACGATTCCACCGCTAAACACGAACACACATGTGGCTTTTATACTGTCTCGCCACAACACATAGAGTTTTAAAAAGTTTTTTCTAATTCCTAGATCAATATTTGAAACTAAAAGGTTTCTCTTTTTCATGAAGGCACTTTTTGTTAGTGCTATTCTGCTGTCAACATCATTCCGCCTTGGCCGTTGGTTGTAATTTTGCTTCCCAAGTAAGTGAATTAACTTACTTCTCTTATTGCATCCGATCCTATTTTTATACTTAATCTGCTAGTATTGGTATCATTTCTGCTACATTTCATCACTTTTGTCTTGCTTTGACTTATATTCAGTCCAAAATCTTCCTTCAGTATTTTGTTCATGTCATTCAGTAACTTCTCAATATCCTCAGCCCTTTCTACTATCAAGACAATGGCATCAGCCAATCTAACATACTGATTTTTTCTCCCTGAACACTTATGCCACATGGACATATTTCTTTGACTTTCTTTATTCCTTCTTATACATACAAGTTGAATATTAACGGGGATAGACTAGAACCTTGTCTCACACCCTTTTTAACTGATGCATGTCTCTCTTGATTCTCTACTTTTATTATAGCCACTTGATTCTTATATAGTTTCTAGAGTATTCTTCTATCTCGATACTTTAGAACTGACTTCTTTAAAATTTTGAACATTTTGTCCCACCTAACATCATCAAAAGCTTTTTCTAAATCAACAAATGCCATAAAAGTATCTTTGTTTTTCTTGATCTGCCCTTCAAGTATTAATCTCAAAGACAGAATTGCTTCCCTTGTACCACGATTTTTCCTAAACCCAAACTGATCTTCACCTACTATCTCTTCTACTACCCTTTCCATCCTTCTGTATATTATTCTGGTCAGTAATTTTGAAGCATGTGATGTTAGACTAATGGTGCGATAATTCTCACACTTGTTGACTTGTGCTTTCTTTGAAAGTGTGAAGATGATATTTTTATTAAAATCAGTTGGAATTTCTCCTGTTTCATAACTTTTTGATATCAGCTTGAATAATCATTTGATTCCTTCTTCTCCTAGGAATTTAAGATGTTTTTCAGGCATTTCATTAATTCCAACTGCCTTATTTCCTTTCAATTCATTCAGAACTTTATTAAATTCTGTCCTCAAAACAGAATCTCCTAAGTCATCAATGTCGATATCGTCTTCCTTTTCCATTACACTATTGCTCAAGTTGTCCCCATCATACAGTTTCTCAATGTATTCCTTCCATCAGTTAGCTCTATCATCTGAGCTTAAAAGAGGTTTCCCGTCAGCAGCTTTAATGTTCACACCTCTTTTCTTCATTTCTCCAAAATTCTGTTTGATCTTCCTATATGCAACATCTACTTTACCTACAACCATTTTCTTTTCTACTTCTTCGCACTTTTCTTCTAGCCATTTTTCTTTTGCTTTTCTGCATTTCCTATTTATTTGATTTCTAAATTGCCTGTATTGCTCTCTTTCTGCTTCATCCTGAGCATTTTTGTACTTTCTCCTCTGATCCATCCGCTCCAAAATTTGTTCTGTGATCCAAGGTTTTTATATAAAAGTACATTTGTGTTATTAAGCAGCAAAAAACCTAATGTTTCTTTACCAGCTTTTATAGGTAAATAACATAAATGAAAATTATTATTCTGGGTCATTTCAAGGGATACTGCTGTTTGAAATGAAGTATTGGGCATTTGCGAATAGTTGGTTGGGCAGTCAGGATTATGTTTTCATTTAGCCTCATTTCAAAACCAGTTGTTTGTTAGAGTGCTAATGACCTCGATGTGAATTCGCCTTGAAGGCCCAACAATAACAAGAATATCATATGTGACTTGGCGCCTCTGTGTATAACTTGCAACTTTTTGATAGCTGGATTGGCTGTTAATTGCATATAATTTTTTATTTCTAAAAATCTACTCTTCTATCAAGCTAGATAATGTATGGTAGTTTACTTTCTAGAACAACAGTATTTGATAACTTCACAGAGATAGTCATTGCTGATAAGTTCTTGATTGACTTGAGGATTTATCCTCTTTCATTATTGGATTTTTTGCTGTGGTTATCAATTTTTGCTGTCCCTGCCCTGGTGTTTTCATATAATTTTTCTTGTAGTACTGGGGATCTTGGTAGACTCAAGTTCATATTTGTTACCATATTTTTTTTGTAGATAAAATTTTGATTGTTTTTGTGTCACTGATAAAATTCTTTATTCAAACTGCACACTTCTTTGTATCAAAAGATACTTTGTCTACTACTTTTGTACTATAGGGTTTGACACAGCATACTACTTGTAGCATGTAACAGTTCTGAGATTTCTAGCTGCCTGTACATTCATTATTTGCATCAAATAAAAAAATCAAAAAAAAATCCATGGTGCAGTACAAACAACTACTTTGGTTTGATTAATGATATTAAGACTTTGGGATCCATTTCATGGACCCAGTACCCAGGCTAGTCGCACCTTCAACTACTTATTAAGTTCGGGCCACACTAGACCGCACCGCACCGTCACTTTTCTAATTGTTGTCGCTCACTCGATTGAAGTGAGTTCAAATGACGTCGCATGTTGGTCGACACTCGGCCGTGTGTTGGCCCGGATAAATTTGGTTTATATTTTGAAGGTGTGGTCCGGTGTCGGTCTGCTGTCGGGCTGGTCGATATGGAGAACTGTACAGAAAGAGTTCGGAAATTTCCGGTCCTCAACTACTAAATATTGTTTTAACATTACTGATTGCTTTAGAAGTGTGTCCTTCTTTTTCAGCCTCACTTCAGGTTCATCAGATATTCGTAAAATTTAGATAGAGTCCTTGCATGTTCACATTAACAAATCAAATCTTTGCAAGTGGTGAAAGTCGATTTTAAGGCCTGTAAAAATTGCATCCGAGATCCGGATTTTGAACCGGAGACCTTCCGTACCCAAATCACTCGCCGCAAGCATCTGAACCTAGAAGTACTCAAGAATATGTATTTAATCATATAAAAGTACATTTGTGTTTTGAAGTGGCAAAAATAAATTATAAGTACGTTTATTTTATTATGTTAGAATAATAATTTTTGATTATAACCTGATTTGTCTCTTGACTCAGAAGGTTATGGCGTACGATTGGGGAAATAAAAGTCCCTGATTCAAATCCCTGTCTCAGCTGTAATTTTTATGGGTCTTAAAATTGAAATTCACCTCTGGAAAAGCTTTGATTTCTTAATGCTAAAATGCTAGGACGCTCTGTGTTTCGAATTTCACGTTAATCTGTAGTTTTCCTTTTCAAATTAGGTGACAACGATAGAGGTGTACTGCGCAGCCGATAAGTAACTCCGTGACTGGAATTTTTAGATCACATGAAATTATTATTATTTTACGGAATCTTTGCGGTCTGCAGTAAAAAAAGAAATGTATAATAATCTTATTCCTTTTTTTGTTAAATAAAAATATTGAGTGACTCGAAAAGGAACCTCAACCAAAACAAACACGTTAAATGTGAAGTGAGTGACACTTGACATTTAATCGTGACTATATAGAGATACACGAAAATCTTTCAATACATTGTGACGATCATTTGTTAAAACAGCTTTGGAATACTATTTTTGTGCATAAGAGTTCAAACAATTAGGAGATAACAGCAGTCAGACAAAAAAAAAAAAAAAGTATTTTAACGTACTTTATTACTCTTTCGTAGATTATAAAGTACAGTACTCTATAATAAAGTACGGGTGGTAGCCGTAGCTACGATCCCCAAATCACTTTTTAAGGTAATTTTTTAACATTAATTCCATGAAACAACCAAGTGTATATGTTAAAGGAGACTGAAGGCCGCGAAGGAACCCGTCCGTCACACGGCCGTGCTACGGACCAGTGTTGGCTCGGATGCGGCGTGGTGTCGGTGCGGTCTAGTGTGGCCCGACCTTTATGGGGACAATTTTAGTGGGTTTGGATACTGTTTGTATTCTCTACAATCGCAATATTCTGCTGGTATTTCTAAATAGGTCACTACCTCCTTTGCAGGACACTTACTTGAAAGTTATGTTCTCACACAAATCATCTATTTCTATTGTAATTCAGGCATTAACCCTTTGACTGCTGTTGACGTCTATACACGCCATGCTGCCTGTGGGCCCCGAGTGCTGATGACTGGTATAGCCGCAGCCGTCAGATTTCCCCTGAGTGCTGATGACGAGATAAGCCGCACCCGCCTGCCGCTACCTGTGTGCTGATGACGAATATAGACGCGCCGATACGTGAGTCATAAAGCGGACTTCTCGTCACATTTCTCAATAGCCTTTCGCAGTTTTGGTCGCTAGCTTATCGTACGAATGTTTGTTTGCTGGGAGCCTAGGCTTCGCTCTACAGTTCATTGTTCAACGAAAATTACATCAGTGTTCTTTGTGTCCTGTATTTTATAAAGAAAATTGAAAGACGTCGTGGGTGCATTGAGGAATAAATCATGGAGATTCTTACGATGAGCGACACTGAGGATGAACTACATCATTTTGATGGAAGTGATAGCTTTTCCCCAAAATCGGAAAGCTGTAATCCTAAAACATACTCGTCAGGAGGGGTGACAATGCAGTCTCATGTTTCAACACGTTAGTTGTTCTGAAGAATCAGAAAGTGATAGTGAAACGGCTACGAAGAAATTACGTCTTGGCGATAAATCTAACTAGAAAATCATTTTCGTCCAGTTAGTCACGCATTTGATGTTACACTATTGGGACATGCGTGTCAAATAGGGAATGTGTCAAGTATTCTGTCAGTTTTCATGTTATTTCTCACAGAAGAACTGACGAAATATATAGTTGATGAAAAGAATCGGTTTTGTATAACCACTATGAAGAATACACCAGAATCAGAGCTTTCTCGAATATCAAAGAGGAAAGATACTGGATGTGATGAAATGTATTGTTTCAGAGCTATTTGTCTTCTGATGCCTAGCGTGAAAAAAATTGAAAGTTAGGGAATATTGTACCAGAGATGTCCTTCTGAATACTCCAATTTTTAGTGAACTTATGTCCAGATACCGCTTTTTGTTACTCTGGTAAGGTTTCGTGCGATTTCGCCGCAACCCCCCCCCCCCTCCCCTCTATTTCACATCACGTAATTAATGGACAGACACTTCATAGCTTAGAAATGAAAAATATGTTGAGTACTTCTGTGGAACAAATTTCATCAAAGAAACAAAATTACGTATAATCGGGTGATTACAAAGCGCAGCAAACATTCAGTCAACATCGAGATTTTTTGGGTGTCTACATCTACTAAGATATTCCGGAAACCAAATTTTGGTGTGTGGGGGAGGCTGCTTGAACAATTATCATTTTAAGGTCTCTTTCTATTATCGTGAATAGCGCGAGGAAAAATCGGATGGCTTTAACTCTCTGTATGAGTTCGAATATCTCTAATTTTACAGTCGTGGTCTGAACGCGGTATGTAAGTGTGGAATACAATATTTCTAGCATTTTTTTTTAATCAACAATAACACTCTAATACAGTAAGGGACCTACAGAAACTGCCAAGAAAGAACTGTAAACTATTGACGTAAATTTAAGAATCACCACGCTTTCGACATAAGCTGCAAAAATCGAGAGAAAAATGCAAGCAAGAAATAATTATTAGTTATGACAAATAGGGTTAATGATTCAGTTTTATTCTGTAGTAATTTATTTGCAGAGAAACTATGTAGTGAGAGCATTTATTCTGTATCAGTCGTGAGAGGTCACAGTGCTTCGCCAGAAACATTCAGCACAGGGCGGGTGGAGCAGCTCGGACGGCTCCGTCCCCAGGGATAAGGGAGCGTGCATAAACCACGTAGCTCCATTTTGGTCTCCTGTGTACCCCCCCTTCCCCCCACGTAGCCCTACGTGGCTTTTGCCTCAGCCCCCCCCCCCCCAAAGTAGCACGTAGCTATTTTCCCTTTTGATTCCAGAAGACATTTTGTACTGTTTTCTCTTGTCAGATGATTGTAAATTACATACGGAGTTAATTAACTGAGGGAAATAAATATTCACTTGCTGTTGTGTGTTCTGTTCCTCATTTTAACTGTGAAAAATGTTATGAAAGGAAAGCTACGTGGCCTGGCTCGGAACCCTCCCTCCCCCCACGTAGCCCGGCGTAGCCTTCCAGCCAACCCCCCCCCCCCCCCCGGACCGAGCCACGTAGTTTTTGCACGCTCCCTAATCACTTAGCTGCAGGTAGCAGGCCACAGCGCGGCACGAACACGATCCGCCGTCAGCAGTCAAAGGGTTAATGTTTGCATTATGTAGCTGCCATATGACCTAGCTCATGCATACCTGTCATTAGAGTACTGAAACATAGTTACACGGGGCTCAACTTGCCCTTGGCCAGTATTTGTTTTGGTATTAGCTGAATAGTTACATTGTGGTTTTGGTAGTGTGAGTATAGTTTTCCTTAATTGCATTTTAACTAAAATAATATAATGTTAATATTATTTACAGAATAGATGATACTGCACGGTAAATTGAAGAATAGTTGTGTGGATTTTTATAAAGCTTTATACCACATTGAGGAATACAATGCATAAGTCCATAAAACATACCTGTGTATAATGGAGATGTGTGTTTATTTTGGAGTTATGTGCAAATCTGTCATGCATTTTCAACTATCCCACTGAAATATAATTTATGAACACACTTTTGCAAATGAAAAACAGGAAAGATTGTTTTAAAATTATATACGAAACAAATATTTTGGTGAAAGAGCTAAAATCTAATTTCCGGTCTTATCGAAGTTATTAAATTCATAAATCGTTCCTTGGCTTTTACCATATAAGAAAGAAAGGGAAAGAAGGACACACATTCATGCGCATGTTTTCACGCGCGCGCGCGCATACACACACACACACACACACACACACACACACACACACACACACAGAGAGAGAGAGAGAGAGAGAGAGAGAGAGAAAAGGGGGGGGGGGGAATTTCATATTTTATTCAGATTCCTAAGGAAAAGTGGGTTGTCAATCTGTGATTGCTTACATAACCAATGTGAGTTTGTCTTGGCAATCCATTCCGTGGTTTGTTTCATCTCAGGACATGTGACTATGTAAAGAAATTATATTCAAACATTTTACATGCTGGAAATGTAGATAGAAATTGAAGTAAGAAATAAAAATTAGTGGAAATGCTATGTTAGGTTTACTGAAGTCAAACTACCTATAAGAAACACAATATGGTAATTAAAGACACTGTTGAAAATGCAAAGTCAGAGATAGCTCTAATTTAATCTAATACATAATCCATGAAATTCTATGTAGAAAACTAACTGATACCTAGTGACTCTTGGATAAAGAAATTTGATTCTTCATGACTTGAGATCAACATCCCTAGAACAATGGGCCAAATAAAACATCAGCAAAGATAATTGGCAACTTTACTGCTGCTCAGTCACTCTCCAGCAGTGTCAAGACATTGAGGAGAAGCTGAAACACTTCATAGAAGTGATTCACCAGGCAGGTGACGTTTCCATACCGAAAAGCTAAGGGACGCCGTGAAAAATGTCCGTCCCCTGGTGGTACGATGAATGCGGTTCCACAGTTCAGGGTCGCAGAAGAGTGTTGTGCCCGACACCTGATAACCTAGCAGCATTCTGAATTACAAGCTAGCATCGTGTAACTTTGTGAGCACAATTAACCATTCCACAACATCATCCAGAGTATGGGAGTCTGTCTGCCATATTTCTTGAAAGATACTCTCAATTTTCAGTATCTGGATTACTGGATCAGGGCATACAGCCACTGATGAGCGAAACATCGCACAGCTGATGGCAGAGTCTTTCTCTGCCACCACTTTGTATGCCAATTGGGTCTTTGGGTCCAGCAATGAAGAATTGCTGTAAAAAGCACATATTAAGCTTCGATTCGTCGGATGCACAGGTGTACAATATCCCATTTACATGTTGAAAGCTGGAGTTCGCCTTAACCTGTGCCAAAGACAAAGTTCCAGGGCCTGACCTGCTTCAGTGCACCTTAGTATAGATGCTAAGGAGTACCTTGTAAGTATTTTTAACAATTTCTGGATTGGAGGACATTTCCCTGACTCTTGGATAGAAGCAATACTAATGCCCGTTTTAAAACCAGAAGGCAAAATGTCGCCATGTAACTATCACGCTTGCCCTTACAAGCTGTGTGGGGAAGATAATAGAGCCAGTCGTAAACCACTGCCTCTTCTGGTGTCTCGAGTCCCGAAATCTACTGAGCCATTTTCAGTATGGATTCGGGAAGTTCCGTTCCACCTTTGACAGCGTGGTCCTGCTGGAAACTGCAATACAGGATGCATCAATCCACACACTTGTTAGTGTCACCTTTGATATCGACATGGTCTGCGATACCACCTTACAGCACAGAATTTTTTATGCAGGTGAATGATTGGGGTTTTATGGGAAATTTGCCCTGATTTTTGTAGTTGTTTTTATCACAGTGCTTCTTACAGTGCTGAGTTGGTTGTTAAGTGTCAAAACTTTTTATTGTACAAAATGGTGTTCCTCAAGGGTAATTTTTAAGTCTTATCCTTTCTTCATTGGTGTCAACAGCATTTCGTCAGTAATAAGGAATCCTATCTTATATTCCTTATTTGTTGATGACTTCACTGTTTTCTGCTCATCATATAGCCTGAAAGTTGCTGAAAGGTAGTTGCAACTCGCTTTAAACAGTCTGGATGAATGGTCATTACACATTGATTTTGGTTTTTATGTCACAAAAACCCAGTTAGCATGTTTTAGCCATAGTCACAGCCTTCTATCAGAACCTCATCATACCTTGAGGAACACTGTTTGAAGTTTTAATGAAACTTTGTTTTCTGGGCCTCATTTTTTTTTTAATAGCAAACACAGTTGGTTTTCACATCTTAGAGGCACTAGCCCCATTCCCAGCATTTGTACTGAGGCTAGGGAGGTGCTGCTCTGTTGGCATCTTCTCATGATGAGAAAAATTTATGCACACTTCCTCAACACTTGGCAGTCACGTTTATAACACAATTATGAATCCACCCTTTGAACGCCTCTACACAAACTGTCATAGAGCTGCCAAACCCTTCAGCTAAAACACTAGGGCTATTTTAGAAGAATTTTTTACAAGTTGGTCATATTTTATCAGCAGAGTTGGGCTAAATCTCCTCCCTGGCTTTTAAAGAGTGCCAAAATAATTTTTGACCTATCACGGTACAGCAAACTGTTCAACGCTGACAATATTTTTATCAAAGTTTATGATTATATTTTATACCTGCATCACCAATTTACCCTGGTGTCCAGGCTAATGGAGTAGATTGCTCTATACTGTTCCCTCTAGCGACTTACGAGGTAGGGTCAATAAGTTCCCGGAATTGTCGTGTACAGTAAAGCAGATGTTTGCTGGAAAGGCTGGCAACACTACTGAGGAAGGTGCTGTGTCATACAGCAGGCTGTTGTAATTGGTTTCGTGCGTGCTGTGCATGATATTTTAGACCTAGTTTCGTTCTTTCGTCAGATTGTGAAATATTGTCTTTAGAGTGGTGTGGCAATATCAAATTCAGTGTTGGTGGAGAAATCACTTGTGGAGACACTTGAGATGGTGAACAAAGCATACGGAAACTACGTGTTGAAGAAAATGTCAGTTTATGAGTGACACAAGCATTTTTTTCGACGGTTGCACAAGAATTGAAGATGACGTTCGAACTGGGCGGCCTTCAACTTCCACGACAGGTGAGAATGTTGAATGTGTTCGACAGCTTGTGCTTGTGGACAGGCAAACAACCATTGATATTGCAAAGTTAACATTTCACATGGGAGTGTTCAATGCATTCTTCATAATGATTTGAACATGCATTGTGTTTGC
Source organism: Vandiemenella viatica (assembly GCA_031002005.1). NCBI lineage: Eukaryota > Metazoa > Arthropoda > Insecta > Orthoptera > Morabidae > Vandiemenella > Vandiemenella viatica. Next base: position 381,515,682 of record CM061921.1, read on the forward strand.
TTGCACATGGTTCCAAAGATGTTATCCCCAGAGCAAAAAGAATGAGAGTGACCATGCGCAGGGACGTGATTGAAATAGCTGATACAAATGACAGCTTCCTGAGCAAAATTGTAACAGGTGATGAGATGTGGTGCTTTCCTTACGATCCTTAGACGAAATGGCAGTCTGCTGAATGGAAGTCAAAAACATCACCAAGAAAACAAAAATCTCACTTGGACCGAAGCCAGGGTAAAGTAACGTTGGAGGTGTTGTTTGATTACTGGAGCTTGATTCATTATGAATTTTTTCCTGAATGGAAAACAGTCAACAAAGAATTGTACACAGAGATCTTAAAATGGTTACAAGATGGAATTCGACGAAAATAACCTGAACAATGGGCAAGGAATGATTGGTTTTTGTTGCATGACAATGACCAGTCACATCAATCTGTAATGGTGAAACAATAACTTTCCAAAAACAATGTTACCAGTCTGGAATACCCTCCATATTCTCCCGATCTTGCACCACCAGATTTTTACCTGTTTCTGTGGCTGAAAATGACATTAAAGGGATGACGTTTTACTGATTCATCAGAAGTGATTGAAAATGCGATGAAGTGGCTGAAAGAAATTTTGAAATGGCTTTCAGTAATGTTTCCAACAATTGTATGAACAGTGGAATAAGTTTGTAGAAGTAGGAGGAGAGTATTTTGAAGAAAAATAAGGTCAAAATGTTATACTTACTTTCAATAAATTTTTATTAATCAATTCTGGGAACTTTTTGACCCTACCTTGTATAGCTGAATAGCTGGAGCAGCATATAAACTGTGGAGTGTTACACTTTATTAAAGTCGCTCCAGCATATGAAAATAAGTTGCGATATGAAGTGTGTCATATGTTGTGATTTCCTCAGTTGCATTCAGGCCCTGGAAAGCATGTACCCAGCAGACAGTTTCATCTAGGATATACAGGATGCATTCCGATCCTTCCAAGTTTATGGTAAGAAGGCGCATTTTTGCTGGGTACTTGGCCATGTGGGAATCAGGGGAATGAGGCAGCAGATGAATCTGCCCAGGTAGCCTGTGGCACGTTCAGTATTGACTTTGCTCTGGTCCCAAATTCAGACTTTGCCTCAGTGGCAAATAGAATTGTCTTTGATGTATGGGAGATCCAGTGGCTGGAAGTAAAACATAATGAGCTCTAGCTGGTCGAACTGACCATTCAGCCATAGAGCAGCTTCTTCCAGTGGATGGGAAGGGATGATGTTCTCCTTATTTGCTTCCGTAGAGGGTACTGCCCTTTGGTGCATAGTTTCCTTCTCCAACAAGAGGGCGCACTGGAATGTGATGTTCGTGCGTACCTTTGACAGTGTGTCACATTTAACAGATTATTATTTCTTGCTTCAAGGGCAGACATTGCTCTAGTCAATGATACGAGGGTCATTCAAAAATGAACCGGAATTTTTTCACACAGTTTTATTTGTTGTAAACAAAAAAAGAAACAAGTAACTTATTTTTCTGCTTAGTTTCCTTCAGCATAAATACATTTTCTCCATTGGACAGGAAGCTTTCTGATCTTGTCATTCAAAAAATAAGATGGATGTGCTTGTAGCCAGTTGTGCATGTATTATTTGGATACCATGTCATCTTCAAATTGTTCCCTTCTGAATGTCTTCTTCAGTGGCCCAAACATACAATTCACATGGGGACAAGTCTGGACTGTAAGGATGGTGTTGAAGAGGTAGCCAATGCATTTCACGAGTTTATTACGAGTTAGAGCTGTTCTATGCGGCCGTGAGTTGTCGTGCAGAAGGACATTACGAATGAGTTAACAGCATCATTTGGTGCAATAAGCAGTCTTGGCATCATCCAGCAGCATGCATTAGTAGGCTGCATTCATCATCCTTTGAGTATATAGGAAGTCAATTAAAAATACACCTTTCGAATCCCAAAACAAAGTTGCCATAACTTTCACAGTGGACAGTTAAGTCTTGGCCTTGTTCGGTGCTGCCTCTGTAACTTTCCTCACCCCATACATGTCCTCTTGTTTTCTGGGGTTTTGTAATGGACTCATGTTTTGTTGCAGGTCGCGATATGGTTCAAAAAACGCCTTTCCTTCTTATTCAAAGTGATGTCTTCTCACAAATTCTTTTGTTTCTCGTTCATAAAACATGGAACCCACATTGCCGATACTTTACTGTAACCAAGTACATCTGACATAATGATATGGGCACTCTAATACCTGCTGGTATTCTGTTATTGTTCTTATGAATTTTATTGTTAAAAACTTCTTTGAAAATGAAATGTAATAAAAAGGTTTGATTGTTTGAAATACATGAAAATCAGACATTTATTTTACCCTCATATTAACATTAAAACAATATTACAAAATTAGTATAATTTTAAAACAGATAAAATTCCAACAAAAGACTACAATGAAAGATTTAAAAAAAAAAAAAAAAAAACAATTTAACTACTCAAAACGGAAAACATGATCCTCCAAAAGAAAAGTATTTTTTCTCAGTTGCACCAACTAGTCTCAGTTAGAGCAAATCTGTGTAGTGTTAACTACGGGGCCACTTATGGGTACAAACAGTATGCATTGTCCACGAAGACATAACACAGTGTTTAGAGCATTACCGTTCTTTGATTGCTGATTCCACACTGCAGCTGGAACCTTAAAACAGGTCCACTCACAAAACACCGGTACTCTACCCAGAGTACAAAAACCACTTTCACTGCACACGCTGTGTCTGCCGTCTCCATTCCTATACGTGTCTATGACGAGTCCCCCCACAGGTAAAATTCTGGAATGCAGGCCACGCAAATTCTCCCTCTGACGACCACCAACAGCGTTGACCAAAATGACGCACATTCCTCCACACTGCGCACACTCGGCGTCGTTGGTATATATAAAACAAAGTATAACCACAATTAAACTAAGGAAAAAGGAAACTGCTTTAGGCAATATAATTACAAGGAAAGGGAAAATGACTCATCACTCACCAAAGTTGAAGGCAGCGACGAGAGAAGAACATATTTAACGAACACACAAATAAACTCAATATTTTGGTTATTCAACCTTATTCATGATGAAGAAAATGAGTCATGAGGCTCGGGAGGTGTGCACACACCGAGGGTTGCTACATGACTAAGTGGATTATCAATATGGCAGTGGGACTGAGATATTGTATATAAATCGCAGATGGTGGTACAACTAATGGAAAAAAGGGGGGGGCGGGAAATTAAGTAAATAAATATGGACGAATAAATTTTGAAAAATAAAGTAATTAGTTAAATGACAGTAATGCTACTACTAATCCTACTAATAATGAGTGATGTGTCAAGGAAAGGAATTTTATCTGTGGTTGAGGTCGGGTGGGTGTCTGGTATCTAGGATGTTTTGGTAAGCAAGTTCCCATCTGCGAAGTTCTGAGCCACCTGCAATTTATATCTCCCCATACCAGAACATGCTAACTACCACAACTCCAACAACTTCAATGAATGTTTCACAGTCAGAGCAATCAGAGTTTTCCCCGATACCACCGCCACCTCGGAACTTCGCAAATGGGAACTTGCTTACCAAAACATCCTAGATACCAGACACCCACCCGACCTCAACCACAGATAAAATTCCTTTCCTTGACACATCACTCATTATTAGTAGGATTAGTAGTAAGTAGCATTACTGTCATTTAACTAATTACTTTATTTTTCAAAATTTATTCGTCCATATTTATTTACTTAATTTCCCGCCCCCCTTTTTTTTCCATTAGTTGTACCACCATCTGCGATTTATATACAATATCTCAGTCCCACCGCCATATTGATAATCCACTTAGTCATGTAGCAAACCTCGGTGTGTGCACACCTCCCGAGCCTCATGACTCATTTTCTTCATCATGAATAAGGTTGAATAACCGAAATATTGAGTTTATTTGTGTTTCGCTATATATGTTCTTCTCTCGTCGCTGCCTTCAAATTTGGTGAGTGATGAGTAATTTCCCCTTTCCTTGTAATTAAAGTATAACCACAGATAGCTATATCAAAATGCTAATTATACTGCATTGGCTTTCCACTCGCTATATGCATAAACCAAATAGAACCATCCTCGTGCTTTTCTTGTCTTCAAAAACTAGTATTTGCCTCAAATTAAAGAATATAGTAACACGACTGTATGAGTGAATTACAGTACTTGCAACATTTACACCCACCTCTGAAGCAATCTCAGCAACAGTAATGTGACAATCATCTTTGACAAGCTCAGCCATGACCTGATATTGGCGTTATTGATGCTGGTTGCCAGACACAGTTTATGGCTTCAATTCTCCACTTTATCGTGACCATTTGTAAACTTTTCATCCCAATTTAACATTTGGGATTTACTTAGAGTAGCATCATTGAACTGTGTTTGGAGTCTATTCCAAATGTCACTTGATTTCACACCTTTGTTGATAAGAAAACTATTAATAACGTGTTTCACAAAAGACGGTGGCATTGCACTGGTCACTACGCTAGTTAAACAAACAAAATTCTGTTTTATATTTGAATGGCACTTGTATGTTCCTTATTTTAATCAATGACATTGACAATGTAGTGAAGTTTTTTTAAAAAAAATTATATTGGCCATACTTGTTCCAAAAATGTTAGGCAAATCGGTGAAGGTGAAAAAATGGATTGGTGATCTCCTTACAACCACCACTCCAAGTACTGTGTTTTCACCTCTTACAGTTTTAAGTGTCTTTTGTTAAGTTGGCCATTTTTTATTTGACTGGCCCTTTTACAGTCAGCCATTCAGTTTGTTGTTCTAACATGTGTTAAACCTAGTTGGCCTTCTTACAGCCAACCAGACAATTTTGTAAAGTTTAGATTTTTGTGGCCCCTTTGCAGCCAGTTTTTTTTAGTGTTTTACCTTTTTTTGTTATCTGTATGGCTGACCTCTTTACATTCAGCCATGCATACTTTAATTTAGTTCACATTTAAGCCACATTGTCAAACTGGCTTTTAGTCGGGGTGCTTATGACTTCGATGTCGACACGCTATAAAGAGCCAATAACAACAACAACAATATAGAACTCTGGGCTGGAAGATTGCTACGTGGATAAGGGCAGTAATCCCGTATTTGGCTGCTGTTCACATCTACAATGCGTGAAGTAATTTCATTGGCTTGGTACTAAGTATAACGCAGTTTCAGGACAAACTCGGGAGTTCCCCCATTCCCATCCTCTGTGAGAAAATCTTAGTGTTGGCAAGGGCCAGTGAAATATCAATACCGATTCTGTTAATAGAAAGACTACTATGTCATTCGATGATTGCTGCTACCTATATTCGAGCCGGGAATTTCATTTTACCTCTAAAATATTTTAAAAATACATCAGACTGTAACAGGATCACTACAAAAAATAAATACGAAAAACAGTTATTTTATTTTTATATTAAGCTGTGTCTTATTTTTCTTTTCTAGGCTTGTGGAGATGCCAAATCAAAACCAGGTTTTCTGTCTGATAAAACTCTTGAATCGTCTATTAAGTACATTGTCAGAAGATTCCCAAACATAGACATCAAAGGAGTAAGTTCAAATCAGTCTGTAAGTTTTCACTTTTTTTTTATTTTCAGATATTTTATTTTTTAATTATTGTTTACACAATATTTTCATCTTCTGATCATTAGTTACATATAAATAGCTGTTACTGGACACATATGTGACTGTTGCTTCCAGGTCTGATTTTTTCCCCATCTTATTCATTTGAAATATAGACAAAATATTGTTCTTGTTGTTTTTTAAGAGTACTCTCTGCAAGTTGGCTAAAACCTGAAGTAGCTTCAAATGCTTGTCTACAGTGTTATTTTAGTCATTATTTTCACTATCAAATTTATTTATTTGCATTTAAGTTTTCTGTATCACATTCAGGTATGTTCGTCCATTATTAATATTGTATATATGTCCCTTGTTCAGTTGTTAAGCATTGGCATAGTTATAACTGTTCATTGTATTTGCATTTATGGAAGCTGAGTTCAATTCCTTACTGAAGTAACTTTATTCTCCTTTATCAGTATATGTGATCAATGTGTGTAACTGAAAGGGCTTCCGGCACATTATTGAATAAAAAGTATTTAGGACTTGTAATAAATCTCCTGGTCACATAGAGGGCTACACATTTCATTTCAATTGCATACATAAGCATCTTTGTAACAATCCTGGTATATAGTAATTTCAGGACTAAGGCTAAACAAACATACCACATGACATGAATTACCATAGGAAAGATCATATGCAATGACTAGTTGATTTAACTACTGCAAAGAGCAGTTTGATTATGACCATTCACAGACACAGAAATTTGATTAACAATGATGCCATTACAGCTTGTTGGTATCAGAGGGGTTAGTATTTAAGGTGTGATGTGCATGTGGTACGTCCATAGATAGGAAGGATTCCTTTCCCTGCTGCAGATATCATGCAACATACTCCATATCACCACTTCTTATTACAAATCATTCCTTAGAAATCTTTCAAACATATATCTTACTTCAGAAAGTTGGACACTGAAGACAGTTACTGAGTAAAGTTTGAAAATATATAATTGGAAATGCTATTTGTGGGAAACATATTAATCGTAAGATAAAAGTGGACATATATAAATGGTTAAAAATTATGTAAAAGATAAATGAAAAATTGCAATGAATAATTAAAATAAATAAGAAGTTATGTAAATAAAATATACTTGCAAATAATGATTGAGGAAGGTGATTACTATCCACGATTGAGGCCCAGGGGTATATGGTATGCAGAATGTGTAGCAAGGCCAATTCCCACTTCTGGAGTTCAGATGGTGACATAGTATCAGTGAACACTCTGAAGGCTCTAACTGCAAGACAGTTATTGAGGTCATGAGAGTTGTGGAAGCTCTCATGGACAGCAGGTTCTAATGTTAATGACAGAAATGTTTGACACATTGATACAAATTCAAATTTCACTGATTTAATTTTCTTAATGTATGTTTACAGTTATCCTGATACCAACATAAATTTTATGTGCTGTTTTTTTTATCATTTTCAGGGAATGCATATTATTTCTAAAGAAAAATGACCCTCAAATTTGTTCACAATCATTCACTCTCAAAAAATTATTGTTACAATTCACACATACTCATGGTATGTCTTAGTTTCGCCTCCCCCCCCCCCCAATTTTAGATAAGATGACTTATATCTGAAATTTCAGCTTCCAAAATTTGTCTTCGAGAGACACATTAATATGATGACCGTGTAGTCTCTGCCACCGACGAATATAGCGAAATTGACTATCCAATTTCTGACTGAACAATGCCTGACGGTACTGCCCCAAAGTCTCTTTTTACCGGCAACCCTAAAACATCCACTGTTAACTGGATTTTTCCTATCTGAAATGGGTGGTTCCCCTGTTTGAGGTCTGGCTGTACCATCTTACTAGTCTTGAATATATTTAAATCTGGAGAAATTTATGGAAGTTCCTCAATCTCATCCAAACTTTACCATAATGTAGCCCTAATTTTTCCAAACATTTTATTTATCTTCCATTTTAGGAAATTCCAAATGTTTGTATGTATGTTTGTTCATTTGACGTGAATTTGCTTTGGATATGTATTTATGTGTGTTATAACTAGAGTTGTTAGCCCTAGAGGGGACCTACTGTTTAACGTGGAATCTGAACCATGGATTAGAAATTCCAAATATTTTAGCCGCTATTGAACTTTAAAGCTTCAAGATCTTGAACATAACCAAAATTATGTTAAATCCTTTTTTTACCCTTAAAACTGTTTGCATTCAACAAAACCCTGTTATGTTAACATTCTTTATGTCTTCTAGTTTTTTTACTGTCTATTTTCCTGTCCTTCAGGCCATTGCAGATTGAAATTCAAAATTTATATTTCACCTTTTTCCAATATAAAAATAGAACATTCTTATTCTTTTTCACTCTATTTAAAACTTTTTCTTTTGTTTCATTCTTTACTTCCGAATTTTTCATTTGTTACTTCACTTAAACATTGTTTTTCTCTATCAAAACCTCTTTATAAAAATAAATATGATAAAAATATTCTCGCATTTATTTTAGTGACATTCCCCTCTCATTTAACGCATTAACTGACAAGTTAT
>CM061921.1:381524791-381554789 GCA_031002005.1 Vandiemenella viatica
CACACATGTCCGGAATCAGGTGGCCCATTTCTCTACTACATGGAGAAGATTAATAGTGAAATATGGTATCTGTGTGTCCACCTTACGCGTTTTCTCTCATCACAGTTGTCAACTTGTGTGATGTGTTAATTTCCTTTCCATTATTATTTATATCGTCTAGAAGCCACTTCCTTCTTTTTAGTTTCATCAAATAATAATATAATAAATACAATATTAAAATTATGTGAGTAAATAAATAAATCACAATAATAAGTGCTGGGTCTACTGGAATGGTCTTAGCGAAGGCTGAGGCCATCAAGGATATGTTGTTAAACTAGTTCCCATCTGCAGAGTTTGGAGGCGGTTTTGATTTTTTACCCATTCCAATGGAAGGTTCATTAGTGGTGAGGCCTATACATAAACTAGTACACTGAAGGCAGGTGAGTTGGTATGTAAGGTGTATTATAGTGCATGTGATATGTCCAACGATGGATAAGGTTTCCACTATGTTCGGATTGGAATGAGTAGGGGCCCGGTGCATGCTGGAAGTTTTTCAGCGGGGTCTATTGCATGAGAAAGATCCATGTGGCAGTTTGGAAGAATCACAAGCTGAAAATTTGTGGACCAAGATTCTTGAGATTAGCTGATCTGCTAAGGCGTGTTTGGGGGGGGGGGGGGGGAAGGGTAGGTATGGTCATGATTTTGTGAAGTAGGTTGCCAATTCCAGGGAAGGAATGAAGGATTAGATTAATGGACTCGAGACCAAAGAGAACTGAATGATGCATATAGTTTTTAGAGATACTGGGCTGTAGTGTTAGAAATTTGATTTGTAAAAGATAAGGGGAATAGCAGCAGAAAATTAGGCCTTGTGATACAATTGCATGGGAAGGATCCATGTGGCAGTTTGGGAGACTTGTGGGTCAAGATGTTCTTGTGCGGGGGGCAGAGGGAAGGATTTCGCAGTACCTACTCCAATCCAACCACAGAGAAAGCTTTTGCCTTCAGTGGACAGATGCCTATATGTACAGACTTCACCATTTACCAACTTTTCACCGGAATGAATGGCCACAAGAAAGCAGTTTACATCAGCAACATAAACAATTTTGCACAGTGAGGGCTACTGGAGTCTTCTTAAAACCTTCTCCAATCTCTGCAGATAGGAACTAGTTTACCAGCACATCCTTGACACCAGGAACCCTCTGGCCTCAGCCTTCAGTAAGACCTCTGCAGTAGTCCCAGCATTTATCATTATTTATTTATTTGATCAGTTATATACAATTAAAAATACTCACAATTCTCAATTTTAATATTATCTTTCTTTCATTATATCATCTTATGTTCATTTCCAGCGATAATATTTCGCATTCAGTATTTTCCCATGCCCCTTTGTTTTGTTCCCCAGGTTACCCATTCACACGGTGAGCATTGATGTGATCAAATCTCATCCCCTCTCCTTGGGTCTAACCATACTAAGCTTCATCATCAAAAATAATGTGTTCATAATTTTTGTGTTTGTCCCAATCCATCCACCTTCATCTACGACAAGTGTTGGGTTTACTTTACCTATCCTGTATAATGAGGAAGAAAATGCTTTAAGACCACGAAAATAAGGAAGGATAATGAAAATAAACCAGTCACTCACCACAGATGAAGGCAGGAGGGCCGCTATGCATACACGAATACAACCACTACAATAATTTGGTATAAATCTTATATACGTAGAATTTGATTCTTGATATTTTGTCAGTTGGTAACTTTTCAAGATCATTATTAGCTTGAAGAGGGAATCATTAGTAGCATATCACAGTAGACTATTTGACTATTTAATGTTTCTTGAATATTTATTCCAGATCAAATTTTCCTGTAATCAACTCCTTTCTAATGCCTTCCTTCACCTTTCTCTTCACTGACTTTTCTCTGTCTTAATTTTACAGTTTCTTCAGAGTCACACAATTCTCATGCCAAATATAAATATCCTTTTGTATAAACATTCATGATTTTTTATGTACAGAATCTTGTCACACTTAACACTGTTAAAAGTATTTTCCAAAAAAAAAAAACTAAAAATTATCAGCTGTTGTTTTAGCTATCCTTCCAGTTCAAACATAACATTACAACTTCTCTTGTGCATTTATTTTTACAAACTTGAACTGGTACTCAGTCTAGCATATCACTTCATTGTCATCGTATTTGTAAGTTTGGCCTCTTTGAGATGGTAAAGATGACAGTTTTATTAAAATCTGTCAGTATATCAGCATAAAATATTTTTTTCCCAATAGTTAGGGTAAAGGATACCCACAGATAAAAAAAAAAATTGGGACGAGTTAAAAGAAGAACGCATTAGGAACTGTATTTCAAAACAGATATATCTGTCATCCATGGTTTGGATTCCATGTTAAACTGTAGGTCCCAGAGGAAAGGAACTGGCCATCCTACATCTGACACAGTTGCTTAGTATGCCTCCTTCAGGAAGATCCAACCAACCTCCTGATTGTGGCCTAAGTTAGTTTAGTTTTTATATCTGTCATAAATATAGAGTCTAAATTGGAGAAACTACTTGGTTATGAGTGGCTTTAAAGTTGATGCTTAAGTACAATACGAAAATTATAAGAATGCATTTTCATCAGAAAGCATTTGTTTGTTTATCCATGCCGATACTGTGCTCTTCAAGATAGTCCTGGTCAGGTACATCACCACCACCACCACCCTGTTTTCTGCTGCCCAGCCAGTCAAGTGGTAAACTTTGGTGTGTGCAAACCTCCCAAACCATATGGCTCATTCCCTATCACATGACTAAGGTGCAAAACTGAAATATTGTGTATTTTATTACTCACCACATATGTTTTTCACTCATCTTTCAACTTTGGTGAGGAGTTATTTCCCTGTTCTTTGTTATTCATATTGCCTAAAAGCCTTTTCCTTTTTCCTTAGCATCATTAGTTTAAAAGATATTTTCTAATTATTTTAAGTAATTTTGTATATGTTTTAATTATTTGTGTATAATCTGAATAGTTTCTGTAATTGTTGGCGCTAGAGAAAGGTTTGTAGTTTTCTGGAAATATGTATACGTAAGCTCTCACTGATTATTGTGACCGGCCAAGTTCACTTGGAACAGTGCTAAGATGAACACATCATCATTCGTTTATTGTAATGTGCTTTAAATCTTCAGAAATAAGTCTGATGTAATGTCTATATATATTTTTCCTGAGTATTTTTATGAAATAAAAGTTTATTGATGCTGTACTTATTTGAGAAGTTCATGTTATTTAAGAACTCATTAGGCTCAAAGATAATATCAAAAGAAATCTAATGTTGTATGCAATTTGTTACTCAGTTTTTAATATAGTTAATAAAAAAAATATATACTTACCATAATTTTCAACAGTTTGTAACACATTCATGTAAGCACGCACACTTATTAGTAGTTCAGAGGGCTTGGCTATTTCACTCGTATCAGGGTTGAACATGACCATTCCCACCAAGGCACGTGCAAATCTTGTCTCCAAATGTTGGGTGAGATACTCTCGTGGTGCAAAAGTGTAATCCCATACATTTATGGTGGAGCAATAATTTATAGCAAAGCATAGTTCTGTTAATGCCATATGCAGTTTATCCATCCTAAGGAGAAAACATTTTCAGATAATTACTAAACAATTTTGTATGATTAGGTCCACACATTTAAAAAGACCTACAGTCTTATATACTTTTTATGTGATCACACCTGATCTCCTTGCCACATGTCACATCTATTCACAACACTAAGATTCCATCTCTCATCTACTTGCAAGAATAACGTACACCACCTAAATATTGTTTTATAGATCTTTATCTTGTGTCCGTTGCTGCCCTGCTGCCTCCAACTATGGAGAATGTCGGGTCTACTTTTCCCGTCCCTCCTGATTTTCACTGCCTTTAAAACTTATTTCCCTCATAGTATTGTGATCAGTTGTGACCGCCTGCTGTTTGCATACGTCTTGAAAAAGTTACGAGAAATATTTTTCATTGAAATGAAAACGAAGAGCCATTTTTAAGCTATGACTTGGTGTATGGAAAGAAAGCAACGTGGAGAAATTCATACAGGATCAAAGTGATTTGCAGCTATACGTTGTGCAACATGGCAGCAGTCTTTATTTCACACCCACTAATACAATGCAGATTCAAGGCTGAGGTAATGATAAACCACTTCTTCTATACTCCAAGGACAGTTTGTATTGACATAAACTGAGACATGCTCAAAACACAAACACACAATGAAGCACACCTCTCCAGGTACAATACCTATAGCAAGTTACTGATCATCATCATATTTTCTGAAAGCAAGGCAGTGGATGAGCTAGAAATTAACCACTACACATTCATTTATGGGTAAATAATAATCAACATGCATTGAAAATATTTCATTAAAAGTCCTCAATATGAAATTAATAAACGAATGGCATTGTTTCACATATTAATTTTTGCTAAGGCAAGAATAACTGAAAGTAACAAAAATATTACATAAATAATTCAGTGTTACTATAAATGGATCACCAAGAGTTATTTGCCATGGGCTGAAATATCTAGAAAGAGATGGCACTTAACAGGTATGTCAGCAAAAAAAAATCTAGCTTGTATGATGCACCAAAAAGGAACTAATGATTTGAATACATAGTAATACAAGGAAAGATAGCAATGGTCAACAAAATAAACATGATTGTGAAATACATAACAATTCATAAGTGAGGCAGTTTATGGACAACTAAAACTTGGTAAAAAGCAAAACAAAATACGTTGACGGAAATTAAAACAGCAACACCCAGATGGAGTTGTGATAAATGAAGTAATTTGGTCTCAGGTATCCGCATATGAAGGGTATTAAATGATTAAAAATTGAAAGTTTTGTATAAAATAGTATGAGAATTTCGGGACTATTTATTATGCAAAATTGCTACGTTTTATAGTGTATAAGCGGTAAACAGTGTGATGTAACATGGCACTTTTTTGTCTACTTGTTGACCATCTATGAGAAGGCAAAGATTGATGACCCTCCACACCCAAATGTCTAACTGTGAGAGAGGTCAGAGAATTGGCCTGTTTGAAATGGGTGCATCATATCGTGAAATCTCCCGAAGAACTGCCCGTAGTGTAATGTCAATATACAGCTTTGTTACACAGTGGATGAAAGTACTCCTAGAGAAGGCACAGGTCCATACAGCACGTGAAGACTGCCAAATTGTTTGGGTAGGTGTTGCTGGTTGACAGGTGACTACAGGCTCAGTCCAAGCAGTGGTTACAGAGAGAGTCACTCCCCCAGACGATTGTAAACTAATTGCTTGAAACTGGGTCACTCTCTCTTAGACCCCTATACAATGTGTTCAATTAACCCGATTTCAATGTCAGCATCGTGTAATGCAAATAAACACATGAACAGCATACATTTGTGTTTAGAGACAAGTCTTGATTTTGTCTGTGGCAAAGTGATAATAAACAACATGTAAGCAGGCATAGTGAGAAATGGCTTACCCTTCTTTCATTTCAGAACATCACACAGGTCCACATGGTTTGGGAGCAATCAGCTTTGACAGCAGGACTGAGTTGGTTGTTGTTGAAGGCACAATGACAGATCACCACTATGTGGACACGGTGGTCATCACAACAGAAGCCTTGCAAGGGGTTATGATCACAATTTGCACTGCTTGGTCCCCAGATTTGTCCCCAATAGAGCATGTCTGGGATGCCAGGAGTAGACACATTAGATTATATGATCACCCAACACGAACTGTGTAACAACCAACTGCACAAGACATGCAGACAGAGAGACATACCCGAACAAGACATCCAAACACTTACTGGTTCAATGCCAGCAAGGATCCACAAATATATAGGTACTCCAGGTGGGTGCACTTCTTACTGAAAACTGTAGCTAAAGCTAATAAACTTAGCCTGATCCATTTCAGTTGTTATCTTTTCTCCTGGGTATGACCCTGGATATATCTACAAAGTTTCCTAAAATTCCACCATTCCGGTCTTGCACTTTTAAATTCCGCCAGCGTAGGAGTAACAAAAATTAATATTAATGTAAGATGCTAGTTCCAAGGTGGCTTCCACAAAGAATGGGGTAAATTAGGAGTTTATGAAATTTCAGAGACCAAACTGCAAAGAAGGGAACAGACTTGCTGACTGGTAAAAGCATTCAAAACCAACAGGAGTTACAGAAAGATACTCTGAAGTAAAAATGTGGCACCTTAGCTGCAGGTAACTGTATAACTCACTAGAAGAATAATTTAAATATTTATCTGTTCACTGCAGGTTCCTAACGTATATTTGTGTTCCTGTGGAGTAACAGAGCCCTCTTCCCCCTAGCACTAATCAGGTTACAAACTTCACATAAAGTAAAAGGAAACCTTTATAGTGAACTTTTCTTACCATAAACTCAACTGTAGATAATACAGACTGTAACTGGATATCCGTATAGGAAACACATTACCTTAAAGCTATGAAATATTATCACTGCAACGTCTTTTACACTCTACTGACTAATCAATCCCCCCCTCTCTCCCATAACAGCACATACAGCACACATTAAACATACTCCACATAACCAAGGAAGGATTTGTATCAAAAAACTGAAGAAAATGTGTGCATACATACAGACAATCAAAATAACCTTACGTTGTCAGTTCTTCTCTGGTTTTCCGGTAACTTTCTACTCCTGGTTTGGCAATTTCTGGGGAGCTTTTCTTATTTTTATCCTTCTTTTTCCTGTTTACAACTTGTGATATTAAAATAGCACAGTGTTTTGGTAGAAGCTGGAACAATTTTTTAAGGTCACAAAACACACACACATAAAACAGTAACTTAATTTAAAAACAAAACAGTAACAAGTAACAGATTAGTAAAGCTCTATTATGGATCAGTTAACTCTTAGCAGACAATCAATCTATTCATCTAATGGCAGTGTAAATAAAAAAACAGTAGCAAGTAACAGAAAAGTAAAGCTTTACTATTCGTCAATTAGCTTTCAGCAGACTATAAGCAATTAACATTCTATGTCATATATTTTTTAATGTATACTAGGAAACAAAACTACAGTACAGCTCACAAAACTTTCATTGCCCTGAAAATGTTATAAGTTTATGACTTACAAAACAGACACGTTGGCCAGAACTGAGGAACTGATTAAGTTCTCACAGTCAGAAGTATCAAGATGTGGAGAAAACATTAATAATTTGCTCATCCATTCTTTGATAATACAACTGGCTGCATTTATCTTTGGAACAAATCTATCACTATTTTCTGGAGAAGGTTTCTCTCCTTTTTTTTTTTTTTTTTTTTTACTTCAAGCCATATCTAATTTCATTAATTTCACATTGTTGGTCAAAACTCAAGACAGATTAACATGCCATTTAATGGGTGATTAGTTTGGCCCATGAATGTGGTTGCTCATACCAAGAGGATTACAAAATGAAGAGATACAGACAAACATATTTACTTTCATAGCGTGATATAATAAACTTACAAAAGATAATTTCTCTTAATTGTACACTTCCATCTCCAGACGTCTAATACATGAAATATAAAAGCTTGTAATGAAATTAATAACCAGCAATTTATTCATAAATCAAAACCCGTCAATGGTGGAAAAACAAGTGCTACATATCAATCTACAGACTTTGCACAGTGTGTTGAGATGTTACGAGGGTGGATCAAATATAAACGAGGCTCTTTGAACTGAGTGATCATGTCAGGAGTGGAGAGAGTAACTGTTGGTAGTGTATCTAACAATGCCAGAGCAAGGGGTGCACAACTCCATTGTGCAACATGAAATTATTAAATTTCTCACTCGTTAAGGTGTGAAACCAACTAAAATTTTGTAAAGATTTATAGCACAGTTCAGGGATCAAACATGGCTGAGGATTTGTGTGTCTTCCAAGCATGAGCAATTCTTGAAAAGCCACGAAGAGCTCAAAAATGAAGCCAAGATTGTCATCCATGCCTTAGCATTACAGACATTCAAACAATTCATGATTTTATTCAGGATGATCAATGTTTGACAGCTTCTGAAATGTCTTAGGAGGTTATGGCAACACTCAAGTCACCATCATAAAGGACCCAGGGTTCCTTAAAGTGTCTGCCTGATGGGTGCCTCGTATTTTAACTGCTGAACTGAAGTTGGCACATTTGCTGATCTGAGAGATACTCTCAGCACAGCTTACAGAAGAAACGGGCACATTTTTTAATTTGCAACATCGATGCAGCATACTAACGTAAGCTTTTGAATTAGGTTAAGCTTGCTTATCATCATAAAAGACATGACCAACTGACAATAGGCATGATTCTTCTCCATAACTCTTGACCCCATGCTATAGCTCTCTCTCACACCAAATTGGAGAAAATGAATTGAACATCACTTAGATCATGCTACCTACAGCCCTGATCTATCACCCTGGGCCACTGAAAGAAGCACTGAGCAGCTGAAAATTTGACAACAACAAAGCAGTTGGCTTCATGTGCAATAAACTACTCATCCAACCCCATACCTTTTATGATAGTAGCATCAAAAAAGCTTCCAACACAATGGGAAAAGTGTATTTCCAGAGCAGGAGAATGTGTTGAGAAATAGTACGAACTTGATTAATTTGTTATGGTAAATATTTTTTTTTAATAATAATTCTTTATTTATATTTGATCCAGCCTCATGTTAGCTTCTACCACACCACCACAGGCAATCAACACAAAATACCTGGTAGCAATATTCATTTCATCAGAGTGATATTATTAAATTCACAATGTTGTAATACATCACAGATTTCAGTGAGCACAGAGATTTGAGCAAGGCTACAGTGTTATGAGATGGGTGAAACTTTTCAAAAATAAAAATATGAGCATCCCATATCAATCCTGAAGTGAATAACTTCAAATATTCTCCAATGAAACAAAACTGAAAAAGTTTATGATAACAGACATGTCATTGTGAATTAAATTGTAAGAACTCACAACAGGACACAATGTAGTGCAGAAAATGAATACAACCTTCAGCTACTTAATATTTTGTACTCACTGGGTTCCACATTTATCACGCAAAATCCACAAAGTTTAGGAAAAAAAATCATTGCTCGAAACCTTCTTCGCAGATATTCAAAAACTAATCAGAGAAGTGATGCCTTTTTGAGGTGTTTACACAGAAGAGCAACTGAACTAGAGAGTGCTAATGTTATGCATCGTAGGAAGCCCTGTAAAAGGAAAGGAAATAACAAAAGCAGAAAATTGTCAATATAAGGAGTAATTCTCACAATAACAGTAATAGTCAAATGCAGTGTACATAAGATGAATGATCCAACTGCATTTGACTGTCGGAAAATTGTTGTGGTACGATGAATGAGTCACTATCTGGAAAGTCATGAAAGCAGTAGAATTTTCATGAGCCACTATTTTAAGGGTGTACCACGAATAAATCAATTACAGTGAAACCATCCTTGCCAGAGCCAAATGTCACAGACAATAACACGAGGATGAGTGCCGTCACCATCAGTTAACTAGAATTGTAATACCAGACAGATGAGTCACATGTAAGCAGATCGCTTGGCAATTTAATGCCGGTACACAACATGTAAGCAGCCACATCTTCCAGACCCATCTCCTTGTTATCGAGTACAGATGCCATCATCCCAAGAGGGTACCTTGGCTGACCACACAGCGTGGGGCATAAATATTAACATTGACATAGGAACAGACCCCAAAAATATGAAAAAATGTTGCGAGGACTGACAAGTGAAGATTTAGATTGGTAATTTCAATGGCGAGCCAAACACCATGAAGCACTCTCTCCTACTTGCCAGCTGGGTAATTCCAGCTGGTGTGGGTGCCAATCACATTTGAGTACTGTTTGCATGGAATGGAATAGGACCACTAATGTGTGTGCCATCAACACTCACATCAACATTTCTGGGATATCCTTAAAAACCAACTGCTCATTTTTTTGTCTGCCAAATCTGACTCTAGGCTTCTTCCTTCAACAAGACAACACACCATGCCATCGCTCCCAACTTGTATCCACAAACATGAGCATGCTTCCCTGGCCAGTATGGGCAACTGACCTCAATAGCATAAGCTACCTCTGGGATGCCATTGAGCCTTTGACACCCGATCATGAACTGTGGGAAATGACTCTTGGATTGTGGATCCATACGACTTCCTAACACTTCCGATGTCTTGTCGAGTCCGTGACGAGATGAACACTGCCACCGTCATCAGGAAGGAAAATAAAACATATACACACACATAAATGGTGTTTGAAAGGCAAAAATATCCAGCTTATATGGAAATAAAAATACTAGGAAAATGAATTGTTGTGAGACCAAATAATTCATGGCTGGGATATATATGTAGGTGGTTCAATTTCACATGAGTACATATTTTACTTTCTGCTGCATAAAGAACTTTGTGATCATCAATGCCCACAAAAAGGTGGTATCTTATGAATAATTCAAATGAAGGACATGATTTTTTTGACAATTTTAGTGGCAAGTGATCAAATCTGTTTCCTTTGTTTTGAATCTGAAAGAATACACCAAAAAATGGAATGGTTCCATTGGTATTCACGAGCAAACACTAAGAGTGGAGATTGATCAGAACCTTTCAATCTAAATTCCCTCCCCCTCTTTCCCACACTACCAGAATAACTTCTCAGCTGCTCTCACTCAACCATGCAAAACCTCGACAGTGTAACAAGGTGACAACATACCAATAGCACATCCTTTTGTATTATTGCACTCTAAATCCCATTGTTTTAATGATAATTCCAATTCAGCATTATTTGAAGATACACACTCAAACCAAAGTACTTGTGCTCACCCAATCCAACTCTGTCTTCTACAGACACACACACACACAAATCATGCTTATATGCTCCAAGCTCTTCACAACCTACCTTGTCACTCATAATACACTGTTCATCACATATTGTTGTAATTATATTTTTTGCTTCCTTGGCCATTTCTTCCAAGAATAGGTTTACTACAGATAAACTTCTCTCTCTGATATGATGACGCTGAAATAAACCGTAAGCAAGCAATCACAACAAATACACAGAGGCTGGATAGTGTAAAATAAAACAATTTAGATAGGAATAAAGTAAACCAAAGATTAGACACAACATTATGTTGAGAAGAAATCATTTTAAAAAGTGTAACTCTCCAAGTGACTGAGGACTTGCACTGAAAATTTATTTTATTTTCCACCTGCCTCCAGCAAATTTGGTTTTTATTCTTTCAATCTAAATCCTTGCCGAGATTAAAATGCAAATCCTTCAAACATTTATTTTTATAATTTTGAACTTGTATGTAAATTGAAACTTCAAGGCTAATCTCAGACAAACAAAAAAATAAATAAAGAGGAAATTAAATTAACACTGAAACTGGAGGCTGATCAGTTGCCCGTGACGTCATTGTCATGTGTGCTAAGGTGGTGGGGCAGCAGGCGTGCCAGGAATAGACGCAGTGGGGAGGGTCAGAATGTTCTGACCAGCAGCTGAAAATTTCTAGTGTAATAGGTGGTAATTGTGCAAACTAAAAGGTTAGTCAAGCAACTTACTGATTTTGTAGAAAAGTGCCAAAGTTGTCCCCTCTTGTGTTAACAAACTTTCAGAGGAACTGCAATTGTCTAGTGATCTAGTTACTTGTGAGATACCATTGGCATGATGTGCGGTGCTCTTATAAAATGGAATGCACACAGGATATTGTCTGGTTCACAGATTGTAAGGTTACTTCGATTTCTTCAACACACAAATTATAAAAGAGAGTCTATATAGTTGAAATAACAGAATCAATCAATTTATTATGGAATATGACATCAGATGTATGACTAGACTTACATGATTTAGATATGTGTCTAGTGATGAAATAAAAGAGCCTCATGATTGTTTTTCTAGTGATCTTATGGTAAGATCTGTGGTTTTTTTCTTATGGAATATGTTTTATTAAAAGTTAAGAGCATGGATTGTTAGAATAGACTATTTCATCTGGATTTAAAGGGTCATAAAACAACCTTGCAAAAACTGCACATAATTCATTATTTATATTTATTGTATGTTTGTGTAATAAAGCAATTTAATGAGTCACAATAAATTTATATTAAATTTATGAAAAAGCAAAAACATCACCTGCCATACTAGATGGCAAATTGTAGAATTGTAACACACAAATTAGAAGCCATTACCTGTGATAAGTGGTGGTTTCTTAAATCCCACAGATTTTGCTAAATGTTTTGTGACAGTGTAATATTTTAGACCAAAACGTTACCACAGAGTCAAAGCAACAATCAAAGCAGTGGAAGCATGGCAGTTCAACTTCAAAAAGAAGGCCAAGGCTATTCTATCTACAAGGAAAGTGATGCTGTCTTCTTTTATTCTGTACTTTCTAAACAGATTTACCCACCACAGGAGCATATTATATTAACCTTATAAAGCAACTATCAGCAGCTATCAAAGAAAAGAGAAGAGGCAAAAAGGGGGAATTTCATCAAGAGTGTTGGTATCAAACAAGGTCAAACAGTTAACAAAAATACTGTGACTTCAGTGGGCAGCACATGTAGCCAGATAAGGCAATCTATGCAAAAAAAAAAAAAAAAAAAAAAAAAAAAAAAAAAAAAAAAAAAAACACTCAGTAAGAGGACCGAGAACGTGTAAGATGGATGGTAAAGAAGAGCTTAAGATAGGCTGTAGTGGAGGCAAACACTCAAAGCATATTGTGAAACCTTGGGCATGATTGCGTGAAGTAAAATTCCTAAAATAAGCTCATACTGATCAGGTAACATTCATCACTCTAGCTCAATGGATGAAACTATCAGAGAATGAAGCTACAGTGTTTCCTTGTAGCACAATGGGTTCCAATGAGTGAACATTAACTCAAATGAGGGCAGGAAGAAAATACCTTCAATGAAGTCACAAATTTGTCAAGCACGTACTCAGCACACGATTGTGTTGTAATGACTATCTGGTTATTAAAAATTCTCACCTAATAAAACTTATGTACACAAACAACTTTCTATTATATCATAAAAACTGATAGAAAAGTAACATTAGGATAAGTGTATCAAGTGAGAAATGGCAGAGAGCTGGTAGCTTCTAAATTGAGTGTTACAATTCTATGACATGTCATCAACTATACCTGGTGATCCTTTTTTCCCTTCATCATTTTAATATAAATTTGTAATGACTAATTAAATTGTTTCATTACACAAACATACAACAAAAGTAAATAAATATGAAATAGTAGTACAACAGTGGTACGTATATCTCTCATAAAATTTAATTCCAAGACTGAATGAACAAAATATCAATAATAAACTAAAGGAATTTCCTACCTCCTCAGGACATAGTTCATGAGTGCAGCTCTGAAAGTGTCCACATATCAAAGGAAATGCCACAATGTATCGATTCTGAGCAGGGAATTCTAAGCACATGTGAAACTGATCTTCAAAAATTTTACTGTAGAAACTGAAAAACAAATGAACTGTGTTTTAAAATTAAAATTATATAACAATTGTATAACATAAAAATATATGACCGATTTAAGTGCCCGTGTTTTACTCTTGATAAAACAAAGGAAATAGACCATAGTTCAAAATCAATCGGTATGTTAGTAATGTGGACAAATAATTGAATTAGTTGTTTAGTAAAACCAATATTTACAAATTAAGTTTAATGTTTAGTTTAAAATAGATGAAAAGCACAAAATTTATTTAGCACTATTAATGAATGTTATTTTTTACATTAATTTTTGCCAATTTATCGTACATAACGTATTCCTTTTTTTCCAAAAAGATGCATGTATTGTGACTGAATAAAATAACAAATAATTTGAAGTTCAATAATGTTAAGTATGAGTGAATTTTAAGCTCACCAAAATATAGACAGGTCTGAGGTTTCTACCAACATTTCATCCAAATAGTCAACCATTTTTGTATGAAAAACAATTATATCAATAAGTGAAGCCAGGTCTTTATTCTCCTGCAGTACAATCGGAGATTTGTTCACAGACGTATACGCCTGAAGCCTGAACCAATCAATTCGGATTGCACGGAAGTCGAACAGTTCATTGTCTTCAACTAGGGAAAAAAGATATTACACAACACACATAATGTGATACTAGGCGAAGGATATAAATTATTTTTGGGCTATGTAACGCAAATGCCAACAATATTAGTAAACAGCAATTTTTTTTTTTTTAAATTAAAGAACACATGATGTGGGAGAAACAGAACAATTGTACTTTAGTAAAGAACAAGGTGTTGAATAGCAGCACACAAATATGCATGCCAGAAAGAAAAATACAATGAAGAATAAAATAGTAATTTTATCAGATTTAAGAGTAAAAACCATGGTCAAAAATGAATACATGAACAAATGTTTGGAAGGGGTGATTCTCTTATAAATAAAAGAAAAGAAAAAGAAACAGGAAATTTAACACTATTTGCTGCCCTACCTGCACTTTTGATAGTGACACAGTATTATCATCTATATACTTTAAATTTAAGCATTAATTATTTGTATTCTATTAATCTGAAGATATAAGAAACTACACAGAAAATGCAATGGAAATAATGGTGCTGATTTAGGGACTTCATGGTGTCTCGATGCTTATGTGATTATAATCAATAATTAAGATAATATTGAGAAGGAAAATGCTTTTTGGAAATATGAAAACGAGGAAAGGATATGGATTTTTTTTTTTATTTACCATCTCAATATTCACCTGGAGTGATATTGGGAAACCAATAAAAACTAAAATTTAGATAGATGGAAAGGGATTTGAGCCTTTCTTTTCCTTAATGCCAGGCCTGAGTGTTACTGCTCACCCATCAGGCTTGACGATATTCAAAGTAAACCAACCTTTCAAGAAAAGTGATGGCAGATGGATAGTGGTGATGACACAAAAAAAAGAAAACACGATTAACAATACTTTGATTTAAACCATAGTCATGATTGAGAGGATCAGATGTACACATACAGAGTCTCAAAATGTATTTTTGGTGTCATTGTTGCCATACTGCCATCCTTCTTTGGTTTTATTTTACTAGTCATTAGGAACAGCTAAGAATATTTAGTAAATAGTATGTAAATACACATCAAAATTATCTAAAATCAACCTACTCTCTTCCATTAATTGTACTATTAATGGGGGGGGGGGAATGAATGTACACATTACATCCTAGCAGATAATATTCTTATTAGACTTTTTGGATTTTAATTAATTTTTTTTTTGCTTTGGCTTTCCACTCATTGATGCCAAGATCATTAGTGGCAGGTAAGGACTAGGGACAAGGAATGGGAAAGAATTCAGCCGTGGCCTTTTTGAAGAAAACATCCAAGTGATTTGGGAAAACCATGGCAAACTCAAATTTGCAAGTCTGGACGGGGATTCGAACCCACGTCCTCCCGAATGCAAGGCCAGAACGTTAACCACTCACCCACCATGCTCAGTTTGGATTTTTAAGGCAGCTTTCAGGGATAGACAAAATAATAAATGTTAAACATATAGTTTTCAATTATGTTGGTATTTAATCACAAAAAATGTTTTAACAATCATAAAACTGTAATGGAGCAATAATGATGCCTATTCAAGTATTATCTAGAAATTTGTAACACCAAAGTAAACAAATATAGCTGGCTATTGTGGAAAGTTACTCAAACATTTGAACAACCCATCTTCTTCAATAATTCCAATACAATTGTTCCAGGTAACAGCTAAAAAAAATTTAATGGATAAAATAAGTATATGGAGAAAGAAACTGTTTGAAAAAAACATTTTCAATATGAGACTGCTCACAATGCATTTTTTAATTTAAGCATAAACTGATAAATGAACCTTTATGATACCAAGTCTTCTGCATTATCTGTTCAGAAGCAGTTTTTTTGTTTGCTTTTATAATGTGTGTCTGTTATTCGTGATGGCATGTGTTTGTTGTGCTTGGCACTTTTATCCAATCCCAATATTAGTGAGCAGTGGATTTTCTGTAAAATTGTGAGGAATTTAGAAACACATTTACAGTGACATAGGAAGTGTTGAAAACAGCCTTTGAGGAATCAAGCTTAGAATAGACTACACTGCACAAAAAGATATAACAATTAAGTTGAATGTTAATGTAGATTTATTAATTTTTTGATTCTGAATAAAACAAAACAAAAAATTTCCACAAGAGTGGATAAATAATTAAAAACATGCAGTAAAGGTGACTAGGTACTTTGAGATAACAGCACAATACACATCTCCACATATAAGTGCAGACAGGAGAGTTTTTGACCAACATAGTGGTGTTGCTCGTTCTCCAACCTTGGCATTCACCTGAATGAGCTCTAGCACACATTATTTTGTTCCACAAACTAAAATCTGTTCTTTAAGACCAACATTTCAAATCCACTGAAGCTAAGCAGCTCAGTACCCCGAGAAAGGAAAGGTTTTGACAGGATTACTTTAAAAGTAACTAGAACAAAGTTGCTGCTGATTTATAGGATAAAAGAAATTCATGTATCTTCTTGGGCAGACTTTGTATATAACAGCAACAATTTCAATATCAACTGTGTCAATGTGATTTTATGTGCTGATAAATGACTTGCGTCAAGTAGTCCAGCAGGCAACAGCCATGGCTAAGTTGTAGCCCCAAATAGTTTGGAGAAGATTGTTATGGAATATTTGTAACTGTTTATGTATAAGTATTTCCAACACAATATTAAAAATAAATATTACTTCACAATTGCTCAAATGCTGGATGCAAATGAGTACAAAATAATGTATGCTACACCAAATGTGGCAGAACACTTCAAACAGTTAATAGGTTGCTAATCCAGTTCGTAACAGAAAGACAATCGAGAAACAAACAACGTACCTTGCTTTACAGTAAGGTTTGCGATTGTGCTGCACATTGATGACAGTATGATACTTTCATCTTCTGGGCACACTTGCAAATTTTGCACCATCTGATTTAGAGCAATAGCATCAAAGCCTGAAAGGTATTGAACATAGTACCTCTGCATCACCTGGCTATACTTCCGGACAAGAACTGAAAAATAAAAACACTATAGAAATGCAACCTGCATTTTACATACTTGCTTTAAAAAATTATTGGTTTATATTACTGTAAAACTGAAATGAACTTTTTACTTGAGTTTGATATTCTATTGATGGCTAATACCAAATTAAAAACAGAGTGAAAAGTGATGGTTCCCACAAGCTTGCAAACTCTTCCCCCCCCCCCCCCCCCGAGTTCATTAGAGGCAGGAAAGAACTGGAAGCAAAGAATATGAAGGAACCATCTCTTGCCTGTAATGCTTTTGCAAAACCATGGACACTAAAATCATGATGGGGATTTGAACCTCCATCCTCCCAAACACAAGGCCAGAAAGTTACTGCTCACCCACCATGCTTGAGGCGTGCAAACAATGTAAGCTTTGTGCTAATGTGTTTTTGCCTAATTCTGTATATGTTTTTTTATTATTATTATGGCTTTGCACCAATCAACACTGAGGTCATTAGAGGTGGGAAAGGACTGGGGACAAGGAACAGGAAGGAGCTCAACCATCACATTTTGAAGGAACCATCCTGGCATTCACCTGGAGTGATTTGGGGAAACCATGGAAAACTCAAATCTGGATGGCCGAACCAGGATTCGAACCTGCACACTCCTGAATGTGAGGGAACAGCATTACTGCTCACCCACCATGCTCTATTTCTGTATATTGTCAGGTAGCGCGATTGTATTTCACGCCTTGACACCAGTTGTCTGGTGTCTGGTTTCGAGTGGTCTATACTTTGTGGGCAGTTGACGAGTGGGAGGACCCCGGGGTGGATTTGACTAACCTTTGGGATTTGCTAACCCTCTTGTAATCCGTCTTGCGTTGTCTTCTTGCTTCAAGAGATGGCTTCGTCTGCGTCTTGATGTTACTAATAAGAGGTTAAATTATGTCAGGTCTGACACAGCTGGTCTACGTCCAGCAACGTAGATAGGAAGGCTAGCAATTGTGAAATGACTAGCTGATAATATATCCTTTGTTTGAATGACACGACGCTAACTGCTGAACAACCTGTTTATTGTAGCACTTGACTGTACATGTTACAATCGTTGGCGCGCTACTGAAAAGCTATTTCCGACTCGCATCTATGAATGATGGCTACTAATATTGACTGATAGAATGGCAGACTGGACTTAGCAGAATGTATTGCTAGCTAGACTAGGCTGACGGGAAACGGCTTAGCTACAAGTTAACCCATCTTTTCAACTAAACTGCTCCTGATGAACTGAGAGCGAATAAAGTGTTCAGTGGCCACACGCCACCTTGTGTTTGACGTCATTGATTCCAGTTCGATCCACTTGAAGGTGACTCCTTCAGTCAGCATGTAAGCATTATGTGGAGGAACAAACAACCTTATGCTGAATTTGCATCAGCGAAGCCTCATGTGTCCTGTACCTTATACTCGAAAATATTACATTAACTAAAATATCATATTTTACCATAATAAAGCCTTAAGGTAGAAAAGGACTCTCACAATATGAAACATGTATTTCTGTGGCACAAATAGGGGACCATGCCAGTATATGCCAATACATTTGACAAAATTAACATGAAAACCATACACAGTACAGATGCTAAGAATTCTTCTTCTTCTTAAGGTGCCTGCTCCTATCGGAGGTAGTTCCACATAGCTAGCTCTGGACGTGACAATTCAGCATGGAAAGCCTATTCTGACGTGCAGTTACACCATCTCCGAATGTCCTTCAGCCACGAATTCCTTCTCCTTCCAACAGATCTTTTCCCTTGTATCTTTCCTTTGATGATGAGTTGCGATAGCTGATACCTCTCATAATGTGTCATAGATATTGAGTTTTTCTTTGTTTTATAGTGAGCAGCAGTTCTTTTTGATTCTCCATCCAATGAATTACTTCTTCGTTTGAGATTTCCAGCACCCAAAGTATGTGTAAGAGAAAACGATACAGATACATTTCAAAAACACCAATTCTTTTCGCTAGATTTTGATATAGGGTCCAGCTTTCACACCTGTAGAGAAAAATGGAGAACACATAGCAACAAATCATTCGCATTCTCAGTTGCAGACTAAGATCCAATCTTATGAAGAAAAAAAAAATTCATGCTAATAAATTGTCTCCTGGCCTGATCTATTCTAGATTTGATTACTTTCTCTCATCTATCACAGCACCCAAATATTTGCATGAGGATACTTGTTTGGTCTTATTGCCTTTTCCTGATAAGGTTACCTGGATTTTCTCTTAGAGAAGACTACAACTTTGATCTTAGAAGGGTTGACAAGCAGGCCAAATTCTTCACCGTGCTGGAGTGCCGGTAGATTACTACCTATGACAACAGTATCATCTGCATACCTGATATTATTGATTATTTTTCCATTTATAATGATCCCACTGTCACCCCCCCCCCTTTTCCAACACTTCCCTGAAAACTAGCTCAGAATAAATGTTGAACAAGAGAGGTGGTAGTACACAGCCCTGGCGAATAACTTTCCTGATTGCAGTCACTTCCGAAATTCCTTTGTCAGTTTTGACATCTGCAGTCTTGATACGGCATGCTGATAATGTTGCAACGGTAACGCTAAGATTGCATCCTCTTCTAGGACTCACTGAAGACTGCAAGGTACCTGATTCCTTGCAATGGTCGACAAGACGTCCAATTCTTGCTCCTGCAGTCCTGATGACTGCCGTCAATACAGCTAAAGACTTTAAGTCGTTCATACAATATTTGCATGGGTTCGGAAACATCTATGAAACGGCGGCAAGAGAGCAACAACTTCTCATTAGAACAACACTTTTATTTAGCATCATGCACACATACAGAACCCGTCTTCTTCCACAACTCAGACTCGTCTCCCTGCACAAAAGCGTCTCGCTCTGTCCACAGCTGTGCATTGCCTCCCCTCCACCTCGCATTCCAGCGTCCACCCCTCACCCCTTAGCAGGCAAACATAGCCAGGTCGGTCACTTACACTATCACCCCGTCCTTTTTCAGAAGAAAAAGAATGATCTTTTTCTTCTTCACACATTCCAAACCATCAAACTTACATTTGTGCATAAACTTAAGATTAATACAAAGCAAAATAAATATAATAATATTAAGAATACATTGACATACAAATAATATTAACATAAACACGATAACATAGAAAATCAACTATGTTTCAATGGCTGCCGTAAACAATGTCTACCAAGAGCTATAGGTCATAGTCTTCGTTAAGAATGTTCAGCCATGTAGTCTTAGTGAAAATAATCTGCACTTATCGTTTTTATAAGCTTGTTAGACACTGACCACTTGCACATTTTAACTTCCTACCGATAAATTAATTGGTCACGGAATGCAAGATAACAGCAAATAATGTCCAAAAATAAACATTTGCTAATACTTTACAAACCAACTGTAAAATTGTATTTCCAAATACTGATTCATTACCATGTCCATTGTACCGACTGTTATGCCAATAACAGTTGCGGCAAACAACCGATTTCTTAGCGTCCAACCGTAAAATAAAATCTTCACAAAAACTAAAATCTAACACAAAGTTGACATACAGTAACAGTAATAATAATACAACACATACACTGAAAATATAACAAGGACACATATAAATCAGGTATATATCAGTGGCTGCTGTAAACCCAGTCAATCAAAACAATAATTGTTGGTTTACTTCCGTCAGAAGTTCAGCCAGTTGTTTAAGAGTAGTCACATTTTTTTTAAATCACATGTTATACATGACCTGTGAAAAAGAACTATGCTTGCAGCTTCGCTAGCTTTTAAGCCACTATTCACTTGCACATTTTCACTTTCCTATCACAGGCAGTGACCATTGCACAAAGTGTAACGAATAACAACTATGGTATAGGCTTCTGCATTTCCCAGTCCGTCGGACAGAATAAGCCTGCCACCACTTAACAGCTCACTTGACTGCTTTTCACACCTAACACCCGATACTTTCCAGGAAGCAACACTTTGTATGCACTTGTGCAATCCATCTAAACCAAATTTCTGTCTCCCCAGAAATATCGTACCACCTGTCTCTATACTCTGGAACACAAGAATTATTTTTTGTTTTTCCCTTAAAATTGGCTTTAGAACGAATCCTCCAAATGACACATCAGGACTGTTCTGTTTGTCGCTGCCGCTACTCATCCATCTCTCAGTCACTGCCTCCCGGTCTGTCAGTATACTGGAAGTCATCCCCTCACGCAACAGCTGATTAAAACTACCCGATCTGTCAACTACATCAATTTGTACATTTTTCATCCCATCTATCACTACCCTTCTCTCTTCAGTCCACAGTGTCTGCATTTCAACCCTTGCTAATTCCACAACTGTTCTTACTGATATATCCCACCCTGCCACTTTCTTTTTTCTTACATCTAGCAGTAAGTCCCCTCCCCCACTTTCTTCCCCTCTGTAATCCACATTTAATTCTTTCCCAACCATATTAAGTATCATTATTTTTTTAGTGTCTAACCACCCATCTTGTTTTTGATTTTGTTGCTCATCTGTATTCACAGTCAAACTATAATTTTTAAAATTCATTAAAGATTTTTTCGTCTCGTGTAACATGTTATCTAACCTTGTTTCAGACTCCCGCATACAAGACATTAGATTCTCCTTACTGTCTTTCTGATTTTTATCCATTAATTCCCTAAATTTTTCCATATCTTCAAACTGGTATTCCTCCTTGCTCTTTCGCTCTTCCCTCATTTCTTTCACACTCCTATCAACCATTTCCACCAATCTTTCTGACGCCTCCTCAGTCCTCTTTACAACTTCTTTTATCTCATTCATGCATTCTAGTTTCTCCCTCCGGCCCTCCTCATACTTCCATTCAGACTCATCATATCTCCTGTTCAAACTCTGCAAAATTGCCAAAATATCTTTAATTGTAGAACTTACAGCTGCTTCTTGGGAATCACTAAGATTACTTTCTCTCTCTTCCCTATCCCCACACTCCCCTTGAATCCCACTAAAACCTCCGTTGTCCATTTCTACACAACCCAGTAATCCTCAACTGCTGACATAAAGAATACTAAACCCCAGACAGAACTGGAAGACAGAGAGCAGAGAAAAAGGAGAGCACCTAACGCTACTATCAAACACATCTGAATATTTCCATTTGAAGTACAACCTTTAATTATTTCACGTACATCAACAAAACAAGACATTAGAAATGATAGAGAACCACTTCAACTATAAACACAACAATCGGGAGGAAAAACAAGAAAAACTCCTAGAATTGCGACCAGAACATTATCAAAAACAATTAAATTGAATAAAAGCACACACCATTATCAAAATTTATGCCCCCTCTCCATTGAAATCCGTAAACAACAAACGAACAAGAACTCCGGTATACATAAAAAAAATTCCATGCTTGAAACTGTGAAAAGACACAGTCACGGCCCTTATGAAATAAAAAAAAAGGAAAAATCTACATAATTACTGCCAGGCATGAAATAAAAATCTACAAGCTATGCAGTCAAGTGCACTGTCAGCAAACCAAGCCACTCCCTCCGCCGAGAGGAAAAAATTATACAGATAACCATCACCAAAGTTAATTCGCTCAGCCACGTGCTAAGGCTCACCTCACTGTCTTCCAGATTGTTGATCACCCGTCTTCAAGGATGAAATTTTTTGGCCAGGGTCGCCAGATGCAACGGTAACGCTAAGATTGCATCCTCTTCTAGGACTCACTGAAGACTGCAAGGTACCTGATTCCTTGCAATGGTCGACAAGACGTCCAATTCTTGCTCCTGCAGTCCTGATGACTGCCGTCAATACAGCTAAAGACTTTAAGTCGTTCATACAATATTTGCATGGGTTCGGAAACATCTATGAAACGGCGGCAAGAGAGCAACAACTTCTCATTAGAACAACACTTTTATTTAGCATCATGCACACATACAGAACCCGTCTTCTTCCACAACTCAGACTCGTCTCCCTGCACAAAAGCGTCTCGCTCTGTCCACAGCTGTGCATTGCCTCCCCTCCACCTCGCATTCCAGCGTCCACCCCTCACCCCTTAGCAGGCAAACATAGCCAGGTCGGTCACTTACAATGTGTCAATCATTTTGGTCAATACCTGTTGATGCTAAGAATAAAATAGTAATATTTGAACTTGTTTGTCATCTCTCTCAAAGGCCAATGGTATAACATGCATTACCAAATTGCTAAGCAGTTATAGTAAAAATAATAATAATGAGCAAATAATTATATGTACATTTATTACATAAATAATTAGATTTTTCACCTCTCAATTCTTCCATGTGAAAGAGTAACTCTGGCAACTGTCTATCCACTAGATCCTCTGCTGTCTTACCCTTGCTCTTCTGCTGGGGTGGATTGTCATTGTGGCGCAACAGCCAATATACTTCATCTCTTGCTAGGCACAGGCCAATAAATATGAGCAAAGCCTGTGGAGCAGAATCACAAATAAACAATATTAATAATTAATTTGTGATGCAATTGAAAGTTTGAAAAAGTGACACATCAGAATTAGCAGACATCATTAATTTTAATTTATTTTAGATGGAGCAAATGCTCCAATGGCAATAACCCTACTCTCCTATTTTCTCCATTCCATGATTTTTTTTTTTCAATCTTAAATTCTTAGAGAAAATTTCATCTACCATCCAGTACCAGAATTGTCACATAGCAGGAGTTAGCAAATTCTATGGGCCCCGTGCCTTCTGGGGGGCCCCATGCCCTCTATAGGTGGGCCCCCCACCTTGGATCGGGAGCCTCCCCGTCAAACCAGATGGGCGCCCTTTTTTTATTTTTTAGCTATGCTGCAGCCCCAGACGGCAAAAACCGAGGGCCCTTTCTTCACATGTGTTAAGGGCCCCGCGCTGTTTTAATCCGGCCCTGCTACCATCTACTTCTATTCTTTACAAGTTTTAAATTCTTTATATGTTTCATATAAAATGTTCATTATTTTCCTTGAAATTTATTCCAGTTCATGACTATCTTACATACAAATAAAATTTTTCCACTCTTACACTTGACATTATGTGCCAGCTTGTGGTCATTGTCATTTTCTCCCTTTGAAGTACTATTCCTAATTTTTCTATCACCAAAATACACCTTAAAAACTCCCAGCACTCTCTTTACTCTCCTCTTGTCTTCAAATGAAAACCAACCCTGCTCCTTTATTATATCATGTACTTATATTGTTCTGCTTTAACTTCCAAAAATATATCTAGCTGATCTCGCGTATTTGATACCCAAAATGTGGGACCTATACAAAAACAATGGTCTGGACAAGGTTTTGTAACCAAGTTCCAAAAATAAATGGCAGTGAGACAAATTATAATTCAATAATATTACTCAATGTCATATCTGTCTTTGAGATATTCCTCTATAAATATATAGTTGTCATCTCACATAACTGACAGTAATATGATGGTGATCAAATATTTCAATCAAATGTAGCTTACAAGAACAGTGAACAAAGAAAAGTCAAACTACCATCTAAAAATATAATTACCTAAAAACTCTTTTGAATAGTAAACACATTTCTATAGAATGAAAATGTTTTCATTTAAAAAAAGAAAAATAGATAAGAAAAAGAGAGCATGGAAGAAATAAAAGATGCATTTCCAGAGAATTCTAAATTGTTCTATGGTTTTAATACTTTCATCCACATACGATATATATCTTCAATTCATTTCGAATATCATGTGCCAAGGCACGTGACTTTTAATGATCGGCTTAGAATTTGTTAATTGCACTTTGCGGTTTGTTCGGGAGTGTCAAAATATGCAATTTCACTTAAATTTGTTAAGCAAAAAAAAATTGTTTTTTACTGTGCTCCATGAAAATAGAGGAGCAAGCTGTAATGTTGGAGAAGGAGTCATGGTCTATAGACATGAAACAATGATTCGATGATGAAATGTCCAAAATTCAAGTTAATGCGGCAAAAAACAGTATTTTCTTAACTGAAACTATTTATCAGAAGTTAATAAGTGATGTACAAAAAGCCAAAATGACTACTAAGAAGGAACCCAGGGACTAATCGCTAGGATGTTATGACTGAAGAAAACAAAAGTAAACTCATTTATCCTGCTAAAGAAGGTGTCAGTACTATACAGTATTATGTCACGGACTCAAGAGTTATTTCACGTACTTCATGAAGCTCATTTGACTATTGGGCATGGAGGACGTGATAGAATGTTAAAAGAACTTTCAATCAAATACAAAAATGATAATGTCATGATACTGAACTGTACATCCACCATTGTGAACCTTGCCAGAAAAAACAGAAAGGTATTAAACAGGGCATTTTGTTCCTGTTGTCATGTAGATCTTATTGATTTTCAGTCTCAGCCAGACAGAGAAATCAAATTTATTATGATGTACCACGATCATCTCAAAAAATTTGTGATTCTTAAGTCTCTAATGCCAAAAAGAGCTGAAGAAGTAGCTTACAACCTAGTGGACGTATTCTCGTTGCTTGGCGTGCCATCTGTATTACAGTCTGACAATGGTAGAGAATTTGCCAATAATGTCGTGACCAGCTTCAACAAGTTTTGGCCAGCACTGAAGATCGTCCATGGGAAGCCTCGTCATTCACAAAGCCAGGGTAGTGCCGAAAGAGCTAATCGAGATATCAAAAATATGCTGTGTACTTGGATGAAGAACAAAAATCTGACCACTGCAGTAAAGGATTGTGTTTCGTTCACTTTATGAAAAATAGAGCTTATCATTTTGGGATCAAAAGACGAAGCTCTTTTTGGCTTACAATGTCTTTTTACCAGAAGATGTTGTAAAAGACAAATACAGACAAGCAGCTAGAAAAAGTAATATAAAGTGACTAAACAATGGAAAAAGGTGAAACTAATCAGATTATGCAAGAAAAAGAGCCTGTTTTAAAAAAAAACATGGATGAGATTATAGTTGATAGTGAATTAAACCAACATGATGAAGACATGCATACTGAAGAGATTTCCATTTCTGGTACCTGTTGTATGTGTTTAAAGGAAACGAGTAATGCACTTGCATGCAAAATGTGTGGTAAAAAAATTCATATCTTCTGTGGCCATGCTAGTAAAGATGATGAAATGGATATTTTGTGCACCCTTTGTTTTGAACTGAAATGCTATTGAAGGTCAAATAAATTCTAAAATCAATCTGGAAATACAAGCAAAAAAAAAATGAATTCAAAAAAGAAATTTATCAATGCTTCTTTGGGAACTACTGTGCGAGTTACTATTCCTAACATCAGCAAGGGGCAAGGTGATTCACGCAATATATTGGCAGTGTGACAGAGGATGCTTTCTACCAACATAGAGCTTCTGAAGAAATTTTAAAACAAGTGTATGCGAGATCACAATTCAGTTTATGTCCTAAGAACTTGCTTAGAACAGAAGATATTCCTGACCATGAAATTCCTCTCCGGTCAGCTGCCACTGCTCAGTCCAGTGGAAGTGGCCAAGGATTCATCAAGTATATGTGTAAAACAAAATGAAAATACATGAAATGTCTTTGTATGAAAAATGTAATGAAATCTAATTCATAATGTTATTCAAGCATACCATGTTGCAACAAGTAGATTGGTTTTAATTCCTTATTTTTTATATGAAAATTTTTTTTCCCTTAATAAGAAAGGCATAAATTTTGTTTCATACAACTTTCATTTTCTTTTATGTATTTTGAATAAAGTTTTTTTTTCAGAACATTTGTATTTTTGAGGAATGCATATCATTTATATAATAGCCTTATCAATACCTTTTTCATACTTTGTCTAAATAGCATTTGTCATTCTATAGAATGCCTAGGTATTATGGTATTATATACAATGCCAAGGGAAAGTATGTAATAATTCTCATATTTCATGAATTGCCTAAAAACGATGGGCATTATATACAATGCCTAGGCATTCAATGGAATGCCGGCTTTTAATACATTGCTGGTAATATATATATGTTAAACTTAGGATTTATGGACATTCATTACTAATTTCACCAAATTCACAACGTTTTGGATAACAAGCGAATTACAACCGTTTGAAACAACCAAAGAAGATTTCAAAAAGGAAACTGGACGTTACTTGCAAACCATAAACAGTTTTTTTTTTTTTTAATATTACTTACACAATAAAAGTACGGCTAAATACCGCCTAATAGACGCAGTTATGTCAGGAAGGTAACCTGCAGTTGTATCGTCAGGTAAAAATTCCAATGAAAAGGACACAACGCGTTCCAGAACTGTTGCAAGATTAGCATGAAATTTCTACAAGTGATGTCACTTCTAAAATAAATTCCATTATTCGCCGCCATGCACCTGTATTTTTGGCACGATATTCTCTCTCTGGTAATTTTAAAAATTAAAAGTTTTCATGTATGGTAGCAATTTGTTTCAAACGCTTGTATGACGCTTTGCAACTATTATGAATTCTACGAATAGAAACATAGTAATGCAAAAAACAGCAAACAAAAACGGAAAAAATGCATGCCAAAAATATTATCCCAACCAAGGTTCGAACGTAGGATGTTCTGAATTCCATTACCACTCTTCAATCACACAGCTATCAGGACACTACTTCTTAATTGCTTCTCTTTATGTTAATAGCAAACACTTCACAGTTTTTCGTGAGAGATGAAGTGAAACGAGGTAGGTAAATGAATGAAGAAACAAATTCAGTTTTATTGACAAAAAAGTATCATTTATCTATAAGCCTTAATCTGCAATCAAGAAAAATGGCCCACATCATAGAATTGTTCCGAGCGTGGTGAGTGAGCGGTTAACGCTCTGGCCTCGCATCCGGGAGGACGCCGCACAGTGTGATATTTTCTAAATCTAGAGGGACAAAAGTCATTTTTGATAATAGTATACGCAGGCAAAATAGTTATTTATATTCAAAGTAGATAAACAATATTACTTGGAACAAAGGTTTATTTTCCGCGATTTCTCTCCTCAATAGAAAAAATAGCTTGAAAAATGGACTTCATGTGATCCACTGATCAAGCGCTGCAGTCGGCAGCGCCATTTGACTGAGCTTGGTCGATGATTACGCTGTTTCTGCATGTTATTAGTGATTTGTGTGTTTCCGTTGCTTTTGGCGACTCTCAAGGTAAGTTTACACATGCTTTTTCCGTTATACATTAGCATCATTAAAACAGAGCGAGATTATTTTTAATTAAAAAAAACCAAACTACTGAGCCAATTTCATGTTGAATTTTAGTTCATTATACCACGTTATATCGATCTCTTGCTATATTTATTTGAAAGAGCTGCTTATTAGCTACAAGAAATACCTTCATTTGTTTGTGCATAATTGCGACACCCATAAAATTTTTCTTTATTCTCAGCATGACTGCACATATTTCGCGTACAGAATTTTTCAACGTATGGTTTGCTAACGCAAAACAATCTCTAACTTTCAATTTAAATATAAATGAGTCTCAAATTGAATCTGTTACATTTTTAAACTCAGCAGAATAAAAGTAAGGGGTTTTTTCTATAGCCAGGCCCACAAATAAGGTGTATATTTTTTATATTTTTCCGCTGTAGGCTTTTACAAAATGTTCTCGATTTTGTATTCAAAATGAAATTTCATTAATAACAAGAAATGACCAGCTACAAACAATAAAAATAGTTGAAAACTTGGATAATAGGAAACGCTCCTTTCCCAGCCACAGCGTTTACAGACGTGTGACGTCACTCAAGCGCCCCACCAATCCTAGAGCGTTTTCTGTCACGTGACCAGAGGTAAGAAAAGTATAATTTTTATTTCGCTTTTTCATTAAAAATAATCCACTTTTCTTTTCAAAATTGAAAAAACTAGCTTCCTGAAGCATTAATCTACGAGAATGAGTTCAATTTATTATATTTTTTTAATACTGTCAAATAGCCTATTGTGGATAAAAATGGTGTAAGCACCTTAGAATTTGGTTAAATTCTACTTTTCTTGGCTATAAGGCATAGGGGAGGGGGTAAACCTTCCAGAAATTGTAGAATCATTAACCTTGTTACTATAGGATATGGGAGAAGTGATTCATATAGAAGCTGATACTGCAGCTCATTCCAGAGCAGAAAGCGTTTTAAAGGCAGAAACACAATTAAACATATAATAATAGCCCTAAATAAACAGTTAATAATAGTAAACAGCTTGTAAACTTACCTAAATCAGGGAAATCCTCAGTTATTTAACTTGTAAACAATCAATTTTGGTTAATGATCATATCACTATTTTGCAACATTTTTTGATGCCGTAAAGTATTTTTATAATAATAATGAACCGAAAGAAAGTAAAATTCACTAAAAACTAATAGTTTCAGGCCATATAAATAAAGAAAACATGATTTTAAAACTTTGTTGAACATACTTGCATTGTTACCACACCATAATAACACGTTTTCAACCATTTTCGGAGCTAACAAATAAATTTTAAGTAATAATAGAGAACACTGCATAACATATAAAAGTTTTAAAACGTTCCACACAGTTTAATAAACACTAAATCAGTTTTAAACAAAATTACGCCATGAAGAAAAACGTGGCAACTTCCAAATTAAATTGTGAACCTCTAAGACCATCTAAGTAAACAAAATCACTTTTAAAATGAATAATACAATTAAAGAAAAATTCTGAAGCTAACACACTTTTGAAATAAACAATAAATAAGAAAATATTAGTTTTGCACAACGGCAGATTGCATCACCCGCCACCTCAAATTTTCGAAGGCTGATAACTTCTGAAGTACTTAAAGTATCGAAAATCTAAATAGCTCCTCAGAGAGAGCAGAAATGAGAGAACAATCTGGTAAAGGTTTAAATAAAATATTCTAAAATTTTCTAAATAGGTCGCACAATTTACTGGAAGTAGAGAAACTGGTCAAAATAACAGTACCATTTTTCTAACACAATTAAAGTTTTATGGTGATTTGAGAAACTTTAGAGCCATAGTCCCCATAACAAGAAATATTCCTGAGGAGTCGCTCTATACACTGTGAATTTTCGAAGGCTCTCAGTTAAAATATTTTCATTTAAC
>CM061921.1:381555789-382070072 GCA_031002005.1 Vandiemenella viatica
AAAGACACAAGGAACGACTACCTTATGGCGAAGCAAAGAACAGGTTTAAGGTGCTTGTGCCACCCATCTTAGCTACTAGCTTCGCCAAAACCTTGTCAACTCCCTCAGGAAAGAAAATGTTGCCACACAGATGTCCTTTGCAGACATGGGCACAAGTACAACGTGCTCATGTCAATGCAAATGCGGCGCAAATGTAACCAAGGTCATTACACTGAAGACCGTGGATGTTGGTAGCAACACTTCTGCATCCTCGACCACAAAGACAGCAGGTTCAATGGTTCCACCAGAAAAAACACAGTCATCCACTACAGTAATGGGTCCCTCTGCAACAGCAGAAGTGGTCCCCACAGCAGAAACAGCATCTGCAACAGATGAAGTAACGGTAACATCATCTGCCAGTAGCGAATGGCAAACATTGCAGAAGGTTAGGGGTGCAAAATGTAAGCACACGGACCACACTATGTTTGTGAAATCCCCTCCGACTTCTCCTCCCAGATCCCCCTCTGGAAATGAGAAGAAAGGGAAAAGGCTTCAGCAGAAGAAAAGTCTGCAAGACATCGAGGCCTTACAGCGAGAATCGTCTTCGGACACTGAAGACGACGTAATGCTGGTGGACGAACCTCGTTCCGTTCCTCAGCAGTCACAGGACGATAACCCACCCGACCTGGGGCGGTTGAGGTTGAATAGGTGAGATGGCTGCCATACTACAATGGAACGTAAATGGCTATCAGGTTCACAAAGAGGAAGTCCAACTCTTAGCACGGCCTAATCCATTGTGTCTCTGTCTCCAAGAGACACATTTTAGACCACTACATCAGCCAGTGCTAAGAGGTTATGACATCTATAGAAAGGACGATACCGAGGGTGATCGAGCGAAGGGTGTGTTTGTTCGAAACACTGTCCACTCCGAATCTATTGCTCTCACCTCTGATCTACAAGCAGTAGCAGTGAGGATACACGGTCCCACTAAACTGACTGTATGCTCCATTTATCTGCCACCTAATGTGCCTGTCGAGTATGACGACCTACTCGACATATTGCGGCAGCTCACACAGCCATTCCTCCTCCTAGGAGACTTCAATGCACATAGTGCATTGTGGGGTTTGAACGCCGATTGCTCCAGAGGCAGGGTGGTAGGTAGATTAGTGGAGCAGGTAAACGTTTGTATCCTAAATACAGGACAAATGACCCACTTCACCACTGCTTCCGGATTGTCCTCTGCCATTGACCTTTCATTGTGTTCTCCTTCAATTGTGGACTCCATGCATTGTGAGGTGGATCACGACCTTCATGGAAGCGACTACTTCGCTATTTGGATGCATATTGAGTGTGAACTTGGAGGCAGCAATAACCGACGCAAATGGAATGTTAGTAGTGCAGATTGGCAGCTCTTTTGCCATTCTGTACTACTGCAACCCTGCCATACTATACAGAAGAAGGTGAATCACTTAACTGAAGTGATTCACCATGCAGCTGACGTTTCCATGCCGAAAAGCTCCGGAAGCTATTCAGGGTCGCAGACGGGCAATGCGGCGTTTTAGGCTGTACCCTACATCCGACAACCTGGCAGTGTTCCGTATAGCCAGAGCTAAGGTGCATAGTGTTAGTAAGGAGAGCAAGTAAAGGTCATGGCAGAATTTTTTGATCATTATAAATTGTTCTACACCTTTGTCGAATGTATGGGAGACTATTCGCCGTATATCTGGAAGCTGCTCCCGCTCACCAGTATCTGGATTACTGGATCACGGACATGTAATCACTGACGAACGAAGCATAGCGCAGCTGATGGCGGAGAACTTCGCCGCTATCACTTTATCCACCAATTTTGAACCTCGGTTCCAGCGAGGAAGGGTTGCTGCCGAGAGACGCGTGCTGTGCTTCGATTTGTAGAATACAGTGGCCTACAACTGCCCATTTACATCTTGGGAGCTGGAGTCAGGATTAAACAGTGCTAATGACACTGCTCCAGGACCTGATTTGATCCAGTACCAGATGCTGAGGCATCCGAGTAAAGATGCTAAAGAGTACCTTCTAGATATTTTTAACGATCTGGACTGGAGGACACTTACCCAACTTGTGGAAAGAAGCAACGCCTATCCCTATTTTAAAACCTCGAAAGGATAAGTTGTTTCCAGGTAGTTATCGTAGTATTGCCCTGACAAGCTGCGTGGGTAAGACACTGGAGGGGATGGTGAATCGCCGCCTCATTTGGTGTCTTGAATCCCGTAATCTGCTGAGCCGCTTTCAGCGTGGATTCAGGAAGTTCCTTTCCACCTTGGACAACCTGATCCTGCTGGAGGCGGCAATACAGGATGCGTTTATCCGCAGCCAACACCTTGTGGGTGTTTTTTTCCGATCTTGAAAATGCCTACGGTACTACCTGGCGGCATGTTATTTTAAAGCAATTACACGATTGGTATTTTAGGGGTAACCTGCCCCGTTTTTTAAAATCATTTTTCATCTGGTCGTTGCTTCCGGTAGCGAGTCAGTAGTGAAGTGTCTAATCTTTTTATTCAGGAAAATGGTGTTCCTCAAGGGTCAGTTTTAAGCGTGACTCTTTTTGCTATTGTGATAAATAGCATTTCAAGTGTAATAAGGAGTCCCATATGGTACTCCTTATATGTGGATGACTTTTTAATTTTTTGTACCTCCTCCAGCCTGAGAAGTGCTGAGCGGCAGTTGCAACTCGCACTGAACTTGCTGGATGAATGGTCAGTGCACACCGGGTTTCGTATCTCTGCTAAGAAAACCCAGTGTGTACTATTTACTCGTAGTAGAAGTCTTTTACCATAGCCCCACCTTACCCTGAGGAACACCGTTTTCAGTTTTACTGATACTGTTTGGTTTCTGGGCCTCATTTTAGATAGAAGGCTCAACTGGCTTACGCATCTTAAAGATGTGAAAGCCAGGGCCTCAAAAGCTCTTAATATTTTAAAATGCCTGTGTGGCAGGTTGTGGTGTGCTGATCGCTCCTGCCTGCTACAATTTTACAGAGCCTTTGTATGGTTGCAGCTGGAATACGGTTGTATCGCGTATGGGTTGGCACGGGACAGTTATCTGCGTATATTGGATAGTGTCCACCATGCTGGGATTAGGCTTGCCACGGGTGCATACTGCATGAGCCCGATTGTCAGCATTTGTGCTGAGTCTGGCGAGCCATCGCTTACCATCCGCCAGCGTCTCCTCATGGTGCAACACTACCTGCATGTTGCCCTAACACCTGGCAGTTCCGTGTACGACAGTCGTACACCCGAATTACGAGCGGCTTTATACCAACCACACTAGAGCCAACAAACCTTTCAGCTACCGTGCAAAGGATGTTTTAGAAGAAAATGGGTTCGAGCTTCCCTCATTTTATCGCCAGGGTTGGAGTAAATCTCCTCCCTGGCTTTTAAAGAGGCCTAAAATAATTTTAGATCTGTCTTGGTGTAACAAACTGTGTACTGCTGATAGTGTTTTTATTAATATATTTAGAAACATTTTAAATTGGTATCACATGTTTACCCCAGTGTATACGGATGGGTGTAAGCAGGCTAACGGAGTTGGCTGCACCATAGTGTTCCCTCGAGCGACTTACACATACAAACTGGATGGCTGGTGCAGTGTTTACACCGCCGAGTGTTACGCTGTGTTAAAGTTACTTCAGCATATGAAAGCAATACGCAATAAGAAGTTCATCAT
Organism: Vandiemenella viatica; assembly: GCA_031002005.1. Taxonomy (NCBI): domain Eukaryota; kingdom Metazoa; phylum Arthropoda; class Insecta; order Orthoptera; family Morabidae; genus Vandiemenella; species Vandiemenella viatica. The sequence continues at coordinate 381,559,471 of CM061921.1, forward strand.
ATGCTGTTATTCCCTCATCTGAATGCAGGCCTTAAATAAAATGTACCCAGCAGACTGTTTACTCCAGGACATTGAGGACGCCCTCCTTTCCCTCCAATCTTGTGGAAAGGAGGTATTATTCTGCTGGGTACCAGGCCATGTGGGAATCAGGGGGAACGAGGCAGCTGATGTAGCTGCCAAGTTCGCTTGCAACAAGGTCAGAACCGACTTTGAACCCATTCCAAAGTCAGACCTTGCTTCGGCAGCGAAGAGATTTGTTTTTGATGCTTGGGAGAGGAAGTGGCTGGAAGTAGGGCATAATAAACTCCAGTTGGTCAAACCGACCGTTCAGCCGTGGAGTAGCTCCTTCCAGCGGGCAAGGGGGGTATGAGGTTCTCCTTACTTGCCTCCGAATAGGGCACTGTTCTCTGTCTCATTGTTTCCTTCTCTGCCGAGAGGACCCTCCGGTATGTGATGCTTGTGGCGTGCCTTTGAAGGTACACCATATTTTAACTGATTGTGTGTTGTTTTTAAACTTAAGGGCAGATGTTGGCTTAGCTAACGATCTGTCCCTTATTTTAAACAATGACAATGTGGTGATGGTTTTAAAATTTTGCAATTTGGCCGGTCTCAGTCCAAATCTTTTTGGGAGATTGTTCTAGTTTTTAGAATGGTTTGGTGGTTTTTCTACAACCACCAATCCAGGTATATTTGTTTGTTGAGATTAAAATTTTATTCCTGGCTGGCCCCTTTACAGCCAGCCAGTTTGTTGTTTCAGTGTTTGTTAAAGCTGGTTGGCCCTTTTACAGTCAACCAGCCAGTACTATTTGTTTGTGTATTTAAGGCCATTTTACAGCCACTGTTTTAGCGTTTTACTCAATCCTGCTGTCTGTGTGGCTGACCCCTTTACAGTCGGCCATGCAGACGGCTGCCAATTTTTACCCACATTGTCATTCCGTATTCTAGCTAGAGCGCTAATGACCTAGATGTCGACGCACCCTAAAGCGCCAAGAACAACAACAACGAATTGCAGCGTATATATGTAGATGTAGATGCAGTAGTTGATTTTTTTTTTCCAAGTTTGTCAGACTGTACCCGTTGAAAAGAGCTACTGCTAAAGTGATGGCCAGTAAAATTATAGAAGATATCGTACCAAAGATTTGGAAACCTAGGAAGATCGTCTCAGACAACGCACCTCAGTTTTGTAGCGGCAAGTGGACTGAGCAGCTGGAACAAGCCAGGATAGAAGTATTGTGAACCTCCTTATACCACCCCCAAAGTAATGTTTCGGAGTGAATAATGAGAGATATCGGAAGGTGGCTCAGGAGTTATTGCACAAACATCAGAGATGGGCACTTGACGTTGAACCCCTAGAACATGTACTTAATAATTTACCACATGACTCTACTTCGGTAGTCCCACACGAGGTCATGTTTGGAGAAAAGGCCCCCCATATAATAACGGAATTTGTATATTTTCCTACGACTAATCAAGTGGACCGTGAAGAGCTGATTAAGACAGTTCAACTACAGATGAAGAAGGGAGCTCAGAGAAGAAAGAAGTGACATGACCGAAGAGGGGAGGCCACTGACTACAACCCGGCTGATCTGGTACTGGTGCAGACTCATTATAAATACTCTAGTTTAATTAAGGAAATTCTGAAGTTCAAATATTTGTATGAATACCCGTATAGGATTTCTAGCTGCCCTAGGGAAATTCATATGTTCTAGTGTCACCAAGTGACCAAGTATCAGGGGTACTTTCAATGTGACGGCTCTTAAACCGTAAAAACTATTACCGGAAGGGGTAATTGACTGAGATAAGAGACACCTTATCCTTTTTTATCCTTCAAATCCATAGCATATACTAATTGTTAAATCGCTATGGTTAGTAAATCCTTGATTTTCCGGCCAAGGCCAAGAAAAGAGTAAACTCGCATTTCCTATGCTTAGCCTTGCCTGAGAAAAGCCAAAAGTTAAGCAGCAGCAGCAGCAGTAGGCTTTGTGTAGTGCAGTGCAGTGTAGTTTGTGAAGTGCCTCTACCGATAGTAGCAGTCTAGATGTGACTGACCTCAGTGAAGCGTAGCCAAGGACTCCAACCATAGAGCCGGCAGTAAATGCAATAGTATTGTATACATGTTGTATGTGTTTTTTTTAGTACAAATTTTCTGTGTGTTTTCTTTTCTGTCTTTGTATGTTTTATGATTTGTTTATTTCCTTTTTTTCAAGCTGTGTGTTCAGTTGTTCTATTTGTGTATTAGTTTAGGCGGCTGGCCACCCAGAAATTTACATATGTGTATGGTAACCTAGAGTTGTGATATGAAATTTTCTGTTTTTTGTTCTCTATGATAATTCTTCAGTTTTGTCACCTTCTGCCGATCCACAAGTAGTACCTGAGTAGCGGACTAAGACATTGTTTCAGTTAGTTGTGACCTGAGTATGGTTGCGGTCGTTGAGTGGCGATCGACACTATAGTAATTGTGCTTTTATTTAGCATCAAGAAGAGAGCTGAACGTGTTTAGCCGGGACGATATGTGTTTTACGTGAAGTTTGAACAGTGCAGAAGAACAGTACTTGTGACATTAAATGTAACTTGGTGGGAAGCGGACTAGATTGTTACTTTCCTTTTTTCTTAAAAAAACTCTGCAATCTATGGATGATGAAGTTTCGATTAGCCTCTGTATTCAAAATTTGGTGGTGGCCAACATGCTCGATGTTCTAAGATCTAACAATAAACGTGTGATGGACTTAAGTTTGTAGTAATGCACTTGATGACTCTCTCTCACTAATTATTCACCCATCTCTTGCTTTGGGCTGGCTTGGTACATCACCTGGCGACTGGCAGCAAAAATGAACTATTTACCCTGTTTCTAGAACTGCGTATGAATAATTTACCAAACTTTGATTAGCTCTAAGCACTGAGTTCGAGTTGAGAGAAAGTATATTGCAAGATAATAGTACTACGGACCTAAAGTTCTTACAAGCCTTTCTGAGAATTTTGATTTTTATTATTAAAATTATTTCTTTTTTATGCTGAGGATCTTCCTTAACACAGAACTACAAAAACCTTCTACACTGCTTCCAAGCCCTCTTCCCATTCAGCTTTTGCTCACCTTCCGTAGTCAAAACCCTCAACTACTCCAGCACTATCACCCTATCTGAATCTCCTCCACATGAGTACTTACCACCTTCCCACTAATTCATGGTCTACTGTGGGATTTGATTGCTAAATAAATTTATCTGTTATCTCAAATGAATACAAACTTATACTGCCTTTACCTTCTGCATACAATATGTAAACTTAGCAAGCAGTGCTTGCTTTGATTTATCCTTGCACATAATTCTAGTGTCAAGGATCAACACCCCAGCTTTATTTTTCACTTTCTCCCATACTTTGTGAAATACAACTTCAACTAACTATATCATTTCATGTTAGTCTCCAAACCCTTGTCTCTCATATGCATTCTCCCCTTCACTGACAACATATGCATCAACTCCAATATTTCTTTTCTACCCATTACTTAACAGTAACTTCCCTTCTTCCAACTTCTGTATCTAACATCAGATCTGTGACACTGCCTTGGGTACTCGGGTAGCTTTCTCGCACCTAGCATGATGGATGAGCAGTAACGCTCTGGCCTCGCATTCGGAAGGACACTGTCTCAAATCCTCGTCTGGCCATCCATGGTTTCCCCTAATCACTCAAGGCAAATGCCTATATAGTTCCTTCAAAAGGCCATGGCCAAATTCCTTCCTGTTCTTTGTCCTCAGTCCTTTCTCACCACTAATGATCACGATGAGGCGTAAAGCCATACGCAAACTTCTTCCTTGGCTAACTGGAAACAACTTCCTTAAAAAAAGGTCTGAAAACCCCTTTTGTGGTTTAGATCCATACATGAGATCCCTATTATCTGGATACATGGTGGAAACCACCTTCTTAATTTCCTTTAATTTGTCAATGAACAGCACACCCCCTTAAAGCTGGGCTGTTAGTTTCTCATATCCCTTCCTGAAATGAGGCTTCTCCTGCCAAAAATCCAACATGCTCTTTCCAAAAAGGCTTTAGCATACTACCAAACATCAGTCCATAATTTCCAACCTACCCTTCAAGGGTACCCTCCATTCTTCTCAGCATGCCACCCAGCATCCTCCTTTCCCCCATTCCCCACTCATACCTGTTGTACTGTTACAGTATAAGCACCACACTTGCTGATAAAGGCCCTAACCTGAAAATTTCAGCTGTTGTGTCACAATATATTTTGTGTGTTTCATACGATTATGGATTCTAGCTATGATAAGTGATGTCTCCATTCTCTGTCTGTAATATAACACTAACAAGCATCCTTTTCATTATTTGTAATGTGGCAGTATATTCTCGATGGCATACATTAATGCCCGTGGGTGGTGGGATATTACATATCCCTGGAAATGTTTCAAGATACAAATTCTTCTGACACAGTTGCCAGTGATTCTGCTTATTAATACACTTTATTGTTCAAATAAGAATCATTAATGAAAAAATAAACTGTGGAATTATCAGTTGACAGTTTAATGAAATGTTTGAAATCCTAATCACACCAGTTTAAGTTGGAATATTTATCAGACTTCGATTGTATCCGAGGTTGTGAGATTCTAAAGTTAGAATAGTTCACATCAACAATTTTTATCATTCAAATGTATCATGCATGTGAAAAGAAAAAAACTAAAAGCTTGTTAAATAATCTGCCACATATTTTGCATTTCGGACAGAGAGACTTACTCTTGCATGACACGTCGGATTAAAACAGTAGCTGTGGGAAAAGTGGTCGGAGCCGGAGTTCTTTTGCAACACACGTCCCAGTTTCGTGGATAGTTCTTAATTGACTTTCGGGAGCAGACATGCTTCCCAGGTTTCCCTTATACTCGCACGGACTCACGGGAAATTTGATTATGAAAATATGTGCAGCGCTATTTTAAATGGAACAACCAATTCTAAATCTCCTGGTCCATTGGATTTAGTGAGAGCCTATAATGTACTGTTATGCTATAGTATCAATTGTAGTTGTGATTTATATGTTTTTGTTTCTCAGTTGCCACAAATATATCCACATATTTTTAACATCTCTATGGATCCGTAATGTCCTAAACAAATATGCAATGGTGCATAACACTCTAAGTTGAAATTTTTATTTATTTTACATTTTTTCCTTCTAGCCCTAAAAAATATGGGTATTATAGCTCAGTTCATTAGCCAGCTTGAGCTTTTGAATAATACACACTGTTTGTTGTAAGGGAGTTATTGCTTCTTGATATAAAATATTACAGACTTGTTACTGTGAAGCAAACATTCATTTTAAAGTAACTATTTATTATTCTAGATGTTGACAATGTATTGCAAAGGATGACAATAGTGGGTGTCATCCTTAGTTTCCGTCAGTTAGCACAAGGGGCTCTAGTGGATGTCTTAGAGGAAAGAATACCTTTCCTACTAAGTTCAATACTGGATTTCTACAATCATTTACCTAGTGGTGATTCAATGGTGAGTATACTCCTGGAAAGGAGAACAATCACATTTGTAATTTATATTTTTCTCTTTGTATGTGTGTGTGTTCATCACGATTGGTAGTAATATTAGTGGGGATAATTCTCCTGGTATAGGGACAGCTAGAGCGCCGTATGTAAAATCTGGAGATTTTTGAGCTAAGTGTCCATTATATTGTTACTTATGAGTTGTTTTGAATTACTTAAAGATTTAGACTTGATTATTACCATCTCAACATTCTTATTAAAATATAAAGTGCTTAATTATCTACCTTACCTGTTAAAAGGGGGATTTTCTTTCTGCTGTTCCTTAAGATGCTAACACCTATGTTACATTAATAAATGCTGTCTATGTGCTTATGCACATTCAAAATTATCAGCAGTTTAGTATCAAAAAACTGTGTCCATGTGCTTGTGAGCAAGAGATGAGGAAAGCTGTTTTATGACACCATTTAATATGGTGGGTGGTCAACTCATTGTATCTATTCTCTTGACTTTGATGATATACTTCTGCAGTTACATTTTTCTTTTCTATTGAATCATTTGCTCCCCCTTTCTCTTTCTTGTAAAGACTTTCTTTTTGAGTATGCCACTCTTCTGTTTATATTTTGCATCTTTTCTTTTACCTTTTGTAATGTCCTTCTTGGTACTCTGTAACCATAAAAAAAATGTTAAAAGTATTAATTTCCCAGAATAGGTGGGGTTTTAAGAAAATAAGATGGATAAGAAAGTACAGTGTATTGTTTATGAACCAGAGAATTGACTGACGTGTAAGATTTGTTGGTTGAACAGGTTCTTTCATTTTAATTTAGTAAGAATGGTGCTGTCCTAAAGTATAAAGATAGCACAACAATGCACTCATCCAAGAACTAAACAAATCATGAATTTTTGGGCTGATCACTTGGCAATGCATAGAGTTTCATTACTTCATATGAGTTTTTCACTTGGTAATGGACATACCTTACAAAAGTGTAAAATATACCGTATTTGTGTTTCTAACTTGCACCTGAACATTAAAGCAATGTAAGTTGACCCTAGCACATCTCTTTGATGGTACTGTCTGTCCTTGGCTATTTATTCTAGTTAATGGCTTGTTACTAGCCAGACTGCATGTAACTGTTTCACAGATAGCATATACAAGGAAGGCTACCATTTCTTTGTAGGTACCATTTTTTTATTAACTTTTGGAAAGCTTATGGTTTATTCTCTTCCTTCCTGAATGTTAATTGTCAGGTTTCATACTTTTCATTGTTTTTATTGTGATTTTGACATATCTTAAAACATCTAAATTCTCATCACAATATTAGTGTGCTGTTCTTATCACATTAGAAAATTATTGGCATTATGAAAATTCTTATTTGCCTTGACAGGATAACAGAAATAATAACTCCGCAGGGGCCTGGCTTTAAAGGGCCAGGTACGGGTCTGGCACACCCGCGGTACCTGAGCTGGTAGCAGGCGAGCACTTGCCAGTTCCCTATCACTGTATAATGGAGAGTGGGAATATTGGCTTAGATGCCTTAATATCAAAGATGAGGTAAAATTATCAACCTCAAGGTAAGCCAATTGTGCATGTGATAAGACTAACCATCTGACATATGACATATGGGGGCAATTGCTACCTTCCCAATGTATTACGCATTATGGCTGATTTGGTGGCTCTGTCTCACTTGCCTTCAGTTTCTCTCAATTCTTTGAATCAAATCTTAATCAAAGATTTAAAAAAAAGGGGAAAAGCTCTGCAGATTAGGGGAGTTGCAATGTCCCCTACACCTGTAATAACACGTAGGTGGCAAAGGATGATTGTGGAGCAAGGATTTGTTTGAGAATCCTTTTTTTGCTGTATCTAGAAAGAAAGACTTTTGTAATAAAGCAGTTGCCTTATAATATTTCTGAAGGAATTACTGGGGAGTTTTCATTTGGAACCAACAAAGAAATCTCAATAAAGAGTGAAGATATGAGAAAGATTGTCAAAGTGCAACATATTACAGGGAGAGTAATTGTTGAGGTTTACAGAACACTGCTTTCCTCTTAATAACTTTCAGCTTGATTTTGCTGAAAGAAATAAAAACTGGGTATGTTGACATACGAGGGTGAGTCAAATGAAAACCTTAAATTTCTAACAAAAAATGCAAATTTCGTACCGTTATCCTGCACGTTGGTAAGCATGCTACAAGCAGCATGCAGAATGGCCTGTAGGTGGCAGCATAGTGCAGATGCACAAATACCATCGCAGTATCAGTATAAAGATGGCTGCCCCACTTGAGACTTGCACCAGGGAAGAACAGTGTTCTGTTATTCGGTTTTTGAGTAGTTAAGGTGTGAAACCTATTGAAATTCATTGAAGAATGAAGGTTCAGTATGGTGATGCATGTTTGTCACAGCAGCAAGTCTACTAATGGAGTAGGAAGTTCGCAAATGGTGTGACTTCAGTGGATGATGCTCTTCGTCCAGGTTAGGCACAACGAGTTGTGACTCCACAGAATATTGCAGCAGTTGAAGCCATAGTGATGGAAAACAGCCGAGTGACACTGAATGACATTGCAGCATGTTTAAAGATTAGTCATGGTTCAGCACACCACATTGTGCATGATGTGCTCCAGTTTCACAAAGTGTCTGCAAGATGGGTGCCACGGCAGCTGACTCCTGAAATGAGAGAACGACGTTTTGAAGCTTATGAAGAACTTCTTCAGCGCTTTGAACGAGAAGCTGAAGGCTTCCTTGCAAGAATCGTTACTGGGGACAAAACCTGGGTTCACTTCCACCAACCGGAAACGAAGAGAGTGAGCAAGGAATGGCGCCATTCCTCATCACCAAAACCAAAGAAGTTTTGAACAGAACTATCAGCAGGGATGGTTATGCTGACTCTCTTTTGGGATCATTTTGGAGCATTACATGCCTAGAGGGACCACTGTCACCAGTGCATCATACACAAATCTCCTAAAAAATCATCTTCGGCCTGCAATCAAATCAAAGCGACGTGGATTGCTGTCATCAGGTGTCCTTTTGCAACATGACAATGCAAGGCCCCACACTGCCCGTACAACAGTTGCAACAATCACAGACCTGCATTTTGAGTGTCTTCCTCATCCACCATACTCACCAGACCTTGCCCAAGTGATTTCCATATGTTTGGACCACTCAAAGAAGCAATGAGAGGAAAGAAGTTCCGTTCTGATGAAGAGGTACGCCACGCAGTGCATGAGTGGTTGTGCGGACTACAAAACAATTTTTTTCTAAAGAAATTTATGCTCTTTGTAAGCGCTGGAGGACTTGCATTGAGCGTGGGGGAGATTATGTTGAAAAGTGATACAGCTTTGTACCACTTCTGCACAATAAATAATATTATAAAATATTTAAGGTTTTCATTTGACTCACCCTCGTATTTGTCCACCTTTGTCATGTGGTAGCTCCAGTTTTTTGGTTTGGTCATTTTGCCATATTGTGCAGCTATTAGTACCTTTCCAGCATGCAGCATGGTAGCCCATGAGCTGAACACAGAGTTTACGTTGTATCAGGTATGCTACTCCTTCCTGGCAGATCTTTATTAGAGTATAGAATTATGGGTATTTGTTGACAGGCACAATGAGATATTGACAGGCGTAATGAGATAAAGACCACAAAGAGGTACTGCAAAGCCAAGAAAGAATACAAGGTGCTTGCTCTGTGATATTTAGCTGCTATCAGCATCAGTATAGTCAGATTATAAGTTGGTGAGTTTTGTGTTGGGACACACATTGGCCACTGATGTGAGTACCACTTGCTAATCTCAGGTCAAATGTGGAAGGAAAAATTACTGCACACACCCCGCAGGGGCCTGGTACGCAAGTGCCTGGTACGGGTTTGGCGAACCCGCGGTGCCCGAGCTGGAAACTTGTGAGCTCTGCAAGTTTCCCACAACGTAAACTCCTACCATGCTTCAACGACCATCGTAGGGCGTGACGGTGGAATGTTGTGTGCCTAGGAGAACGGGGATCTTGGCTTCATCGCCCAGATCACGAGGACGGAAGAAACCTCTATAAAAAAAACCCTCAACCTCAAGGTCAGCCACGTGCCGACGAGGTGTACGGGTGATGAGGGAAATCACTCGCTAATGTGCAACCTCAGGGGCACCTGCGCACCCCTGTTGTATTAGCGCTTTCTTTTAAACTGGTTTTACTCATGGGACCAAAATTCAGTCATCCACCAAAACCAAAAAACCCTGTGGTACGGGTGTGCCGCAGGTTAATCCAAATACACCCAGTTCTAAGAAGCGGGTGAGGGTTGACAGCCCCCCCCCCCCCCCCCTGCTTCTGAAACCGAATGTAACTGAAAAGTTTGTTCGCTTGCGAACGCTTTTATTGTAATGGAAAGAGCAGAAGGTAACTTCGAAAAGGTGTCACCCTTCTACATCTCTAAGGGTCTAGAGGGTCTTGTAGGTACCCTAAACTCTGTTAAAAAACTGAGGAATGGGACGCTGCTGCTGGAAACAACCACAAGTAAGCAGGCTACCAAACTGCTTAATTGCCAGAAACTCGGGGAGTTCGCCGTGAAATGCGAACTCCATAAGTCCCTAAATTCCAGTAAAGGCGTAGTCACCTGTCGTGATGTCATGGATTTAGGGACAGACGACCTTCTGAATGAGTGTAAAATGGAGAAAGTGGTCGAGGTACGTCAGATCACATGAAGGGTGAATGGCAGTATTGAAAAGACTGCCACCTTCATCCTGACATTTGACACTCCAGTATTGCCCAAGAATATTAAAGCCGGATATCTTAACCTGAATGTCTGCCCGTATGTTCCGGACCCGATACGCTGTTTTCAGTGTCAGCAGTTCGGACATACGATGGCGTCATGTAAGGGCAGCCCCACCTGTGGGAATTGCGGCAAGGGGGCACATGAGCCGGGGGTCAGTTGTACGCTACCACAGGTGCGCGTCAACTGCTCCGGATCGCACCCGGCCTGGAGTAGAGAGTGTCAAGTGTATCTTGAAAAGCGCAAGATACAGGAGCTGAAAACCAAAGAGCGGATTCCCTATGGGGAAGCTAAAAAGAAGGCCAAGTCACTCGCCGCTCCAATTTTTGCAACTAGTTTTGCTAAGATGGCTTCAGCTCCCGTCAGGAAGCAGTGTTGCTACCCAGACATCCGTTGCAGACATGAGCACCAGTACTTCGTGCTCATGTCAATGCAAATGCGGTGCCAAACCCGCTAAGGTCGTAACGCCTAAGACCGTGGATGTCGTTAGCAGCACATCTACGACCTCGACCACACCAGCAGCAGCAGCAAATGTTCCACCAGCAACAGCAGCAGTTACAGTCACTCCACCTCCAATTCCTCCACGTGCAGTGACTGTAAAAGCAACAACATCTGCTAACAGTGCAAATGGAGGTGATCAAAAGATTCGGGGCCCGAAGTTTCTGCAGACGGACCCGACTCAGTTTTTGAAATCCCCCTCTCAGGTTACCTGGTAGTAGGGAAAACAAGGGAAAGAGGGCGAGGAAGAAGAAAGCTGAAGAGGAGTTTGGTGAGTTTGCTGAGTCGGAGATGTCTGTCTCTTCGGAGCCAGAAGAAACTGAAATGCTGGTGGACGAGCCCAGTCCCATCCCTCAGCAGACAGTGACCAGAGACCCACCCGAACCGGGACGGGTGAAACTGAACCGGTAGGATGATGGATGGGTGGCCACTTTACAGCCACCCATCCATATGCATTAATTTTATATTTACACTGTTATAATTCATGTCTCGCTTGCCACTGTACAGCCAGTGAGACATGTAGTTTTTTTTTTAATCCTCCCCTGAACCTGTCTGGCCTCTTTACAGCAATCCAGGTGTTGTACGGTTAATTCCTGGTGGCTCCTCTAAGCCACGTCAGACTTTATGATTCATTTTATTTGCTGTCTGTATGGCCGACCCCTTTACAGTCGACCATGCAGGCAGAATTTTAGTACTTTCTTAAGCCACAGTAATAGCTGGTAATTTTTAGGGCGCTATTGACCCCGCTGTCGACGCACCCTAAAGCAACTACAACAATGTGTTTAGTCTTAGGGGCAAGCGTTGGCCTGGCCAACGATCTCTCTCTTATTTTTAACAACGAGATCAGCAGTGTGGTGAGTGTTTTAAAATTTTGTGTATTGGCCGGTCTAGTGCCTAAAATTTTAGGCAGATTGGCCTAGTTTTATGATGTATGGGTGGTCTCTTTACAGCCATTTGCATTGCTTTTATTTTTTATAATTTTAATATCTTTATAATATAATTTCTGTCTCGCTGGCCTCTATACAGCCAGCGAGACATGTAGTGTTTTTAATTATTTTGTGAACCTGTTTGGCCCCTTTACAGCCATCCAGGCGTTTTATGGTCTTAGGTCCTAGTGGCCCTTTTAAAGCCATGTATTATTTTATTTGCTGTCTGTATGGCCGACCCTTTTACAGTCGACCATGCAGATGGCATTTTAGTATTCTTTTTAGCTAAAGTATTAGCTGATCATTGTTAGGGCGCTAATGACCTCACTGTCGACGCGCCAAAAAGCCACAAAAACAACAACATACTGCACACAGCAAGTGATACGGCAACATCAGCCTCTGTAACATTTACAGGAGCAACATCAACAGAAGCTGTGGAGCAACAGTAGTAATGTAACACTGACATTATCTGGACTTGGAAGAAGTTTTCACAACTAGATCTCCTAAAATGTTCTAAGAGAAAAAGAAAAGGGTAGAGTTTAGTGAAAAGGATAATAACCAAATATTCAATTAATCTGATGTGGATCTGTGATGCAGTGTGATGCCCAGAATTCTCTTACTCAACAGACAGATGAAATATTCAATCCAGAATGTGTGCACATAATTGCATAGAATAGTTTCCATATTCCAATGGAACTTTATTGTTTTTCAAACATTTATACGTTGGCAGAAATGGAAAGTGTTACATGCAGAGGGAGTTGTGATAAATTTATGAAATTTGCCCCCAAGTATTCCCATATGAAGAGTATTAAATGATTAAAAACCGAAAGTTTTACATGTAATAGTGTCAGAATTATGAGGCTATTTATTACTAGAAATTACTATGTTGTTTAGCATATAAGTGGTGAATAAGGTAGTGTAACATGACACTTTTTTGTCCACAAGTTCTTGGTGACCAGGTATGCCAAGGAGAAGAGTGACAAATCTGTATACCCAAATTTCTGACTTTGAGTGAGGTTGGATTATTGGCACATTTGAAATTGCTGCACCATATCTTGAAATCTCTCAAAGGATTGGCCATAGTGCAATGTCAGTATAGAGACTTGTCATACAGTGGATGCAAGAAGGCTCTAATACTCGTAGAGTCGTTGCAGGTCCATTCCGAAGGACAGCAGCACGTGAAGATTGCCAAATTGTTCGGATAGCTGTTGCTGACAGACTGGTGACTGGGGCAGTAGTTATAGAGAGAGTCGCATCATGGACAATTGTAAACTGATTGCTTGAAGCTGGGTAATACTCTCAGATCCCTATGCAGTGTGTTTCATTACCCTGATTTGACAGCCAGCAACATCTAACCTGGTGTACTGCAAAACACAACTGGAACGTGAATGGCATACAGCCGTGTTTAGTGATGAGTCCTGATTCTGTCTGTGGCAATTGATAATATGTACACAGGCATATTTGAATAAGGGCCTACCCTACTATGATTTCAGAATGCTACACAGGTCCAGCCACTGGTGTCATGGTTTTGGGAGCTATCAGTTACGACACTAGGACTGAGTTGGTTGTTATTGAAGGCACAATGACGGCCTGCCAGTTTGTGAACTGGATGCTACACGCTGTTCACATCTACACATCTACACATCTACATATATACTCTGCAATTCACAAAATTGTGGGTGGCAGAGGGTGCTCAGCACCAAAGCTAATCTCTTTGCTGTGCATTCCAATCCCTAATGGTACGAGGGAAAAAAGAATTCACATAAGAATCAGTCCGGCACCTTATTTCTCTAATTTTATCTTTCCTGTCCTTCTGACTCAAATAGGTTGGTGGAAGAAGTATTTCACTACACTCAAAAGTGAAAGTGGGAGTACGCATGTTTTCCAATAAGTTTAAACGAAACGTGTGTCGTCTATCTACCAGACACTCCCAACCTAATCTACTAATCAGTTCTGTGACGCTTTCATAAGGACTGTAGCAAGCGGTCACGAATCGAGCAGCTCTTCTCTGTACTTTCTCTATACTTTCGATCAATCCCTTACGAAACAGGTCCCAAATGGCACAACAATAATCCAAATGTGGACGCACAAGAGATTTGTACACTATCTCCTTTGTTTGTTCATTACAATTTTTCAAGATTCGACCTATGAATTGCAGCCTAGAATTTGCTCTACCTACTAACGAATTAATGTGTAAGTCCCATTTCATGTTCCTTTGTACTGTTACTCCCAAATATTTCATAGAATTGACCGTATCAATAACTGAACTGTTTACCTCGTATTTCTGAACAATCGGATTCTTTTTGTTAGTTATGCTCATTGTCTTGCACTTTTTACAATTTAGAGTAAGTTGCCACTCAGCGCACCAAGCCAAAATAACATCCAGATCGTGCTGAATTTCTAAGCAATCGGCCAAATTTCCTACTTCCCTGTAAATAACCGCATCATCAGCAAACAATCTAAAAAGGCTTTTCACTTTGTCTCCGAGATCGTTTATAAAAATTAAGAAAAGAAGTGGTCCTATTACACTTCCTTGAGGTACACCCGATGTAACATCTAGATTAGAAGAACTTTCTCCTTCAACGACAACATACTGCGACCGACCAGTTAGAAAATCCTTTATCCATTCACAAAGCTGATCCGATATACCGTACGCTCGAAGCTTCGGTAAAAGGCAGTTGTGTGGCACAGAGTCAAAGGCTTTCTGGAAATCTAAAAAAATTGCATCTACTTGTGAACCTGCATCGATAACTTTCATTACGTCGTGTGTAAATAGGGCCAGCTGTGTTCCACATGATCTTTTCTTCCGAAATCTGTGTTTATTTGTTGTAAGAAAATTATTATCATCTAGAATAATATGCTCCATAACTCTACTACAAACAGATGTTATAGATATGGGACGATAGTTCCCAGGATCACTTCGATCACCTTTTTTGAAAATCGGAGTTACCCTTCATGTCCACGGTCCAAACTGTATCATCTGTTAGGATAATGCCCATCCTCATACTGCAGCTATCAAAACATATGCCTTTCAAGAAATGGATTGGACTTCACATTTCCTGGATTTATCCCCAATAGAACATGTCTGGAATGTCATGGGTAGACACATTAGGTCACACTGTCATCCAGCACAAACTGTACAACAACTGACTGCACAAGATATGCAGGCATGGAGAGACACACCCCAAAAAGACATATGAACACTTATGGATTCAATGCCGGCAATGATACATGAATGTATAGGTGCTAAAGGTGGGCTCACTTCTTACTGACACATGCTTCTGAAGTGGATAAGCTTGGCCTAATCAATTTCAATTTGTTATCATTTTTTTTTTTTTTTCTGGATATAACCCTACAATTCCACCATTTCTGTCTGGGTGTAACTCTTTCCATTTCTGCCATTGTATATAGGAGGTACATTTCTTAGCAGACTCAACACATTTAAGATTGACAGACAGTCTGGTGCCAAATGGCTTCTTCCTCTATAGGAAGGATGAATCTAATAATGATACAGTGAAAGTTGGAGTGGCTGTATTTTTTCGCATTTTGAACCTTACAACTGCAAGTTGTAGTGATCATTGTGTTCCTCTTCAACTGACCAAGCATGGTGGTGAGCAGTAATGCTCTGGCCTTTCATTTAGGGTGATATGGGTTCAATCCTTGTCTGGCTATCCAGATTTCTATTTTCCATGGGTTCCCAAAATCACACCAGACGAATGAAAGGACGGTTCTTTCAAAAGGCCAGGGCTGAATTCCTTCCCCTTCCTTGCCCTCAGTTCTTTCCCACCTCTTATATCCTCAATATTGATGAAGCATAAAGCCACAAGAAAAAGAATATGAAACTTCAACTGGCCAAATGTTCAGTTTATCTACGACAAGGAATACATCTTGGATAATGTGCATTAATTGAACTTCTCAAGCAGCTTCCTTGATGATTCCTTCTTGTTAAAGATTTTATTGCTGATCATTGGTTTTGAGGATTGCCCCAAAGATTGTTTAATTTGCGGTCTCTTACAGGATGAAGATTTTCTGTTTTGAACACAGGCCAAATGACTCCTTTTGCTACTACAGTTAGTACATTCTCTGCCATTGACCACTGTGAACATGCTCATCAGGCCTTGTAGACATTTAACATTATTTTAAAGTATACCACAAAAAAGGAACAATCAATTTACCATTTGGCTGAATGTGTGGCTGAGAACAATGTAAAGTCACAAAAATGGATTTTCCATTAGGCCAATTGAGCCCCGGGCTGTAGTTGAGGACTGAATTAATATCACCCTCATTAAGATAAACCATTAAATTGAGATTATTTGTAAGGCATCTGAGTACATTCTAAAAATTATATTCAATACAATGTTGGTGATTGTGGTTTAGTGGAATTGAAGGAGAGAGCTTTATTAGAAACTCTGGCAGCATTAAGTTTCCAAGGCAAAAGTTCTTTTTAATTAGAAAAAACACCAGATATGACACTAACCCAAAATTCATTTGTGAAATAGTTTCTTCAGTGAAAGGCAATATCTGAAAAGACTGTTACAATAGGCTAGGAAGCTTTTAACTTCCAAGTGTGAAACTAAATTTTGACTAACTTGTGTTAAATATAACAGCAGTTGATCTGCATTTAATGCAATAAGAGATTATGTGACAAATTTGTAAACAGTGAGGAGCGCCTTCTAGATGTTTGCAGTTGTATCTGGTTCAAGGATATATGTATATATGTCTTGTTGAATGCTTGTCAGATCCAGTTTATCAGTTAGTAGTTATCACGGTACTGCAATGAAAAAAAAAAGAAGATATTGGTGCTGTAGTAAAATGCTACCTCACGTGGTGCTTGTAATTCTAAAATTTAGATTCAAGAATTTTATCTTGCGTTACTTTACCTTACTGAAGGCAGAGTGCAGGGTGTCTTTAACTACATCCAAAAACTTAAGAGAATTGTGTTTCTGAGAATTTTAAGTGTAATTCCATATTGCCCTAGCAATTAACAGCATATCATCAATCATCTGCAGGCCCATAAGTTACCCTGTATTTGTGTAATATTTCAGACTTCTGCTTTTCATTTAATCACAGAGGAGCCAAGAGACTGCTAAGTCTCGGTGATTTCAAGAAATTAGAATGTGTTCATTTTGCTCACAGCAGGTATCATTATTTTCCAAAGGCTAAATTGCTACTATACCCGAAAGACATCAGGGTAATTCTTTTTGAATCACAGATTCGGTATATGATCCAGTCATGTTTCTAACCAATGTTAAGCTATTTATGAATAATTCTAGGATGATCCTTTTTTTGTCAGTAAAAACCAATTTTAGAGGAGTTATGGTATAAAAATTCCTAGTGCCCTAAATCAAATTTGGAGCTGATCCCTGGCTGAGTTTTGAAATGTTGAGGAATGAAAAGGTTTGCATCACAGATATACCTATCTCTTCTAGAGCAATTTACAACCATAGTTCAGGTCTGGTATTGTATTTTGAAGCATATTTTTTTATCAAACTATCGGCTTGCGAAGCCTGTTGTAGGAAAGGTATTTGTTGCCAATTGTCTGTGAAATGCGGCTACTATGTTCTGTGTGCACTAAGTGTATATTTTGTTTGTGTAATGTGTAGTTCATGAGGCATAAATTGTGGACCATCCCGTCTTTCACTTTGATGAATGAAGAAAAATGTCCTAAAACTGCAATTAGTATGGGCAGTATACAGGGACTAGGACTTGATCCTGCCTGCTGTACCTTGTAAGGACCAAGGCTGCATACCGGGGCGGAAGTATCGCCTTGGTGCCTTAACTTACACTCTTGTAGACTCACAGTTCTCAGTAATACTTGCTTAAATTTGATTTGATTTAATTTGACCATGTAGCCAGGATGACTCAACTGAATGCCTAGGTCGCCACTATATTTGTTACCCACAAATAGAGAAAAGGGTTTTATGCTAACTACTGAAGAACACAGGTTCACTGTTAGAAAAATCCACAGTTTTATTTTCAAAGTCAATAGTTCAAAATAGCATTTACAGTTGAGCAGGCATATCGAACTCTCTTTTCCAAAAATTGCACGTTGTGGAGAGAAACTTAACCGACCGAAACCCCTTTAACAAATTTAAAAGTTCATGTTAGTTACTATATAACCCGACACGACCCAACATGGTTGAACTAGCCGGCATGGCGAGCTACAACCAGCGCGACGAAAGACAGACCGAAACAGACGCCAGGCAGGAACAGACAAACCGGAATAGACCCCCGGCAAGAACAGACCGGCTCTTTTATCAAAACCACGAGAACCAGTGACGTCAGCAAATGTATCACATCTTTTTCCTCCGCGTAGCTCAAAGAGTACGAAATTTATTTGACGATCCCGACTATTAAAAATGTTTAAACTTTGATAGTATCTGGACTTATCCACTAGAAGTCCGACGGCAGTCTCTTGAGAAATTTAGAGTAATTAATTTTAGAGTTTTAGCTGTTTAAGACTCCGCGTAGTGATACATTCAAATTTGGGTAAAATCCCTAAGTGCACAACAATCTGCGACAATCTACTTTACAAAAACCTAATTACCGGTCAAATGCTTAAACTTTTTATGCAAACCCAAATATGTATGAACTAGTCTTGATTAGGGCTATCTGCTGATGTAAAATTTAAATTTATATCTCTTCTAATAAAAAAGCTTATTATTTTCTCTTAATTAAAATCACTAATTAAACTTTACCAAATTATTTAATTTTATTACCAAAATATCGGGGATAGTGCTGACTACAGCTGGTGATAAAAGTTCGGTTGTAGCTTTACGTGATTTAAAGATATTACAAATCTTAGAATTTCACTATTCTGATCGCGTGTTTCAAAACTTGAACAAACGGGAATAACTCTTAAACCAAACGTTTCCCGATATGATAATTACACATAAAAATGATTATTATAATGAATTACAACTGTGAGCAAGATTACGGGGAAATTCGTTAAGGTTGAAAACTATACTTCTTGAAATTTCTAAGTCCCGCCTAAGCAAAACTAGAATTTGCCAAAATTCTAAGGTGCTTACATGCCCCCTGAAGATTGAAGTTATTTTCCAAAGAAAACTAACTGAACATCTTGAAAAAATAAAAGAAAAATTTAAAATCCCAAAAGAAATTAACTATTCCCATAAAATATGAACTATCGCATGTCGGTTCGGTTCTTTCTCTCCACCATTCATACTCAAAAAATTCTTTTAACAATACCAAAAACTTTAACCTTTTTCACTCAATTACTACAAAAGGTTTAAAAACTCATTCATTCTCAAAATATCAATATTAATGCAAAAATTATTAAATGTTGTACAAATTTTGATCAAAAAGCAAAAATGTGAAATATCAGATTATCACAAAATTATAAACATGTGTAACATAAATAATCACAAAATATCAGACAAATTATAAGAATACAAAACATAAATGGTTATAGATACCAATTACAAAAGTTACATTGAAAAAGAAAAATATTAACATAATGACATCATGTTTTGTTTTCAGAAAAGTAGGTAGCAATGTGTACTATTTTAAACATAGAAATAAGAATTTATAGTGTTTTACAAATAATTGCATTATGAAATTCCATGTAGGAAAGTCTTTAGTTTTCTAAACGTCTTTGTTTTAACATTGTTTTATTTTGTTAAGGCCTTAATTACCACTTTCCCTTTAAACACTTATCACAGAACTCCCTAAAATGGGTGAAAACCCAAGTCCTGTAACGGGAGCTGACAGTAAGGCTCGCAAATTATACAAAGCAACAGCCTTATTGCTAGAGCTGCCGAGAACTGTCCATTTTCCCCGGTTCCTGTCGCAGCAGGAGTGGCCTGGGGAACTCGGTCAGCTAGCTGGTCTGTGAACATACAAATCAGAAAACCCAATGGGAATTAGTGGTGGCCAAACTGTTCTTAAATTCTAACATGTACATACGAGAAAAATATAAAAGTAAAATACAAAAGTGGATACAAAAGTAAATGTACAATAAACATAGTAGATACAAAAACTTTCCCACTAGTTGTTGGGAAATGAAATAGTAAATAAAGGTCTTCCTTAGCAAAGGAACTCAAAATAGTTACCAACAGTAAGAAAGATGCAAGAAAAATACTATAGTTATAAGTGTACCAATAATTAAGCATTGTTACAAGAGTAATACAAAGAAAAATTATAAGAAAAGGTACACAAAAATTACAAGCATATACACATCAAATTAAAAACATAGAAAGGTGAACTTGGTTCATGCCAAGTTGATGGATCACCTACATCTACCAAAGTTATTACAATCATAATATTAAGTATAGTAATTAATTATAAAGTGATCCCCATAATGAGAGTAAACATCCTAAGAATGTATAGGGGAAAAATGATAAGGAAACGTAGTTTCCAAACAGCAGTACACTGCTGCGACAAAATCGGGGTAGTTAGTGGCAACAAAGTTGCGAGGAACCAGTACACTGGTTCATAGTGACAAAATCTAGGTAAATACTTCTACATGTAGGGGGTCCTTAAAGGATGGGCAGCCCATGGCTGTAAGTCCTATGACCTAAGGGGAAAAATATAGGAGAAAATACATAGGGAACATCTTCTCAGTGTAGGGAAATATTATTGTTATCATCTCAAAAACCTGGGTACCACTTGTAAACCCATGTAGGTGTATATTTTAATGAATGTCATTGATTAGTGAAATACAGTGTATGGAGTATACTTTTACCTCCTATAATCCTCATTTACTATGTAAGGGGGCACAAAATTCAAAATCATATATAGTGGAAGGGATATATATATCTATAATTAATGTTGGGTTGCAAAGGGTAATGGAGCATATGTATGCCTCCTATCATCATAACCGTCAAATAATTCTCTAGGCGCAAGGAACAATCATCTTGCCTTATCCAAGTCTCTCAATGTTACATCTTATTAAAAAAACACAAGGGTAAATATCTACACAAACAAGTTCTCAGGTCAATCTTCCACAGTGAAAAACAAAACTAAAATCTACCTCGAAATCTCATCTTAGAAAGTACATTATCTGTAAACAACTCAGTTGTGTCAGCGCTAATCTCGTTAGAGTATGTTGATGTACTGTGTGTTCTATGTTTTTCTTAATCCTAATGAGTGTGTGAACAACGACAGTGGCGCCTATTGGGGAAATGTGGTGGGCTCGTGCTGTTCCATACAGTCACTCTCAAAGTGTGGGGAATGGGGAAATGTGTCATGCCCATATATGAAATGCAACAGAATGTCATTTAACAGGAAAATCCTAGAGCTCTGCTAAGCCTGCGGAACTGAATCAACACAGGAACAGAGTCCTGACTATCCTACTGCACCTCCTTCACGTTCATGCACAAAATGAGGTCACCCTGTGTGTTCCTATTTCAATGTAATAAATAAGTGAGGTCATCTCCTCTCTGGGCCGATGCCTATAATGTCATAATGGACATAATAATATTGGGACAATAATAATATTGTGGGGCAATAGTAATATTTTGGGGCAATAATAATATTGTGGGATCTGCAGGTAAGTCTTCGCTTCCTGGCCCAAGGGTAATAATAATAATAATATGAATGGGTAGGAATGCCAATAATAATAATAATAATGGATCGCAGGCAAGTCCTAGCTTCATGTCCTGGTCCTGGGGTAATAATAATGTAGCATTCCCCCCTTATGGTACTTCTTCTCTTCCAGCCTCCCCCCCTCTTTTTTGTAAACATAGAAACACAAGTATAATCTCCATCCCTTATTCAACAAGCACATCTACTTCTTCATCATCACAAATAAATTCCCCTCCTTGACAATTTCTCTCAGCATCTCTCAGCTTCATCTCCACTGTATCAAATATCACATCAAACCCAGCCTGGCAAATAACTTCCCTAGGTAGCTGGTCACAAAATAACATTTGGATGTATACAAAAGAAAACACAAGGTTGGGCAAAAGTTCAAGCTCCCATATAACCTTAAAACTTATCTTCAGCTTCATGAAGAAGTCAGCAAAACACATATGAAATATAGCAGAAGGGAAAAAATAAACAATATCACTGGCAATAGTAACTGTCCTATTATTATGAATGTGGTTGCCTATTTGGGCAAAATCTGAAAAAACATCAACTAACATATACACCATAACATGTTGGAATATTTGTGTGGGACCCTGTATATCAAGGGCGAATATTTTTAGTTTAAGGACATTCCTCCAATCATCAAACAATGCATTCTCATTAGGTGGGAAAGGGTTGAAGTTGCCTTTAAACTTGGGTCCCCTCCCAAAACAAACAGCCTTCAAAATACTGCTCTTATCGTTTGAGGGTAAGGGGCTCAACAGACGTTTCATCTTTATCCCCCTCCCAAAGCATTGATAACTAGAATTGAAAATAAGTTTCATTTTAACAGTCTTTTTGTGCTGGTACAGCATAGGCAAGTGAGTTTGTGAAAAAGAAACCCAGTTTTCTTTTACCATACAGAACGCAAAGGGTTTCTTGAAATTATCAGGATAAAATTTAATGAAGTACCCACTGCCTGAAAAATCTCTTACATTCTGAAAAAGAATAAAGTTGAAAAATTGTTTATTAAGACCACAGTGTTCCCAATTAGGAATAGTAATTAGTGGCCAATCCGTAAGGATGTTGTCAGGAAACATTTTCTGAAATAATTGATGTTTCAGCTTATCCACAAATGTAGGCTTATATCGCCTTGCCAGCTGTTTGGGTTTGGTAATATTAGGCTCATATGAACAGACAGCCTGAGGTGTGGGATCAGCTGATTGTATATTATCAATCTGAGTTTCAGCTTGGACAGGAGTAAAATCAATTAAATTCTCACTGTCAAGTAAATTTACTAGGAAATCTTCATTGTCACCAAAAATGTCACTAATTAACTGTGACGGGCTAGGGCCTGAATAGTCAGTAGGTTCAGTTTCAGGCAAAACATCTGCTTCAATATCAACAAGGTCAGATACAATATTATCATTCACTATAGGTGGTTCAACGACATGTGAGGGATCAGCTGATGGCTGTAAAAAAATTTCAGTTTTGGAAAAATCATTTGTTTCTACTGAAATAGTGTTTAATTGTTCATTAGTTATGCATGAATCAGCTGATACATTAATGCTATGTTCTGTCACCTCTGTGGGTGCAGAATAGGTCTCAGAATTCCCAAAATTATTTACAATTAGATCAGCTCTAGGATCAGCTGATGCAGACAAAGGCTCTGCTTCATTTTCAACTAAGGTTTCAGTAAGGGTAGGTTGTAGTGGTGGCAAAACATGAGAATTTACTTGAACAGCATGTGTAGTATCTGCAATGGTACTTGGATCAGCTGTTTGTATATTTTGCTCCAAAACAGCTGTAAATTGATTTGAAATACTACCTTCAGTGTTATTATCTAAAATTTCAGTACTATGTGTAGCAACAACATTATTTACAATCACCTGGTCATCAGAGAAAATGCTTCTAGTATGTGTTTGCAGCCGTTGGTTTTGAATGGGAATTGGCTGTAATGAATGTGGGTTTGTTTCCTCAATTGGCTTTGAGTGAGATTCGATATAGGCAAGCCTAGCTTGAATTACTTTTTCACAAAAAGTTTGAAAGTTGACATGTGCATTTGCAATGGTCTTAGTTTTATATTCCTGGAGACCTTGGATATAAAAAGTAGCTAAACTATACAGCTGATTAAGCTCTAGGTGAATAGGCATTACCATTTCATTGATAATTTGTAGTACATCAGGCTCCACTTTTGAAGGTACATCTTCCAAAAAAGTCCTCAACTTTGCGTCAACCTTTTGCTTACATTGAAATAACTGATCTAAATACTTACTTATGGAATTTTTATTCAGAAGCTGACAATTATCTAGCCTCAGTTTAAAGGGAACAATGAGTTCTTCCAACTGATTCGCTGGAGAAATCTTTGTAGAATCAACGCTGAAACCACTATTTGCAGAGGTTTCTGCATAGAACAGATGATTTGACAGGGTTTCGACAACATCATATTGTAGAAAACTTTGAGCTCGGTGGCAAATATACACAACATCTGGAATGAAGTATCCAACTTCGGAGTAAGTAAAATAATGAGGATGAGCAACTGTGAATAGTGCAGCATCTTTTTTATTCAAAGATAGTATTAACGCCTTAACTTCGTCAGATTCAAAAGGTAGCCCCTGAAATTCTAGTCTGTCATCCAGTGGAATGTTAGTATGTGGGCAACTATTTACAGATCCCATGATGACGGAAAGTAATACTTAAAGGTATAATATAAAACAAATGACACATAAAAAACCACAGAAATTATCAAAACCTTAAGTCTAACCTGAAAAATCACTAAATATATGTTCATTCCCGAAAAGCACTGGTTATCACAACAAAGCAAAGATGAACACTGTATCAGACAGGCAATACTTGAAAATTTTTACCAAAAACTGTCTGTGGTGCGATGTATTTAACATCAATATACTCTTTGCACTGGATCAAGATGAAAAATATGGCGCATCTACAATAAAGAAATTCGTTGCACTCAAAATAAACAAAAATGGAGTTGAAAAGTTACATTCGCGCCGAACAAATAGAAGACAATTTACTGTAATAGTCTGCCTCAGAAAGTAGTAACTGATTGCAACGCAATAATTTAGTGCACTGTATGAACTGCTGTTGCATATATGGAGGCAGTATAATAAAAAAAATCACATGAAGTTCTCGCAGAAACGTTGGTGAAAAAGGTTGTACTTAGCTTGGTTGAAAACTGCATGATGAGCTGCAGCATGTTGGTCTGTCGTTGTCGGAGCCGCGGGAAACAGCTGTTGGTGTGGTCAGTCCCCCGGGCATGTCTCGTAGATCCGCTATGAGGTCGGACGGTAGACGGCACAGGTGTGAAGTCGTGGTGCCCCCACGATGTACCATGGCGAAGCGACGCTCATCTGGTATCGGGAGCTGCATCAGGCCTCAGTGAGCGGGCGGTGTCGTAGTCGTCGAACAATGCATGATGAGGTAGTTGCCCTCGTGCCGGTTATTCCCCGAAGTTCCAAAATCTTCTCGTTGCACAGAGGTCGGTAAATTTCTTCTCCACCGTTTGAAATTAATCAAACGCGAGTCTTACAGTCCCATGTAAGGACCAAGGCTGCATACCGGGGCGGAAGTATCGCCTTGGTGCCTTAACTTACACTCTTGTAGACTCACAGTTCTCAGTAATACTTGCTTAAATTTGATTTGATTTAATTTGACCATGTAGCCAGGATGACTCAACTGAATGCCTAGGTCGCCACTATATTTGTTACCCACAAATAGAGAAAAGGGTTTTATGCTAACTACTGAAGAACACAGGTTCACTGTTAGAAAAATCCACAGTTTTATTTTCAAAGTCAATAGTTCAAAATAGCATTTACAGTTGAGCAGGCATATCGAACTCTCTTTTCCAAAAAATTGCACGTTGTGGAGAGAAACTTAACCGACCGAAACCCCTTTAACAAATTTAAAAGTTCATGTTAGTTACTATATAACCCGACACGACCCAACATGGTTGAACTAGCCGGCATGGCGAGCTACAACCAGCGCGACGAAAGACAGACCGAAACAGACGCCAGGCAGGAACAGACAAACCGGAATAGACCCCCGGCAAGAACAGACCGGCTCTTTTATCAAAACCACGAGAACCAGTGACGTCAGCAAATGTATCACATCTTTTTCCTCCGCGTAGCTCAAAGAGTACGAAATTTATTTGACGATCCCGACTATTAAAAATGTTTAAACTTTGATAGTATCTGGACTTATCCACTAGAAGTCCGACGGCAGTCTCTTGAGAAATTTAGAGTAATTAATTTTAGAGTTTTAGCTGTTTAAGACTCCGCGTAGTGATACATTCAAATTTGGGTAAAATCCCTAAGTGCACAACAATCTGCGACAATCTACTTTACAAAAACCTAATTACCGGTCAAATGCTTAAACTTTTTATGCAAACCCAAATATGTATGAACTAGTCTTGATTAGGGCTATCTGCTGATGTAAAATTTAAATTTATATCTCTTCTAATAAAAAAGCTTATTATTTTCTCTTAATTAAAATCACTAATTAAACTTTACCAAATTATTTAATTTTATTACCAAAATATCGGGGATAGTGCTGACTACAGCTGGTGATAAAAGTTCGGTTGTAGCTTTACGTGATTTAAAGATATTACAAATCTTAGAATTTCACTATTCTGATCGCGTGTTTCAAAACTTGAACAAACGGGAATAACTCTTAAACCAAACGTTTCCCGATATGATAATTACACATAAAAATGATTGTTATAATGAATTACAACTGTGAGCAAGATTACGGGGAAATTCGTTAAGGTTGAAAACTATACTTCTTGAAATTTCTAAGTCCCGCCTAAGCAAAACTAGAATTTGCCAAAATTCTAAGGTGCTTACAACCTCCCCAATCCAGTGTGTGGGATTGCATCACAGATAGTGTTTTAAAACAAGAATTTAAGTTTTTTTTTATAAGTAATAAAAGTCAATTTTACTCTGATCAGTCAGTCAAACTAGTTTTCTTCAGTCAAGGAATCGTGATCCTATCAGTTGAGCACATCTGATTACCATTCTTCTTCTGGACCACTCCCATCCTCATTACCTTGGAGTGTTAGATTTTCTGTTCTCATCATGATGTACTACATGACCAAAGCACTGTAAAATATGGCATTTGCAAGTTGAAGAAAGTTTATAATGAGTATTAAGATCCATTTGCACTAATTCCTTTGTACTTCCATGGGATATGCTACAGTCATTGCAGACACCACATTTCATACACTTCTATTTGCTTTTTGTCTGATATCGAGCATGGTGGGTGAGTGTTAAAGATCTGGCCTCGCAATCGGGAGGGCACAGGTTCGAGTCACCATCTGGGCATCCAGATTTGGGTTTTCCACAGTCTCTCAAAATCACTCCAGGCCAATGCCAGGATGCTTCCTTCAAAAGGTCATTCCTTCCCATTCTTTTCTCCCAGTAGTTACCCACCCCTAATGACCTCGGCATCGATGAGGCGTAAAGCCGTAAGCAAAAAATAAAAAAATAAAAAAAAAAAAAAAAAAATAGATGCTCTTGAAGTTCACAGTTCAACACTACATAGAAAGATACCAACTTCCCATAAGTTTTATCTCTGTATCTCTCGTTTTTTAATTTTCAGACGATATCTTCACAAGACTGATGACAGTGCTGCAAGAAATTTTTATTTCTGCTTCACAGCTTCCTTGACTAGAAACTAATGACCCCAGGTAGATGAATTCATCAAATATTTGGAGAACCTCAGCAGTGATATAGTCAGGACTCTGTACTGCATTATCTTGTTGCATGTTCAGCTTGTAATTTTAAAATATCTGGTTCCTTCTTAATTTTCTGTTAGGCAGCATTAAAGCAAAATTAAAATTTCAGTGCTACAAAAATGTTGCTGTAGTTGTTGGCAGGGGCTGAGTTTGGATAGTGGCTAGAAAGTGAACTAAAAAGCTCTTGCTAGTGTAATAATTTTTTCAGCAAGTGGTCTCGTGGCTCAGATGGTTAGGGCGTGTGACTGGGGAACGGAAGGTCCCCGGTTGGAATCATGGTCTCGGCTGGAATTTTTACGAGCCGTAAAACTGACCTTCACCTCTCGCAGAGCTTTCCTTCGTCCATGTGAAGCACGCTAGGATGCTCCATGGTTCGGATTACATGTAAAGCTTTAGGTTACCTTTCCCTCATAGGATTATCAGAGTAGGACAGCCATGACAGAGGAGCACGCTTGGCTAATTGAAACACTGTCAAGCGGCGGCCGAACAATCCTTCGGGATCTCCCGGCTAACAATGCCATATGCGTTTTCCTTTTTATTGTTTTAGCAATTGGCTAGTCACTTAGGCATATAGAATTTTTTCAGCTTATATGGTTTCTTGGTATTGGATTGTGATATTTACAGCCCATCACATGCTTCACTTCATACTAGTTTCTGTTGTTTCACTGGTGTCTTTATTATCAGTCAGGCTTCACAGCTTCTGTATTTCTTATTGACTATCGTTGTTTTATATGCTGGCATTAATGACCAAGTTTGTCAGGTTGCCACAAAGTCCTAGCAATAGAAAATAAGAGTTCAAATAGTGGAAAATAGATTTTTAAAAGAATGATTCTTAGATCCATAGACTTTGTTAGCAATCTGATTGCGGGGAATAATGATTTTTTTTTTTAATATTCTACACATGGACGGAGCTAGGGCTTAAATTATCAGATTCCCAGACTCTTGCAACTTATAATAACTCCTGGTACCTTTCAGTGATAAAAATTATTAGGTATGAGGCTCATTTATTGAGCACTGTAAAGGCCAATCTGTCTACTGTAGCTGACTGAAATGTGTTATTTGAATGATTACTTTGCTCTTTTACCACATGAGAGATTTTCAAGGGTAACATGACATGTCTTGCTTACAAGACTGTTTAGAATACAACTAAATAATTACTGCATACTTGTTTCTGGGTGCCTTGGCACTAATTTTATAATAAATTTGTAATTGAACTCATATTATTACCATCATTTGTGTGCAGGATCTGATTATCTTAAAACATGGTGTTTTTCATTACCTGTTTAGGCATCATTCATGTCCAGTTTCTGCCTTTATAGTGTTGCTTGTGTTGCAATTCTATGTTTGTGTAAACCATTGTGCAATGGATTATGTTGTTCAGGAGCTGTCTTTCATTTCTTTTTCTTTTTTTCCTTTTTGTGATCCTGCCCTGTTGCACTAATGACAATTTATTGTTTACTCTTAATCAGGCTCTGCTGTCTTCATCAGGTCTAATGCTTCAGATATTGTTACCTGAAAATCATTTTCAGGTAACAATATCTGAAGCAGTAGACTCGATGAAGATAGCAGAGCCGGCTGTCGAAACATTGTCATTTTATGAGGCTATCCGGCTGAACTCCTGTGAAGACTTCATTTCATCAGTACGCCGGGTAAGTCTCCACTGACATAATGGTCCCCTGTTTTGAGTCCAAATTCCACCACCCATGTTACCCTGGCGTAAGAAGTATTTTGCAGTACTGTGTGTAATTACACTAAAAATGTATATTTAAAGAATATATAAAGAATAAAGTAATTGTAGCTTGTTCTTTGTTTATGGAATTCTGTAACTGTCAAAAAGGACTGCTAGATTTGTTTCTGGAAATTATTGCAGAACGCAATGAGTTGCAAATACTGATAAGAGCTGGAATGGGATTCATTGGAAGTTAGGAGGAGGGAGAAGAGGGTCATGGGAGTGTACAAGGCATATATTGATGGTGAGGCATGGAAACATATTGATGTAAGAATTAAAAGTAATGCTTGGAAGGGAAAAGATGACCATGACCACAATCTTGCACTTGATTTCAAGCACAAGGATTTAGGAAGATTCTCTTTTTAGGTAAGGGTTTCAGGGAATGGAATAAGATACCATGAGAAATTATGAATAATTTACCAAAAACGTTGAAAGAATTTAAAGTTAAAATTTGTAGAGGGCAAATGTAGGTGGATGCAGGAAAGGGCGGAAGATGAGTATGTAGGGAAATTGCCACCGGAGTGTATGCTCCATTGCAATTTCATTAAATATTATTAGAATATAAAGGGTGCAGAGATATATATATCAAAAACTATTACACAACTCTTTTATATTGTAAATTACACTATAATATAAAATAGAAGGTATCAATTCTTAAAGTAAACAAATCTCACAAATGTTTGAAATCAATAAACCTCACTAATGAACTATCAATGAAAAAACAGTAACTATCTCAAATTATCCATACAAATTTTCTATTTACAAATTATGCACTGTGAATTTTAATGTTAAACAAAATAAAAAGTGCAAAATTAATCTTTATGTTGGCAAAATTAGCTACCTGTGGGAGCTAGAATGTGTTCGTATCTATATGACAAATGCTAGAAATGAAACATGCGAGTAACGAAATGAATTTGTGAGTAATGATTCGGCACTTCGAGTCAGGCGACGAACCCGTTACTCTGTCACGAATACATCGTTACTTTTACAGCTCTAAACAGTACCTAGGACTATCAGAACTAAGTACAGCTAGAATGTGAGACTGGACTTTATATTTCATCAGGAAGACAATATTACAAGAGGTACATCAATTATAAAGTCTTTATCCATTTTGCTTTAGAGTCCTGAGAGCAGTGATACATTCATTACTGTGAATTTAAAAAAAAAAAAGAAATAAGGATTTCATGGGCAGAATAAATATTTCCCATTTTTTCCAGGTGGTGCTGCATCCTGGTATGCCAGTGTTTCGGCTAATCCTAGAAGAAGGCCTAAGTAGTAGAGCTTTAAAAGTAATGATGTATTCGTTACTGAGTAACAAGTTCATCACCTGACTCAAAGTACCGAATTTTTACTCACAAATTCATTTCGTTACTCGTATGTTTTGTTACTCACATGCTTGGTTACCTGCATTTTGCGGGAGCTGGAACGGTTCGCCCAGGGACTGAATGAGCAGATGTTTGTTTTGAAATTAGTTGATTCAAGTGTGTTGCGGTTGTGATATTAGGTATTATTCTGAAGTATGTAATGTTCAGTGCAGTAAATCAAATGTACGAACAATTTACCTGAATTTACTCAATGAACAATTTACTTGAACTTTACAAAGTACTTACGAAGTAATTCATGGAATGCTTCATGCTAGTGCTCAATTGTATCAGAAGTAATGTGACATAGGAATCAATGAATTTTAAAATTAAAAAAAGAAAATCATTAATCAGAAACACGGATGAGTGGGGAAATTATCACAGGTGCATATCCTCTATCGCATTCAAAATACATATTTGGAATGTGAACAAAATAATGAAGTTTGAACATCGTTCGTCGTATATATACGCACATATTTGTGGTAATTTTGATTTGAATTCATTTCATTACAAAAAAAAATGTTTGTTTACAAACACATTGTGCAAATGTTATTATAACGTAATTAGAGGAGATGGTCCAAATACGGGCTACTACTTTTATTTTGGTCCTTGTTATTTTCCTGGTCACTCAATATGGATAATTTTAATGTCACTTGCTTCTATAAACAATGATGAAGGTGATATAAGAATTAAAAACGTCAATAACAAGTTTTAATTTTCCAAAATCAAAGGATTAAAAAAAATGTAAAATGACTGATTTTCAAGAGGTGGTCCAAATACGGGCTACTTGTATAAAGAGGTAAATTTGTCTCCTAATAAATTAAAGAACACCAAATTTTGTTCAAAAACTTTAATAACTTGACATTTTACAATCTCCTCATTCCCTTTTTTCTTTCTTTTCTCTCTGTCTTTTTTTTTTTTTTTTTTTTTTTTACTTGCAGAAGTTACAGATATATTTCATATTCCATTCCAGCAAATACAGTCCCTGCCCAACCTTCACACTTGTAGAACTGAATTCACACTTCGAATCTGACATCATCTGAAAAGAGTCCATCACTGAAATTGCATGCTGCATTATAGTCACTACATTTATTCCCCAGAGAAATCGGCACTGTTGTCATCGTCAATATTGTCATCAGTAGGAGGGATCCTATGGTCATCTTCCAACTGCAATTCTTCGCTGAACCTACCTAATGGGCTTTTTGGTTTGGCTTGGCAATTTTGAATTAGTTTTCTTTGCTGAGGCAACTGATAACACTTTCACAATTGTTTGACAAATGTTCAAGGCTGTATGCTTCACGCTTTTCTTCAGTCATTCTCTGTAAGGAGATCCAGTTATGATGCAAGTCTTGGGGCACTTGCATCCAAAATTTATTTTTCTTTGCAACGGTGAGTATTGAAGGTACATCAAATGGATTAACCCTTTTGAACGTTGAAGTCTGAGCAGTTGGTCGTTGATCCAGGTGTTGAAATCTTTGCATTTTCAAGTCAAGAGCTAGCCCATTATTGGACCACCAATGGTAGCCC
The DNA here is from genome assembly GCA_031002005.1 of Vandiemenella viatica. Lineage (NCBI taxonomy): Eukaryota > Metazoa > Arthropoda > Insecta > Orthoptera > Morabidae > Vandiemenella > Vandiemenella viatica. Next base: position 381,591,021 of record CM061921.1, read on the forward strand.
ATTTTTAGACCATGTGGTACTTCAAGTTGATGGTCTCGGCAGTCATTACAAAACAAATAAATCGAACAGGGTAGGTGTCCTGCATGAAGCTCAGGTCATTTACTTTGAGATTTGGATGAAGCCATTTAATTTACTGAGTAAGTTAGAAAGAGATAAATTAATGTTGACATACCTTTAAAAGTTTTGAGTTTTTCAAAAGCAAGTTTTTTGGTAAAATAATTTGCACCAACGCACGTGTGTCACAGACAAAGTTTATTTGCTCACTTCTCTTCTCCTACCACTTGATGTTCCTTTTGGTGCCATTCTCGTGCCTAAGCACAACTCCCTTCCCCTACTTTCAGCAAGCAGCCCGTATTTAGACCCTAGCCCGTCTTTGGACCTTGTGGCGAGACAGTATAAAAGCCACATGTGTGTTCGTGTTTAGCGGTGGAATCGGGACGATCCGATTGTTGAAAGTGTGACGCGAGATGCGAGTTGGATTTTTGAGGGCAGTCTGTGACTCACTGTCTTGGAGGTTGGACACGAGTGGTTGTGCGGCAGTGATTGTTTGGCAGTGCATCTGGTAATATCGTGTGGACCTGATGAAACATTATAAGTACGCCACCGTCATGCAGATAAACTGCAGTGTTTCGTAAATAGCAGTGAACTCGTGGACGTTGAACTAAAGCAGCCAAACCAAGTGATAATGGTGTAGCTTAGAACTTGCAGTTTGGAGTAGAAGAAGTCCTGGATAGCTTTTATACACGGTCAAATTATAATCGTTGGTGGTGGTGGCTTAGTAATTGTATGTTCGGTGAATAAATTGAAAGATTATTCCTATGGCGACTTTGTGAATTATTCGTAGAAGAACCTGAAATCCATTGATACCGAGACGAACAACAATTACCCCACACCAAGCTGCTAGTGCATTATCGCCGCTAGCAGACGCCACTTTATCGTTACAACCTTCTCGTCTATTATTATTTACTGTTAAGTTTTGATATTTTTAACGAGGTGACTAATATTGTAGTTTAACATTAAAATTTACAGTGCATAATTTGTAAATAGAAAATTTGTATGGATAATTTGAGATAGTTACTGTTTTTTCATTGATCATTCATTAGTGAGGTTTATTGATTTCAAACATTTCCATCTACAAATACATCTATGCACTAGTTATGTTTCAGAATTTCATAAACAAAGAACAAGGTACAATGACTTTATTCCTTTTGCCTGGTGTTAGTTATTGTATTATTACCACAGGGTCCATGAGATCAATGCGGTACTGGCTTTGTTGTAACTGCGACGCAACAATTACGAATCTAATCACAATAGTCTTCCAGTGTTCCGAAAATTTTTAGTTCTTTTATAGAAGTTTTAAACAGCCCCCTTTTTTTCTCCTGTGTTTGTCCTGTACCTTTGTTATTGATTTAAAAGTTTTGAATATTGATATTTTTAAAACGAAATAATTAAAGCGGGAGTCAGTAGTGCCGTGTTTACACTCTCATGCGAGCTTAGGTGAGGTGAGACAGCATGAACGCGACACTGTGTAAACAGTGCACTCGCGTAGTCTTGCTTGCGTTGTCGCTCGCCTCAGTGGCGGTTTTTTGGCACGAGTCAAAGGCGTGAGCACATTGTTTACAGCAGAAGTATTAAACCTTTTTTTCCTCCCACCCACTTTTTTTATCAATGTATAACTTATTAAGAAGATATACAGCAAGTTAAAGCCAATAATAATAATAATAGTAATAATAATAATAATAATAATTTGCCAAATACTTTGTCTGATTTTCGCCATTTTTGGCTATGTCTTTATAAAATGACTTACTGTAGTTAAATCTGTATTTTTATTTATATTTTGCGCATATAAAAGCATGAATTTTGGTGAAATTACATTTTATTTTTTAATTTATTAATGAGATTTCTAAGGCTTATGCTGTTAAAAACTGGATATATAGGTCAATTTTGATAAGGAACAAACGAAGGTCTCCTCTTTCGTAAATATTCAGGCGGTTTCTTCCTTTGCTGATAATACAATTAACTGCAGTAAAGCCTGATTACACAAAATATGAAATAGGAAAAGGTTTCATTAAACTGAATATCAGTTGTCATACATTTAGATATATATGGCAGACGACTTTTTCATTTCACCTTAGGTTTTCTTATCGGTCACTATTGAATTTATATTTACTTTCTTAATCATATCTGATTTCTAACAGTTCTTGACAAGTTGTATTAGCGCGGGGCTAGCAAGCTGGCGTCACATTGCAGTGGTCGCCGGTTCGAGTCCGGCATAGGGCATGGGTGGTTTTAATTAAGTGTTGTGTCCGTCCTGTGTTGTCCTATCACTTGTTACCATAAATAATAACACGAGAAGATTCTATACACACAATGGAGGAATAACAGCACACAGTTGCTGGCTAATGGCCTCAAGGATTTTTCATCCAGTCATACACCTCAAAATATCTTCAAATCGATATCTAAAGTTTGTTGAGGTGGTTACTGAATCTATCAGTATCCTCTGGAGTTATATTGTCGTTTGTAGATAATAATTCAGGAATCTGATGAAATTCTTTTTTCAATACGTTAAATGCAGTAGTTAAAGTTTTTCAATAAATGATGACACACAGAACACTTTGGTAACCCATAAGAATTTTATTATCTCCTTGAAGCTTCAAATTGACATAATTAAATCTCTTCTAAAAAACTTAAAAAGTCAATTAAATTTTAATAACAAAAGTGTTTCAGTATCGGACGAAACTCCTCCTGCCCATCACGAAAGCTGGCAAGCCCACTAATCATCCATGAATGAATTCTTGCGAGAGTGTAAACGGCAGTTCACATCAGCGCTCGTGCACGAGGCACGAGACGAGAGTGTAAATGTGGCAAGTAGCAATTCGCCTATAGACGCGACAGTTCTGTTTTGGTGTGTGTATGAATAAATGAAAACAGTAAACGAAGACAGTGGTGAAACCTCCTATTTAAAATTAAATACTTTGATGAGATTATAATATTTGTTAAATACATGTCCCATTATCATATCAAGCTTGTATGCATAATTTTGAGTAGGCTACTTTAAAAAATAACCGTCATTAGTTATTGCCACTAAATATGTCACAGTAAGGTGAAAGGTCAGGTCTTTTTGTGTGTGTGTGGAAACAGGTGTTTGTTTTGAAATTATATTATGCTTTCGTATATAAAATTCATTACAGTAAATCAAGTGTACTTTTAGAGGTTTTCCACAAGCTCTGTGTGCTAATTACTTTAAGTTTTATCCAAACAAACAACTTATTTTACTAAATAAACAATTTACTTAAAGTTTACCAAGTACGAACAATGTGATGCGATGTGAGTCGATGCGATGTGATGCTTCATACTAGTGTTCGATTGTATAAAAAGTAACGAAATGATACGATAGTAATGAAGTCGTCCCGTACGTGGCATGACTTGATACAATGCTTCATGCTAGTGCTCGATTGTACCGAAAGTAACGGGTAATGATTGGTTTAATAACGAATACATACAGGTAAAGAATTTCTCATTACTTTTACAGCTCTACTAAGTAGGTCAGCTAAAATTAGTAGTTTTTCTCTGTCAGTGATTTTGTTCAGGTTAGCTACTAGATGTTTTCGGGCCATACTTTGTGGATGGCATCTAGGCTTAGTACCACCCAGGAACTATGGAAACTAAAAAAATCTTGATTTTAATTTACTAGGCTCGCTTTCTGATGATAATTATTAGATTTATATCAGGCTGACTATTTACACCATCAAGGCCCACATTGCTGAGCACAAACACTATGTCCAGCTGCTTCAGATGGAGAAGTCTACCACTGCCAAACGTGTAATTTGAAAATTGCCACAAAATGGAATTAGGGACTGTGAAATTGTTGTCAAGTGTTCATTCTTCGGGGAATCGGTCTTTAAGGAAGATGTAGATATGTGATTGAACAACGGCATGGTAGACAGACTGTGACTCAGTGACACCTGGTAAAGGGTACTGTCTGCTTTTAGTCAACATCATAACAAACAAACTAGATAGAGGTGCTGCCAGATAGCAAACCCCAGTAACTGGCAAAAAGTTGGGTTATTACATCACCCAGCAAACCATCAATTGGTATGGTGAGAAAAAATGCAGCGAGAAAGATATCACACGTATCCAATGCATCCTGTGTGATGAACGCAATACTAAGGCACAGCCAGCATGAGTAATGGAACGAGGTGAAGGGGAGGAGTGCGTTGCTTTATAGTTGTCAGTGCCCAAGAATGGCCTTGCAGCATGCGCATATGACCTCAAGATGACTGCAGGGAACACCATCGAAAGCTTGTTTCAGCATCATCATTCGCCAGCAAACCCACGAAGATTATATTTTGATAACTATTATTATAATCTTTAGGGCATAGCTAAAAGGGATTTCAATAAAATGTTTGGTTTGTTAAAATGAATGACACCATGATGAAAAATACAGAATAAACATCGTCCCGAACCTGTTGAGCAGTATTTTTCATTAAGCTACAACTTGTGTCTTAGGATGTTTTTTTTTTTGTTAACATTAAGTGCTCCCTTCCCCCACTCTCAAATGATGCTGTTCACTGAGATAACAGGTAAATTCAAGACCCTTAGCTAATCATTTATCTTTAAAAAATGTAGTTTTTCTCTATATCAGTGGTTTTGTTCAGGTTAGCTACTAGATGTTTCGGGCCATACTTTGTGGATTCTGAAAATGATGACATCAATGTTCTTCTACATATTATTAAAAGTGGTACTTACAATATCAAAGAGCGACTAATGCCAAATAATGTCATGTCATGTAGGCATAGTTTTTTAAAGTTGCGTACCACTCTCATAAAAATGGTTCTTGTTCTTTGAATGCAAAAATATTTTCAGTTTCCAACCAACAAGAAAAATAAACCAGCATTGTCACTAAAATCTGATTTGGGGGAGGGGGGGGGGGGCTATTAATGATCAATTAAAAAGTTGAAAGCTATAGATGAGTGAGTTTCCCTTTATTGGAAAATAGGGGGTACAAGGAAATAAAATGGCCAGGATGGTAACAACAAGAAAGATGTGGAAAACACCATGATACAAACAAGCTGGACTTTATAGATTATTTTTTATGTAATATGCAGTCCAATCACATTGTGTCCCTGTCTATATCCAGAATGAACATCTTCTGCAGCACTGACCTCTGTGAGACGTACAGGAAGAGAGAGTGTGAGGTTTTGGAAGGTACTCACAGGAATATTGGGCTATGCCAACTCCAGTTTCCTCACCTACTGCCCTATGTTGCATGGCTGTGGAGCCATGGCAGTTGTTGCAGGGTGTTTGTTTTCTAATGTTTCATGCAGTATATGACAATGCTCATCTGTCATATGGTGCATAAAACATGATTCATCAGAAAAAAACCACCTGTCACCACTCAGTGGACATCCAGCTGTGGTACTGGCATGCAAATTCCAGCCTTCATAACTGATGAACAGCCATCAGCCATTTGCTGCAAAGTACCATAAGTTGCAAAGTTTGCTGACTTGCCATTGAGAATAAACTTTAGGCAGTTCTTTGGTTCCTCTGGGTAGTCTGTTTGTCGAGATTTGCACATCTATTCACCCAGATACATCCTTGCAACCATTGTTTGCCTTTTTCATCTCTGACCATTTATTCTCCAGAGTTTTCATGTCATTTATTTCGGATAGTACCATACACACTTCTACTACAGCAGCACGCAATCAATTCACAAAATTAACTGTTTTGGAAATGCTGCCATCTTGACTCAGAAGCCATTGATATTGCCCTCTTAGACATCATATAAATCTATGATTGCAATTTTTTTCTCTTCCCTCAAATATCATTTGTATACCATGTAAGTTAACATAGAATTTCGTAAATTGCATCACGAAATTTGTTTACAGTATAGCATTCTCAATTGAACAACATGATACCTCAGCTTTAGAGTCATTTAAGCAGTTAATTCAGGAAATAAATCAAGCTATATACCTAATTTAGGCAATAAGTCAATATTAAACAGTAAATTCAAGTTCTAAATTAGACTAAACAGCTGTAGAAAGACTGAACATAAGATCAGTATATGCAATATTTGATTTCGGTATTATTTCACTAAAGTTAAGATTTTCTTCACTTTGAGAGATATTCAGGTTAATAAATAGTCAAAAGATAGTTAACCTGGTAGGGAGGAAGTTATACTAAATAGTTTGAGTACTTTAAAAGCTAAAAGCCGGTATGGAATATTTAACACTCAATTACACACTTTAAATTCGAAAAGTCGCATTTTTGTAAAGATATAGTCAACTGATAGCAAAAAAGAAACATAATTTTTGCTTACATAACATACTAAAATTTGGGAAAGCTCAGTACTGTTTAAAGGTTGCTTTTCGATCATTATATAGTAACTTTGAACACATGGCATGAGGTATAATTAATCATTTCGGATAATAAATGTAAATTCAAGGGAGTAAAACATGTTCAGAATACACTATAATTTGCTAGGAACCATTTCCAGTAAGTCTCGGTAAGATCTATGTAGTATGATGATTAGGATGGGACAAAGTGGAGATTTTTTTAAATCATGTCTGAACAAGTTGGCGTCGTTGTTGTACAACCCGGAAGTAGCAGTTTCTTTAAAAATTAATAATAAATCGAGGAAAACTGATAGTGACTTCAAAATTGATCATTAGTAATTTTAAAACGTGTAGAATCATTTAAAGTAGGTTTCAAAGTCACCAGAAAATTATTAGCAGGGGTCAAATTCGGATTGCACAAGACTTTAGAGAAAAATGTTAGAAAATAGTAAATATGGCTGGCTTAGTATAAAATGAAAGTGAATTCAGTTAGAAATAAAAATAAAGTTGTTTCAGCCTCATAGCTATGAAATTGTAGAAATTAGAGTTAGTTTTGAGTTGGACAGAAAATGATTTTTTTACAGCTAAACGATTGAAGATTCAGAAATTTTCATAAGGATCGAAATTTACATTTATTTAAAATCCTAGCTGCTGTAAAAATTTCAGGACAACAGTAATAGTGGGAGCCAAAAATGAAAAATTTATGATGAAATCTAGGTGCATGAATACACAGGTCACGTGACTCTCCAAATGCCCGAACCTACTTATAACGAATGACTGGCGTTCACAGGAGAGGCGAGGTTGTCGGTTTGTGTAGTGCTATGCGCTGAAAGCAGGTAGTGGTGTGTGGTTAAAGATAATTTCAATGTGACTTTTAAATTTTTATAACGGTGTTTGGTCTGGTCTGATTGCTTCTCATAACTTGCAGTCAACGAACTTGGTGAAGAATTTCTGATTGCCTAGTGATTGTTCAGACTTGTGTAATTTTTATTGAGAGTATAGAGAAACTTTGAACTTTAACTTAGCAGCAGTGACTTTCATTACAATGTTAACTTTACCTTTCCTAATTTGGGGTTTAATCAAGTTAGGTGGCGGGCAAAAGAATTTTAGAACAATCGAATATCCAATGGCACATGGTTAACATGGTTGTAGCTAAGATGATACACTGTTTATCATAACACCATAAACAGTTTAGTTCCTTACAACCATCTTTATGTTTTTTTTATCACTTTTCGTGCCAACGTTGAAAGTAGGTGGTGATCACATTAATTTGACTGGACTGTGTATATTAGCTACTAAAAGTTATCTGCAAAAAAAGGCTCAGAAAGTGAAAATGGATTCATAATATTTCCTTTTAGGTACTCTGTGGTCAGTGATTCTTTTAATTGCATTGATAAGGTAGAAGAAGGCCATGGCAATATTTTTTCCTGGCCATTGCCCCCAATCCTTTCCCACCACTAATGACCTCAATGAGGCAAAAAGCCCAAAGAAAAAAAAGGTAGAAACTCATATAATTACATGATTACTGTTAAATAAGGTATGAACAAAATGTTTAAAAAAATATTATTACATCTATATGCCTGGTGGCAAAAAATCAACTCTCGCCTGAAATCGTCATTTAAAATATATCTAAAGAACTATATTTTTTCTGCAAATTATTATTTTATTAAATATTAAAAAAAACCCATGGAGGCTAGCAAATATTCACTGATTGGTTCAACTTCATAAGTTTAGAGAGGAAACTTTCAATTCCTGGCACTCTTTTTCAGTTTCAATAAAAAATGCATGTAATGTGTTTAACCAGGTTGTGAGTGAAATGGCATCTGCAGCAGGACTTGGCTGTAAAGTCGATCCCACACTAGTTGCAGCTCTTCGCAATCAAAAGAATGGTATGTTTTCTGCTTAATTGTATATGTTGTTTATGCCATGTAGACATAGTACAAGTTTCTGTTGGTTGCCTTGTTTCTCACAAATTCCTTTGTTCGATCTGAACATTGTGTGCTATTATATGTCTTCTTTTCTGCTCCATTTATTTCAGTCTCTTTTATGTAGATATTGATGGCTGATAATGATTATCTTTCCATTGTTAGTACTCAAATTTTTTGGTTTAGCTGGTGAAACTATGAAACTTACAACACTGAAGTTGTCATAGTTGTAGGTGACAAGTATTTGCAAATAGAAAAATGCAAATGCCATGCAGTTGCAATAGTGATAACTGGAGGAAGGGGGTTTTAAAAGTATTTTACATACACACGCGCTTTAACCTTCACTAAAAATAATATAAATTACAAAGAAAAGGAAAATGACTCATCACTCACCAAAGTTGAAGGCAGCGACGGGAGAGGAACATATACCACGAACACAAAAAATACACAGTATTTCGGTATGTAGGATACTTCGGCGTGTGCACACCTCCTGATCAACATGACTCATTTTCTTTAAGACGAAGAAGGTTTAAGACCGAAATATTGTGTATTTTTTCTGTTCGTGATATATGTGCTTCTCCTGTAGCTGCCCTCAACTTTGGTGAGTGATGAGTCATTTTCCCTTGTGATTTATATTGCCTAAAGCTGTTTCCTTTTTTCTTTGTTTAGTTACTAAAAATAATATGTAACTCATATATCCTGTGGTAACTTTGCCCATTGAAACTTTAACCTATTACTTGAGAAGAGGAATAAAAATAATCTAAAATAATAATAAGACTGTGAGTTCATTTCTCCTTTCTCCCAAGCAGTGACAGCCCATATTAGACTTTTTTTAAAACCTTCATTAGATGTATTAGAGCTTTTGAGTTACATGTATGCCATGTAGATGTAGATAATTTTTTGATATAATTTCGCTACATACAATTCTCATTTTTAATGACATGTGATAATTTTTGGATTATTTTTATTCTTTATAATATGTAAAATTTCCATTTTACATCGTTCTGTTCCATGTTACTGTATAACTTCCACTTCCTTGTCTTTGTGAGCACCCAATCTGTGTTTGTATACTCAGAAGAGATATAATTTTCTTCCAGTTGTAGTTTCCCACTTCAAAGTATTCTTAAAAATAAAAGAGAGAGTGTGTGTGTGTGTGTGTGTGTGTGTGTGTGTGTGTGTGTGTGTGTGTGTGTGTGTAATTCATTCTATAGTAATTTGACTCCATAAAAATTTCATTAATTTTGTGGAGTGGGCACAGGTTCAAATGCATGTATCAAAGAAGGCGAAAAATCTATGTTTGTTAGCCTGGTTTTGGACAGTTTGTCATGATAATCAAGGCAAATGCTGTGCTGATCTCACATTTCTGTCTCAGAAATACACATTTCAGGAAGTTTTTTTTAGCTATTATTGAGATCAACAGTCCAGTTTTGCACTATATTTACTATGTAGCTTAGCGTTATGTAATCGGAGTATTTGCTATATCTATTTAGTTTACAAGTAGTTTTTAAGTATACCATTGAGCCTGGTAGTCATCATCCATGTTATATTTATTTATTATTGCTGTAGATTTGTTGTATACAATTCTTGAATATTTTCTGTGTTGATGTGGCAGTTGCTGTTATTTATTTGCATTCGGTCATCTGTGTTTCCATTAATTGGTCCAACCAGCTGTGACTTTGAGTAAGGAAGCCACAGGACATGATATATGGTTACTGGGACTAAGATAAATTCTCCACCATGTATGAAGCATATAGCTTGAGACAGTCACAACTTTTAAAAATTCTTTAAATGGAGAAGTGTTTGGAAAAAACAGCCAGAATTAGAAACTTTATAATCATAATTGAAATGCTACTGTGTGAAATAGACATCAGTACAGATTAAAAAATCACTTGGATTGAAGTTGCTAATGAAAATTTTTTGATAGGCTCCTTTTACTCTCTTCCAGCATTTGACATAACTTTGTTAGATGCTGAGATATAATGTAAATGACATAGTAAAACAATTTCCAGATCATGGACTAATACTAGGCAATAACTTTAGTCTGCCTTATACAGACTGGATTAATTATGTTAAGAAACAGGTAGTAAGGCTAAGCTATTTTGTGAAATTGTTTTGATTATCGTTTTGAACAGCTGGTTACTGAACAGTTGTGTGTATTAACAACCATAGCTGAGTACAGTTAATCAAAAAGTTAACTTCGTTAATTGTTAATCCGCTACTTAAAAACTTAACTTCGATAATTGTTAAACTGTTACATTTTCACAAATTTAACGCAAGTTAGTTATCTGTTAAAAGTTAAGCATGAAAAACATTTCTACCCAATGTCCCTCTGGAAATTGAGTTCTTACCAGGATTCAATGCTTTGATCAGCTTCTCAAGTGTATTGGATGCTACAACATGTAGCGAAATAATGTTGGCAACAAAAAGGTTTGTGGTCCACACCAGCTTGAGATACACAGCTGTCTGCGACTGCGATGTCAAAAGATTCACCAATGCTTTGTTGATATAACCTTTTATTAGCAGATGGAGATAAAAAATTACTTTTGCTACTATTTACACCAGGATCCACAGCGCTTGTAGGCTTTGAATTGTTGTTCCTGATCACACGAGTTGACCCTGCTTCTATTTTTTCATCTAACTGTAAATATTTGGATCTATGCAGCCTTTACATGTGTTGTTTAAGATTATAAAGGCTAGAAATATGAGTCTTGTTTGTAGAAATTTTAGGCAAACACTGTTTGACTTCATAAAACAATTGTTCTCCCAGCCTTTATTTAAATGAAATATAATTGCATAAATATGGCCAAGGATTTTTAATCTCCTCATTGCTATCACTAGTGTTTCTGATTTCACTAATAGTTTCTAGATCTTCAGTTTCCATGATTTAATCATGTGACGAATGTAAAGTTAATTTATTTCACTAACAAACTCCAAACCAACACAAACTAAAAAGTGGTACTATATTCCTCTTAGTAAAGAAGTTATAAAAAATCAAAATCACTGATCGAATTTGAAACTCATGGTGAGCGCCGATTTTCAGACGTAAAATACAAACCATCCACAACTGCTCACACCCACGCCAAGCCTATTATAATACACAAATATGAATCATGCTCGTACTAGCACTTCACATTACCTAATTTATTTGCTGTTCTACTTACCGAATGTACCAGCGTGCCGTGGCAAGCAATTCAGACAAACCAAATAACGTCAACAACCAAAGTAACGGAGTAAAGTTAACTGAAGTTCAATGTATCTGGAAGTTCAATTTAATGCAAGTTAAGAAGAACATTAATGATTTTTTAGGTTAACTTAAAAGTTATTTTTTTTCCAATTTTGCTAAATTCGTTAATTAACAATTAACGGATCAACGGTTATCTGCCCAGCTGTGTTAACAACTAGGAAAACATTTTGGAACTGAAGGTTACAAATAAGCTAGACTTATTTGAAGACATTTCAACAACTACAGTAATAAGCGTTCTCATAGCCGCAGAAAGCTTTAAAATAAAATAGAAACGATAGGCTTCGAAATTTCAAAAGAATCTATTAAAAAGTACCTGAAGGATGAATTCCATTCCTTTAAAATAACACAAGACACCATTGAAGATGTGGGGCATTTTTTGACATGTATAATCAGTGTAGGTATTGGCACGCATATCAAAATGTACAGTCATAGAAGGGAATAAACCACCATATGAAATGAAGCTTCTCGAATGGTGGATGGAGAATAAATGCAAATTCCAGAATGATGGAGGACAGTAGGAACCTGGAATTATGAGGCTAGAGGATGATTAAAATATGTAGGAGGCTTTTAGTGATTTCCCTTGCAATTCGTTTTGTAAAAGCCTCACAGAAAATCCAATTAAATTATGGTTGTATGTCCAAAATTTAGTTAAAATGTTACTGTGGTTATGTGATTAATGTCCAGAACTGAATTAAAAATTCATTCACTGTAGAAGATAGAGAGGTTATACAGTCTTTTTCCATGCCATATTGGATTTGATATAAATAGACCCAAAAGATATTGTAAAACAATTGGAGCTTCTGGTGTGGGGGGAAAGTACCAGTTAGCAAAGGTATCCCAGTAGGAGTACGCGAATAATATAGAAACTTTTCTGACTGATGTATACCAAAAATAATTAGAAAAAAAAATGTGCCCTTAGATTAGAATGTTTCACAGGTTGCTCCAATTTTCTAGAATGGAGATTGCAGTGATTCCAGCAACTACTGACATTTCTTTTTAAATTCTGTCTATGGTAGAGTTCTGGAGCATGTTTGTGCTTGAATATTGTGGTGAAAAAATGTAGGCTTTCTTGGAGAATCAGTTGTATAAAATCTTCTTGAGCTTTCCACCAGGAGAGCACATCATTAAGAGGCGACATTTTGGAGCTTGACTCAGGCTTCTATCGGAAGATGGAGCCAGTGTCAGGCTTCGAAACGTCACCTCTTACTGATGCGCTCTCTCAGTGGAAAGCTCGAGATTATTTTATACAATTGAATATTATGAAATGCTTAAATGAAAACAAAATTAATTACACCATACAACTGCCTCTTAATGAAAAAACATGCATGTGGAATTTTACAATAGGTTTGTATGTGGATTTATGACTTTCCAACTGGTCGGTCTCAGCTTTTCATCATTGAAGATGAAGCATGCGTTATGTTGATGTTACATTAAGAACTGTATAAGAATGACTTCTTCCCCTGTCTTTTACAAATGATATACTTTGTAAATAGTAGTTTGAGATTGTTTGCTGATGATGAAGTTATCTGTAGGGAAGTAAAGATCTCTGCCTCTCATTTAAAAATTCAGTGTTATCTTAATGTTATTTTGGCATCATATGATATATGGCAACTAAAACAAAATTGCAAAATGTGTAAGGTTATGCACCTTGTTGATGATGAATCTCCGAATTGTTTGGTTATAACAGCAAAAAACAACAAGAACTGGGATAAGAATGTAAGTAGACAAAGTGAGTTCTAGATTGTAATTCAGCTGTTAAATATTGATGGACTGTAACAGATATACAAAGGATATTGCATGTAAACTTAGAGCAGCATACATGAAGAATTGCTACAAACCAATCCTTGGATTGATAACTAAAAGAAGAAGAGATTGCATATAAAACTCTCGTGTATCCTGACTGTACTGTACTGTTGCACTGCGTGGGGCCTGAAATGCAAAGGATTGATTACAAGTTTTGAGAAAGTACAGAGAAGAACTGCTCACTTTCTGACCACTTGCTATAGTCCTTATAAAAGCATCACTGACTTGGGCTCAATTGTCTGGCAAACAAGAAGTGCTGTTTCAAATCGAATATATTGACAGACACCCAAAAAGCCAATTTCATCGACGACTGTGGAAAAATATTTTGCAAACCAACGTATTTGAATTCCAGCAATAAGGGAGATAACATTGGAAAAATAAGGTACCGCAGTGATGCTTCATTCATGCTGTTACTGATTGGAATACACAGAAGATAAATTAATTTTGGCACGAAGCACCTTCTCCTATCCACAATTTTGAGTATCAGGTAGCTGTAAATGTAGAAGAGGGTCATATCGAAATTACTACAGCAGGTGAACATTACTGAAGTGCAGTAATGATCATTTCTACTTCTAATCTTTATCTTATTATGCCACATCGACAGTCTGTCTGTTGTTAGCAGAAATTTATACAAAAAGTTATCTGAGAAGTTCTCAAACCAGATCACAAATGGCAATGCTATCAGCAAACAGTGAAACTTTTACAAAAAATTGGTTATCCTCACTCTGTACAAACAAATATAAGTTTCTTCCATCTTTCTGCAAATTTATCATTGCAGCATATAATAGTGTATAGAGTATCCAGTGGTTGGGGCCCAGGATTTTGCTGACCAACCTTGTATATCCAATCTGGACTTATGGCTGAAGGCCATCCCTAGAGTCAGCAAAGATTTAATTTTTATTCTCCAGTTGTTATATTTCTGGTTATTTATATTTTTCCTTGCAGTCCGGCTCAGGGGAGCAGTGATCAATGTGGGTTTAAATCCTGCACCAGTGTTTGGTAAGTATGCTGTGATCATGCGGAATATACACCCACAGTGAAACATGCAACCCATGTGCTGGAATGTGATAGTTATTTAATATTTCTCAATATGGCATGATGAAGTACACTATTTAAGATGAAGTTTTAATCATTTAGTACTTCATCACATAAACATACCGTCTTTAAACCACTCATATCATTCTGGCAGTTTCAAAGTTATGACATGGCACAATTGGCGGACTCTGTGCTGGTAGATTTATTTCCACTTAAATGTTTTTTGGGGTTCCACTCAAATGATAGTCGTATGGTGACAAATCTGAACCTATACTGTCCAGCATAGTTCTTCTAATTTTGCCTTAATAGCAATAGCAGTGTGGGTCCAAGTGCTATCTTGCAGAAGCAGGATACTGAGGATTGGAATTTTGCATCTTTTGGACTTGTAAGCATCTCTACCCTCACTCAGGAGTTTAATATGCAGCACTGGACATCTCATCGTTCAAGAAAGAAATAGGTGTTAACAACACCGTATACAGCTTTAAACGAAGATGGTAGAACCTTGTTATAATACAAATTAATTTTTTGACTTCAACAGAGCTGCTTTCTGACATTCACAGAATATACATCACTCTTACACTCAGCTTCTAAAGATTATCATTATCAAACTGTGCATGCAATGTGTTCAGAATTTCTGTTCCTTTAACACCAATGTATATTAGAAATTTAATAATTATGGGTTGCACAATGAACACATGAACCTCGTTCTCACCATTTGTGAAAATAGTTAAAAAAATTCTCTAGGATTAAGCATGTGTCAGTAGGCTACTTGATACTAAAAAAAACTATGAAAGTTTAATTGACAATGATAGAGCAAGTTTTAAGGATACCAAAAATCAAATCTGTATGTCGAATACGAGTTCAAAATGTATTATTTATAATAAAGTAAAAACGGCCATTAGTCATGTGATGTAGAACACAAATCGGCGTGTGATGTCGCAACTGATATTCACTGGGACGTATTACTTTAATAATCAGATCTGATTATTCAATTAATAAATAATTGATTGTAGGTGTGGTTCTCAACTGAACTAGTCATTCACATATATCAAGGTCAAACATCAATGACAATGGAAACATACATTGAATTTATTTACTTTATAAATAGGAAAATATTATTTTATACATCGGAAATTGGAACAGTTGCAAGGATCTTTACGAATTCTTTAATTGGGAGCTCACTTGTCACTTTGTGACAAATGCGCACGGAGAAGTTACCATAGGGTCAAGCTGGACAGGCAGTGCATAGTGTGACACCGAGACGAGGAGAGCAGGGACGATCAGCACTGTGATAGGTCCGCTGTCCCCAACTGTTCCCACCGTCTCACCCCAACTGGCTGCCTAATCCTTGGGAAAGCCACTCTTGCCCACATCTGCTCCTAGCGCTGAGTGTCCATTGCCACCTCCATCAGCTCACATATCCGCTCATCCAGGGCGTGGCATTACTTCGTACATCTTCTATTGGCCCCACGTAATAAAAAACATTTAACAATTTATTACAAAACTGTTATTTCTTACCATCTGGCATTCATGGCTCCAGGCCACAAGGCGTTTGGCAGATAAGGCCCTACTGACACTTTACGGCTTTGGTTTAAATGAGGTCTTTCATTCTTTCAAATAGCCAAAGAGATGTTTTTACAGTGCCATTATTGAGAAAACTGTGTCCATTATTTCAAACCAAACTGCACTGCGCTAGGGCATCTCCATCATCCAAAAAATTAATGATGATAACATTATGAGACACTCGGGCACTCGGTGTTTGAATAGCAACCGGACCACACTACATTGTCATCTTTATTACTCCATTATCCTTTCTCATATGTAACAATTAAGGCCAGTAAATGTTCTTCGCAATAACCTTGTTGGCCGTGAAGTGTTTAATCAAATTAAATTTATTTACAGAAATTAATATGAATTATGGCAATATTTAACCTTTAATAATCTCACTGCATTTACTGTTGCTGGTGTACGTTGAGCATTGCTGAATGGAACTTTTCAGCGCATGTGGTGCCAATTCTTAGTGAACTCAGTTTTCCCCCCTGCTGATCGACCTCGCAGTTTTTTGTTTTAGCTCTCCTGCTTCTGAGGGCGGTTATACCCTCCACAACGGCAATATCAGCGTCGTTACCACCCCCCTCCCAAGTCGACATCAACATCATTTGTTAAGCTTTTTTTTTTTTTAGCTCTACTGTCCTTCAAGAATTTCAAAAGCTCATGTGAGATTTCTGTCATCTCCCCCTCCCCCTTCGTGGAGATTTGGTGAGATTTCGCTGGACCTCTCCCCCCATTTCACCTCACATAATTAATAGACCCCCCCCAGTTACGTTCTTAGCACCAAACGGTGATTCCTGCACGGCAAAATTCTGCAAGCGTTAAAACTTCCTTGAAAGTATGTTTACTCAAAAAGTGAAAAGGAAATTTTGTGCTGAAAAGTGCACATATTGTCATATAGTTAAGCAAAGTTAAGGTATAATTAATTATTTCTCGCTCATCATCATCATTATTCTTCAGCTTCAATCTCCTCGGTACTGGTCACGAACACTCCACTTCTTCCTGTCCATGATGATTGATGTTTATGAACAGTCTTCTATATCCTTCTTGGTTTGGTCTATCCATTTCTTTTTGGGCCTTCCCACACATCTTTTACCTTGGATGTTTATATTAAAGTAGGCCTTTGCTCTTCTTTCTTCCTCCATCCTTTGGACATATCCATACCACATCAGGTGAGAACACTGTAAGGATTTTGCTACACTGATATTTATACCGGCCTCTTCACGATTGATTTCATTCCTTATTTTGTCCTTTCGTGTTCTCTGAAGCATGGTACGCAAAAACTTCATTTCAGTCGCTTCAAGTCTACTATTGTCTCTTCTGGATAGGATACATGTTTCTAGTGCATAATTATTAGATTTTGAATAGTGTATGTACACTTTCTGGGCACTTTGTTGTCCCACACCAAAGTTCTCACCTGGTTATACAAGACTGCTGAATTATTATTTCTGTTTTTAATCTCACTGCCAAGATATTTGAATTGGTCAACATTTTGTAGTTGTTTATTGTTTAGGTAAGTATTCACATTGGAAGTCCCCGTACCTGTCGCCATGACTACCGTCTTACTCTGGCTGATTTTCAGCCCATACACCTCAAACAGCTTGTTCCAAGCCTCCAACTTCTCTTGCGTTTCTTCTGCTTTTTCACCCCAAATCATGACATCAGCAGCAGAGACTAGGGCTTTTGTTTCTTTCTCAGTATTTCACATAAAACTTAAGTATCAGAGGATAGATATCAGAAACTTGCATATCCAAGAAAAGAGATGTTGTTATGAGCTGAAATTTGCTATAGAGGATCAATATATTAGCAGAGGTAATAATTAAGTTGAAAATGTTATTTACCATGACCAATGGAGACAGTGGGTTAGTTGCAAGCATTCATTGTGACAGTCTACCAATTAAAGACATTTTTACCAAGCGTGGTGGTGTAACGGCTAACATTCTGGCCTCACATTCGGGAGGACGGTGGTTCGAATCCCCGTCCAGGCATCCAGATTTGGGTTTTCTATGGTTTCCCAAATCACTCCAGGCAAATGCTGGGACGCTTCCTTCAAAAGGCCATGGCTGAATTCCTTCCCATTCCTTGCCCCCCATCCTTTCCCGTCTCTAAAGACCTCGCTGTTAGAGAGACGTTAAGCAGATAAAAAAAAAAGACATTTTTACGGATCAACAGTGCATTCTAACAGTAGCGACATTGTGAAAATTACTGATATATTTTGGATGGCATTACTAATTTGCTAAATGGGTTATGTACTACTATGCATTTAAATTATGAAGCAAATCATATAGCTCAGAGGTTGCGAACCAAAATCTATTAAAAATGTTTTTATTTGTTTTGAACCAGAGGTCAAAAATCTGTTCTCTCAACAGTGCTGCAGACTGTTAGCTTTGCCAGTATCTGGTGGCCACAGAGTTCACATATTCAGCCAGCTGCCTGAAGGATGAGAGAATAACTACAGATCTCAGGTCAGGCTCTGTGGAATATGCACAGATTGATGTGTTGCCATTTTTCTCAGTGGCTCCATATCTTGCCTAACAGTGAAGCTCCTAACTACCAGAATCCCATTCTGCATTTGCTCAGATCTTGCAGCCTGGAAGGCTGCCAACTCATTGGATGATGACTTGTGGAACCAGATCAGTCTCCAACAGCATATCACACTGGTTGGACAGTGGCACAGCACCAGCCTTCCGACTTCTGAGCTTATATGACTGTCTCCGCTTGCACCTATGCCAGCCACCGAGAGGCAACCACCGCATAACATTCTCTCTCTCCACCTGGGATGTAGGTTTGACTAACAATAACGGTGAAGCTGTGACCCTCTCATATCTGCTACAACCTCAGATGGCAACTTCTAGCTGTGTTACTTTTATCAACAAAGCAGCAAGCTTTATGTGCAGACCAGCCACCTCAACATGCATCTTCACACATCAAATACTGTACCTACACATCCCTACCATCTTTTTTTTTGGAAACAAAGCCTCAATAGAGAAACTGTTGAACAGATGAATTTCCAATGCTTACTGCAGCACTCTGATGTTGCACACATAGCTTTATGGCCACAAATAGTAAAGTCTATATATATAAAAATAATAATTAAAAAACCATAAAGTGAAGAAAATCAATGAGAGCAAGTAAGAATCAGCATGAGACCAAAGAATTTCAAGTCTAGGAACTAACTGGATTAATTAATTGAAAAAACATAAAACCTAAGGAATTCTACAGCAAATACGACGTTGTCACAGAAAATATGCAAAGATTAAGGTAAGTGAAGATACAGTATTGAAAGATAAGTATGACACAAAATACAGCAATTACTCAGCAGTTGCATTATTACATGCTAAAGCTACACACTGTCAACACTAGAAGATTAAATTAAACTAAGATAAATGTAATGATAAAACTATACTAATGCTGTTATGCATCATTGGACAACTATTGATGTACATACTCTGAGATTATACTAAACTGGGCTATCATTCTTAATGATCATTCGACAGGAACTGCGTGCAATAACTTCAAACAGTAGTAGATTTAACCATTATTTAATTACTTGTTACAAAGCATGATATTATATTTTTAACATAAAACTACTTAACAGATTTTAAGTATTTTCCTTTCCTACTCAGTGATGGCTACCATGAGGTTTGCTGAAGCTACAAATGGCTTTAACCTCTCTTAAATCCAAATGTGAATATCGTTTTTGCTGAAAATATATGATAATAGCTGATATGGTTGTTCTTGAAGCCTTTTTTTGCAATGGCTTCTTCAGTGAAATATGGAATCAACATTTTTAACAGCTTATAGATTCTGATGAGGGATAAAATTGGTTGATAATGTGATGCTTTAGCTTAATTTTATCCTGGTTTATAATTTTTGGATGTTTTGAAGAGCATAAGATTAAAAATATGAATCTGTACTTTCCAGAAACGCTGAGTGAGTGATATTTTCATTTTCTGAAAGAGTTATTTTGTATTTAGTATCAGCTCAGCATACTTTTTGCAGAATCCTGGCATATTCCCTTTCCAAAATACCATGTGGAATGTATCTTTCAGCATGCAACATGTGGAAACTGACCATAATTAGTAGGAGGTTTTGAAATGGACTTAATACTGTTCCAGAGTTTTTGCCCCATTTTGCAAACTGAATTTTCCAGTGTAATGATGGTTCTGAAGTAGTAAATAGGATTTCAGTTCCATAAT
The DNA here is from genome assembly GCA_031002005.1 of Vandiemenella viatica. Classification (NCBI taxonomy): domain Eukaryota; kingdom Metazoa; phylum Arthropoda; class Insecta; order Orthoptera; family Morabidae; genus Vandiemenella; species Vandiemenella viatica. Next base: position 381,611,113 of record CM061921.1, read on the forward strand.
GGATGATGACTGTACCTGACTGTGTTGAATAGATTTAATGACCTTGTGTTCCCAACAGTGCCACATCTTTCTAAGAATGGAGTTAATTTCATAAAGTCTGTTACAACTATTGTTGAATATTGGCTACAGAAGTGCCCAACAATTTAATTATGGAGCATAGGCAAATGTTCCACATTGCTGGCTGTTTCTGAAATTGCAGAAAATAAAACACTCCCATTACTTTATTGCTACACCCACCGCTTTTATTTATATCACCCTAAAGTGTTTGAACTTGCTGTGTGCCATCATGTCCATTTTATATCTTCTTTAATGAGAAGAAATGAAAGTTATTTTCTTGTTTTCCTTCAATACAGAAACAGAAGACGATGACCACTTGGTAGCATGTTTGTTGATGGTTTTTGTGGCAGTATCCATTCCAAAACTAGCTCGCAATGAAAATTCATTTTACCGGGCATCTTTGGAGGGACATGCAAATAACATTCACTGCATGGCATCGGCTGTTAATAATATTTTCGGTGCTCTCTTCACAATTTGTGGCCAAGGAGACATTGAAGATAGAATGAAAGAATTCCTTGCTGTAAGTAAATTTTTTTTTGTTATAATCTATTTTGACTTTTAAAAAATGCTTATTAAAGAAAAGTAACTTTTGATTTATTTATTTATTTATTTATTTATCAATCTTGTTCCATGGATCCCTGCTGAGGAAATACCTCTGGGATGTGAAACATGTCATTGTTGATACATATACACATAATATGAGTCATATCATAGTAAATATATATATATACATATTTTACAAATACAAGAAATAATAAACATACATTTTTGCAACTGAGTTTTGCAAACGTCATAATGAGTACAATTAATTATTTTCTTCAAATTCTTGAATGGAGTAGAAGGAGTTGCCAATAAGATAATCTCTAAGTTTTTGTTTGAATACATCTTTATTATCTGAAAGCTGTTTTATACGATTAGGTAGTTTATTAAACAGATGTATCCCAGAATAATTAACTCCTCTTTGTACTAATGACAGAGATGTTTGTGTTTTATGCAAGTTATTTCTGTTTCTTGTATTGAAACTGTGTACCTGTGAATTAGGTGTAAACAGGTTAAAATTTTCTATGACAAAGCTCATGAGAGAATATATATACTGAGAACACATTGTAAGAATATTGAGTTTCTTAAAGAGTTGTCTGCAAGAAGTTCTTGGTTTTACCCTACACAGAAACCTAATAGCTCTTTTCTGTGCTATGAAAACTTTTTTACTTTGTGAAGAGTTTTCCCAAAAAATTATGCCATATGACATTACTGAATGAAATATGAGTAGTACACCTGTTTCATTAATTCTAGATCTGCTGTTAGAGAAAGTGTTCGTATTGCAAAGGTGGCACTACTTAACTTTGCCAGTAGTGTAGTGATATGATCATGCCAACAGAGTTTCTGATCTATTTTAATACCAAGAAATTTTATACTCTCTGTTTCTAAGATTGTGTTGTTTTTATAGTTTATACATATATCTGGCTGTGCATAGTTTTTTGTTTTAAACCTAATATAATGTGTTTTTTTCAAAATTTAATTTTAATGAATTTGCCTTAAACCAATTTGCTACTACTCTAAGTACTTCATTTACATTAAATTCTATAGTACTGTTTGGTGTTTTACGCACAGTCAGGTTAGTGTCATCTGCAAATAAAACACTCTTAACTTTGTCGGATAAATTTCCAGGAAGGTCATTGATGTATAACAGAAAGAGGAGGGGACCTAAGACAGAGCCTTGTGGAATTCCATGTTTTATTTTCTCCCAGTCTGATGAAGCATCTTTACTTATTTTAGAATCAAAAATTGAAACTTTTTGCATTCGGCTTTCAATGTATGATTTAAACCATTTACCTGCGGTCCCAAAAATACCATAGTATTCCATTTTTTTCAAAAGTAATTCATGATTTACACAGTCAAATGCTTTTGCAAGATCACAAAATATTCCTACAGGATTCATTTTATTATTCAGTTCCTCAAATGTGTTATTTAAAAATGAATATATAGCCATTTCTATGGATGATCCTTTTTTGAACCCAAATTGTGAATATATAGCAGTGTTCACAAGTTTTAAACAAGAATTATGAAATATATTTCCAGACAGAATTTTTATGGCCTAACCATGTTGACTTTATAATGATATAAGGATAGGTGTAGTTTATAGATACTCGAAACAAACCATGATCCAATTAATGTGTGAACTTTTCACTCCCACTTCCAGATTAAAAATAACATGTCACTGGAATGCTAAAACAGCAGTTTTTGTTTGACTACTATTTAATAATTTCTAATAGGATTTTGAAAATAGGTTTCTCGTTACATTGCTTCTACATAATCTTGACGGATGTTCAGCCAGATGTGATGGCTGTACAGAAAGTAACATACATTTTGAAATTAGAAATCTACCAAATAAGAAAAGCCATTTTACTATATATATTTGAAAGGGACAATCTTAAACTATTTTTCTACATAGTCACCATTTAAATTGAGGCAGTTATCATAATGATGGAAGGTTTTCAATTCCGTCCCTGTAGAAATTTGCCACCTTAGATTTCAATCACTGGCGTACACCGGTATGTAGCTCTGCGTCACTGTCTAAGCCCTGTGTTGTGAGCCAGGTCTTCATTGCTGGAAGAGGTGGTAATCACTGAGCGCCAGATCCAGACTGTACGGTGGATGATCTAACACTTCCCATCCAAAACCAACCAATAGCTGTTGGGTATGATTAGCGACGTGTGGATGTGTGTTATAAAAAAAGCAACACTTTTGAGCTCAGTTTTGTATCTATCTCCTTAGTTTTGTCAATGTTTCACAATATCTTTCTGAGTTAATTGTTGTGCCATGTTCAAGGAAATCAACCAGAAGCACTCCCTTAGCATCCCAAAACACAGTTGCCATAATCTTTCTGGCCGACAATGTTTGCAAGCATTTTACTGGTTTTCTGGAATGACTCATATGACCTTATTGCACAGACTGTCTTTTTGGCTCACATTTGACATACTTTACCCATGTCTCATATCCCATTACGACACGGTCGAGAAGTTTGTTACCATCCTTGTAGACTTCAAGGAAATTCAGCGGTGCAACAAGACACTGTTTTTTCTGGCCTTTCATCAAAATTTTTAGCACCCATCTTGCACAAAACTTGTGATAACCAACCTTCTCAGATACAATTTCATGCAGCAAAGTTCATGAAATTTAGAGGAAATAAAGCGAAATTTCCATAAACATAAAACGACAATCTTCATGAACTTTATCATTGATTTTCATTATCAGTTCAAGAGTCACAAGGCTAAGCCAACTGCTGCAGTCCTCATCATGAATATTGGTGTGGCCAATTTTATACTGAATGCACCACTTCCTCAATCTGCCTTCACACGCTATTCTGTCTCCATACACCTCCCAACGTTGCCGATGAATTTCAATTGGTTTTTTGTTTTTCCCAGTAAAAACCTAATAACTGAACACGTCTCAAAACTCACAGAATTTTCTATTCAAGTACACATTTCAATAATTCACAAGGTATAAAAATCACAGTCCACATGATACTGTGAGTTGGTGAGTTGGTGAGTACTGAGTGTAGAAAGTTTTTGACGCCATTTCCACTCATCTCCACGCTAGGCACAAGTGTAAGTTACTTCCTATATAGCTTTCGTAATTTCACTACTTCACCTGTTGAAGGCAGCAGAGTCACTGTTGAAAACCCTGTGTTGAAATTATCCAGCTGAACACCGGTAAAGATTATGCAGGAATAAAGTTCTTCATAAATAGTGAATTTATGTAGAATTTTGAAATCTTTTTGGTTTTATCTCCGTACTTACAGTTTTTGTATCATAGATGCATTAATATTTAATTAATTTAAATGATGATTTAATTGACACTCAAGAGAAAAAAATAACACAGTCACACAAACAATTAGAACAAATTTATCTCAAAGCAATGTGGGCATAGTAAGTATTTATACTCAGTTTCTGTTTTTTGGTGTTTGATTGTTCAAAATTTCTGATTTACTTTTCCAGTGAACTCAAGTGAGTAATTTTGGGAGAAATTTAGTTATGTTTGATGGTGTAGAGCATAATAAAACCTAAAAATTGCAGCACCATGAAACAATTGTACCTTACCTTACTGAAATGACTGTTCATTAGTTATAACATGAGGTACGAGGCATGTTTTTTAAGTAAGTACCGTTATGAAATTAAAAAAAGACGTGCAAATATATCTCAATAATTTTATTTTTACATGAAAGCCTGTACCTTACTCTACTTTTCTACATAATTCCCTTCAATATTGAGGCACTTGTCATAACATAGTACCAGTTTTTGAAAACCCTCCTCATAGAAGTCTGCCGCCTGACTTGTTAACCACTGCATCACAACTGTTTTGACTTCGTTATCGTCTTCAAGACGCTGACCGCCCAGGTGTTTCTTCAAGTGCAGGAACAGATGGTAGTCACTGGGCGCCAGATTAGGGCTGTATGGAGGATGATCTAGAGTTTCCTATGGAAAAGATGTGATGAGATCTTTGGTCTGATTAGCCACATATGGATGGGCATTGTCATGCAGCAAAACGATTGACGGCGCAGATTGTTCAATGTCTCACAATAAGCTGCTGCATTGACTGTCTCATTACGAGGCAGAAATTCCACAAGCAATGCTCCTTTTCTGTCCCAAAAAACTGTGCACATGATTTTCCGGGCAGAAGTCGTTCGCTTGAACTTCACTTTTTTGGGTGAATCTGAATGCCGCCATTCCATGGACTGTTGCTTTGATTCAGGTGTGACGTAGGCCACCCATGTCTCATCGCCCGTAACAATTTGGCTTAAGAAATCATCACCATTGTTGTGGTACCGCTCAAGGAAAGTCAATGCACTGCCTAAACGTTTGGTTTTGTGCACATCCGTTAACATTTTCGGTACCCAACGTGAGCACAATTTTCGGTAATTCAAGTGCTCGGTCACAATGCCATACAAAACACTACGAGAAACATTAGGAAAGTCATCACACAAGGAGGAAATCGTAAAGCGTCGGTTTTCTCTCATCTTCTGCACCAAACTTTCATTAACGACCGAAGGACGCCCACTCCGTTGTTCATCATGCACATTTTTGCGGCCATCTTTAAATGATCTCACCCACTTTCTCACCATTCCATCACTCATAATGTTTTGTCCGTAAACTGCACAGATCTCACGATGAATATCGATCGGTTTTAGGCCTTTAGCACAAAGAAATCTTATAACAGCCCATACTTCACAGTCGGTGGGACTCACGATTATCGGAGGCATCTTAAACACTCAGTGAACTATGTAAACAAGGAAGAATTAGACTGTAATGGTGTCAGTGCGTCGGCAAGAGATGCAGGTACCCAGTGTGCATGCGCGGAGCGCCGACCGTAGCTCTGCAGCCACGGTGTAACAAAACGGTACTTACTTAAAAAATACGCCTCATAAAAATCAGAACCTTAGGATACCTACATGCATACATTATGGTACTGAATTTTGGAAGCTCTGAATGGTGTTCTGTGGAACTTCTTGCAAGACTGCTTCTGTGTATATCCAAAGTTAAATGTTACTTACTGCTAGAGGACTTTGATGATGCAATTAAAAATAGAGTATGTACCATACATGTTCAATAAATAATATGTCTAGTGAACATCCAGACCTGAGACATAACAGTTTCTCCTGTACTCCAAACAAGTCTTACCTCCACATTGTGGTGAGACATTATTTAGGTGGAAAAAACACAAGGAGTGCTTTGCAGAAAATGTTTAATCGGATCTTGTGTTTGCCCAGGAAATCACTGTAAAATGCATTCTTAGATGAGGCTATGTTAAAGTAGGACTCATCTGAAAACACAGCCTATTGCCAGTCGGCATCTGTTTGCAATCACAAGCCCATTGTAGCGTGAGACATTGATGACTCATTCACTACAAACTGGTATGTGTGGTAGCTCCTAAGGACTCAGTGGGAAGCATGTGGGAGCATGGTTATAAAGAGCATGTAGCTATTTTAAATTTATTTTCTTGTCTGTATAATATTGCAGTTGCACACACAAGAAATCAGTACACATTTGAAACTTATTTATTTTATCGTTAAACTTGCTCCTCGCTATAGAAGCAAGTTTTCGAACACTTCGTCTCCTCAGATTGCAGGTTTCTGTACAATTAAAGGTAGGAAAAAAATCGTAAATGTTATTTTTTAATCCAGATTAATACTTCAATACAATTCATGCGCCATCACTCGTGTCAGTGATACTCTTACTATATCTCGTCAGAGAGCTTATATTAACACTGTTAGTTCTGTGAATTAAATAAATTACACTAAAAGGCATTATGCCTGTTCTATTACAAGCAAGCCTTGTTCAAACATTTTATTGCAAGAATCATGGTCAACGATTGAACTTATAGTGAATATCACAAATAATATAATACAATATAATACATAAGAAACTTCGATCTTGCAGATTATGATCTTAATGAATCCTGTAATCACAAATAATATAATACATAAGAAGACTTCGATCTTGCAGATTATGATCTTAATAAATCCTATAATCACAAATAATATAATACATAAGACAGTGCAATAACAACCAGGTTAAGCCATGAGAATATCCCTCATCACAATATCTCCACTTGTATTAAACATCCAAACAGAAAACCTTACGCACTAGGAAAAGTGATATAACAGGGCAGGCTCTCACCAATTTACCATCATGTAACAAATCTACATCTAGTATCAAACACAATTTGTACAGAGGAGGCAAAATACACCAAAAACGAAGAGGAATCAGTTTACCTCAGCGTCCTTCAATTTAACCTAAGAATCAAGTTCTTACCAAAAGGTTCTGACACACTATAGTGTGTGCACACCGGCGCATAAGTCGTTACCACTCACACCCACTGATAAGGTGGCGGGAACGATTAGCACCACATATCGGGGAATTTTGTCCGTTCCCGTAACACAATTAACAAGAACGCAGTAAGTGACACACTTTGTAGTTGGAGTCATCAGGAATTCTATCCCGAATACCCAACAGGGCTAGAAAATGGCAATTTATCGCCTCGAAGTCACCACCAGCCCCGACCACTACCGTACTCCAGAATCAGCGGAAAACGCTCACAGACACGAGGCGCAGCAGAGGACTTCCTACGATTAATGCGAGCGAGGAACGGTCTCGGTGTAATCACAAATCCACCTCAAGTAGTACTTCCAGGCTGCCTGGACAAATAACAAGAGCTCGCTATACCAGCGGGCCTCTAACGTCGCAGTCCCTGGAGGAAGGTATTGGGCCCAACGAATCAAGCCGCTGCTGCTGGCCGACTCGCCTCCCGGTCTCGTGTCCCCCTATTATATCAGCTCATTCAGCCGGAAGAGGGCACCACCGGGCCACAGCGCTCTCTCACGGTCAAAACTAGCACGCGGGCTCAGCATCAGAAGATGATCGTGGGTGGGGAACATAAATAAATGCGAGCCGAGCACGGCTCACAAACAGTGTGTGAAACGAGTCCTCTGTGAATCAAATGGCACCAAATTACTATTACTATTACTCTGTGATTTACTAAAAGTGTTTGGCGGAGGGTGCATTGGACCTATCAGGAAAGGTAATGGTTTGGAAGGGATATACGGGATATGGCAGGTGGCGCCCATGGGCTATTGTGAGGAACTGTCCCAGCATTCGCCTGGAGCGATCTAGGGAAACCATGGAAAACCCAGATCAGGATGGTAGCAGACAGTGCCACGTCTCTTAAAGTGCTCTACCACTGTTCTATAACTTGGAGTGACAATGAAAAGTCCATTATTACCATAAAAAGACTGCATTTCATCATACACATTGTGTAATGTATGGCTTGATTTTCTTTGGTTAACTGCCTCAATGTTACTGTAATAGGCAACAGTATGTTATGAAAATACTTATTTATGCAGGCCAATAGTATTTTCATGCTCAAAATTTGCATTTTTATATATATATATATATATATTTTGCCCTTTATCAACCACACACAGTGATTGGCGGAGATATTTCTAAATGATTAATTACTTGTTTTGTTCCTGAACAGTGCTACATTGCCGTTCAGATGGTGCTACTGGCCCCAGTCACCTTGCAATTCTGCTCATTTGCATGTCTTACTCTATTTTGCATTTCTTATAACTTTTAAGTGATTATTGGCATTCTTTTATGCTGTGATCTTTTTTTCTTTTTTAAAAAGAGACTTGTTTCTTAAAATATTTTCTTCTAAGATTAAGTTTTGTATGAATTTTCCAGCTTGCTTCATCAAGTTTATTACGTCTTGGTCAAGAAGCTGACAAAGAGGCTATTAAAAATCGAGAGTCTGTCTACCTGCTTCTGGATCAGGTAGGTAGCTCATTTTTAATTTTTATAACAGTTCTGTCAAAGTCCCTTGATTTCAGGTAACAGAAGGTTTTAGTGCAATGATTTTTTTTTGCTGTCATCAGTCTTTCGACTGGTTTGATGCAATCCTCCATCCCTTCCTATCCTGTGCTAACCTCTTAATTTCTACATACCCCTTACAGCCCACGTCCTCAATTATCTGCTTCATATATTCTAATCTCTGTCTTCCTCTACAGTTCTTACCTTCGACTGTTCCCTCCACTAACAAATTAACCAATCCTGCATGCCTCAAAATATGACCTACCAGCCTGTCTCTTCTTCCTGTAAGCTTCTTCCATAAACTTCTTTTCTCACCCATCATTTCCAAAACTCGTTCATTTCTTACTTTGTCTGTCCACCTAATTTTCAGAATTCTTCTGTAGCACCACATTTCAAATGCTTCAAGTTTCTTTCTTTCCGGTATTCCTAAAGTCCATGTTTTGCTACCGTAAAGTGCTGTGCTCCACACATAGAGTTTTAAGAAGTTCTTTCTAATTCCTAGATCAATATTTGAAACTAAAAGGTTTGTCTTTTTCATGAAGGCTCTTTTTGCTAGTGCTATTCTGCTTTTAACATCATTCCTGCTTCGGCCATCGGTTGTAATTTTACTTCCTAAGTAACAGAATTCTCTTACTTCTCCTGTTGCATCCGATCCTATTTTTATATTTAATCCACTAGTATTGAAATCATTTATGATACATTTCATCACTTTTGTCTTTCTTTAATTTATATTCAGTCCAAAATCTTCCTTCAGTAATTTGTTCATGCCATTCAGTAACTTCTCAATACCCTCAATAGACTACAGCCTTGTCTCACACCCTTTTTAACTGATGCATGTCTCTCGTGATTCTCTACTTTTATTATAGCCACCTGATTCTTATATAGTTTATAGAGTATTCTTCTATCTCGATACTTTAGACCTGACTTCTTTAAAATTTTGAACATGTTGTCCCACCTAACATTATCAAAAGCTTTTTCTAAATCAACAAATGCCATAAAAGTATCTTTGTTTTTCTTGATCCGCCCTTCAAGTATTAATCTTAAAGACAGAATTGCTTCCCTTGTACCACGATTTTTCCTAACCCCAAACTGATCTTCACCTACTATCTCTCCTACTACCCTTTCCATCCTTCTGTATATTATTCTGGTCAATAATTTTGAAGCATGTGTTGTTAGACTAATGGTGCGATAATTCTCACATTTATCGGCTTGTGCTTTCTTTGGAAGTGTGAAGATGATATTTTTATTAAAATCAGTTGGAATTTCTCCTTTTTCATAACTTTTTGATATCAGCTTGAATAATCTTTCAATTCCTTCCTCTCCTAGGGATTTAAGAAGTTCTGCAGGGATCTCATCAATTCCAACTGCCTTATTTGCTTTCAAGTCATTCAGAGCTTTATTAAATTCTGTCCTCAAAACAGGATCTCCTAAGTCATCAATGTCGACATCGCCTTCCTTTTCCATTACACTATTGTTCGAGTTGTCCCCAACATACAGTTTCTCAATGTATTCTTTCCATTGGTTAGCTCTATCTTCTGAGCTTAAAAGAGGTTTCCCATCGGCAGCTTTAATGTTCATACCTCTTTTCTTCATTTCTCCAAAATTCTGTTTGATCTTTCTATATGCAACATGTACTTTACCTACGACCATTTCCTTTTCTACTTCTTCACATTTTTCTTGTAGCCATTTTTCTTTTGCTATTTTGCATTTCCTATTTATTTGATTTCTAAATTGCCTGTACTGCTCTCTTCCTGTTTCATCTTGAGTATTTTTGTACCTTCTCCTCTGATCCATCAGCTTCAAAATTTCTTCTGTAATCCCAGGGTTTTGGGCAGCTTGTTCCCTAAAGCCTAATGTTTCTTTACCAGTTTTCATTATTTCGGTCTTTAATGCATTCCATTCGTCCTCGGTTGAATTCCTTTCAGAGTTACTTCTTAGACCTATATGGTGTATACCAAAAGTAGTAGGACTGATTAAAAAAAATATATATAATGAAGATATGTTTACAATTCCTTAATCCTTTTCGAAATAGCATCCTTGGGCAGCCACACACTTAAAATTACACTGCTGCCATTGGCCGTACGCCTTCTGGAAGTCAGATTTGGGGACGCTGTTGAGAGCCCTCGTCGATGCTGCTTGAATGTCCTGAATCGAGTCAAACCACTGTCCCTTCAGCTGCCTTTTCATCCGTGAGAATAATAATAATAAAAAAATGTCAGTTGAAGCCAGATTGGGACTGTAGGCGGGGTGCAGCAACGTGGCAACGCCGAATTGGGCCAACAGTTGCCTTCCACGCCCTCCCGTGCAACGAAGACTTGCATGAACAAATCAAAGATCAAGACAATGCTCATCGTGTTTTTTGACCATCGCGGGGTGATTGATAAGGAGTTCGTTTCCCCTGGGGAAACTGTCAATTCGAACTTTTACGTGCAAGTGCCAGCCTGCCTGCAAGACCGAGTGAATCGCGTCCGACCAGTCATCTCCGCCAACTGGACTCTGCATCACGACAATGCGCCGTGTCAAGGCGCGCCGCCATGAGGCAACTGTTGGCCCGATTCAACATTGCCTCATTGCTGCACCCCGCCTACAGTCCTGATCTGGTTCCATCTGACTTTTTTTACACACACGTATGAAAAGGCAGCTGAAGGGACAGCGGTTTGACTCTATTCAGGACGTTCAAGCTGCATCGACGAGGGCTCTCAATAGCGTCCCCGAATCCGACTTCCAGAAGGCGTACGGCCAATGGCAGCAGCGTAATTTTAAGTGTGTAGCTGCCCAATGGTGCTATTTCGAAGAGGATTAAGGAATTGTAAACATATCTTCAATAAATTTTTTCTAAAATATCAGTCCTACTACTTTTGATATACGCCATGTAAGTCTACCATTTCTGCAAATTTTTCTCTTGTGCTAGATTGTTTCAGTTTATTCACTTCCAGTCTGTTCTGTTTACACTGCTTCCTTATTCGCTTAAATTTCACCCTTCACTTCATTATTATCAAATTATGGTCAGAGTCTATGTCTGCTCCTGGGTACGCTTTACAGTCTAGAACTTGATTCCTGAATCGCTGTTTGACCATGATATAATCTAACTGATATCTGCCTGTATCCCCAGGATGTTTCCAGGTTTATATTCTTCTTGCATGGTTCTTAAATAGCGTGTTTACCACTACTAGCTTATATCTTTCACAAAATTCTAGCAACCTGCTTCCTCACTCATTTCCTTCTCTTAGACCAAAACTTCCTACAGTATTCCCCTTTTTCCTTCACCCACTATTGCATTCCAATCACCCATGATTATTAGATTTTCCTCCTCCTTCACAAATTGGATTAATTCTTCAATTTCAGCGTATATTTTTTCTATTTCTTCGTCATCTTCCTGTGACGTTGGCATATACACTTGTACTAATGTGGTTGGGATGGGCTTAGTTTCTAACCTCGTCAAAATAATCCTGTCACTAAACTGTTCATAATAACCCACCCGTTTCCCTACTTTCTTGTTCATTACAAATCCTACACCAGTGACTCCATTAACAGCTTGTGTGCTAATTATCCTGTGTTCCCCAGACCAGAAATCCTGTGCGTCCTTCCATTTAATCTCACTAATTCCAACAACATCTAACTTAAGTTGCTCCATCTCCCTTTTTAAGTTTTCTAACCTACTTGCCCTATTCAGACTTCTAACATTGCACGCTCCGACTCGTAGAATGTTTCTATCCATTCTGATGGCTCATACAAATTTAAAACAATAAACATGGTTATACAACCATAACATTAGCACTGAGTTGATTCTCTCACAAAGAAAAGTAGAAAAAGTGATTGTCTCATTAGTATTATTTCATCATTAAAACTGCTAACAGTCATATTCTTTTGTATGGAGAGCAGTAGAAAGGATGGGGATAAGTTTTAGTTTGGCCATGAAGGTTTAATATGAATACAGTGTTTTATGATCTGCCAAGCTAATTCCAGTAAACTGCTAACAGTATATATTTCCTGTTAACAAAAATTAAATAGCCAACGTTGTTTTTACCTCATTTCTGTGACAAGATTAGAATTATGATTGTATTTAAAATTTGGCATAACTGTGTGATATGGTCCAAACTAAAACTATTTCTTAATTACCATAACAGCAGAGGCTAATGGTGAGTCCTCCTGACCTCATGTGTGCTCACCATTTCCGGAATTATTCAGCATTACGTGCAGACTACATTAGTTGTTTTTCAGAGGTGTTTTTATTTACTGATTAATGTATTGTCATTAAGGCATATTCAGAAACAATACCCCAGAAGGTAATAACAATAGGATGAACAATGCTGTTGACATTGAGTGGTGGATGTGGGAAACCTTTTTGCATGTACCTCGGTTTTCTCAGGGTCATCATTTCTGTCAATCCTTGGTAGGTATCCTGTGTGTTATGTGATGAAGCAAGTAACTGTCACAATTTCGTGACATAATAACGTGTGACACACAAGTCTCCTGGCAAATATATCCATTAAATTCATTCACCAGGCTCCATACTCTTTGCAAATGACTCTGTTTGACTTCTTGTATTTTTTTTTTCCATTAAGTGTACTAAGTAAATATGCCAATGAAAATACAGCCATTTCTAAAGCATATCTTCAGCAGCACTTCGAGCTCTGGAAGAACCGCTCGAGTAGGTTTGTGTAAATTGGATTATATATGTTCACTTCTATCTAATGTGAGGGCAGCCTCAGGGATGAACCAACCAATGAACTGCATGTTTGTTAATTTAGGATTTCAAACCAATGTACAATTTACAGTGTTAATTACACATATACAATATTCAACACTGTGCACTACGTTTTGTTCATAACTTTCAAAATACCAGTTTTAGTTGCTGCATTTGTATTTAGTTACCAGATAATCATTTATCAGCTCAGTTAATTGTAAGTCTGTGACAAATCCCCTTCCCTGTAATACATTTATTGCTTTCTTTTCTCTTTAGTTGCCAGACACCAATGAGAATAAAATAAATTCTAATGAGGAAGTGCTGGCCTTGCATTTGGGAGCACGTGGGTTTGAATCTCCGTCTGGCAATCCAGATTTGGGTTTTCCATGGTTTCCCCCAATCACTCCAGATGAATGCTGGGATGATGTAGGCCTAATTTCTTCCCTCCTTTTTCCTAGTAGTTTCCCACCTCTAACGACCTCAATGACGATGAGGTGTAAAGCCATAAGCAAAAGAAAACAACATCTAATTCAGATACTCTTTCAGTGTGGACTAAAGATTACCATATTTTTTTTTTTCCTAGAAGGGATTTGATCTACTTCAACAAGGAATACAGAACTTGTTTTTCCTCTGGCTTTAAGTCTCCTATTATTTCTGTAACAGAATTCATGTTTATGTATCATTTCAGATGAGAAATGACAACTGTTGACATGCATCCTATGTTGCTATTGAAAAATGTGAATCCAGCAGCATCTTCTTCATCAGAATTTTGGATAGATTGTTATTGTCTTTATTTGTGGCGTTTTATGAGGTTCTGATTATTTAGTCCTAAAATTATATGGTGATGAATTTGTTCTGCACCAGTTAATAGTATTTCTATCCATCAACAGTTAAACTCTTATGCAAATTTATTTCAAAGATGATCAAGTTCTTTGGCAACTACAGCGACAAATATAGGCAATACCTTTAAAAAATATTGTTTGACAGCCAGATAGCTTTGATAACATGAAACTTGTGATTTAAAAGTCTTTATGAATGAAAAAAATTATTGCCTTCTTGAGAAATTAACTTTTGTTGATTTCAATAATGCAAGGGATATTAATCTCTATCACAAAACTGATAGTACCATCTTTTTGAAAGTCATCCTATGTTCATTTCACTATTTTTATTATTCTGGAAATAAATTTTAATTGTTTTCTTGAGACTGTTGCTGTATGTGGTATTTCCAATTTATTCTGTATTTTTTTGGTATGTTCTTAATGTATTCTTATGTCATCAGTCCTTTTTTTAATCTATTTACTGCCACAAAAAGGAGAAATGTTAACTGGAATTATACTTGGTTGCAGTTGATCTGACACTGGAGTCTAGGTTTTGCTTCACCTATCATCATCATCATCGTCGTCGTCAACAGTTTCCAGCTTCAGGAACATAGTCTTCTTTAGCATCTAATGTCCTTCCACTATTTGTCCTGTTCCACTACATTCCAGTCTTGCACACTCTTTTCTGTTCCCATAATTGACCTAACCCATGGTCTTCCTTTAGGCCTTTTCCATTCCAGTATCAGATTATGCAATCTCTTTGGCATACTTTTATCACTCATCCTCTTCATATTTCCATACTACTGGATTCTCGAGCTTTCAGTTTTAACCTGCACAGGTTCCTCTTTAACTGTTTTCTTCACATTCTCATTCTTCAACTAGTCCTACCTTTTTGCACCAATCCTTCTTCTCTGAAACTTCAGTCTGTGGCCTAATGTCACTGTTTTTCGTCATCCGTGCTTCAGAACCATATGTTGGTATTGCCACAATTCAAGTCTTGTAAATAATTGTTTTCCACTTCTGTAGCAACTCCCTGGCCCAAATTAGGCCTCTCACATTTGGAGAATTCATTTACTCCACAGCATCTTTCATTTCTTTCCTTTCAGTTTCTCCTATTTTCTTCTGTCACTCTTCCCAATTACTTGAACTCTTCTACAACATTTAGTTTCTTGCCTCCACATATGAAATCACAGTTAACCCTATCCTTATTTCAAGTTGTGCTTGCTACTTCATTTTTTTTTTGTAGAGAATTGTATTCTGTAAAGCCTAACTACTTTCTGCCATGCATCTGGCACGGATTTCCCCAAACCATTACATCTTTTGTGAACACCATGGCTTTCATTTTTTCCTCCCAGATCTTCCTGGCCATGTTCCTTATTATTTCATTTATAAAGACAATGAATAGATGCTAGTAGAGAGCAATTCACTTCCTGAGTCATTGCCTAACCTGAACTATGATGTACTTTCCAAATCCATTTCACACAGCTCTCGATCCCTCATACATACTCTTAACTCCTTCAATCAATCCCTTGCTAACTCCTTATACTTCCAGTTCTTTACAGACTTTCTTGATTAGATCTTTACCATATTGTATTGCCTTACTGCAAACATTAAGTCCACTGTTGATCTTCCTGGTCAGAAGTGATATTGCTTCTCTCATGATCCACTTTCCACCACTTTCCTTATCCTTCTCTCTATTATCTTCTCAAATATTATCACAGAATGACACAAGAGGGTGATCCTCTTTATTTCTGACATTTACATTAGTCTCCCTTCCTAAAGACCAGTGCAATAATAGCCTTCTTCCAGTCATCTGGAACCATTTTCTTCATTCACTCAGTAGGCATTGGTGTGTTCACATCCAACTTACTCCACAACTGTCTTATCTACTTGCAAGAATATGGGCCAGCTGTCATTTATGGTAAATATTGAGTTAAATTTCCGTATCTTTCTTTAGATTAAAGTTGTAATAAGATGAACTATGACTCGTGGATCGACACTCCTGGTCATTTCAATAAAAAATATTGTTCATTTTTACAAGTATGTGAAGTATGATTGCTTATTTGACAATAGTGCAAATGACAACTCTTCTCACTGGCTGTTTGATTGAGTGTGGCATGATTGGTAGAGTTTTTGGCAAACGTGAAGTGGGTGAACATGCAAGGCCTGGTCAAGAGAGGAGATGAATTTACCATAGTCTTCTACTTATCACATTAGACTTAGGCAGGAAGGCAAGCAGTGGCAGCTGTAGAGTCCTGTTGCTGCTCTGAGAAATAAAGAGCATTTGAAGTTTCCAGTCCAGGCATAGAAGCCAACAGTCACCAATTTCTTGTTTCTTTCTCAAAGAAACCTCAGTTTTAGCTATATTGGTTGTCCACTCTCCATTCCTATAATTTTTTTTAGCCGATCACAAAGTATTGTCCCCTTCACACCAGCAAATGTTGGAACTTGTTTGTTGCTGCTTGTTTGCACCATGGGTCAGCACAAGTCCCAGCTTGCATTCTTCTTGCAGTGGCAATGTGGTGGTCCAAGAGGAGTCCGGGGTTATGTGGCATGCAGTTGGATTATCCAACATAATAGGACCCTGTCTCTTCTGCTGGTGTACCTGAAAACAACAGTGTTTGATATACAAATATAATTAAATAAGGCCTCATACAACATACCCATGCAAACGACTGATTATTAAACTGTTGCCGAAAATGTATAATGTAAGACTGCCAGCCCTGGATTATTACAGTGTGATTCAGTTTTTATTGTAGAAACTTATTCTTACGCTGTTTGTTAAAAGGGCTCTGATGTACAAAAGGATAAAAATACAATTGACTTGTTAGTTAGCAGTGCATTTGATACCAGGAATTCTGAATTTACAGAGAAGACTCAATTTACAACAATTGTGTTTCCCACCTCTACTACTCAATCACTTCTTCTGCCATTCGTGCCAAATAAAATTTTCTTCTATTATTAAAGGTCAAAATTCAACTAGAATGCAATATTAGTCCATTTGGGATTGCAAAACCTGGCAATTTTTAGAAAATTCAATTCTGATAATTTATTATTTTATTGTTTCAACATGAAGTGAAGCATCTGTTAGATATTTTATACTTCAATTCTTGTTCATTGTTTGTCAGCACATTTCTCCACTCATCAACAGATGAAAAGAGATTCTGTGAATGGAAGGGCATTTTGATTAGAAAATAGATGTGATATGTGACCACACATGGCAGATATTCCAGGGTTAAATTTATTAAATGGAAGAATGGCACAAGTTCAGTGGGGACAAAGTGGGAAGAGTTCAATGAAATGATAAGAAAAGGTGAAGAAATGTTTACTCCAAAACAGAGAATAAAGAGAAGTACAGAACCTTCATACTATAACAGTGAGGCGAGGAGGTTAAAGAGATTGGTGAGATGAGAACATAACAGAGTTAAGAAACAGCAAGGCAGTCGGGAGGTCATGAAACAACTAACTGAGGAATGTCAAAGAAACTGGCTAAGGATGACTTTATGAAGAATATTATTGGTGCAATGGTCCTCTGACTGATGCATCTAGAAATTCCTATAGCTATATCAGGAAACTGAGGGGAAGAGAGGGTATTAAGACAATTATAGATAAGGATGAAGAAGAAGTAACGGAGGATTTAAAAAAGGCAGAGTTATTGAGTAACTGGTTCAGTGAGTCCATTAGGGACAATAATTCAGGGGTTATATCTGGAAACGAGCCTATCTGCACAGTTTGAGGGGAGCAGATTAGAAAATTTGAAATTAAATATGAAGATATCATGAAGGAACTAAGGAATCTAAAAAAGCATAAAGGGGCTGGTGTTGATAATATTACTACAGATGTTTTAAAGATAGTAGAATGGGACATTGTACCTTACCTTGAAACATTATTTAAATTGAGTCTGGATACTTGTTGTTTACTGGATGACTGGAAAAGTGCAATAGTAGTACCGGTCCATAAAGGAGGGGTGACAAACAGGGTTTAAAACTATAGGCCAATCAGTTTGACATCAGTGGTAGGTAAATTAATGGAGAGATTAATATGCAACCATATTAGAGGTGTCTGTGAGGAAAGTAAATGGTTTCCAAGCCGGCAACATGGCTTTAGACAAGGATATTCGTGTGAATCTCAGTTAGTGGGATATATGCAAGATATTTTTGATTAAATGGACAGGGGAGGACAAGTTGATAATGTGGCACTAGATCTTTCAAAGGCCTTCGACAGAGTGAGCCATAAAATGGTACTAAATAAGGTAAAAACTATTGGAGCTGATAATAAGATGATTTGCTGAATGGAAGAATTCCTAAAAGGTAGAAAGCAAAAAGTTAGGGTAGGAAATGCAATATCAAAAGAAGTAGAAGTAACATGGGAGTCCCACAGGGTAGAGTATTGGGACCATTGTTACTCATTATTCTAATGAATGATTGTGTTAATGTTTTACTGTCAGAAGTTAGATTGTTTGCAGATGACATAATGTTATATAAAAGGATCAAAACAATAGAAGACTGTAAACAGCTGCAGGGTGATCTAGATAGGATAACTAGCTGGATGAGTCAACATGGGACGAAGATAAATGCAAAGAAGAGTCAGCTTATTAGGTACACAGGTAAAAAGCTAAAGGTTGATTACAATTATAAAGTTGGGAAGGAGCTACTTCTTGAAGACTTAAAATGTAAATACCTTGGCATTATATTTGATAGCAAACTTAACTGGGCAGGATACATTGGACAGACTGGGGTACAAAACATTGGTCAGACCACTGCTGGAATATGGTGGTGTAGTTTGGGATCCACATTTGGAGGGGGTGCAGGGGCTGCCAGGATTGTCTCTGGAAATTACCGCAGAATACAATCGGTAACTAATATGATAAAGGAGCTGGAGTGGGATTCATTGGTGGATAGACGGAGGGTGAAGAGAGTCATGGGAGTGTACAAAGCCTATACTGGTGATGAAGCATGGAAAGATATTGGTGGGAAAATTAAGAGAGGTGCTTAGAAGGGTAAGGTTGACCATGACCACAAGTTGGCACTTGATTTCAGGCATAAGGGTGTGGGAAAATTTTCTTTCATCGGAAAGGGAGTGAGGAACTGGAATAAATTGCCAATAGAAGTGATGAATAACTTACTGGAAACACTGAAAGAATTTAAAGTAAAAATTAGCAGAGGGCACAAGTAGGTTGGAAGGGGAAAGGGAGGGGGTGTAGGGAGATTACCACCGGAGCGGGTGCTCTATCACAATTTTATCCGTTATTATTATTATAAGAGTTTTCAACTTTCACTATTGCAACATTTTGAATAGAACAATGAAGTTAGGAGAACATGATCGAGGTTTCTCAGAATTCGCGCAAGTGCAGCTGTTATTGGTGAATTACTTTACGCCAGACCTCCCTACTTGTAGCAAGTTAGAATTACAATAATAATGGAACAGTAAATGATACTAAAAGGCAGTATTAGAGTAACTCCATTACCTATCATACCTGAAAATGGAACAATTTATTACAGGGTCTCAAAGTTGTTGTTCTCTTTTGTTTCCTGACTATATAGTATTTCATCTTATTTGTAACTTAGCTCTCTGTATCACAGTCCTAACAAAGTCATAGTGTATATTTAGTCACGTGCCTGTCCTTTGTTGGCTAGTCTGATCTACAAACATACAAAAATACTAGTTGTGATGTATAGAGCAATGAAAATGTAAGTTGTATTTCCTTCCACTTCTTCCATTGAACTTCCTCCATTGCCATAAACGTCTCACTAATACTTGACGGTTGTTTTAATTTATTTGAATGACAACAGTCTATTGTAGTTAGGTATATTTATAAGTTAATTATTTTTTTAAATGTTTCAGATTGTACAGGAGTCACCTTTTCTAACTATGGATTTATTGGAGTCATGTTTTCCTTATGCTCTTATCAGGAATGCCTACCATGCCGTATACAAGCAAGAACACATGCAAGTGTGAAAGAGTAAAAATAGAGCTATTTTTTTTTTATAATGACTGATGTATTTAATAAAAGACAATTTTACCTATTTATTGGAATTTATGTAGTTTTTCTATGATCTGTAAGACATTTAATCAAAATAAAATGAATTTTCTGGAATTCTAGCAGTATTTTGTTGCATTTCATATACACTGTCTGACAAAAAAAGAAAAAAAAAAAAAGTGAAGCACCCAGAAAGAGAGGTGGAAATGAAATGAAACTTCATGGGTTGGGGGGGGGGGTTATGTGATGTTTTTTTTGGTGTTTACAAAATCGAGTCAAATTCAAGAATAATTTGGCAGTGTAAGCCACTTATCAGCATGATGATGTACCTCCTTTGGCCTGGATACATACACTGATTCAATTTGTGAAGGGAGCCATAAAACCTTGTATCCTACAACTGTTGTAACCAGTCTTTGATATCCTCGATACTGGCACTCGGACAGAGTTGACACCTGAGCTGGTCTCACACATGTACTATCAGGACAGATCTGAGGATCTTGCTGGCAACAGGAGTACGTCAACTACACGTAGACAGTACATAGAACACGTGCCATATGTGGACGAGCATTGTCCTGTTACGAAATGACACAATGATGCTGTCTCATGAGAGATAACACATGAGGATGCAGATGACCGTTATGCCATTAGAGTTCCCTCAATCATTACCAGCTGTGACCAGAATTCATATCCGATGGCTTCCTACTTATAGCACCAGGAGTAATACTGTTGTGCTTCTGAAACTTTGTAAAAATGGGACCTCTCTACAGGTCACTGCCATTGTCACCGACGATGGTTATCTGAGGAAGTACCAAACCATGGTTCATCACTGAACACAATAGTGCACCATTCCTCATCATTCCACGCTTCACAGTCATGGCACCACTCCAAATTTAGCTGTTTGTGTTGTAGTGTTAACGTCTGCCTACTTGAGACACTAATTCCATAGTCTGGCTGCCGCTAGTCTCTAAACAATGATGCCAAGTGATAGAATGTAGTAGAGAGTCCATTACTTGTGTTCAGATGGCAGGTGCAGATGTAAAGGGTTTACAGTGTGCTTGGTGCACAATATGGCAATCCTTCCTTGTGGTGGTCAGATCTGGTCAACCAAGACCTTGATCAGTGTATCTGCCCTCACATTCCCATGCAGTCTAACATCAGGCCACTATCACATCCAAATGCTCCACAAATCTGGATATTACATGGTTTGGCCAGCCAGATGAATGGAGACCCACAATAAGGCCCCTTTGAAACTGTGTCAGTTGCTGGTAACGCTGTCTCATATGAATATGTGGCATCTCCTTGTCCTTCACAGTGATCTTTCAACATCTAAAGGCTGTTCACACCCATCATATATCCTGCCAGGCCTGGCAACAATACTAAACACCAACAGCACTCATGCACTTTGGTGTCAGGTCAGTCACAGAGAATTGCGACTCTAACCATTAACATACTCTCCAATCGTGTGCCTGTGTACAAAGTTACATTCACATCTGACCATGTCTTTTGGTTACTTAAATTTTTTGTCAAATGTATTTGCATTCACAAAAAACTATGTGCACACCTGATATGAGTATTTGTCTGTATTGTAACCACCTAGAACAAGACGGAAAGGCTTCCTGATGTTTCCCTTGTGCAAAGTGCTTTAAGATGGTTAGAGTTACATATTGTCATATCTACTGTATATGGATGCTGAAACAAGTGTTGTAGCAAGTTACAAGTTTATTTATTTGGTCATGGATATACCTTTAAACTTGCTTCCATACCAGGGGAAAGAGGCATTTCAGAAAATCCAATGGTAACAAATTGAGGGGTATACAGATTGGCTTTGCTGCTCTTATTATCTACTTCAAAAATGTCAATACAGCATTTGATAGCCAAAGTATGAAAAAATTTGTTATACTAAGCAGGGGTGGCGTCACTGGCTACATGGGGTGAGGGGGTTAGTTGTTTTGGGTTTGTTTTACTGTGTTTCGAAACTTAAACCCAGCTTGACATCTGAATCAGTGATGCTGTAATGCAAGCCTGTACAATGTAGCATATAAATGTTAAAAAATCAAAATACAAAAAGAACATAGATGGTTGGAAAGAGCATTTCACAAGTAATCCTTTGATGCCCATAAAAGCCCCATATGAAATGAGTTAAATAGTGTCACTACAGTGGCAATTTAATATGCCCAGTTAATTTTGCTTTATCTCTGTACAGATGTGTTATCTAATCTTCATGATACAAGTTGCAATCAATAGTTTGCATGTCCCAGTTTCAATCTGACATAAGCCAAGTGCAACAATAAACTATTCAGCCTCTCCGATTTTTTTTTTTTTATAAAATTCACATCTGGTTAAGTTGATGTAATTTCTCTTCTATTTTTCTTGCGAGTGCTTTTCTCCATAGTCCTTACACATTTGCAACTGCTTTTAATAATCTCAAGTTTACTAGTCTGGTAATGAAGGGAGAACTAGTTTCCACATTCGTGGATCAACTGGCTCACGGAGAGTTTATTCTTGTTTCCATCTATTAGGCACATTGCTCTTTTTCATAGCTAAAACATCCATTTTGCTGCTGAGCTCGTCCAACACCTCCTGTGCTGAAGCACAGACATGACTGGTTAGGGCATCAGAAAATCCAAGCAGCTTTCATTTTGCACCTTACGTCCGGAAAACTTGCATTTAAGTTTTTATTAAGATTATTAAAGACTTAAACTCTGGTAGATGCCCAAACAGATTGACTCTTAACAATTTTTCTCCACAGATTATCAAAGCCTGCCTTATTCAAATTCACGACATTGGTGTCATGTGGAGCAGTACACATCAGAGCCACTCTCTTTGTGTTTTAATATGATGTGAAACTTATACACAAACCCTACTCCCACCACATGCCCAACTGATGACCAAGATGCATCATTTGTTATGGTGATAACTTTAGAGTATCAGAATTCTTATTGAACATAGTTGCCATACATAGTTTTGATGTACTTTCAGTCTGAGGTTTCTAAACACATTAAAGCGATTGTGTGTGATGATCTAGCATCAGAAACTTTAGTAACATCATGATGAATCAGACATTCAAACATGAAACTCTATTTCCAGTAAACTGGGAAGTAAAGTCAATTTATGAGATTATAACAACTGGCTAATAGAGTTCCATTCCTCCTATGTCTTAGCTAGATTCATTGTCTGACATGCAGATTTTAAACGAGGTTAACCCATACTTCACCAACGGCAATTCTTACTATTTTTATATAAAGTGCTCTGGCAGCCCTAAGATACTTGTAGTTCTGCTACGTCATGATTGGTCGGCTTGCAGATTCACAGCAGTCCTCCCTAATATTGAGCCATTGTCCTTCTGACTTCTGCTGTGTCTTGATTTGGCAACTGAATAGTCTCGGACAGGGTCTTGACTACCCAGCCCTTTCTGATCTCATAGTACACTGAAGCTAAGGTTCAGTTATGCTTATCTGTGGTTGGTCAGCTCCAGAATCTCCTGTAGATAGGGTCGGACAATATCTCTGTTGTTAATTTTCCGCTGGCACCTTACTATCCACTAGTGGGAAAAGTGGCAGTCTCAGAATGGACAAAGCTGGTTTCCACATGTCGCTGAGCCACAGGCCCATGTCCCTGTAAAACATTATTATTTTTCAGCCGTATTTTTATGGCTTCTTTAATAACTGACGCCCAGAAGAAGGAACGCTTTGCCAGTACTTTCACATTATCGAAGTCCATTTTGTGACCATTTTCAATAACATCTTGCGCAACAGCTGATTTCTCTAGCTGAAACAGGCTGACGTTATGCTCATGTTCGGCTACATGGGCGTTGATGGTATGGATGTTCTGGCCAATATAAGACTTGTCACATTGGCACGGTATGCTGTAGACTTCTGGTGCTTTCAACACCAAATCATCCTTCACAGATCGTAGCAAATTGCGGATTTTGGTAGGACAGAAAATGCTCTTTATTCCGTGTAGCATCAGTATCCTGCCTATTTTCCCTGAGATGTTTCCCGCATTTTGGATGAAGGCCAGATCTTTAGACTGTTCTTCTGGCATCCACTGGATGTTTATTTGCCTTTTCCCAAAGTGCCTGTTCTATCAGCCAGTTTAGATAGCCATTCCTCTTGAAGGTAAGGTGGGGATGTTAAAGTTCCGCCAACAGACTGTTTGCATCGGAAATTTCCCTTGCTCTGTGCACCAGCGTATACAATACTGTGTTCTTCAGCGCCAGATGGGGGAAGCTATTGGCATGTCAGTAGTGGTCTGTGTGTGTGTGTGTGTGTGTGTGGGTGTGTGGGTGGGTTTTCTGTATACACTGTGTGAACGGGTTCCATCTGGTCTCTGCCGTATCAGATTGTCCAGGGAAGGCAAGCTGCCATTCTCCTCTATCTCCATCGTGAATCGGATATTTGGGTAAATTCCGTTGAGGTAGTCCAGGAATTCATAAAGACTATGGATCCCATGTGACCTAACGACAAACATGTCATCTACATAATGGTAGAAACATGTCTTCTTAAAGACAGATGTTTCTATCGCTTTATCTTCAAAATGCTCCATAAACAGATTGGCAACCATGGGAGACCACGGTGACCCCATTGCCACACCATCCGTATGTTCGTAGAAACTTTCACTATTGGTGAAGTAAGTGGAAGTAAGGACTAGCTCGAAGAGGTCAACGATGTTGGGTTCAGAAAGACTGCGTAACCGCTGCAGAGTGTCTCCCAAAGGAACCCTGGTGAACAACAGGCCTGATGACAGCGGAAGAGCTAGCTGCTGAAAGCTTGTCTTTCTTCAATATTATCCGGCGGAGAACCTATGAAGACTACATGTTTATCAGTAAGTTTGGAAAGTCTTTGTTCACAAATCAAAGATGAACAATTTAAATTTTTAGTCACGAATTAAGGAAAGAAGATTAAAATGCGATGTTGTTGCAGGCCATTTTTCCACAGTTGCTTAATTAATTACTAGTTGAATGAACACGCCAATGCAACTGTTTAGTTTATTTATTGCTGCGTCGTACGCGTTTCACCTCTCATCGAGGCATCATCAGCGATGAATTATTTACATTTGTTAATATGGTATGCAGCTGCGCATCTCCGTTTCTTTACGCTGATGATGCCTCGATGAGAGGTGAAACGCGTACGATGCAGCAATAAATAAATTAAACAGTTGCATTGGCGTGTTCATTCAACTAGTAAGATTAAAATGTTATTTTGCATTGTTTAAAATCTCACGCGGACGAAATGTCTGAGCGGCTAGAATGATGGAAAACATTTGCACAGGTAGAGGTGAGGTGGGCAGCTAAGCTCTTGAAAATAGAGGGGCCCAGACTCCGCACTTAGGCAGCATAACAGAAAGGATCTGTCAAATGTTTCAAATTATTTAATTAGTAATTATTAATTAGTTAACCACAAAATCATATTGGTGGCTTTAAAAAAATATTTAGTCTCCTGGATGGTGAAATTGGTTAGACAGAAAGAGTATACAACTGTAGAATGTGTGGATAGCAGATGAGTACAAATATTATTGTCAAACAAACTATTTATTGTTACAACTTGGTTTATGTAAAAATAAACTCTCACAGAGTGGAGGTACGTCAGACGACGTGGAGGGAGATAATTATATGGGATTTGGCTGTGGGACATCAGGGTGTGCAAACCAACATCTTTAACCAAAACTTGGAACCTACAAGATTTGTGACAAGATGATTATGTGAGAATTAAGTTAGTGACTTGTGTCTGTCACCATTACAAGTAGCATAAGTGTTGTAACCATTCAATAGTGCTTTGTCACAGCGCCATCCAACCTACTGGCTTAGCGATGATGTGTTCATTGAGTGTTGGACATCTTGAGAACTACTGCCAGCATCATACTTGATAAAGTAACAACCCCAAAAAACTGTTCATTGCAACCTATTATTTTGATTTCATTTTGCTGAGCCTTATTGACCCTTTTGAGTAACCTAAGGTGAGAACCATCCGTGGATTTTGTTGTTGAAAAACTTAATTGTAAACAACATTTATTAATGCACGCACATTGTACGAATGATTGTTTCATGCTAAAAAGTTAGTTTTCCCGTAAGTTATTTTGTTGAAAGGTAATTATCATTGTGTAGGTTATTTAAATAATAATCATGTCATTTGTGGCAATAGATTTTTTAAATTCGTGAAAAAATTCAGTTTTTATGTTAATAATATTAATCAATGTAAAAAAGGAATACTATCCCAACTAACACAATCTACGAAGTCAATATTAAACATTAATAATCGATTAATTAGAAGTATAAATACTAACCCATCAGTGTGGCTCAGTTCGCTGAGGTGCCACGCACTTTATTGGGGAGATGCTATAGAACACGCACTAGCCCTGACCCCTGTGTACCAACTGCCCTAATTGCTGTTTTAATTGGTTTCCCATAATTACCAAGACAAATGCTGGGACAGTCCCCAGAGAAAAATACAGTTGTTATACAGAACACACAAAGTTACACGTTTCGCAGGTAGGTGGCGACATGGACTTTCCTCCATTAGAATAAGTATGCTGAGCCTAACAGACCCAGTTCCTCCTCCCCCTCTCATAATTCCCACTAACCACATGAGGTGGAGTGTGTCCACATGGTCCTTGCTTGTCGAATCGGAGAAAAGGAAAACTGACCCATGACTGTGTGTGTAAAGTGGCCACCACACTGGATCGGGGAGGTACAACAGTACGAGGTTCGAATCCTGGTTCTCGCATATCGGCTGTCCTGACTGTGGTTTTTTTACAATGATATAGGTGAACGCAGAGATGGTTCCCAATCTCCGCCTCGTAAATTACACATTTGGCATACATAAAACACCTATCACAGAGATCATAACTTACACGAATTGCCGATAGATGGCCACTCTGAAGATCCTCCCCCATTCTCTAGAACCTGATTCTAACTACCCAGTGAAAATTTTTTGAAAATTCTTAAATACAAGCCATTATCCGATTCAAGATTAACCCATTCATTGTTGTATGAGAGTAACAGGTGCTTAATTTGCAGTTAGATGTGTCAGTACATTGACAGGTCGGCTAGATAATATGGCTGGTAATCAATGTGAAATTTTGTGTAGTAAAATTTATTTTATGTAAAATAACAAGCACCATTGGTTCATTACCTGCATGACAATCCCATCATAATTAGTGATTGACTGCAAAAATGTGTCGGCCATATTTGCCGCATAGCTCAAATATTTAATTTGCAGTTAGATGTGTCCTGTGCTTGTTGACTTCATTGGTGGGATATTGCAACTTATTTAACCATGGTGATGTAAAGGTGGAGGGGAGGTTACAACACTCATGAATATGAGGTTACACTAGGTTGCAACCATCTTGGTGTGTACATCTGCTGTGTTAATTGCTTTTTTTAATATGCGGCAACCTGGGCGGTGGTCCCCTGGACACATACGTGGAGGGCAGGGTGGAGGATCTATGGCCATCATCTTGAAAAGGGCTTTGGTCTTGCTTATATAAGCTTCGTGAATCGTCAAATTGCAGATAGCCCTTTAGTGTCATGATAACACAGTAAACCACCGATAATAGTCTGTAATTTATGATAACTGGTAATAAGTATCGATAATAGCCCATTAATGCCATAAGAGATCATTGCAGGTCTTTAAGAAAAACTACAAATGGCAAGGTTAGGTTGCGTAATCTTCGTGGGTTGTCTAATTGCAGTTGGCCCAATGAGAGACGAGTTCAGTTAACCGTCAAAAAATCATAATCAGGATGGCAGGTATGGCGGGCCCGGTAGTTGAACCCAAGCCTGGCATACCTCCTCAGATCACTGTATTGGCACTTTAACATGCACAGCCACAATGTTGATTAGAATCACTGATAATTTCGCTAGCAATGAATTAAACTGTGATTTTATGGTGAATCGGCAGAACATTTATTTATTTTGGAGGTAGGGTTTATTCTTGTTATCGATACAGGTACGTGTGTATCAAATCATCTCTGGTACTTGGGGATGCAAGAAAGAAAAAATAATGGGGATTTAAAGACTGCTGCGCTGTAGTTCTTTAGTGAATGAAGTTCAACTAACTTGCAATGCAGGCATAATAGCTATCAAGAATGGTCATGGTGGAGTTTTTATTTTTCATTTTAAGTTTAGTTTTAACTGAAACTTGGTACGTATGTATATTAATACAAAATTTGATTCCTTTCTAAATGTATTTCTAAAACTTTTTGAAGGGTGTATTAAAAAAAATGAAAGTTGTCAACATGCTAAACAGTGAACTGGATAAGGGGTGGAATACAAAGGGTATTAGAATATCTTATAAAACGAAAAGTTGGGTTCAAGTCTTCGCCACACAAAACCAATAATTTCAGTGTTTGAAGAACTTCATGAAAGAGGCCTCATATCTTAACATGGATCAATGGTGGTAGAAATCCACAGACAGGTGAGAATGAATTTCCGGATAAGACACGTAATAAGCAAAGGACTTGATGCTCTGTGGAAAGCTCATATTGCAGAAATGTTCCCACACTCTTGCGTAAACAGAGGTCATGAGAACAAGGTGGCTAGTGGCATAGTACCAACAATATGAAACCATGTGACATTGAAGATAACTCACTAATTTCAATAGTGTACTATCATGGGCGCCGGCAGGATTACTTTAAGGGAGGTGCATCTGTATCTTTTTTTATATAACACTTATTAAATAAGGATACTGAATGTATTGACAAGTGGTTGAACAAATTTGAACAACAACCTTGGCGCCTTAAGTTCAAATGGTGAATTTAATAATAAAATTTTTGTTTCTTAATCTTTTTCTGTGTATTTTCTTTCATAGCAGGGAGGTGCAAGTGCACCCCCTTGCACCCCCCTCCTGGTGCCCATGTGTACTATCAAATTAAGACTAATAGTCCAGCAAACTTTGAAGTTGGTGATTGTATTAGAATTAGCAGATTTAAAGAACAGTTTGAACTGGTCGTGGCAAGTGTTTACCATCAGACAAATGATATTGATAAATCTTTAGCTTATTTACTTAAAGATTATCGGAGTAAAGTTATTTTAATACAACATGTTGGTTTTTGATTGAATGAGTGATAAATCTCATAACACTTCAATATATCAAAAAGATTTAATTAAGCTATAAAATATGTGTATATTGTTTGTTTTCAATAAATGCATTTTACAAATTGTGTGTATTGTTTTTTTTTATATATATACATTTCCTTTATTCCACAAATTGTATTTTACATTTTTTAATTTATACCCAACAACTATACGTACTTGACGGGTACTTACACAAAATAAGTGGTATATTTCAGCTCCATTCATATACTCAATTACCCAATAATAAGTTACATTGACTCAGGTAATGATTTGTGCCCCCATGGTAGGGTTTCTGTCCCATCGGGGAAATATATCGCTTATCATTCGACCTAAAGAGACCCAGTTGGGACACCTCAAGTGTCTATATCAGACGGAGGTTGAACTGAAGTTGGTGCTGCATGTTATGCTTAACAGATGCACCGAGTAAGCAGTTCACATAGTCCTTCATCTGCAGATGTTTTGTGAAGGAGCCTGCAAGATGCTTGGCCATCTCAGGGTCTGTTTGGAATCTAGCTGGTATACGTACATTTCAACCGAAGACCTGCAAACTCCGCAACCAAGAAACCATTTGCCTCATCATTTATAATGCCAACAACCTTCTTGTTACAGGTTATAGCCATACCAAAAGGATTGTCAGCCTTATAGCTGGGTGTGTCAAATCCCTCTTTGTTGTGTTTAATTACTTTTTATGCATCACAGCCATCAACGAAATAAATCAAACTGTCTGTCTCCATATAAAGCAGTTAGGGGTGTATAAACTGCGGAATAGCAAATTCTTAATGGATCTGGTACATCTACAGACTAGACAAATGTAGAATGCACATACCGATATAGACAAGCTTTTCGAAGAGTACTCTCACTTTTACTATTTCCAGTGCTACAAAGTTTTCGCTGAAAATTGTCATGTATCCAAATTAGGGTGAAGCTATGTGTTTCCAGACACCACATTGGCCAATCCAGCTAGTGCACAATTTCACCTCACGGTGTCTTCTAATGTCCTCCATTGTTTTTTTCGAAATTGAATTAGTCGTCAATTTGTAAACGTCTCTCTCAAAGTTTGATGTGGCTAAATGGCGAGATTACACATATGGAAAGAGATGCAATTCCTCAACCACGGTGACTGGACAAAGGATATAACACGGTGTATTTTAGCAATCTCTACTCCCAAGCCTTTTTATTGTTGGAGAACTGGTTAATGGAAGCAGTACCGAATCTTTTCCTGCATGTATTAATCAACATGGTAGTTGTAGAACAATGGTCTGAACATGGCGTCAGGTCCTCTAGGTAGTAGTGTTTGTCCCGGGGAATCTTCAGATCTACCTCCAAGATGAATCTAAGTGAGGCAGCTGCAATATTTATGAAGTCTGTGCTAGCAGTTTGCTCAGCTGTCAACCATCCAAACCTCTAGACAGTAGATACTCTGATATGGCCTGCGCATACAAATTGTTTACTTTGAAATACATGATAAAATTATTTGGCGTCTTGTTGTTGTATTCTGATATGTACCGGTTGTCCATTAGTACAATGGACGCACTGGAAAATTGTGGGCATCACGAATTCTGTGTTTGAAAGGAAGCAGCTTGTCAATATCTGTCAGAAGGTCCAGCTCGATTTGTGTGCTCCTTAACATAAGTTGCCACTAAAGGGATGCAGCTATGAAGTAGTGGGTGTGATTCAGAGTGTACTTCCCAAATCATAGATCCCTAAATTTTTCAAACAGACCTGCAAGAAGCCACACATGTGGGTCCATGTAGCAACCATAACGTGTGTCCTAGAGGCAATTCCACAAGCGATTAGAGAAATGAACTTTCATCATTAAAGAGTAGGCACTTGTTGCTACTATTCACTCATGTCCTGCTTCCATTGCAGATATACACTGAAGAGCCAAAGAAACTGGTACACCTGCCTAATATTGTGTAGGGGTCCCGCGAGCACGTAGAAGTGCTGCAACACGACGTAACATGGACTAATGTCTAAGGTAGTGCTGCCCATAAATCCGTAAGATCTCTTCTGAATGGCCCGTTTGCGAGGCATCCCATTTATGTTCAATAATGTTCATGTCTGGGGAGTTTTGTGGCCAGCGGAGGTATTTAAACTCAGAAGAGTGTTCCTGGAGCCACTCTGTAGAAATTCTGGATGTGTGGGATGTCGCATTGTCCTCCTGGAATTGCCCAAGTCTGTCGGAATGCACAATGGGCATGGATGGAAGCAGGTTATCAGCCTGGATGCGTACGTACGTGTCACCTGTTAGAGTCATATTTAGACGTGTCAGGGGCCCATGTCACTCCAACTGCACAGGCTCCACACCATTACTGAGCCTCCACCAGCTTGAACAGTCCCCTGCTGACATGCAGGGTCCATGAATTCATGAGGTTGTCTCCATAACTGTACACGTCCATCCGCTCAGTACAATTGGAAATTAGACTCATTAGCCCAGGATACATGTTTCCAATCATCAACAGGCCAATGTCGGCGTTGAAGGACACAGGCGAGGCGTAAAGTTTTGTGCCGTGCACTCAACAAGGGTACACGAGTGGGCCTTTGGCTCCGAAAGCCCATATCGATGATATTTCGTTGAATTGTTTGCACGCTGACACTTGTTGATGGCCCAACATTGAAAACCGCAGCAATTTGCGGAAGGATTGCACTTCTGTCACGTTGAACGATTCTCTTCAGTCGTTGTTGGTCCCATTCTTGCAGGATGTTTTTCTGGCCACAGCGATGTCGGAGATTTGATTTTTTACTGGATTCCCGATATTCACAGTGCACTCGTGAAATGGTTGTCTGGGAAAAATCCCCACCTCATCGCTACCTCGGAGATGCTGTGTCCCATCTCTCGTGCTCCGACTATAACACCACGTTCAAACTCAGTTAAATCATGATAACCTGACATTGTAGCAGCAGTAACTGATCTAACGACTACGCAAGACACCTGTTGTCTTATATAGTCATTGCCGACTGCAGCGCCATACTCTGAGTGTTTACATATCTCTGTGTTTGCATATGCATACCTATACCAGTTTCTTTGGCTCTTCAGTGTAGTTAAAACCATAGACAAGATTGGCCAGAAGGCGTATGAGGCAGCGCAGGATAATTCAGTACTGTTACGGTTCTCCATTCTTGCCGCGCATCGATTGTAGGTAGGCCATTTCGTGGATGATTTTTAATTTGAATTGTAGTTTGTAGGAGCTGAGACAAACAACTGGGGCTTCGTTGACCGACAAATTCAGTATAGATTTTAAAGTTACCACAGTCGCCTTGTAATCACCATCTTCTATACAGACTTTATCTACAATATCCGGATTGTTAGTAAGAAAAAGATCCAAAATGGACGAGGAATCTTTGACTTTCCGCGTTGGCTCTTCGACCATCTGTTCAAGAGAATTTTTGGCGAATGATTCCAGTAACATTTCGGTTATTAACCTATCTCTTCCACCTGACCTGAACATAAATGTGTCCCAGTTAACAGAGGGTATATTAAAACCACCTCCCATGATCAATGTATGTCCCTGAAATTTCTGAGAAATACTATTAAGTGACTAATCCAGAGTCCAGAGGTCAGTAAAATGATCCTATTATGAACTTTAAACTTCTGCCAATTTTTACCTTCACCCATATTAATTCGCAACAATTTTCCGTTTCATTTACTACGGAGCAATTGATGGTTTTATTAACGGCCACAAACACACCTCCGCCCACTGAGGTGGTTCTGTTAGCGAGGAGTATTGCCCTCTCCACACAGTGATGATAGGAAGGGGGAGTAACTATTTAAACCCTGGGAGCAGGGGTCTGTGGGTCTCTCTACGAAAGTCATTCATCGTACCACATCGATGCCAGGGGCGTTGTCGCCGGCTTCGCCAAAGCGGCGGTTGCAGAGAAGAAGATGGCTGTCGTCTACTACTAAGGTGGGCTCTGCTGCGATAGCTGGTTGTGGATAGTCAGAGGGGCATATTCATGTGGACAGTTAAAGAATCATTTGGTCATATTCATATGGGCATAATCTTGTAAAGTTCTTATCAATATTCCAGTTAGTTTGGGCTGCGAGGCGCCCATAACTTAGATGATCGCCCTGTGTGGCATGATCCAGTGAACGCATAACCATCTTTATGTATAAAGATGAATGTATGTTTGTTTGTTCTTTATACAAATCCACAGTTTTCATCCGATCTCGATGAAACTTTGCACACTTATCCTTTGAAACAAGGAGAAAAATACTGTCTACATTTGGTTGAAAAATTATCTGTATAAATAACACATGTTGTCTCATAACTTCGAAATAGGGCGATAGACAGACACATTGGATATGGACGTCTCCGTACCGTGATTCCGTGTAGTGGACTTCCAGCTCAGTGGTTAAAGCACTTGCTTACGAACGTCGTGGTCTCTGGTTCAAATCTCCGTGGAGGCTAAGATTTTTAAAAATTGTTTTTCATCGTAAGTCAGGCCTGGGCCATACGTTATTCAGATTGAATGTTAAACTGTAGATATTAGAAAGTTAGGGGTGCAATGCGAGGCAAATCGTATGTAGTCTTGCATTGTTGTAGGTGTACACTTTTTTAGGTTATAATGATCCCTCAGGTATTGTTCGCAGTCAGTGTGTGAGTGTGAACCACAGTAATATTATTATAAATACGGAAGTAAGTCTCTGTCTTTTTGTCACGTTTTGACGACTAAATGGCTATATCATTGTGATGGAATTTTATAAGGAAATCTGTATGAAGGGCACAGGATATTTTTCCCAGTATGATTAATAGTGTCGCGGGTACGCGTATTCTAAGGTCCAGGGTATTGATATGAAGCCTTTATTCAAACTCATCGTAGTTCCGATTCACATCCAGTTGGACCAGCGAGCCAGATCTCACGCTGCGCCAATGTTATCTTTTGTAACGAAGCACGAAGGTCTCAGGTTGAGCACGTACCAAGCCTCTGCTACACACGCCTGTAACTCGGTACATGGCTTACGACTGCGTTATGCTACTTTCTTATCGCAGGCTGCGCCTCACTGAAATTTCAGCAGCCTATACACAGCAGTTTTCAGAGTGTGTGGGAGTGCTTACTAAAGGGAACCCACGGCATATAGAATAGCTTTGCTAAGCTTATGTCAGCCTGGAAACCACCACACTATGCAGTCCCCACTACCTGCACTATAACTCCGCCCTGACCATCTCCACTTAGTCCTAGTGAGCCAATTAACATCATCTTTTATCCCCACCAGAATCCTTAATGAGTTTTCTTGTAAACTGGGAGCACACGGCCCCAGGCAGTCCAACTTACACCTCGGACTCGGGAGTCCATCATCCACCACGGACTCGACGGTCCATCTTCCATCATCCATGGACGCACCGTTCAACACCATCACCTAACAGGTACTTAAAGGCTTGCTTGATCCACTGCTTGCGTGTTCGTCTTCATAACAGTATGTCCATCGCTAGATAGGAATCTAATGCATTCGCCGACAGTCACTCATTTCGATAGGGTTTAATGTGCCTTGCCCTGTAATCAGTCTACCAATGTAATATTGTTATTCTGTCAACCAATCAGTATAGCGCAACGTCAGTAATAGTTCACCAATGGAAGAGCAATGAATATTAACCAATCAGCATAAGGTATTTCTAGTGACAAATCATGCCTTTGATCAATGTAGCCAATAGTGTAACATGTACGCCGATCTGTCTTCAAGTGTAATAAACCAGTAGTTAATAACATGTGTTGTTATCATTCCTAAAAGATAAGTCACCTCTCCGTGAATAAAGATGTATGATAATATTTATGTAAATGTTTAATGCTAATCAGTGAGATTGCGCCGTGTCTATAGTTTCTCAGTAGCTAAGGCTCAGTTACTTCCTTGGCAATATGCCTGCAGACTACACTCTAAGGTGTAGGCAGGTGCCCAAGGCGAACAACCGCAGCTTCCCTCTCTCCAGTCTGTCGTATTAAGTGTGAAATTAAAAGGTTTCCGCTCGGCCGATCACACCCACGCGACATACGACATTTATTAATTTGGTGTCAAAGATGTGGGGTAATTGGGTTAATTAGCGCTTGAGAAATTAATTCTCACTAGTAATTGGCAGGGGTTGACCAAAAACTCCTACGCCAAACATTTATTAATTTCCCCCGATTAAGAGCAGCAGTGGATATCAAGTTAGCAGTACCTGTATTTTAAAATCAACCTCTTCAAGAATGCCATCGAGAAACCATCTGTCAATCAAATTTAAAGTATACAAGTTAGAATTTACAATTACGAGAGGAGACGCAGCTAAGAGAATACGCATCGCCACCGCCAGAGCCCGCCAGGAGTCGAGCAGCCAAGCCAACGCTATCACGCCAGGGTCTTATCACCGTCCAGCCGGTCGCACCAGCTGTTCCCTACGTCACGGCCGCCCAGCTGACCGACGACGCCAGCATCACCGCCAGATTGTCAACGCTTCCGCAGCAGTACAGCCAACTCAACCTCCAGGGGGTTTCACAGGGGTCATCTCGTCTCAACAGCAGTAAAATGTGAGTACCGACAATTCATCTAGCGCACCGCAAAAGTGAAAACAGTATATGTGTCGAGAAGATAACTTTCCTGTATCAGAAATCCCAAATTAGGATGTTCGTGTGTTTTTCCGTGAAAAATCGATAGCATAATTTATATCGCGATCTTTTAATATTTTCTATGTCCATAAATCAGTGTCACATTCTGTTAAAGTGATAAAATCTAATGTATGTAACATTCACTGACCTAGAAGGCGGCAAGTACCGAAAACGCGATGTAAAATCTATCAACCTCCAGTAACATTTAGAAGAACGGGCGTAAAACTTGAATAACTGATGGCATATCTTGTACAACAAAGTAAAAGGCACTAAAATCTTAAGATTCTATAATCCAAGAGTGACATTCAAAATAATCTCCATGAGCTAATCCTCCTCGAATTAATCTAACAAAATCTCTAATAAAGGTAACAGGGTACCACTCCCGATTGTCTGATAATTCTATGGAAAGTCGCGAATCGCGTGCTACTTAATGTAGTAGAAATAGGATTGTCGAGAATCTGAATTTCGCCGGATAAACTAAAATGCATAACTAGTCTCTACACGGGTCCCATTCCCAAGTTTAACTAATCTATACAGGGGTTCCACTCCCCAGTTTAACTAATTGCTGTGCCAAAATCGCGTAATCGCGCGTTGCTTATGTAACAAGTAGCATTTGTTAAACATTACCGAACCAATAATCTCAACGAGAAGCTAACTAGAAGACATGAAATAATTCAAGAGGAGATTAGCGAGACTACTAACATAACGCCGTAAAGATAAAAAAGCATACACATCAGTCTATTATTTTGCGAAAGGGGGAACGCAAAATATTGGCAACGATACACATGTAAAACGCCGCACTGTCAAACTGATGTAATAAGAAAAACGCTATACCAAGCATCAGCTGATTTGAAATATAAACACCGTCATACGGCAGCGATTTTCAAATGTCTGAGTCCTAACCCGCCACCAGAGCGAGTAACAAACAAACAAGGCTCAAAAATGGCCGCGCCCGCAACAAGTTTTTTAAAAAAAATGTAAACAAGTCCTTATATCATAATTTACCAAGAAGTGAGTGCATTTCTTATCATACGTTGAGTCTTTCCTGTGTTATTAAGGTTATTATTGAATATTTAATGTATATGTGTGCACCAAAACAATCGAAATGTATTTCTAATGTGTTATTACAACCTCATATTATACTATGTGCCGGTATAATTATTCAATCTTATTGCAAATGCCATATTATACATTTATACAAGATGCTCAATTCAAGGTTGAGTTAAACAATTCCAAATGTCATGGTTACTACAATTTATCATTATGAGAGTGCCATATCAAGCAATAATCAGTAATAGTTTTGTCGAGTGAACTAACTAAATAATAACGCCAACGCTTATCTTACAATTGTGCCAAATACTCTAACCTCTCTTACAGCCGTAAACAACACTACCATAATGTGAACAGTTTCTTAGTGTGTCAGCTATTTAATAATAAGAGTAACAAAAGCTATTATGCATATTAAGTGATTTAAAGTGTGTCAGATTCAATGAGAAGTCCTTACCATTTAATATTATCAAAGTAAAATTCTTTACATAATCCTTTTTGCTAAATGTGTGTTAAAACAAGTTTTTATATGCTAGCTAGCCATTTTAATCCAATGAAAAGTAAACACTGATCACTTTATAGTCCCAAGATGCAATTAAAACTAAACCAGAGGTAGCTAATAATTTGTGATGATTAAAACTTACAATGCCAATACTGGTCACCACTAAATAGGTATACAACTATTAATTGAGGGGACAAAAACAGTCATAAATGAGATAGATAACCTTTACTATTAACGATATTCAAATTGCTTCCTAGTATCAAGCTATTTTAACAAGTGAGGAGTTTTTAATATAAATCAAGATACCAAAATGTTGTTATTATTATAAGTCAGACTTAATCATGACATACCCATTCATTTCTTTTACTGAGGAATAATAATGTTTTAGATAGCCACTATATTGAAGGAAGAATTTAAATACTTATGACTATATTGAGTTTCCAAATGACAAAAACATTTAACTTCAATTGACAACAGCTGATTGTGGTCTGTAAAGGCGCCATACATACAGCAGCCAGCTTACTGTCGATTTATTAATTCCCATAGTTACTAAACAAAGCAAATCTTTCTATTTATCCAGAAGAAACCAATAGCATTCCAAAATATAATTGATTTATTAAATGCGAAATGACATAACACTACATCATAACATGTCTGTAATTATTTTGCTACCTCACACTTAACGTTACCTATTGTACTTATTGTTTTATTTATTTTGTACTTGTGTAAACATCCACCAATATTAATACTGATGCATCATCCCAAGCTAGCTATAAATCAACATGAATACCCAATCATATGCCTAAGAATTTAGTAATCTCAATAAGTGGAGATAATTCCAATGAAACCTACCAATAACATTATGTTAAAGATGACACACCAATAAAATGATAGTATTTACCAAATCCAATCACAGTGTCTGGGAGACAACCCAATGAAATTAACGAGCTACATAGCCAATACAGACACTCAACCAATGGGAATTCAGATAGTTAGGGCACATTATCCAATAAAATACCAAATTTGTACTACCAGCCAATGTCAAGGCATTTATTAAAAACCAATTACCGTTCACTAATCTCAACTACCAATGGAAACCATTTATTGACTACCAATCAGTTTATTTATCTACCCTCCCACCAATGGCACACCGTCAACGAAGACCAATTAATTGCTGTAAAATCAGATAACCAATGGCACACCTTCAATGAAAAACCAATTATTCACCGTAACCTCAGATACCCAATGGCACAATTGTCCAATCAGACGGTACAATTCCCATGATTGGTTAGTAAATTACACTAATGTCAACCAATAGCAGCACCTGCTTAATGTAACATACACTCTATAGAATAAGGCACTCAATTATTTTTTTAGATAAACTTAATCATGTGTTATTCCTTAGCTATAATATTAATAAGCAATTACATTCCCTTGTATCAGTGACATTACTGCATTCATTAAACAATATTTACCCACAGGTACCTAAGTAGCATAGCTGTACCATCACTTACTCCTCAATTTTGAAAGCAATCAGTTTGTAATCCCAAGAGCTTGACCTAGTATGTGAATTTGTTGGAATCGGAGTGATTTTAATAGCAGCCAATAGAAGCACAGCCTGAGTACCTGAGTTTTTGTCTGACTTACACTGACTGACTGTATCTTGAATCAGCAGTCACGGAGAGGGCATTTGTAATCGTACCGATACCGATACTAACCCTCGGGTTTATCCTAAGCATGGGAGGATAATGTTTGGTAAGTCGCTAAGACAGGGTGGTGAAACGTGGATTTTGTCCTGGTCCACAGCCCATTATAAGCTGTAATTTTGGGCAGCCACAAGTAATTTTAGTGTCCCACGACACTGTAGCAAGAAACTGATTTTGCAGGAAACCTGATCCTCGCAAGTTGTTGAATTTAAGTCAGAATGGAAAGTGTATGATTGATAGTATGCCAGTATTGAATGACCATTAATGAATGAAAACTGATCTAATGATTGTTTGACCAACCAGCATGGGTACCAATATGATAAACACATTATTCCAATAAAAATAATACAAGCAGTCCTGATACAATTGATCTAATATTTAAGGGAATACAATTCTATGTGTACTTAACCAATATCTAGAACCAGCATTCTATGTTGATTACTGTAGAAGTGATTTGATAAAATAAATTGCAATTTGTACCATTTAATATGATTAACTAACTTTTGTATGGATTTTACACTAATATGCAAATAATAACTGTGTTAGATCCTAAGAAATATTTTACTTGTTATACCTAACTATAACTTGTGTTCATTGATTTGCTTATGCAAGCATTTATTCTGTTTACTTATAGACTTACAATTCAATTTTTGCATTCATTACTCCATTGTAAAGGGAAGATTCAATACCCCTATTGATTTATTTTTGCTTTTGACTTGCCAGTAGCAACCAATGATTATCAATCACTATTACTTATTGATTCATTGATACCAATCACTATTACTTATTGATTTATTGAAGTCAGTCAATTGATTATTGCCAATTTCCAATAATTTAAAGTAAAGTAAATGAGAACAAAAATTTATTTGATGAAAACCCAGTGACATGCACTCAATTCGTTTCTTATTATTGTTGTAAAAGCTATTATAATCCAAGTGTACTCTCAAGTTAATTGCACAGAAGTCAAGCAGCACTGAAAGCATAAATATTACTATGTATTAAGTTTGCCAAAGAGTAGATACTGCTGTGTGCTGAATTTTTCAGCTTTTTTCCCTTGGTGTTCGAGTATCCATTTGGGCCAAACCAGCCATGAACTGCCAGCCATCCTGGTCTGCCTTCAGCTTTCTGAAGCCATCAACTAGTTGGGTCTGATGCAATGACAGACTCAAAAGCCCATCTGTTTTCACAACTACTCTTTGTTTTGATATAACCAGATGTTACACTTTATAATTTATGTGAAATTGTTAAACATTGCATGTATTTTATTTTATTTCTCACATTTTGAGTACACATATCTACACATGTTCAGAAAAACAACTTTGTTTATACACCAAGATGTCTACACATGTCCAGCAATACAGTGATACTTTGTGATTTATTGAAATTAGTATATGAATTGAGATGCTTAGCCAACTTCAAGCTATTAGCAAAGTATTTAGAACATTTTGAGACTTAATCACAACAGTAGAACCCTTGAGTTGAACTATAACTATTTTGAGGAACCTAACTTAAATTTAATAATTTTCCAAAGATAATTTTTCTCAAATATGGGCACACAGAATGTAAACAATGTAATTCTGGACCCTAGTAATTACAATTTGAATTTGACTTTGCTATCAGAGTTTCCATTAACTGTCAGAAGCCAAACTTGTTAGCTCAGCTGAATCTTTTCTTT
The DNA here is from genome assembly GCA_031002005.1 of Vandiemenella viatica. Taxonomy (NCBI): domain Eukaryota; kingdom Metazoa; phylum Arthropoda; class Insecta; order Orthoptera; family Morabidae; genus Vandiemenella; species Vandiemenella viatica. Next base: position 381,651,600 of record CM061921.1, read on the forward strand.
TCTTTAGAAGAAATAATAGCCAATTCTTAGAGTTCAACTCAAGTTAGTGACATTCTATTGTGATGAAATGAGTGACTAGTGTAAACTTTTGAAAGGATGATCCTCCTGAATACCCAGTAGCCCTTAAGCTACTTAATATCAATGCAGTGGAACAAGTATGTCATATCCCAAGTAATTGTAAACCACTTAGGCATTGCCCTTCTTCTTTTGGAATTGTTAAAGCATTTTATCGTAATTACCACTAGGGAGAGATTTGCTGTCTCTTTCATCGCCACAAATCTCTTAGCCAGCCGGGGAGATGTCGCGGGTTCGCGTATTCTAAGGTCTAGGGTATTGATATGAAGCCTTTATTCAAACTCATCGTAGTTCCGATTCACATCCAGTTGGACCAGCGAGCCAGATCTCACGCTGCGCCAATGTTATCTTTTGTAACGAAGCACGAAGGTCTCAGGTTGAGCACGTACCAAGCCTCTGCTACACACGCCTGTAACTCGGTACATGGCTTACGACTGCGTTATGCTACTTTCTTATCGCAGGCTGCGCCTCACTGAAATTTCAGCAGCCTATACACCGCAGCAGTTTTCAGAGTGTGTGGGAGTGCTTACTAAAGGGAACCCACGGCATATAGAATAGCTTTGCTAAGCTTATGTCAGCCTGGAAACCACCACACTATGCAGTCCCCACTACCTGCACTATAACTCCGCCCTGACCATCTCCACTTAGTCCTAGTGAGCCAATTAACATCATCTTTTATCCCCACCAGAATCCTTAATGAGTTTTCTTGTAAACTGGGAGCACACGGCCCCAGGCAGTCCAACTTACACCTCGGACTCGGGAGTCCATCATCCACCACGGACTCGACGGTCCATCTTCCATCATCCATGGACGCACCGTTCAACACCATCACCTAACAGGTACTTAAAGGCTTGCTTGATCCACTGCTTGCGTGTTCGTCTTCATAACAGTATGTCCATCGCTAGATAGGAATCTAATGCATCGCCGACAGTCACTCATTTCGATAGGGTTTAATGTGCCTTGCCCTGTAATCAGTCTACCAATGTAATATTGTTATTCTGTCAACCAATCAGTATAGCGCAACGTCAGTAATAGTTCACCAATGGAAGAGCAATGAATATTAACCAATCAGCATAAGGTATTTCTAGTGACAAATCATGCCTTTGATCAATGTAGCCAATAGTGTAACATGTACGCCGATCTGTCTTCAAGTGTAATAAACCAGTAGTTAATAACATGTGTTGTTATCATTCCTAAAAGATAAGTCACCTCTCCGTGAATAAAGATGTATGATAATATTTATGTAAATGTTTAATGCTAATCAGTGAGATTGCGCCGTGTCTATAGTTTCTCAGTAGCTAAGGCTCAGTTACTTCCTTGGCAATATGCCTGCAGACTACACTCTAAGGTGTAGGCAGGTGCCCAAGGCGAACAACCGCAGCTTCCCTCTCTCCAGTCTGTCGTATTAAGTGTGAAATTAAAAGGTTTCCGCTCGGCCGATCACACCCACGCGACAATAGTTGTAGTCACGAAATTTTAAGACCTTATCGAATGGTGACAGAAATATGTTGAAAATTGATTCTCTTCAAGAGACAGGTTCGACGGTACAATGTTATAGTGTTAGATTTCGTGTCATATTATTCCGACTCGATATTGTTTGGGACCAATCCTTCGTTACCAACAACTTTCTATATTTAATTCTGGCAAAAAAATTCTTAATCCACGTGTACGAAGTCGTGGGTACAAGCTAGTTTTTTTTATAAAGTCAATTAAACATGTAGGTATTCACATATGCCATCAGACATTGCTCATGTAAATAAAGGTGATAATATGTAACTGCCATTTATAGTAATTTAACCTTGAATCCTATATTAATATCTGAATGTACTGAGCCATAAAAACCTGTCAGGTGTTGCAATAGGGACCTTTGACGAATATTCATATCAGAACTATGGTCGATCTTCTATTGTCGATCCTTATCCACAGCTCCAGTGGAAGTTACCCTGTCTGCTCCTATCAATAAGCTGGCAGGGATACTACAGCATATCTCAACAAATATTTGAATGGGTTGTAGACTTTATGAGGGGTAGAACACAGTGAGTAGTTCTTGACGGTGAGCATTCATCACTGATTGGAATGAGATCCAGGATTGGCCAGGGAAAAGTAATAGGGCCCCTGTTGTTTCTCATGTACATCAATGATTTACGCAACGTAATAAAGTGGGGAAAAAATTATTTACCGATGATACTATTATATGTATATATATATTACATTATATTGGTGAGCTCTTCTGCGTATTATATATATAACCTAGGATGACTGCTTACAAGCACATGGCAGCTGGAGTTAAATGCTAAAAATTGCCAAGTTACACATATATGTAAAAATATAACACTATTTAGCTCTGAATATACAATTAGTGGCTCTGTCCTTAGAACGTTATATTGCGTTAAAAACATAGGGGTAACAATTTATAATAATTTGTGCTTAATAAACATATTTAGAATGTGTTTGGAAGAAAATCATATGTTCCGAGTTTTACGTAATTTAAAACAGTGTACGCCCCAAGTTAAATCGATTGCATAGAAAGCACTGGTGCAACTTCACTTAGAATATTGTTGTTCTGTGTAGGGTCCCCATTAATAGGGATTACTGGAGGCATTGGAGAAGGTCTAAAGACGACCACCCGATTCGTAACAGGCTGAGGGGGAAAGCGTAAGTATGATGTTGAAAGAGTAAGGTTGGGATGATCTGGATAATGGAAAGCATTGTTCTTGGCAGAAGCTAATTGAAAAATTAATGACATACCGATTTCAGGATGACAGGAAACACATATTACTACCAGCAACATTCTTATCTATGAATGACCAAGAAAATAAGCTAAGAGAAATCAGGGCCAGTACTCATTTTATCCACTACTGATGAGGGAATGGAATAGGAAGGATGCATCGAGCAAGAAAACTTAGATTCTGACAGGAGTAGATCCAGAGAAACCCCTCCGGCCATCCTGATCTGGGTTTCCCATGATTTTCCCAGACCGCTCTAGGCAAATGCCGGGATGGATCCTCAAAGTAGCCGGTGAGCTCTTCTGCCATATCCCGTATATCCCTTCCGATGCATAAACTATTGCAACTTTGTATAGTTGCAGTGCACCATCCACCACCTACTTTTAGTGAATCGCGGAGTAATAATAATAGTAATAGTAGAGACTTGCATATTCACCTAAAGATGATCTGGAATACACGCCACACTTGTCGCATATTTGTAATCAGTGTCAGAAATTCCCAACTCCGACAACAAATTATGATATTTTGGTTTTGGAGGGAGCGTGGTCTCGAAGAGCTTTTCACATCGGTCCATATGCTCTTAGGGGTAAACTCCTTTTCGCTCAGGCAATTTGAACATCTAGGGGTAAGTGAAATGAGCACAAGTAACATGCATGTCATCGTCTTCAAGGGACCCAACCAGCTTTTATAAAGTCCAGGAACATAAATATTGTCATAAAATTTTAATCTTTCTCTGAAAACGGAATAAAACGTTCACACTGGATGGATAGGACACTTATTCCATCGCCGTCAATAAAGCCATAATAGTAAAATGCGTATTATACTGAGACAAATTATGAAAAAATGGGTATGTATCTTTGAGTTTTATACAGTAAATTGAAGTCCCGCGAAATTCACCTGTTATGTGATGGACGATTACGGTCATTAACAGAGCCCGGCTCAGTGTCATTCCCAATGATGTGACATGCTGTAACACTATTAAACTCTGCCTCTTGCTCATTTATCATTACAAGGGCAATACACCCCATGAAAATTGCATCATCGTCACGGGCCAGTAGGACGAGTTCGCCTAATAGCCATCACTCGGAGTTTTTCTGCGTCAAGGAGTTGAATCGTAATAGAAGACTAAGATGTTCATAAGAGCAAACAACCTGGTATGCTGCAGTAAATGGAGTCTGTTTGTGGACAACGGTCGAGTGAGAGGCGTTAGGATTGGGCTAGCACATATATATTTGTTCTAAAAAAGTTTAAAAATCAATGTAAGCGACGACTGATGCACGTTGTTGCAAAAAAATCCTTGAATATCAAGGTGTATGTCGCCTGGTAGGTCCACTCTGATGGCAATCACCCTTGAGCAATAAATTTCACATCGTTCCAAGAGATGCGGCTGTCAGGGTCTGTTCGACCTAGGCTAGTGGGTGCATGTGGATGAGTGTGTGCTGACGAACTGACCTTAGGGATTCCAGTTCTGCTTGAAGCTTCCCTTCTGTTCTTCAGACAGCTCCACTAGAATCTTACCATTTGGCTCTTTGGGCTAATCCTTGAGACCACTGTGGATTGACGGCTACAGACCGAAAGTTGGGAACTGATTTCAATCCTTTCTACATGAAGGAAGACGGGACTTGCAATTAAACCAGTTTATTGACCTATAAGACTGGGTAACACAGATTATAACATGTCACAAAGTGGATTCCAACCTTCGCCAATTTATCTAAGACCTCATACGGTACTTAGTGAATATCTTTCAGAACATTAGGGGTATCTCAAGCAAACTTGATGAGTTGATAATATCTATAGAAGAAACCCAAAAATCATTGAATCTTTAGATAAATATCATATGTCTGACAGAACATCATATGAAGAATTCTGAAATATGTCTCCTCCCTTTTATTGGATATAGATTAGCTTCATGTTATTGCAGGTCAGAGATGAGAATGGGTGGCGCAGAAATATATGTAAGAGAAAATACTGAGACAAAATCATTAGATCTAAGTAAATACTGTATATAACAAGATTTTGAATGTTGTGCAATATAGTTAGAATTAGAAAACAAATATCTTATAGTGCTGACAGTTTATAGGGCTCCCACAGGAGACTTCAGTAAATTTTGCAATAAACTTGAAGCGGTTCTATTAAATTTAACATGAACTAAAAGGGAAATTATCCTCTGTGGAGACTTCAACATCAATTTCGCTGTAGAATGTAACCAGACAGATTATCTTCTAGGAATGCTTAGATCATTCAATCTCTACCAAACTGTAAATTTCCCAACTAGAATACTAAAAGATAGTAGTACCATTATTGATAACATTTTTGTAGAGCACAATAAATTAGAAATACATGGAACAGTTCCAATGGAAAATGGTTTTGTCAGACAATAATGCTCAAATAATTACTTTGGATGTTGTGGGAAATGAAAATAACAAGAAGAAAGGATTCGTCAAAGTTAGGCTATTAAAGAACAATTCAATAAAAACATTAAATGATGAACTTCTCAATGAGGACTGGAGCCTTGTTTATAAATTAAAAGGGGTAAACAATAAATTCAATTACTTTCACCAAAGGTTTTTGGAAATTTACAAAAGATGTCTCCCTTCAAAACTAGCTCCAATTGGTCAAAAATGAGTAAACAAAAATTGGGTTATAGTTGGTATTAAAACATCTTGCAGACATAAAAGGGAATTGTATGTAAAAGTTAGGAATACTGATAATATGATTGTCAGACAACATTACAAAATTTACTGTAGAATTTTAGCCAAAGTAATAAAAGAAGCTAAACGTTTGGCCATAAACGATGAGATTAGTAGATCAGATAAAAAGTGTTTGGAACATTATTAAAAGAGAAACAACTGTATCATCTCTTGAACATAAAGCTATATCTATAAGCATTAATGATAAACTTGTAAATGACCCCTCTTATGTAGGAAGTGCTTTCAATAACTACTTCTTAACAGTTGCTGAAAGAATAAAAGGAAAATATATTGGGAATATGGATGCTATAGCAATATTTAAATCCTTGTCACCAAAAACAGCACCTATGTCTCTATTTCCCACCAGACAAGGTATCTTCCCTGACTCACTCAAGAAGTCAATAATCAAACCGCTTTATAAAAACGGTGATACCTCAAACATTGGGAATTACAGATACATATCACTTCTACCAACATTTTCAAAAATCTTTGAAAAAGCAATGTACAGAAGGGTGTATGCACAGCTACAAATGAATGACCTAGTCAGTACAGTTTGGTTTTAGACAAGGCATTTCAATAGATTCAGCAATTTTTTCTTTTGTAAACAACATACTGGAATCAATGCATAAAAAATTAAATTCCCTAGGTATATTCTGTGATCTTGCTAAGGCTTTTGACTGTGTTGATCATGAGATTCTAGTAGGTAAATTAGACCACTATGGAGTTAGTGGTAAGCCAGGACTTTGGTTTAAATCATACCTGGAAAAGAGAAAGCAATGTGTATCACTGAAAGATGCTAATACAGTAGATGTCGTAAACTCAGAATTGGATGTAGTTAAATGTGGTGTGCCTCAGGGTTCAATTCTTGGCCCTCTGCTGTTCTTAATCTATATAAATGATCTCCCACATATACTAGGTGATAATGAACACATCGTTCTCTTTGCAGATGATACTAGCATATCGATGAAAGACCCATCAGCACAAAACCTCGAAAACACAGCAAATGATGCTATAAAGAAAATTAACAGGAGGTATAATGCCAACAAACTAATACTTAATGTAGAAAAGACACAGTTACTTCAGTTTGTAACAAAAAATAAAACAAAGGACAGCTATAATGTGATATCAGAAGGAAAAGCAATCATTGAAAGCAGTTTCACAAAATTCCTGGGTGAATATATAGATAACAAATTGAACTGGAAACAACATATTCAATAAATTCTAAAAAAACTGAATTCTGCAATATTTTCACTGAGGGTAATATCTAGAATAGCTAATATAGAAACCAGAAAGTTAGTATATGGCAAGTTCCCTGGTAGGTGATGACTACAGCCGAGCCGAAATGAAGGAGGATTGCAGTTGATAGCAATTGCCCCATGCATTTGAAGTGGTAATGGATGACATAGGTGTCGGTAGTTCTCTATTGTAGAGGAAACATTGCTCAATGCAGGTTGCACTTTAATGGATGATGGTAGTCCATGATATATATATAGGCGGTATTGCTCCCTGATGGTAGTGTACGTCTTGTAGAAGTAACATTGCTTAATGCAGTAAAAGGGGTTGTCCGTGACTCGTGGTCGGCGTGTCATCAATGGAGGTGGCCGCCTGGACGTCCTAGGCTCTCCATATATGAGCGGCGATGGGGGTGGAATTATTCCCTAAACACTGAGGTGCATGAAACTCCCATACTATCTCAAAATCCTCGTCGCTTCCACCATTTCAAATAGCAGGGCTCGTCCAGCAGCTTGTCTATGAATCTTTAAATTCAACTAAAATGATCCCATTTTTTTATTTTTTTCATAACCATGTATACATGGCAATTTATTGACTTATTGTAATTTAAAAACGTCTACCAATATCAAATCCTTCGAGAAGGTTAGCGGAATTAAGTGTAGAAGTCCTTGCAGAGAGATCTTTACTCGGTGAAGAACAGTAGTGTCGAGACGCCGGTGTGCTGCCTGATCGTTAGTCATCATGAATCATATGCAAATGAGGCCCGTGCCATGTGCTACAACTTAACCTAACTCAGAGGTCACTTTTGCAAAATTATTTTAATATTTTGTTACACATGCTTACACTCTGATAGCTAGTTTCCTGCATTTTATTATTAAAATTACATCAGGTACGCCTGATTTGAATTCTCTATGACTATATCTTAAACTAAGATACCAAATTTAATTTTAACTCAAAGTGAAATTTTCCCCAGTAACTGTGCTGTAGGGTTGTATCTAGGGATTGCAATCCAGCAAAGCGGATTAGACAGTCTGGTGGATCCCACACAAAATTAAGTAGATCCGCAATCCGCAAATTGTGGCTAAAACGTGTGTTAGGCTGCGTGATTTGCTGCCCTGTTGTTGTTTTCCAGCCCCGCATGGTCTCTGTTGGATATATTTCACTGTTTGCCTGTGCCCTTGTAGTTGCCATTTGACTCACATGAACAAAGATTTGTTGTTATCAACCTTCATCATTCGTAGGTAAATACATGCACTTTTGACTCACATGAACAAAGATTTGTTGTTATCAACCTTCATCATTCGTAGGTAAATACATGCACTTTTAAGTATTCATTAAAATTTACGTTTGTTTTGAGTACACATTTCTATAATTTGAGTTATGTTGCATATTTAGTACAATTTTCTAGCTATATAATAAGTTTTTTTTATGTGTCCCACACATTATCTGAACTACACAGTTAAAGCTTTTTATTCACAGTTTCATTGTTCCCATTTTTTGTATTTGCAGATAAAGCAGTTGTGGCAACTTCCTGTATTTGCAGCTGAAAATTTGATTACTCATTGATTCAAAACTAATGTTATCATAATCTTAACGATCGCATACCTATTTATTTATTAGCTATCAAAAGGCAATTGTACATCCTTTAACTTATTGTTTATTACCACCAACTCAATGCGTTTTAAACACATGTTCTTTGACGAAAGTCGCCTGCTTACATGTGCCCCTCTGGCTTTCGATTAATCCTTCTTGGGATGATTTGGTCAATCGCCACAATACATTATTTTTGAGTGAATGTCATGTGTTCTTACAACTCCTTGTTATTATTTTGACTAAAGGAAAAAAGAAAGTTTATGATGAAGTCTTCATGGCTGTTATCACTGAATTGTGTTATAAAACACCATACTTCGATGCCCGCCTCCGCCTTGTTCCTCAGGTATGAATTTTCATGTTTTTTCAACACAGTCTGGCTATACACCCATGAGAACTTCTCTGCAATCATATGCCTTTCCTACATAAAACTAATAATAATTTCCACTCTAAAAAATTGTTATGCCACTTAAAGTAAAACTGAAATACTCAACAGTTTACGTTTTGGTGAGTAGTTTTTTTTTTAATAACAATGAATCAACTATAAGATTAATCAAGGAATCAGGAGACTTAATTATCAAACCCACAAAAACCATTCTTGTAAAAATAGGCTTGTGCAGTGACAAAAAGTTATGAGACCTTTTTTTGAGCCGAGTCTACACTATATAGAGCATATTCACTTTGTGAAATATAATGCTTTCTCTCAGTGATTATTTAGAATAATAATAATAAAAAAAACTCTGGTGACTTGACCATGATGCATAGCATGTTTTTAATCTGATGTGATGTATTGTAAGGCATATAATATGATCTAAGACTGAATATTTTCCATTTTTGATTATTTATTTCAAAATTGGTTTAGATTTAAAAACAAAAATGCAAAACCTCTAAATGTACTTAAGACATGCTAAATGTTTTCATTTTGCCAATTAAAATGTTGTTAACTGTTAATTTTTATCATTCAACATTAAAACTGATTTATTAATTTAATTAACAGACATTTATTATTTAATTTATTAACACTTTGAATAATTATGTTTTAAAGATATGCATTAAAAAACTGTTGGTGCCAATCCCACTGGATCCCACGGGAATGGTGCAAATCATGCAGGGTTGAAAACATGGTGGGATTGCAATCCTTAGTTGTAACATCTTTTCTGTGTTTCTATAAACTTGTTTTTGAACTAAACGTCATAAATAATGAAGTTATTCTGATTAAAATCAACATTCAGTGGGATTCCTGTGTGAAAATCTTTATAAACCAGCAGTTCTTATAAATAATAAGCAACAATATAAAAGGTTAATTGAAAATGGAAAACAATATTTTATTATGTTTTATTGTGTTTCACCATTTTACGTTCAACTGTACAAATTATCAAACACTTTTTTAAAAGATCAGGCATCAGTAGCTTTAGGCTCTTCACATTTAAAGTTTTTTTAAACATACATTACACTGGCAGCAATATTTTATATGAAAGAAAAAATAATGTTATATCTGAAAGAAATATTTGTCCATTCTCTCTCATTTAAAGAATCACTGATTTCCTGATAGCATCAAACTCCCAGTAATGTGCACTCCTCTGCAGTGAGGCTTTCATCAGAAAATATTGTGATACTAGTCACCAGTGACCTAAGAAACAGAAAACAAAAGCACACTTTTTTACTAATCCACTAATAACCCACATAACAGTATTTTGAAGTTTATGCCAATATTAGAATTTTTATCGTTCCACACTTCTTGGGAAGGGAAAAACTCCTGACTAGGTTCTTCTTTTTTTTTTGGGGGGGGGGGGGTGTTCATCACATTTGCTTCATAGAATAACTTATCATGAGTGGGAACATTTTTGGGGAAGGGACTATTTTTGAATTTGTCTGGAATGAATAATGAAATTTTAACAGCATCAAGCATCAGGTTAGCAAATCATCTTTGATTGTGGTTTCCAACACTGCTGAGTTACTCTTGAGCGATAATTTTTGTTTGTTTGTTTTAAGAGCACAAGTAATAATTTTCCACCATTCTGAATCCAGCCATTATGCATAGTTTCAACAAAGATCGTTTGGTAACTAAGATTCATAATTAACAATAGTCTCTTAAAGATTAATTTCAATTTGCCCTTCTATCCACATCTCATGAAAAATTGTAATAAGACGATGCCTATAAGCTTCACCTTACCTAATATTAATGGAAAGGAAATCATTAATAATAAAAGTAGCTTTCGAAAATTGATTAACCTAGCTCATAAATGAAAATTGTGTCTTTTAGTATGGCCATGAGAATGGTATTACTGCTATTGTATTTGACATCATGAAAATGACAGTCACTACAGTTCCTTGGTTGGCTTAGTGAAACAATCATCAATCAACATCTACATACACAAAAAGTGTTATTATTATGCAGGTTTATCTCAAGCAAGATCTTTCATAATGCCTGTACATGGTAAAAAAATTCTTCGTTTAAATTGGCTACTTATAAAAGCACAGCTGTGTCCAAGTAGTTCTGTCTGAAAGAAGTATACCACAAAAATTTTCATCATTATTTATGATCAAGGATTTTAAATTAACTCAGAGAGAAAAAAAATAAGTAAAAATATTTTAATACCAAACTGGGTAAAAGCAACTGGCAGAACGAAATATTTAATTGAAACATAACATTATTTTAAATCAACTTAACTTCAAGAATCAGAATAAAATGGGAAACCACTACAGCAAGAGCTCGTAGTTAATGGATAAGAATACAATGGTTCTTTCTATTTTGCAATCAACAATGCCTGTGTAAAATCTTATAAATATTCTGACCAGGATAAATTTTTTTTTTCTTAAAAAAATTACTTACATTCCAATTTTTGCTTCTAGGAAGAGCAAGGTGTAATATAAATTAAGGTAAACTGACAAAGATAATTACAAGGATTTAAAATCTGTTGTAGTCCATGTTTCCATGCGGAAAACTTAAAAATTAAATTAGTGATTCATTGTACAGTAATAGATTATGGTTCATTGTCTACAATTAGTGGTAATCAAGAAGGCTGACATGGTGGCATTATAATTTTTTAACTAACTGAAAGCTGATGATTTGCTACAAAACATTTTCTTTAGGCTGATAAAAGGAGATTAAAATATGTCTGTAATTAAAAATCTGTAATATGATACAAATGACTAAGATAAACCAAAGATGAAATAAATAGCACTTTCGAATTTCTTTAATATTTGCATACACATTGTAAAGTAGTAGTCCCTAAGCACAATTAAACTAAATGCAAAATTTAAAGCATATATATACACCAGGTATAATAACAAATAAAAGTTCATTACCAACCTTTTATGAAATATTTAATATTTGAAGTATCTTCACACCTCTTTTACTGTTGTACTGTAATTTTTTGCATTTTGACCCTTATAGAAACACAAACCTTCCAGTATACCACGAACAAAGATAGATAGTGATAATTACCTTGATAAACAGGGTGGAACTACTTTATCTGATTCACTTTCCGATATTGCAGAGCCCATATGTAATACAGGAAAAAGTTACTTTTGTCAAACCCAAAAGATTTTTAAGACTGGAGCATGGGTACTCACACACAAAAAAAAAAAATAAGCTGGTCATAGCTACAGAGCATTCCATTCAGCTTTTGTGAAAATGGATGAAAAAAACAGGTATCACCCAATGGTCAAACTGATATCTGGATTGATATGGTACTAAACAATGTTTGAGCATCTTTGTCATATACAACTAATGATGATTCTATTGTTTAGGCTTCAGTGGCTGTTGACTGAGGTTACTTAACACACACTTGAAAAGCTTAAACTATATTAAAAAACTAAGCAACCATTATTATTCCCAAAAATTTGGCAATAAGACCCAAAAAATTACATATACTGACTAAAATAACTGTTTAAATAATAACCTGTTGTCTCCAACGTCCTATTTTAACCAGCTGAAATACTGTACACCATCAAGGCTTCACCATTAGCATTGTACACTGATAGGTAAGTACTTGATTGATAGCAGAATTCTGTAAGTACACATGTTGGAACAGACTCTATCCTAAGTCACTATATGAATGAAAGCACTTATTTCCTTTGTTTGTTTAGACCAGTAGGAGCTTATTGTGCCACATTTCTACAACTGGATCAGCCAGTAAGCAGACAACTTCACCTGAATAAGGAAGCATTATAAGTCTTGCAATTATGCAACTCTACAAAAATAGTTAGCAGCCTTTATTGCACCCCTGTGTGGGTGTCACAAACAATTATTAAGAGTTAGAATTTGATTGTGTTCACTACAAATACTGTGCATTCACTGCAATGTTTCAAAACCTGAACAAACACTGCAGTCTTCAATTTTCTATTCCTAAAAATAAAATTATGTGATCATCCAGTTTCATTTTGTTCAAAAACTTGATGGCCAAGTAACAGCAATATGTATGCGCTGAAACTCCAAATCTCAAATTATGTAATCACAAACCAGAAGTGTCCCCCCCCCCCCCAAGTGATTCATGTTACTTTATACTTTTTGCTGCCATCTTTTCACAAAGACAGCATTCAGGACGTTGGATTTGAATAATTTCTTTCTGGTGCAGGTCGTATTATATATGATCAGAACCTTATTTTTTGTTATAGATTTCATATCTCACTAGCAACTTCAAAAACTCCTTCAATTTCACTGAGTAAACATAAATAACATATGACATAATTTGTGGGGTCCCCACAGGCTAGTTAGGCTGCCACGTCACAAGATTTTCAACTAACTGCACGTTCTACCTCCGTCATTGCTGAACCTAGTATTTAACATTGAATGTGAACCTTGGACTTTGCTCGCATACCCATATGATCAAAGCAATGCTCATAAAATTTCCTTCCCCCACCAGGATTTGAACATAGGACCTTGAGTGTTATAGCCAAGCACCTTAAACACTGAGCTACCAGAATGCTAATCTTCATTGAGAATATTATCATCAGTCAAGAATTTTTGAATTGAAAATGATGTTTTTGACATTTTATTACCAAGTTGCTCAAACTGATGAGTACTCCTAGGTAGTACTTATTGCCTTCAATCAAAGTGGTAGGTATATGAGAACAGTCTGGAAAGCTATCAGTTCTAGGTCTGAAAAGATCAACTCAATCATAGCCTATTCTAATTTTCAGTTGTAAATAAATTTACAGAATATAGTAAGATATTTCTATTTGTTACTAGAGAGGAATGGGCACCAAATTTTCATGAAACTTTGCCAACAGCGTATGGTCAGTGCTGACAACTTTTCAGACTATCATTGTGCTTTTTTACGGAGCATAGTTGCTTTTCCGTATCTTTGTTCTTGGTCTTCCTTATATATATGTATGCTAATCTTCAACTGGAGCAATATATATTTTGACTATGAGGTTTGTTAAACATTTACACATTACTTGGCCATTCTGATTCTCTACAATCTTAACTGTTGCTAATGTGACATTACAGTTATATTGATCTTCAACACAAATTCAGTGGACTCTTTTGTTTTCTTAGATATCTAGATGGAACTCCATTGACTTTTTGCAATATTATGTTTCAGCCATTCTTCTGTGGCTTTCAGCAGACATCTGCCATGCCTTGGGGTCACTTCTACCAATAAATCACTTCTGAAGAGCATGCTAACTGTTTGTAGTGATGTCACAGTAGCTCCTGCAGCCAGTATAGATAGTACAATGGCTGACACGACCAGCCCACTGGCCGTCCACATATAATGAGGCCTTTATTTGCTTCTCTGACTAAATCAGTGATCTGACTGTCAAATTAATGCTGTGTAACAGCTTATTTGCTGACATAGTGATTTTCTAGATGTCTCACATGTTGATTAAGCCTTTCCTTGATGGTACATTATGTCTCACCTGGCCACAGCAGCATGGTATTTTATATGCACCCAGTGTCTGTAATTTCCTCCTCTTGTCTTTCATTCTTACAAGTACATCAAAAATGTTCTTAGGAGTCCCATATACCAGACCGATATTTTTCTATTTTAGAAGTCATACAATCTTATCTGTTAGCACCTTGATGTATGGTAATACTGCTATCAGTTTGTCTGTTGGTCTCTTCTGCCAGTTCCAGGGCATAAGACAATGTTTGAGGTTCGAGTACCATCATGGTCTTATTGTCAAGGCTGAAAGTGTTGGCCAGAAACAGCTGCTTTAAAATGTATCTTTCAGCAGTCGTGCTAACTATGATACATGGACATTTAGTTTTTAAAATTACACATTTTACAGCCAGATGGTGGTGGGAGTCTGTATACAGATAATGGTTTCTTTCTGTGAGCTTCTAGTAAGCTCCATGACCCATAGAGCCGTCTTTCTTCCTATTCACAATTACATCTGTGAGGGGAAGCTCCTAATCTATCTCGATTTTATCATGGGGACTGTTTAAATGACGGAAAAAGCCAGGGAGGATTCTTGACTATGAAGCCAAATGACAAAATTATCATCCACACATGTTAACCATAAAGAAGATTCCTATTTGGAATTTTTGATGGCCTCAGACTCAAATGCCAAAATAAACACATTGGCCAGCATTGGAGAAAGTGGACAACCTATTGCTGCTCCTCATCCCATTTGTAGAAGTCATTCTTTTGCTGTTAAAAGGTTGTATTTAGGCAAAATTCAGTTCATGACACCCATTTCAGTGGCAGGCTGAGATTTTCTAGTCAGTCCCTCATTATGTTAAAGCTTTCATTAGTTTGTGAATAGCAATGTGATTTCAAAGCTATCCAGAAAGTCATTCTCTTCCAGACATCTGTTCTAGATTATTTACAAAATTAGAAGAATTTATAATGGTAGAAGCTGAGTTTCTCAGATTTTTTAGATTATCTACCAGATACCTTGGAAACAGATGGAACAAGATTGAAGAATTAATTGGTGAGACAGGGCACACCATCAAGGAAAGGCTGAAAGAATATACAAAACATTTTTAAAATAACATCAGCAAATCAGCAGTAGTACTGCATTATGCTGCTATTTTATTCAATGGCACTAGTTTCTTGGCTCAAAGAATGAAGATGGTGTCCCAGGTGAGTCATAGAAGCATTAGAAATAAAAAAAAGCTGCAATAATATAAACTTGGAAAGTGGGCTACAAATATGGTCATGTCTACTAAGGAAAACAAAGAACAGGAACCCTCCTTGGTCTAACTGCACTGGCTGTGGCAGCTTCCATGTTGTCACAAACAATGTTCACTTCAAAAGCTATTTATAAGTGGCAGAGTTACCAGGCATGGCAGGTGTCCAATATAAACTACAGCAAATTGGCTGAAATATTAGGTTTAAAAAATCAACATGGTTCTATCTGGATTAAAAAAAGAAACATTAACAATGACCACAGAATTCTATGCAATTATTATTTAGTAGAACTGTATTTTTTGTTAGGTGCTAAATCATGGTCATATTATGTCAACATTAAATGAGCATGAAAGTAAATTGACAGCCTACTTTCGCTGTTCTTCAATTTAAAAAAAGACAGATGAGAAGTTGATTGTTATTCTCTTAAATAGAGATCTCTCCCCACCACAAACCCAAAGTTAGATTCTTTTGACTCTCCCAAAGCCCTGTCTATGAATCTGTTTCAAACAAAAGATACAATTCTTGTTTAAGAGCTCTTGGAAACATATATACATATAAATTAGGGTTGGGAAATGAACCACCACTTACCTTAGATGATGGTTGTGGGGCATGAGCACATTGCTACTTAGTGCCTATTATTTTACTATATGTATATGAGAAGAAAAATGATTTATGGCATTACACTAATGAAGGATAGGGAAACTCAATCTAACAGTTACCACAGATGACAGCGGCTGTAATAGACAAACATGTGTAACACAATATTTCAATATTGAAATTTACTCTTACAAGCAGATGAGAAACTTAGTGAGGAAGATGGATGTGTTCATACCAGCATCAGGTGAGTGAATGAGGAGCCCAAGTAGTAAAGCCAGGATGGCCAATGTAATGGTGGACAGGTGTGAAAAAGTACTGAATGTAAATCAATAATTATGGAGAAATATTACCGTAGATAGTGGGGGTACATCACCAAAGTACCTTAGGAGTTGTTCTGGATGAACATAGGAATTTCAAAGATCACATTGACTATATATGCCAAAGAACGACTGCAGCAATGAACAAAATAATTAGCATTGGGCAAAGAAGATTTCTAATCCCACTGCCGACTATAAGGCTGTATCATGGTGCCATTACCACAGCTATTGCAAGTTATGGAGCGAGCACATGGGCACATAGGTTAAGATTGGTTAAACCTGCAAGGGATATCAGACGAATGCAACGAGGAATTCTCTTGCATCTTACAGGCGCATTCGGAAGTACCCCAACTGATGCACTTACAGTCATTCTTGGAATATGTCCTTTAGATCTGGAAATAAGAAAAAGAGCAGCATGTTACTGGCTACGAAAATGAAACTTAGACAAGATAACAGAAATCCTGGGTCAAGTGGCAACCAAGAAGATAGATATCAAAAATTGTATTTTGAATGAATGGCAACAGCAGTGGAACAATTCGGAAACAGGAAGGAGAGTATTTGAAATTCTTCCTGACATCAGAGAGAGGATACGTATGAAGCACTTCAATCCATCCCGAGGGTTAATACATTTCCTCACCGGTCATGAACCGTATGAAACATATCTTCATAGGATCAATAGGACAGAGAATGATCTATGCGCGTGCAGATATCCAGGAACACCTGAACATAAACTGTTTGAATGTGCTCTAGTCGATGATCAAATCAAACAGTACAGAATGAAGTTCATGGGGAAAACTATCAAGAAAATTATGAAAGACAACCTCCTCCTGAATGAACTCGACAAGCTGGCAGATGCTGTGTCAGATGCAGCCAGGGAGCGGTATCAGCTTCAGCATAGCCAGCAACTTGCCGGAACACAGCAAACCATTTAAGGAATGAGACAAGATACCCTAAACGGACGAGATACAAACAGGTAAGTGGAACGCTGATGCCGGAAGTGTGGCTTCTGGAATTTACCGAAGCTTATTTCTTCAATGGATGCCAGCGTTAAACAAACTTTTGAAAACTCAAGATGTTCAGTTATTTAGTATTAGTGGGTAATAGTTTTTACTAACAGCCTGATAAATTACAGTGTGTAGTAATAATAGTTAATTGTTTGTACCATTTTCGTAGAATATAGGATTTGTGTTAATTTTATAAAATTTTGATTATTATAAATTTCAATACAGTATTAAGAAATAACGGTTCATTGTAGACTCTAGAGAACAAACCATCTGAATGTACAGTTAAATAAATAAATCACCAAAGTAATGAACATGAGAGGACATAAATATTTAAAGGAAACATTAAATTTAAGATTTATACATTATTCGTATTTAAATAAATAATAATAATAATGAGTGCTGTATCTACTGAATTAGTCTTATCGAGATTGAGGCCAGGAGGATGTCTGGTATCAAGGATATATTGGTAAGATAGTACCCATCTGCGGAGTTTAGAGGCGATTGCATTTTCTGGGAAGTTTCTGACAGTTCTTACTCTAAAACAGTTGTTTAAATTGGGGGAACTGGGATGTCTTCCTATTTGATTGTATATGTTGCTGGTATACCCTATTTACCTGTTAACATTCATTCTGATCAAAAGTTGGTTAATGGTGAGTACAGTAGATGTTGATGAGTTGATATATAAGGTATAGTGCAGTGCAATGATAGTCAGATTGGTCATTTTGCAATGGAGTTTGTTGCACGGGACAGATCCTTCTAGGGGTTATGAAGAATTATAAGGAATTTCCCATATGCCAAACTGTATTCTCACAGTCTTCTTTCAGTTTTACCTCTGCCTCAATATAACTCCAGCTGGATTAATTATTAAACTTGCTGTATCTGGCTGTTATCTGCAAATTCAACTGCCTCTCCATTCTTTCATTTTACCTAAGTCCTCAACTTTACCAGCTAGCCCTTTAACAGTTTCCGTAAAAAACTGATTGCCATTCTGCCCAGTTTATCTCCCTAACATAAAATACTCTTCCTACCTGCCCCTAATGTAGTCAATCAAGTATACCAGATCCTAATGGAATGTAGACAAATCCAAGCAAAACTCACACAAAAGCATCTGTGCAAGCTTTTACACTGGAAAAATCTATCTGCCTATAGGTCTTCTTGTACCATACCAACACTCCAACCATACTCAGCATGCACCAACTCCTCCCTTGGTTACCAAAACCTCCTGCCTTGCCCATATTTTCAACCTCCCTCACCCTAACCCTATAACATCCATTCCAAAAGCCCCCATGCTACCCTTTGCTAAACCATAGCAGTCTGTGGTTGACCTTTCATCTACTCATCTATCAGAACCCCAACATTCTTTTCTTTCAAAGGGACTTTTTTTCCCTAACCTTGAAATTCAATCATGCCACTTGTTCTGGTATTCTTTAGCAACCTACCACACTCTATGATGGCAGTATCACTTTGCCACAAAAAGAGTACAATGAGTGTTCAAATCTCCATACATACTAGACCCATCTCCCCTTCCTCACATCCAGCCTGTCAGTCTCTTTCCTCAACTCCACTTCCCATGTCAACAATCTCAGTTCCATTGAGGGACCTACCCAAGAACAAGATCATCATCCCCCTCCTGTCCAATGACTTAACTTCCATAGTCATGGAATGGAGTGTCTAAGAAGCTGAGGCTTTGAGACAACTGTTTGATACCTGTACACACTGTCAGCATCCTACAGACCCTACTAATTCAATCTGACAAGAAGCACACACTTTTTCCATCCTCCAAGGCCCCTTTTAAGGCCTTTCACTCAAATTTTTGTCCCTCCTTACTCCGCAAAATCTCTGTACTACCACCTTGTACTTTCTTTCCAAGATCCAAAAGGCTGCCTACCCAGGCTGACCTATAGTTGCAACATATGGATTACCTACTCAATGGATTTAAGATCTTGTGGTTCATAAAAGCTACCCCACACTTCCTTGAATGGCTTTCTGCAGTCCCTACGCCTTTACAGCCAGATTCCTTCTTTGTCTCCATCATCATTCCTCATTTCCTTGGCACACCATGTTCAGTCAAAATACTGCCTTTCCTTCAACTCTCAAGTTTACCACCAGATATGTGGCTCTGCCATTGGTACCCATCCTATGCAAACCTATTCCTGGACCATCCGGAACAACATTTATGCCCAAAATCTCACTTAAACCTCTTGTCAGGTTCAGATACATAGATGATATGTTTATGATCTGGACCTAAAGTGAAAACCACCAATTATATTCCTCAGTCCCCTAAGCAATAACTTCCACTTTACCTGTACTTCTTCCCAAACATGTTCACCTTTTTGTAGTTGACATTTCCTTAGAGAAAAATGGCCTACAAACCTCTGTTTACATCAAACCCACAAATCTACAAAAATACCATCACTTCAACATTTGTTATACCTTTCACACCAAAAGTTCCCTTCCTTCCTTCCTTCCTGGCTATCTATGCCAAACACAATTGTTCTGATGAAGAATCTCTCTCCAGATACACTCAAAACCTGTCACATGCTATTGCATTCTAGATCTATTGAAGTAATGTCCCATTTATCTGTGGAGTTTCTATTTTTATCAGTTGACCTATCACATGGTACATGCATAGTGTTAGCCTCGTCTAGTACCACAATCAAAAAAGTTTCCTATTGACATCCAGTACCCAGCATTGAATATTACTAACCCTGTTGAAATTTCCTTGCCTGATTATTAATACACTTTTGTTCCTGATGTTTTAAGATGTAAACTAGGAGACATTTATCTTCACCTTCATTCTTTGGACCTTTCTGCTTTTTTATTTTTTGACTTACCCACCAATACTGACACATTGTTCAAAATATTCACCGACACTTTAAAGTCATGCTTATGTACATAAAAAACACTGGCAAGACAAAATTTCCACGCTGGTTCTCTACAGAGTTGGTCATGAGAAGAAAAGACTCCACAAATACTACAAGCAGACATTTAATTATAAGAACTACTTCCTGTTTTCAAGGATAAGAGGTCAATCTCGTATCTTATCTAAAAAATGCTTCAACATGTACAGTGTAGTATTCCTGAAAATCCTAAATTATTATGGAATTTTATCAAGAACATAGCAATAATGAAAGTGTACCAAACACATCGATATTTAATGATCACTACACCTTTCTCCCACAGTAAATGTGTGATCTGATCACACAATATTTCTCTTCACGCTTTATATCTCCATCTTTTCCAGCTTTCAATATGCTTACAAATACAAACAATAGTCTGTGTATACTTTCAGTAACTGTTGAGAAGTTTTCAAAGCACTGGATGAGATAGAGTGCCGAAAGGGTTCTGATCCTTACCTAATACCACCAAACACTTTGAACACTTTGCCATCCTTTTAAAAGGTTTGTTTAACAAGTCTCTTAAGACAGGAATTTTTCCAGATGTATTTAAGTTTATTCATGTTGTGCCGGTCCATAAAGGCAGGTCAAAGGAAGATGTAAAGAATTACAGACCTACTGTTATCCAGTCAGTATTTGCGAAAATCTTTGAGAAAGTATTGCTAAACAAAATCTAAACCATGTTTTGTAACATCATTACTCCAATGCAACATGGTTTCCCTCCTGGAAAATTAACAGCCACTAACCTTGTGATAGTACAGAGTGACACAATTAGAGCAATTATTGGGCTAAAACAACTTGATATCACATACCTTGACTTTATCAAAGGTATCTGAAATAGTTAGCCACCCCACCTTCTTGTTAATTTGTAGGAATATGACATCACTGGGACGTTATTGGAATGGTTTTGCAGCTACCTCTGCACCCAAAAGTTGATTGTATAGGTTTTTGGATCACTGTCATTTGCATTTGCAGCATCTTCTGGAGTACCTTACGGTTCTCATTTGGGACCATTGCTTTTCAATATTTTCATACATGATGTTGTTGAAATTTGAACTAACTGCCTTTTCTTTGCAGATGACATTAAGATTTTTAAGAAAATCAAGTCTTGCAATGACTGCTTTAAATTTCAGAATTCTTTAAGAGCTATTGAGAATTGATTCTAACATACCAGTATCAAACTTAATGTTAATAAACATTCCTGCATCACTTTCTATCCCACTAAGTCCTCACTACATTCTGAATATGAGAAGTAAAAAACCAGCTATTGAGTAACTGCACTACTGTAAGAAACCTCGTAGACCTTCTCGCATACAATCTTAATCCAAAAGAACATGTCCATAACTTATGTGCTAAGGTCTTGCAAGTGTCTGTTCTTACTGGCACACACTTCGAGATTTGTCCACAACACTCAGAAACACAGGTTTTTGTGCTGTGCCCATGTCTGACCTCTATTTGAGTATTGAGTATGGTCACCTCATCAGCTCACACTGATTCATCAGATCCAGAATTTTCAAAATAAGTTCATCAGACTTATTAACTAGCACATGGATTTTCACAACAAAAAGATGTTCTGCTGATAGCTGTTGGAACCCACCTCCGTATCCATCCTTTGGGACTGAGACGGAATGACCATAGTGTCCTCTTTCCATATAAAATTATCTCTGGTGTTATATATTGCTGTGAGATTCTCAGCCATGTTGCCCTTAAGGTATGAGGTAATTATGAGGCGAGCAGCGCATTAGAACATCTACAGAAACTAGAAACAGCATCCCCCTCAACTTGATTTTTTTCAATGACAGCATTGCTGTTTTCAAGTGAGAACTTATACTTGTATGGAGTCAGAAATGAGGTTCTTAGTACAATTATTTTGTTTTCCCCCTTTATTTTTTTCTGTCTTTGTATTTTCTATAACTACTGGTATTTTTCTTATTTTTATATAGCAGTATATTGAGTCTTATTATTTATATTTAAGTGATAGTTATTTCTCATGTAATTATTTTCTTGTCTCCATAATTTTATTCTATAATTGTTTCTTTCTGCTGTTTCTTGTTTTCATTGTAATTATTTGATCCTAAATATTACTTATATTTACTTTATAGTTCTGCACAATATTTCAATATAAATTGGTTTTTCCATTGGAATAAATAAATAATAAAAAAAAATGCTCTCATTTCCTGCTGCTATTCATCTGATCTAGTACAAAAACAAATCTCTCGTGCTACAACTCATCCTTCACAAAACTACTCCAATTCTGTATCTCTTAAAACTACTACAGCTCCACTTTCATTGTTCAGTTCTCTCCTGAGCTTCGGTCAATTTAATTAATACTCTACCTCCACTGTACCATTTCACACCTCTAAACAATTTTTCATCAGAATAAATGGTCACAGCCAAACAATTTATACCTGCAACATACACTATTTACTGGCAGCACACACCAGTTTCCAAAATTTGAACAATTTAAACAACAGTTAGAGTGAAGGAGAAACACACTAATTGTACTAGGTAGATTTTGGCAGGATTTCATTTAATGTACTACCCCTGGTCACACAGGAAAATTAATGTATGTATCATTTTGAAGTGAAGTCAGCAAACTGAGAAACTCTGGATGAAAATGTCCACAAATTAATATAAGAATATTGTTGAACATGATTCCTCTAAAACCACAACTTGGATTCAATTATTTCTCCCAGGCAAAATGTTAATCATTATTATTTGGAGGAATTAAGTTACTTTTTTTTCTCTCCTTATCAATATGTTAACTTTGACATAGTCAATTTTAAAAAGAAGTCCGTACATTAACAGTCTGTGTGAATGAAGTTGTGAAAGCTGTGGGAAGTCTCAAATATATGGGTAAAAATGAGATTCTTTGATCTAAGATAGATATGTTCACTTTGATCCCATGTGACAATAATCTCGGGGATGTGGAACAGTACATACACTTATTAGTTATGTCAATATTACTATATAATTGATAATATTATTATATATTGACAACAAGTTAGTTACGACCCATTAGTATAACCAATATTTCCTGTAAACTACAAATACAATCCCGAGTTAGTTAATATTTATTATGTGGAACAGTGTATACACTTGTTACCAGCATCTAACAACCAGTTTATTTTCTTACCAACCAGTTACCACAACTCAGAAGCAGTCAATTACTTAAAAACCTTTTAGTATCATAATTTTTCACAGCAGTTTTTGAGTGCATGCTATCCCAGGTTAGTTACTATATATGAGTGAAATTTTGTAAACAGTGTAATTACTTCATTTGTCAAAAGTTTCAACAGAAAGAAAAACCATATATCATTTTAGTAATTGTGGAAAACTTTGTCACCTTCCCCTTCCATACACCATATATACTATTTTATCAGTCATTAAGTGATTCAGTAGCATGACTGATTGTCAAAGTTTTTCAGGTCCTTGAAAACGCAGTCTAAAATTTATTGAAATTGATAGAATTTAACTAAATCACATGTCAGTTGATGGAAAGGTGTTACACCCATATAAAGTAATTGTTTAAAGAAAATAAGTGGAAGCAGAAAATACTTGTGCTGCGCAGAACAGCAACAGCATTTAACAACAATAGGATGAATCAGAATGAATTATTTATACATATTTAGTTAGTGATCTATGAATAAAATATTATAGACATCATATTGGAGGTACTAAAGTAGATGACATGGTATAATATCAGCAAAAACCCTTCATGGAAGCTGAGATATACCCAGCAATAATAGCTATCAGGGAAAGTTCTAAAGCAAAAGGAAAGCAGTAAGAATGTTTTGGTGTCACTGCTGTTTCATTCTAGAGGGTAAATGTTACATTATTTTTTATAGACATTATTGTTTGAGGAAGGGTAATTTGGAATGGAGAAATGTAAGCAACTGAATGAGATTAATAACAATAAAGGCTGTTAATTTTTGAGTTGTATAAAGTAATTAAACCAAGGAAAAACACAGCTTTAGGCAATGTAAATTGCAAGGAAAGGGAAAATGACTCATCACTCGCCAAAGTTGAAGGCAGCGACGGGATAAGAACATATATGAGAAACACAAGAATACACAATATTTCAGTTTTTACACCTTATTCATGCTAAAGAAAATGAGTCGTGTGATTTTGGAGGTGTGCACACTGCCTTAAACTTTGAGTGATGAGTCATTTTCCCTTCACTTGTAATTTAAGTTATATATAGGGAAGGGAGGAGTAGAGGTAGCACATATAGAGACCCTCAGCACTTAATACTCACAGCTATCCTACTGCTCCTGGTCAAAAGCTTCTATACAGTTTTAGGTTCATCATGTACAATTTTATAGTTTTTAACCTCAATTTCTTATAAACAAAGATCCATTAGGATGAGATTCCAAAGGCGACACACAAATCATTCACCTTGTTCATTATTCAATCCCCATGGCCCCACTATAGAAATAAACTCGTTAGACATAACTACCAACAAAAGTATCCCAAAAATTCTTATCCCACAAGTCTGACAAGATCCAGAATGAACAAAAAGAATCTAAGAATTGTTCATTTCTAGCAGTGCTTGGAGAAAAGATAAGAAGATGCTATACTCATTCTTTGTATACTGCAAGTAAAACACTCTGTATATGAGTTTATTATGAACCAATAATTCAAGAGTTTATTTAAACTTCAGTCCACATTGATTCATCAGATGGGTTAGTTCCGTTACTGTGAGTGATAACTCTTGAGAGTGTACTATGCATGCTAGGCACACATACCAGGACTGTCAAAAAGTTATTATGAATGTGGTAAAGATGCCCTGAAGACTGAAACCTATTAGATATTTCTATAAATTGCTAAACTGTGATTCTTAATCTGTGATTCTTAAACTGTTAAATAGGTTTATCATTAAAATAAATATTATAAATATACTGATTGGAGTTATTAGTGAAAACCAAAGTACTGAGTACAGTTTGCTGTGGACACTTTTTGTGTGTGTGGTGAAATATATCTACAACATACATAATCAAAGAATTGAGTTTTAAGAGGTGGGAAAAGTATCATAGGTCAAAATAGGATACTGACCAGACAAGAACTTCAAGGCAATATTGGTGTCAATTCTAGATTATATATAATCTAAGTCCATTGTCTCCCAGTTACATGATTTAAATTTTGAATGTATGAAACAACATATGAAGCAAAGAGAATGAAAAAATTATACTCAGAAAAATAACTGCAGAATTTAAAAGAGCATAAACAATGTAACAAAAGATTTTTGTATTATTTAAAATGGCTATAATTGGTTACACAGGAAAGAAAGAATATATTGCTAACAACAATGTTAGGGACTGAGGATAACCATTTCTAAACCACAGCAGGTGTGGTACAGATGAACATTATTCCATGAGAGAAAACCTTTTGGAATAAGCCATTTTTTTAAAAGTAGGATGCTCACATGGCTATACCTCAAGTGTAGTGAACTGCATTATTCCATTACTATTTTTTATGAATAATAATGTTTTTTTTATATTTTGTTTTAATAAACTATTTACTTTTAATGTAATTAATCATTTTATTAAATGTTCCTACACCTTCTGCAAACAGTTCAACACTGCCTCTAATTACACATCTCAGTCCTGCACTGTCTGATGTACCTTCCCCAAAGGCCTCATAGTTGAAAGTTCCAAATTCTAATTGCCATCCCAAATATCATCCTGACCCCATCTTCCTCTGATATTGGTCACTGCTGGGCTGTCTCTATATGAATACTCTCATTACCAACAATTTTTTTTTTCAGTGCCACAATATTGTATGTTTCTATGACTTCACATCTATTGCTATGGTAAGTGATGATCTTTAATTCTTAACACAAAACCAATTCAAATCAACTAGTGAACTCAGTGGTTATTGTATTTTTTCTTTGGTCTACCACTAGATCAAGTGAAATGTTGCCAGTGTAAAAAAAATCAAATTACTTATTAAATAGCTTCGTAATTACAACTAAGAACAAACAAAATATGTAACCATGACAGAGTTTAAACAAACAACAACAATACTTAACTACAAGGTGACAAGTAGGTTAACTACCCTGATTACTGCCACAGGGCTAGCATGTAATATATCATCGGTCTCCTTGAAAGCATGTAATGGGATGGGACACACTGCAACAATGTGATGGACGTTCTGGTTAGGAGATCCACAACTGCAGTTTTGTGTTTGAAATACCATGTTTCTGACACACACTTCCACATCTTGGACAGTCAATAATCTGCTCTCTTACAGTTCAGTTGGGGAGGGGAAAAGAGAGAGAGAGAGAGAAATGAAAATGGGTGTGTAGCGAATGTGATCCATCACAATTAAATTTAAATTATTAAAAATTGACTGAAGGAACCATAGGTTCCTTGGAAGATGTATATCAGAAAATTGTTTAGTGGAGAGAACTACTTACATCAAAATTTAAGATTAACTTATTTCCATTCAATTCTGTTCCAGTTGGATTTACTGTATTCTTTTTACTTGATGTAAGGTGCTGTGACAGCATGTTATTAAACACTGACTGTATTGGAAGACACTATTGCATTTGAGGTAACTGCACCAACAGACTTGAACTGGTTTTCTTTTTTGGCATATGCACAGTCAGTGGCGTAGCTAGCGTGGGTGACACCCGGGGCGGATATCGATGGTGTCACCCCTTGAAAACTTAAATCCAAAACTGAGTATAATATATCATCTTGTAAGTGTAAAATATGATATTAATAAAACATAATTTAATAAAATTTTATTGTTATTTAAAAATAATAGTTAATAAAATTGTAAGATTAACAACATTTAAAAGATATACAAATAAAATAAAAACAATTGCTTTCACAATCCCTCTTTCTAGCTTTAACAGCTGCAAACCCGTAAATCACATTTTCAAAATTAAAATTTGATTTACTTCATGTTCAATAATCAATATGGCAAGATTTTAGCCACGTGTTGATCACTGGTGATCGAAAGTGGTTTTAGATTAATTTTAACTCCTATGAAGATCGGGCCTCACTTGCCTGATACTGTTCCGCACCGTCACCGCACCGACACGTTTCTTACTATTGGCGCTCACTCGATCGAAGTTTGTCCAAAGGACACGGCATGTCGTCCGACACCCGCCATCATTGATTGGTTTATGTTTTGACGGTGTGGACCAGTGTCGGTCTGCTGGATGTGGAGAAGCGCATAGAGAGAGTTCGGAAATTTCCCTTCCCTTACGACCAAATGTTGTTTTCATGTTATTGTTGGTCTTAAAACAAGTGTCTTTTTTTCATCCATGTTCATAAGATGTTCTTAACATGTAGGAATTGTTCTAGCATCTTCGCATTAAAAATCAAAACGTTGCCAGAGTTGAAGATCAATTTTAAGACCCACAAAAATTGCAGCCGAGATCTGCATTTGTAACGGGGACCTTCCACACCCGAATCGCACGCTGTAACCATACGCCAGACTAATCTAGAAGTACTGAAAAATATGTATTCAAACACATAAGTTGATTCGTGTTTTTTGATAGCAAAATAGATGGTATAGAAAAAAAGTATGTTCATTGTATCATGTTTGCAAACTTATTTTTCATTACACCTACATTCGGACTGGTGACTCAAATGACTGCGTGCGATTTGGATACTGAAGGTCCCGGTTCAAATCTCGGACTCGACTGTAATTTTTGCGGGCCTAAAAATTAACATTTACCTCTGGCAATGCTTTTATCTGTTAATACGAGGATTCTAGGACGCTCCGTGTTCGAATTTCACGTTAATCTGTAGGTCTCCTTTCGAAGTTAGGTGACTACGATATAGGTGCACTGCGAGTTTCCTAATAAGAAACTCTGTGACTAGAACTTTGAGATAACATGAAATTATTATATTTATTATACAAAATCTTTACGACCTAAATTTAAATTAAAAAAAAAAAAAAATACTGAATGAATCGAAAAGAACCTCAAGCAAAACAAACACGTCAAGTGCGAAGTGATTGACATTTCATTGCGATTGCGTTGAAATATGCGAGAATCTTTCATTCCGGTACAGTGTGATAATGATTTGTTAATACTGCGCTGGGATACTATTTTTGTACATAAAAGATCAACCATAGGTGATTACGTGAGTCAGATAAAAAAGTATTTTAATGTACTTTCGTACCAAAACTGTGCAAAATAAAGTACAGTATAATAAAGTAGGGTGTCAAACCTACCTGTCATCCCCAACACTGATTCCCTGTAACAATCACTTGAAAACGTTAAAGGAGACTAAAGACCGGGTAGGAACACGGCCGAGCTATAGAAAATTGTGGACGCGAGGGGGCGAGCTGCCAATCGGCCGACTGTAGTTGCGGTGACGGTACAGACCAGTATTGGCAAAGTAGAGCTCGACCTTTACACCTAGCAACTGATACACACACTGGCGCAAATTAAAATCCCAACACCCAGACGGTGTTGTGATAAATGAATGAAATTTGGCCCCAAGTATGCCCACATGATTTAAAATTGAAAGTTTTACATGTAATAATGAGAATTACGGTGCTATCTATTATGTAAATTGCTATTTTTTATATTTTTTTAACGTACTAGTGGCGTACAGTGTGGTGTAACATGACACTTTGTTGTCCACGAGTTCTTGTTGGCTAAGTATGCTCAGGCGAAGAGTGACAACTCTCTACACCCAAATGTCTAACTGTGAGAGAGGTCGGAGAATTGACGTGTTTTAAAAAGGTGCATCATATCGTGAAATCTCCCAAAGGATTGGCCGTAGTGCATTGTCAGTATACAGACTTGTTACGCAGTGATAAAAGAAAGCTCTAATACTCCAGGTCTATACAGATGGATAACAGCACGTGAAGACCGCCAAATTGTGTGGGTGGCTGCTGCTGGTAAATGGTTGACTGCAGGCCAGATCCAAGCAGTGGTTACAGAGAGTCACCCCCCTCCTCGGACGATTGAAAACCAATTGCTTGAAGCTGGAGTACACTCTCTGACCCCTATGCTATGTGTCCCATTAATCTGATTTCATTGCCAGCATCATCTAACCTGGCGTAATGCAAAACACAAAAGGACAGGTGAATGGCGTAATTTGTGTTTAGAGACGAGTCTCGATTCTGTCTGTGGCAAAGTGATAATTCACGACATGTTCGCAGGCGTATTGGAAAACGGCTTACCTGCTGTGATTTCAGAACATCACACAAGTGCAGTCGCCGGTGTCATTTTTTTGGCGGCAATCAGTTTCGAATGCATGACTGCGTCGGCTGTTGTTGATGGCACAATGACAGCCCACCACTATGTTGACGGGGTACTGCATCTTATTGTGATACCCTTCATGTTCACCATTCAAATCGCATCTTACAACAAGATAATGTCCGTCCTCATATTGCGGCCATCGTTACACAAGCCTTGCAAGGAGTTTCGATCACAATTTGAACAGCACAGTCCCCAGATTTGTTCCCAATAAAGCATGTCTGGGATACCAGGAGTAGACACATTTGATCACATGGTGACCCAGCACAAACTGCGCAACAACTGACTGCAAAAGACATGCAGGCGTAAAGAGAAATACCCCAAGACATTCAAAACACTTGTTGATTCAATGTCGGCAAGGATCCACGAATGTATTGGTGCTCAAGTTGGACGCATTTCTTACTGAAAACTGTATCTAAAGGTAATAACTTAGCCTGATCCATTTCCATTTGTTATCATTTCTTCTAGGTATAGCCCTGGATATATCTTCAAAGTTTCCTAAAATTCTACCATTCCTGTATGCATGTTGAGATTCTAATTTTTGCCAGTGTAACTATAGGGCGACCATAATATTTCGCTATAAAATTAAAAAATCGAAAACTACCCAATCATTTGTTGTTGAAACGTTATCATAGGTTGTATTTAAATGACTTCGCAAGGGATATCGAGAGGAAAGTTAACAGAAGTGGCTTGATCCAAGTAGAAGCAAATCCAGACCCAGATGGGGTTCCATCGGTGCAAACCCAGAATCCGGGTCCCACAAGTCGAGAGACCCTGGGAGAGACTGTATAGTCAGAGAAGCAACTCCACATTAAGTTCCTTCATAAAAACAGAACAATAAATGCAATATAAAAACGCAATTAAAAAAAAAGGCTTAGGTAATATAAGAACATGCCTTTGCGATATCTGCCGTCTTTACATGAAGTACTTCACAAGTGAAGTATTTTACTATCCGCCTAAGATACACGTAGCTACAGACTTCTAAATATGACATTGTAGGTACTGAAGACCGTCTTCACGTGTAAATTTTACATTTCTAGCGCCGCTCTGTAGCATATAAATAAAAATGTAAACGGCTTGAATGTTCGTTCAGTTTGATCAGGAACAAAAGTTCGACATCCTTGTCGATTTAAGGAATACACCTGTATTCGACAGAGAGGTTACCCATAATACAAATTTTCTTCTTCTCTAAATTTATTATGGAAAATTCATAGAGAATCATACGCTTATTTATTTCATCGCGATCATATTTGCATATTCTCGATCAGCAGAAAGCATAGCAAACTTACATGAACCTAGAATTTAAGTGCTTACTAATGTTACGATTTCGTTAGCAAGATACGCGGTTCCGACTTTTTTTTTATTTATTTAAATGGCTTTCGGCCTTATCAGCCACACAGCCAAGTTCTTTGCGTTTTATGACAATTCACATTTCATTACTTTACAGTTCTATTTACATAGTTTAACAATTTACATTTCATTTTCTCATTATTCCAGATTGGTGCCCTCATACAAACAGTAGAGCAAAAAAAAAAAAAAAAAGTCCCCAAAATCCATGTCGTCGGGGTGACCTTGGTGCTTTTGGGGGGGGGCTCCAACCCCCTAGCCCCCCCCCCCTGGATCCGCCACTGGTAGATTGGGTACAAAGAATCCGGAGACTCGCTAACTAAAAGACTGAAATAATAATTATTGAAGAGAGAGACAAAATTAAGAATTCTTTTTATTTCCAGGTCTTAAAAATTGGAAATACAAAATAGTATTTTACATTGAAAGTAAGAAATTTCATCACTGCTGCTTCTGTGCCTACTCTTTTTTTTTAAGAAAAGGGACCATACATTTTCATTGATGACATTAATTTTAGCATATGCTCTGTAACAGGAAATGTTAAAAAGCCGTGGCAACGAGCGTGTCACCGTGCATAAAGAGTGCGCAGATCTATAAAATATATAATCAAACAAAATATGAGCTTTATTTCATGTCAATTGTTGGTTCACACGAGCTGTTGCAAAGAAAGGATTCACAATTATTGACAATTCTCTGTAAAGTACTTTAACCTATACCCTCAAAGTTTAACAAAACACAAATATAATAGGGAATAATTCACCAAATAATAAAAAAGTAGCCAAAAATCCGTAGATATTTTAACAAAATCCGAAATCCTAACTTTTAATAAAATCCATAGATCTACGGATAAATTCGTAGGAATTGGCAGCTCTGAGTTACGGTTCTGATTGTTTTAAACTATATGCTCCTACAAAACTGATTACCAACGACGGACTATACCATCAATGCACACTTGGACCCATTCGGATTGATTTGAAACCTGACAGTATTGCTAGTTTAATGCAGCAGTTTTTTATTAACATAAATTCGAACATGATACGATTTTCATGTCGAATAGGTGCACTGTCGATAATAGGCAGGTACGCAGAGTGTAAATCGGATAACATGAAATGTAGTTAGTTTGTACATCATGAATCTGTCAGATAATAAATTCAAAATTACTAGAAAAAACTTCAAAGCACTTGTAAATCTTAGCTTGAAAGCTAATGGAATTCTAAATAAGCAAACAATTTTGAAAACCCAGACTATGCGTATTCTGACATATGCTTGGTTTTCATTTCCAAAGAAAAATGTAACATTTTCTCTAAATATTTTTGAGGATTTACAATTGAAGTGTCTAATTACTATGATTTTAGCAATTATAATTTTAATTTTAAAACTTCCTCTTTTTATACAAGAAAACTTACATCATATCCACCACCGCTTCTAACAAACCAACAACAGTGACGTACGGCAAGCACAACAATCAACGATTTCTTTTGATTATTGAGCTACAGAGCGATACTCTCTTTGTTTAAGTGCACGGTATTGCCAACAATTATACTCTACTATAACAAATGAGCACAGCCCTCTGGATCGCATTTGAAAAAGCGCTAGATCAACCTAAAAACAAATATTCATAACAATAAAAGCAGACGTGTTTCAGCACCAAAGGATAAGAAAAGTTTTTTTTTTTTTTTTTTTTTTTGTTTTTTGTCACACTAATTTTGATTACTATTTTCGAAATGGCGGGTGTCACCCCCAAAACGGGTGACACCCGGGGCGGACCGCCCCCCCCCCCCCCTAGCTATGCCACTGTGCACAGTTCAGATGACAAAAAGTTAAAAATAGCCATGTAATTGGTGTCAGTTTCAGTTCCCCATTAATTAGATTCTTACTTCTGACATGGCTTGATAAGATTTGTATCAAGGTCTTTTAGCATTTTCCAAATATTTATAATAATTTAATTCAAACAACCTTAGAATGATGAAAAAATTTGCATAGTACAAAGCTTATAGAAAATTACTTTTTGAAATAGTGCTTTGGATTGCTATCATCTACACCAATTTTTAAAAAATATACATGTTAGTACTGGTATGATTAATATACCTTTTATTCTAACAGGTTTACTATTTTGTGGCCCCCCTCAGTAGATCTCAATAAGAGCAGTGAATAGTACAAACAATTGTAAAATTAAATCCTTGTAAGAACTGTGGCAGCATCGTTTTCAATGTGCTTCTCAGATATTATAATTCAATGCAGTGACACCAAGGTACTCAACTGCAGTTTTACAACTGTGCACCATCAAAACTAAACTATAATTATTGAATTATCATGAAAAATAGGCAAATTAATATATTTTACCAACATATTAAGAAAGGAAAAAGGGCAAAACAAAAAAAGAGCACAAGCGAATTCTCCGGATTTTTTTTTTAATCTTTCAGACAAGAAGAAAAGAAAATTTTGATTTTGTCTTGAGGAAGGGAAGTGCTTTTTGGGGGATGATGATTAAGTATAATTTGGATTTATTATCCTACATTGTCTAGTAATACTTTAAAATGGAAGGCTAAAGTGTGCAGGTGATCTTCAGAAAGACGATGGCTCCAAATAAAGAGGCAAATGAAAGTTTTAAATCAAAACTGGGTTGAAGGATAGATAAACATGTTTGGGGATTAAATCTGTAAATTGAATAGAGTCAAATTGAGTGTGAAAATAAGATTTAAAGAATCAAAATAAAAATTTGAGGAATTCATATTTGAGTTAGTTCAATTTAAAATAGAAATTGGAAAGAAATTTTCTGAATTAGAGGGTGATTTTTGTGGGAAATTTGAAAGATTTATATACAGTCAAGGTGCATGACTTTTGGCATCTAAATTCAGAGAATAGGAGGTTTTAATGGAGACCCATGCAGTGTTAGTTGATAATTTGGAAAGAAAATTATAATCAATTAAATTAGAGTTAAGAAGTGTTTTCCACGAGAAGGTAGGTGTAATGAGAGCAGAGTTACAAGATAGAATGCAAGAAAAACTTTTGGAGATAAAGATTCTACGAAGAATAATGAGCGCCTGCCAGAGAAGTTAGCAAGTAATTCAGGAAATAAAAGAGGAACTGTCATCGGGGAAAGCACATCAAGAGCATATGAGTGAAGACATTGAAAACATATAAGGGAATTTGGTATTTGCAAAGAAAATTATATCACAGGACATCCCCAGTCTAAACAGACAGTATGGGGCATTAGGGAAAGAGTTGACATTAATTCCCATTAAAGCCAACCAGTTTTCTAACAACTTGGCTAATATATGGAGGGAAATTAAAGACCCCATTTCACTGGAAGAGACTAACAAACAACGAGGGGTAAAGATTAAATGGGAGATTCATATTTATAAGGGGTTACTCTTGGAAAATAGTTGCCAACAAGCTGGGACAAATATTTGAAAATTTCGATTCAGAAAAGAATCATCCAATAGATTTTTAAATGGGCTCAAATGTTGGATGACAGGAGTACAGAGTCAAACAATAAAAGGGACAGCCTAAATTATGGGTTATTTAAAGATAGATTCCTGATGGATTCTTGGACTACTAGTCCTAGATGGGGACCAAAAGAGAAATTATGTTGGGCTGACCTTATGAAGTAGGAAAGGAGAGATAGATTACATTATGAAAAATTAGTTAATTGGGAAATATCTTGATAACAAATATTCAGATGAAGAATACATAAATATTCTTGGTTTTGAGTTACCTAAGAGAACTACACAGCCATTATGTGAACAGAGATTTTCCCAATTTGTAAATGCAGTATAGTCTTCGTGGGTTTGCAAACCTGTGAAGACAAAATTTCTATTTCTGAAAATAGTGACACTTGAGTGGGCTGTCAATCTCCTAAGGAACTTTGATGCACAGGAACAACAAGGGCTCTCATTTCAGAAGAACGAGGATTACCATTGGTCAGGGGGACAGAGTTTTTGATATGATAACTCATCAAGTATGAATTCAAGAGAACAATTTTTGAGGGGAAGGACAATAACAGAATGAGCAACTTCAGAACAGGAATTTTGATAAGAAATTGGTCAGCTACATGAAGAATCTTTAAAGGTGGCTTCTATTCCCCAAGAGAACTCGTATGATTTAATTTTCAAAACAAATTCAAGAGGAAATGTAATGTAATAAGTGTTGAAATGTCACTGAGAATGTTTTTAAAACAAAAAGGAATATAACTGTCTGCCTTTTAGTATATTCAAAGGTTAGTTTAATTTACTCTTTATCATGAGAGGAGGAAACCATATTTTTTTCCTCACTCTTGTTAAAGGGAGAAGATGTTCAGAGAGAGGTGTGTTGCTGTGGTTTTTAATAACTTTTAGAAAAAGACATTTATGGGAAACTTAGCAGAGTGTTTACAGATATACGAGGCATATTTTTTAAGCAAGAACCGTTTTGTCACACCATGGATGCAGCGCTACGGTCGGCGTTCTGCGCGTGCGCACTGGGTACCTGCATCTCTTTCCTATGCACTGACGCCATTCATTACATTCTAATTCTTCCTTGTTTACGTTGTTCACTGAGTGTTGAAGATGCCTCCGATAATAGTGAGTCCTGCCGACTGTGAAATACAGGCTGTTATAAGATTACTTTGTGCTAAAGGCCTAAAACCGATCGATATTCATCGTGAGATCTGTGCAGTTTACGGACAAAACATTATGAGTGATGGAATTGTGAGAAAGTGGGTGAGAGCATTTAAAGATGGCCGTATAAATGTGCACGATGAACAACGGATTGGGTGTCCTTCGGCCGTTAATGAAAGTTTGGTGTAGAAAGTGGACAATAAGGTGAGAGAAAACAGACGCATTATGATTTCCTTCTTGTGTGATGACTTTCCTAATGTTTCTCGTAGTGTTTTGTATGGCATTGTGACCGAGCACTTGAATTACCGAAAATTGTGCTCACGTTGGGTACCGAAAATGTTAACGGATGTGCATAAAACCAAACGGTTAGGCAGTGCATTGACTTTCCTTGAGTGGTACCACAATGATGGTGATGATTTCTTAAGCCAAATTGTTATGGGCGATGAGACATGGGTGGCCTACGTCACACCTGAATCAAAGCAACAGTCCATGGAATGGCGGCATTCAGATTCACCCAAAAAAGTGAAGTTCAAGCAAACGACTTCTGCCCGGAAAATCATGTGCACAGTTTTTTGGGACAGAAAAGGAGTATTGCTTGTGGAATTTCTGCCTCATAATGAGACAATCAATGCAGCAGCTTATTGTGAGACATTGAACAATCTGCGCCGTTCAATCCAGAACAAAAGACGTGGCAAGTTGAGCAAGGGCATCATTTTGCTGCATGACAATCCCCGTCCATATGTGGCTAATCAGACCAAAGATCTCATCACATCTTTTCGATGGGAAACTCTACATCATCCTCCATACAGCCCTGATCTAGCGCACAGTGACTACAATCTGTTCCTGCACTTGAAGAAACACCTGGGCGGTCAGCGTCTTGAAGACGATAACGAAGTCAAAACAGTTGTGATGCAGTGGTTAACAAGTCAGGCAGCAGACTTCTATGAGGAGGGTTTTCAAAAACTGGTACTACATTATGACAAGTGCCTCAATATTGAAGGGAATTATGTAGAAAAGTAGAGTAAGGTACAGGCTTTCATGTAAAAATAAAATTATTGATATATATTTGCACGTCTTTTTTTAATTTCAAAACAGTAGTTACTTAAAAAACATGCCTCGTAGATTGTTGCTTACTAGGAGAAGTACTTACACCATATAGTATATTCACCCACACAAGACCTATCTACATTATTCTTTTGCCCATTGAAGTCTGAGACACATTTTGTTGGGACTTAATATACCCAGGCATAGGTTCACTATGAATATTTTTTCAGTTATTAGAGATAGAGAAGATTGTGATCCTCTGAGGTTAATTGCTAACCAGTTGATGCATGCCAATTTTTTGTTACTAGGGTGTGAAAGAATGAGGATATTATTTTTACCGATGCATGAAATATTGGTGAGACAGTTGCAGAGACAGCTGGTTGTGGTAAGACTCATAAACAGAAAGCATACATGGTAAAACAGATGGGTCACACACTGCAGCTAGCAGTGCAGTGGCTTGTTTGTAGTTAAATTTAGTGTGGCCTAGGCATTGACAGAGAGTGGGCAGGGATATTCTGTGAGACCATGATAATGAGAACTGTAAAGTTATTCAGTGTTGCCGCAGTACTCCAGCATACATGAGAGGCGGAGTGGTCAGAACAGAGTTGTGAACAGATAGATTGGCTCTAACAGTAGCAAAAGAAATAGTTAAGAATGGTCAGTCAGATGGGCATGAGTACTAAGCATGAACAGATAGAGTTCTTTTCTCATTTAACTTGACAAGCCTGGACTTTCAATCACAAAGAAAGACACAGTGGCACTAGGGTATTTTGTCAATAAATTCAAATACATGCTACAACAAAACCTTCTATTTAGTAGCCAGATATTATTACCCATTTACTGGTGGAAGAAACCTATAAATATCTATATTTTAGTCCATCAAATTTTTTGTGGTAGAATATTGTAGTGTGTGCCAGTTATGGATTTAAATATATATCTGTTTTCTTACTACCAGGTGAGCTGAAAAAGTATTCTCAAGGTCTAAGTACCTGTATATAATGTTAATATTATGTTAGGATGCCATGTTTTTCTTGCTGCATGAAATAAAACTCTTCAAGTGAGGGGAAATATTTTGTTTTTTATCATGTTTAAAGGTGCACAGCTAAATTGCTTAGGATTGCAGGATAGGATAGTTGAAGCCAGTGAAGCAAATTTTTATTTGTTAATTCTTAGTAATTTATGGTTATATTAACTTCCTTCAAGAAAGAGAGGCAAGAGATTGTTTGCTTAGTAATATTGTAAGAGCACAACCACAGTTTTTTCTTTTCTTTTAAATATCTTAAGACACTACTATACATTTTTGTGTAAGATTAAACCCACAGTTCAAATAAATCAAATATGGTAATCTAGTTAACATTGTGGGGCCTGGATGGTTACTTGGTCTTATTTTAGGGCCTTATTTGAGGAGTTTCGAGTTTTTTTAAGAGCATCATAACATCATGTTTGAAAATATTTGTAGGGAAAAATGTCGCACCAGAGGACTTCAATGCAAGAACCACCATCAAGAGCCATATTGTCTAAGTTGCAACTGATCTGGAAATTTGATAAAACAAATAAATTGTGGTCAGAAGATAAGATGGGGGCCTTTTGTCATTTAGCAGTCAGAGAGGGTGTGCAGCTGCTCCAAATGTATTGTGAAGAAGTGGACCAATTTCTTTACTGGATTGTATTTGAATGGTGGTTGACATTTTGTGGGATACTAAAGGTAACAGTAGAGAGCCTAGTATTAATTTCTTTCACTGGCAAGTCTGATAGGATTCTTGAGGGTTCAGAATTTTTTCTGTGATCCAGCATTAGTTTTTCATTAAAATTATTGGCAAGTTGTAGTGTGGTGTTGAGGACCAATCAACTTCATTTGTGAAGAAATGTTTTTTTTTTTTTTTTTTACCCAAATCCTGCATGTCTTAAAATATGACCCACCACCCAGTTTCTCTATGTATTCCTTCCACTGGTTAGCTTTGTTTTCTGAGTTTAAAAGAAGTTTCCTGCAGCCACTTTTCTTTTGATATTTTTATTTGCATTTGCTTTTTATTTGATTTCTAGAATATCTGTACTGCTCTCTTGCTGCTTCAACCAGAGAATTTTTGTACCTTCCCCTCTGATACATCAACTCCTACAATTCTTCTACAAACCAAGGTTTCCAGGTGGGATTTTTACTAAAGCCTAATGTTCTTAACCAGCTTTGATTACTTCTCTCTTTAGTTCATTCCATTTTTTCTTAGTTGAACTTCTTTCAGAGTTATATCTTAACCTCATGTCTATCATTTCTGCAAAATATTTCTATTATGTTAGATTGTTTCAATTTGTTCATTTCCAGTCTGT
This sequence comes from Vandiemenella viatica, assembly GCA_031002005.1. Classification (NCBI taxonomy): domain Eukaryota; kingdom Metazoa; phylum Arthropoda; class Insecta; order Orthoptera; family Morabidae; genus Vandiemenella; species Vandiemenella viatica. The sequence continues at coordinate 381,690,348 of CM061921.1, forward strand.
TAAGACTAGCTTACTTTCTTATTCTCTTGAATTTCTGCCTGCATTTCATAACTATCAGATTGTGGACAGAGTCTATGTCAACTCCTGGATATGCATTACAGTTTAGAACTTGATTCCTGAATCTCTTTTTAAACATGATATGTATAATCTAGCTAATATCTGCTGGACATTTCCAGGTGTATACCTTTGTGTATGATTCTTAAATAGTGTTTCCACCACAATGCATTTATATTTTTCAAAAAATTCTAACAACCTGCTTCCTCACCCATTTCTTTCACCTAGAACAAAACTACAGTTCCTATCTTTTCCTTTTTGCACTTTCACATTGCAATCACCAACAATTATTAGATTTTCCTCCCCCATCAGATATTACAATAATTCTTCATTTTCATCATATATTTTCTCTATTTCTTCATTATCTTCCTGTAAAGTTGGCATATACACTTGTACGAGGGTGGCCCAGAAACTAATGCATGTGGGTTGTTTTGGTGTTCAAGTCGCGGGAAGTGCTTCTTGAGTTTGGTTAATGTGTTCACATATGCCTCAAAATTAATGGTGGTGCCTCTTGGCATCGCATCAATGAGTATGACACCATCACAGTCACAAAACACAGTGACCATGACCTTACCAGTGGAAGCAGGTGCTTTGAATTATTTCTTCTGTGGAGAATCAGGATGGTGCCATTCCATCGATTGCCGTTTTGTTTCGGGCTCAAAATGGTGAATCCAGGTTTCATCATCTGTCATGATCTGGGACAAGAAGGTTTTCCCCTCAGCTTCAAAACGTTGCAGCAACTCAGAAAAAATGATTTTTACTGAGAGTTTTGTGTTCCTCCGTAAGACGGCACGGAACCCATCATAGACACTTTTTTGCATAATAAAGAGCACTGTCGATTACACCCACACTTCCTTTGCTGATTGACAGTTCCCGTGCCAACTGCCGAGTCGTTACGCATTGGTACTCGTGAATGGGCACATCAGCACGCTGCATCTTGTCAGGTGTTACAGCTATGGGTGGCAACTCAGGTTGTTGTTTGAGTGGAGACTTTCCCAGCGTACTGATGCAATGAAATCCTCTCAGGTGTCCAGCCGGATGGTGTTGTATAAACACGACATTTCGACAGCTAGCTATGCTGTCTTCATCAGGTGTCAGGTCTCTTCTAGCTATCGCAAGCAAGCTGGCTGTCACCACCTAGATTGGCTTAGCCTACTATCGATCTTCCTTTGTACAGTCAGGGATGGTGCATAAAATCTTGGGCTCACTACGACGCCCACTCCCTGGCTGCCTGGATGTGCTGGCAATCAGCGATTCTTGTAGACCTGCTTGCTCTGATTGGTCAGGAGTGCTGGCTTAATCTGCAGTCTGCTGTGGCTCCCAACTGGTGCCACTTGTGCCCTCTATGCCCTGTTGTGCAGATCTACTTCGCTCTCATCGGAGATCACTAATGATTGGTCTCCAGACTTCACTCAGATAGAGCACGCCGTCCCTATTTATGTTGTTATCATTTAGCTGGATTTCCAATGCCTTGCTTATGACTGAGTCCCAGAAGGAAGAGGCCCCAGGTACCACTACAGTTTTGTTGAACTCTATCCTGTGTTCTTCATCGAAGGCATGCTCAGCTATCACAGACTTTTCCAGTTGCATCGGCCTTAAGTGTCATTTGTGTTTGGTAAGGCGCTCTTTGATTGTTCTGATGGTCTGACTGATATACACTTTACTGCATTCACATGGTATGGAATAAATCCCAGGTGCTCTCAAGCCAAAGTCATCTTTTACCAAACACAGCATATCTCATATCAAGTTCGATAGTAGGCTAAGCCAGTCTAGGCAGTGACAGTCAGCTTGCGACATCTAGATGACACCTGAAACCTGACGAAGACAGCAGGGCAAAACGTGTGTTTATACAACATCATCTGGATTTCATTAACTCAGGTTGTAACTGCCCTAGCTTGGCATTTCACTCAGTTGGTTAAAATGAGTGTACAGAGTCAGATCCCTTTAAAGTCCTGGAATTCTAACATGATAAGATGGACAGAAACTTGGGAACTGTTTAACCAGTCATTCATTTTACTTGAAAATATCTATTTTTTAAAAAAGTAATGGCACTGGGATAATTAAAACTAACATCTGAAATTTTTATTATTTTTATTTTTATTATTATTTTTATTATTTTTATTATTTTTATTATTATTATTATTATTATTTTTTTTTTTTTTTTTTTTTTTTTTTTTTTTTTTTTTTTTTTTTTTTTTTTTTTTTTTTTTTTTTTTTTTTGTATCGCCACCCTACTTTCTTCATCTTTGATCGGCTTATTTCATCTCACCATTACATATTAATACTGCCACATAGCATTTCTTCCTGCTCTGTCATTTCTGAGATTTTTATCTACATTATTTTTTATGATACAAATATTTATATTTTATTATGTTACTTTGTACTGCTTTTCAAAGATTACACTTTCCCACAACCATCAAATGTCTACTTATACCCCCACCTTATTCATCTTTGACTTCAGCCATATGATAAGCCTTAGTATGAACATTAGTATGAACATACATCTGATTCCCTTTCCATTTGTGTCACCTCTAAAAAATAAATTCAAGTTAAAATATACTTGAAGAATCTAATACTATTCCATTTTATGTACATGCTTACAACATAGGCAAGATACTTATATTGGCAACATTTTGTGAGTATTCTACCTGCAGGCCTGCTTTTAATTTTAATTTGTTTTCCTTTTTTTTTTTACTGTCCACAAATTCTTGCTGAAACACATGAGCCAAATCTAAATCACACTGCAACTCAAAAATCTGTTGCTCATTCTCCATAAATTCAGCATCCCTGCAAAAGAAGAAAACATGTTCAAAATAAAATCAAATCTTGTAAACTGAAGTTCATACAAGATATAAAATTTATGCATTTTCATTACAGTAATTACAAATGGATGTAAAAGGAAGATTTGTCCAGATAAGGGTCAACTGTCATCCCTTTGATTATATGTATAATAACATTTTTTAAATAGTTTGTTAGGTCTTATAAAGCAGCAAAGTTAATAGGGATTCTACTTTCTTGAGTCAATTAAAAACCATTGATATAAGGCTACGTATAATAAGTAATATTGGGTTAGCAAAAAGAGAGAGGAACCATTGCTTACCACTGTTAATGCCAGGTTGGTGCATAAACAAAAGTGGAGAGGGGAGAGTAGGCAGGGTAGAACAACATGGAGCTTTTATGTAATTTTTTGATATCATGGAATTCACATGGTGGAAACAAGAGTAACTAACTGGCACTTAATTGTGTGAATGCTGGAGATGTTGGTGGTGGAAAATCACACAAGATTAGACTAAGGATGAAAGTGATGTAATCATCAAAGGGAATAGGCCTAAAACAAAAGTGTGTGAAAAATAATTACACAAGTTAAAAAATAAATTAAAAACATTGAGGCTCCAATTCACATGGTCTTGACAAATCGGAAGGACAACCTCCTTAATTTCCTTGACAACTCTTACCATACTCTGAACTTCACTTTGTCCTATTCAAATAAAGACACCACCTTCCGAGATGTTGATTTATCTTTCTTGAAATGACACATCAATACTTCTTACATCTTCTGCTCACATCAAACCAATGAATCTTTAAGAGTGCCACCATTCTGACAGTCAACACCAATGTCATATTGAATGCTCTGTCCCGTAGCCTACATATGACAGAAATTTTGATCATCCTACTCATACCATGTATTTAAAAACCAAGTAAACACAATTTTTTGACATTATATTTCCACCAGCATACTCTCCATTGTCAACTTTAAGTGATACTGACAGCAGCTTGTCAGTGAACCAACAATTCACGGGCATTTCTACCACCACGGGAATAAGTGATCATAAAGCTGTAATTGCTACAGTAAAATTAATGGCAGCGCGCAAAAGGAAAACAGAAATGGTGATTTACAGGTTTGAAGAGGCCCCAAAGGAGAGTTTAAGAATGTTTTTGAGGGATAATTACATTACCTTTATAGAAGGAAGAGGCTCGGTTGAAGAGATGTGGCTTTGATTCATGAATATAGTCAGGGAAGGTATGGACTTACATATACCGAAAAGGACAATCGGGGATGGGAACAATCCCCTGTGGTATACACGTGAAATTAAAGGGTTACCTAAAAAGCAAAGGAAGATACATGCATGCTCAAGGAGGATGAAGTATAGGAGTGATTTAGAATAGTTAGCTGAGACAAGAGGACATGTCAAGAATGTAATGCTTGAGGCTTTTAATGACTTTCGATGCAACTAACTTTCCAAGAGCCTCATTGAAAATCCAAAGAAATTTTGGTCATATGTAACAAAAGTAAGTGGTCGTGACAACAATATGCCAGTACTACTACAAGACGGTTGGAAAGTTGATGACAGGCTACCGTATTTAACACCAAATTTAAAAATTCTTTCACTGATGAAATCATGGAAAACATTTCCACTTTTCCACAGCGTATAGAATGGATCCCGTATAAGTTGATTTTGTTGGTATCAAACTCCTGAATTGGGGGAAATCGCCGGATCCCGATGGTTTACCAGTAAGAGTATTTTCGGAATACGCTGAAGAAATAGAACCATTTCAGTTTGATATATTTCGTAAATCTTTAGAAGATAGAAAAGTACCTTCTGACTGGAAAATAGTGAAGGGGGTTCCCGTTTTCAAGAAAGGAGCAATTATTGACCCATACCTCTAACATCTGTTTGCAGTAGAATTCTGGAGCATGTCATATGCTCTAACGTTATGAAGTTTCTAGATGAAAACAAGTTACTTACAGCAAACCAACACGGATTTCGGAAGAACCGATAGTGTGAAACGCAACTGGCTCTATTTTCACATGACATAATGAAAGTTATTGATGCAGGATCATGAGTTGATGCTATTTTCTTGGATTTTTATAAAGCTTTTAACTCTGTACCACACAACCGACTTTTAGCGAAGATTTGAGCGTACGGTATATCTGATCAGATTTGCGAATGGATACGCGATTTTCTAACTGGTCGGTCACATTATGTCATTGTTGACGGGGAAGCCTCTTCTAAGCTAGATGTTTCTTCGGGCATTCCTCAAGGAAAAGTAAAAGGAGCACTTTTTTTTAACCGTCTTCAAAAAAGGAGGAGGTTCTCAATTCGTCTGAATATTTTTTTTTTTTTTTTTTTTTTTTTTTTTTTTTTTTTTTTAATGTATGTTCAGCAATATATTCGCCTATTATGAACCGTTTTAAATGAAATTTTTACAGTGGATAGAGTATACCTCCAAAGTGGTCCCATATGAATTTCATTGAGAAATCACCCCTTCTACCCCTTTACACACTTTAATATTTATACAAACCCACACTTTTTATCCGATTTTGATGGAACTTTGGAAATGTATAGTAAAAAATAAACAGAAAAATACTGTCAACTTTTGGTTTGAAAAACCGAACCCCTCTCCCCCTATCCACCCATTAATTTTTGCAATGTTCTTTATACAAAGCTAAAGTCGACACTATTTAACTGATCTCCATTAAAGTTGTCATATACATGTAATTTTTCATGGAAAAGGTTTCTGACCCAAAAAAATAAAAAAAACACCCCCCCTCTCCCTTTACACCCCTTAATTTTTATACAAATCCACATTTTTTATCCGATTTTAATGGAACTTTGGACATTTATAGTAAAAAATAAAGAGTAAAATGCTGTCAACATTTGGTTTGAAAAAACTGAACCCGTCTCACCCTATCCACCCCTTAATTTTTGCCAATGTTATTTATACAAAACTGCAGTTGACATCATTTAAATGATCTCCATTAAAGTTGTCATATACATGTAATATTTCATAGACTAGGTTTCTGACCAAAAAATTAAAAAAAAGCCACCCCATCTCGCCCTTTACACCCCTTAATTTTATAGAAAACTATATTTCGTATCTGATTTTGATTGAACTTTGCCAATGTATACTTTCAAACAAACAGAAAAATCTTTTCATCATTTGGTCTGCCAAAGCTCAACACCTCTCCCTCCTACCAACCCCTTAACTTTTGTCAATTTTTTTTTATAAAAAGCTACAGTCGCCACCGTTTGACCTATTACCATGAAAGTTGGCGCTCATATGTATTTTTTCACGAGGATGGTTTCTGACAAAAAAAAAAAAAACAAAAAAAACAAAAAAAACAAAAAAAAACACCCCTACTCGTCATTAAACTGTTTAATTTTTATACAATCTCACAGTTTTTATCCAGTTTAGATAGAACTTAGGAAACTTTTACTGTAAAACAAAGGGAAAAATAATGTCAGCTTTTGGTTTGCAAAAACTGAAACCTTTTCCCCGTTTCCGCCCCTTGACGTTTGATAATTTTCTTTTTGAAAAGCTATAGTTGACACCATTTGACCGATCTTTATGAAAGTTGGCACATACATATTTATGGAGAAGATTTCTGAGCAAAAAAAAAAACTACCCTCGCTCCACTTTTACATGCCTTAATGTTTGTACAAACCCACATTTTAATCCGATTTCCGTGGAACTTCGCATGTGTATACTTTAAAGCAAATAGAAAAAGAAACATACTACTCACATTACTTTGAAAAAGACACAAACCCTATTCCCCTTTCTACCCCTTTAATTACTGTCAATGTTCATTATATAAAGCTACCCTTTCTATCTGATTTTGAAGGAAGTATGCTCATGTATACTTCAAAACAAACATAAAAATACAGTCTGCATTTGGTTTAGAGAAGCCAAACCTCTCTTCCCCTTTCTACCCCTTTAATCTAAACAAAGCACAGTTTCTATCTGATTCTGTAGAAAATTTGCACATGTATACTTTAAAAAATACCTAACAATTGTGTTTAAATTAGGTTGCAGAAGCCAACCCCTCTTCCCTTCGACCCCCACCCCTCCTAATTTCCAATGTTCTTTATAGATACCTACCGTTTTTTATCAGATTTCAATGGAACACTGCAAATGTATACTTAAGAACAAAGAGAAACATTCAGTTTACAAAATCCAACCGCTCACTCCCTTACCCCATTTAATTTTTGTAAATGTTCTTTACACAAAGCTACAGTTTTTATCTGGTTTTGATGGAATTTTGCACATGTATACTTTAAAACAAAGAGAAAAATACTGTGCACAGTACCTTAACAGAAACCAAACTACTCTTCACTTCCACACCCCTTAGTTATTTTTTGTACATACCTAAAAATTTTAAATGATATCAATAGAAATTTACAAACATATACCTTAATTCAATCAGAAAAGACAGTCTACATTTGGTATACAAAAGCCCAATCCCTCTTCTCTTTACCCCCATCGTTTATAATTTCCAATGTTCTTCACAAAATCCACAGTTTTAAGTAAAGTCAAAATCAATTAAGCTATTTTAAGTCATTGCAGAATATTTATAAAATGTATGTGTCCTAATGTCTCAACTTGGACCCCAAGCTTTTACGTTGTGAAAACCAATTAAAAAATGTATATTTTCTGTGTGATGCCGGAACGAACAGATATATTCCAGAGGCAGATTTGTATATGTGGTATGTATCAATGTCCAGATGTTACATGTTTCGATTATCGAGCAGCAGCTTTAACAGATGTTATGATTAGATCGAAACACAGCCTGGACCAATATGTAAACTGACATTCCTTAACACAGCATCCAGTTCACCCCATTTTGAAAGTTCTTGTAAAGACAGATTTTTTTTAAAAAAAGCATTCGCTTTAACCACTGAGCTAGCAGGAAGTTCGCAAAATGAGAACTGCTGCGGCATATTTAAACACAAATTAACTATAATACCACTAAAAGTTTAAAAATAAAATAATTGTTTAAAAAACATAAAAACCTCCTTCAAAAAAGAGCACTAAAAATTTTAAAGTAACTTTATACCTTGCTTAGAAGAAAGTAAATCTAAATGGACAATATTTTACATTACTGTTATTGAAATTTTTACATTAATTAGTTATTTTTGGAGTCGGTGCCAGCCAAAGCAAGAAAAATAAAAAGATAAAAACAATAATAAATAACATTAATACATAAAATATCATGTTACTACTTACCTACAATTAATTCTAGAAACATTTTTTAACAAAACTGAAACATAAAGATGATACACCGATATTATACTAACTATAAAGTGTTTACTGCATGATAAAGCCAACCAACCAACTGACACTGTAGCGCCAGAGATATGCCTGGATGGCCAACGAGGCCGAGCCACAGAAAACATACCTTTAATTTGTTTCCCTAAGCTGTCTCCCGCAATAAAACTATCTTCCTCACGACATGCTGTAAAATATTTGGAATTTTTTGTTCACACTCTCGGTTCACCTCGAACACCAAATAAAGTTCAGTAATTCGATCTGCACAATCTGACAGCTGGCACCAACTCCAAAAATAACTAATTAATGTAAAAATTTCAATAACAGTAATGTAAAATATTGTCCATTTAGATTTACTTTCTTCTAAGCAAGGTACAAAGTTATTTTAAAATTTTTAGTGTTCTTTTTTGATGGAGGTTTTTATGTTTTTTAAACAATTATATTATCTTAATTTTTATAAACGATCTCGGTGACAACGTTAATTGCAGGATGCAATTTTTTTGTTGATGATGCACTTATTTATAGGGAAGTGAGGTGCTCTGACGATTGCTTAGAAATTCAGCGCGATCTGGATGTTATTTCGGAATGTTGCCGTAAATGGCAGCTTACACTTAACTGCAAAAAGTGCAAGGCAATGAAAATAAGTAATAAAAAGTCCCCTTTTGCTCATGAGTACAAAGTTAACAATTCAGTTGTTGATACGGTGGATTCCCTGAAGTATCTAGGCATAACAGTACAAAGCAACATGAAATGGGACTTTCACATAACTTCCGTCATAGGCAAAGGTAATTCTAAACTACGATTTATAGGTCATATTTTGAGAAGTTGTAATGCTCATACAAAGGAAATAGGATACAAAACACTAATGCGTCCACATTTGGAATACTGTTGTGGAATTTGGGATCCATATCGCAAGGGATTGATTGACACATTATAGAAAGTACAGAGGAGAGCCGCTAAATTCATGATTGTTAGTCACAGTCCTTACATAAGTGTCACAGAGCTGATACGTGGGTTGGGCTGGTATTGTTTGGCGGGCAGACGATGTCGTTTTCATTTGAATTTGTTGTAGAATATGCGAAAATCTTTAATTTATAAGTGCAATGAAATACTTCTTCCGCTAACCTATTTAGGTTGCAATGACAGAAGGGATAAGATTCGAGAAATAAGATGCTGCACTGATACATTTATGTATTCTTTCCTTCCTTGTTCTGTCCGGGATTGGAATGCACTGAATTAGGATTGGTACTTAGCACCCTCTACCACCACACAGTATTTGTGAACTGCAGAGTATAGATGTAGATATGCCCTATTACATACGTAGTTCAAACAACTAATCTGTAGTCTATTTGATGGTATTGAAAATATATTACAAATTGTACTAATTCGCATAGATTAATGTTTAATAACGCTATATTTTAAAAAAAAAAAATTTGGAAAGAAAAGTTGACTATTTTTAATAAAAAAGTGAAATAAAAATGAGATATTTCTTACCTCTCGTCACGTGACAGAAAACGCTCTAAGATTGGTGGCCACTTTAGTTATGTCACGTGTGTTTTATATTATCTGAGTTTTCAATTATTTTTATTGTTTGTTGCTGGTTGAATACAAAATGGAGAACAATTTGTATGAGCATACAGCAGAAAAGTAACGAAATTAGATGCCTTATTTGTCGTACTAACTATAGAAACAATCCCTGACTTTTATTCTGTGGAGCTTAAAATGTAATAACTTCAATCTGAGAATCATTTATATTTAAATTGAAAGTTAGAGATTAACAGAAATCGTAGATAAAAATGACTAAAGTTTTAAATACCTTTTATGAAAAGATAGATTTCCTCCTTAAATTTTGAAATGTACCAGAGATACATGATCATAGTGAAAAATGCAAGCACTTGGCGGTGAATAATAGAATTTATTTTAACAATAACATCACTTGAAGAAATTTCACGCTAATCTTGCAACAGTTCGGGAACACTTTGAATCCCCATTGTTGACATTTTTATGTGACGATACAACTGCCATTCTGACATAAATGCATCTATTTAGGTGGTATTTATTTTTAATGGGCAAGTAATTTTTCAGTTCAAAAAACAGAAACAAAAACATTTTTGGTGTGCAAGTAACGTACAGTTTCAGTTTTGAAGTCTTTTTCGGTTATGTTTTAAATGTTTATAACACGCTTACTATCTAGAAGTTTGTGATACTTTACAGAAAAAAAGTTTTGGATTTTCAAAACAAGTATATGTATATATATGCTACAAACATCTTGTATCCAAAGAAAACACACACAAAAATCAAATAAAACATATTTAGATGCGAGGATCAAACCTAAGACCCATAATTTTATTAATACTGACCTTAAACAATATACTACATTCAAATCGACGAAATTGTAGTGAAAATTTTCACAGAGACTTAGTCGCAGTATCTTGTACGAGCAAGCTTCAGTGACTATTTTTTCATATTTCAGCTATTGTTGCAACACTTACATTTTTTGGGGGAGTTTTTATTGTTGTGGTTGTAGATTGTTATAGTACACACTATTTAAAAAACCGTATTTCTAACAATTTGTACACAAATTCAGAGAAACAAACCACACTTTACATATTTAGAGTGAGCGCTTGCTGGCACATGATGTCACGAGTGTCGTTGGCCCACGTCAGGCAGAAAAGGAGCATTTTGGCGGGCTTTTAAATAATTTAAACTTTAACGTATAATTTTTTGTAAAATAAGCACTTTTCTTAAAAAACAAATAGTATCTGTTGAATAACGTTTGTCAATAAACTATTTAAAACCATTTTCAAAAAATAGTAGAATAGCCTATTATTTATTACAATGAATGGTCACACGCAAACAGTATTCACCCAGTCTCCTTCCCATAATGGCACACAACACTACATACTTCACTGTCGATGCAGTTGGTAGCAGTTGCTCTGATCTTAGACAGTGGAAGCTGTCCTACCAGTACATATAGTAGACTGGCTTAAGAAATTGTTGGTTTGAGTTTTTTTGTTAAACTTGTGAAAGTTTTAAACACTGAGAGTACAATAAAAAGAAAATAAATGTTGAACAAAAGAAACCGAAGGAGAATTATTTTAAATGACTGATGAATTAATTTTTTTTAGAGGAAGGTCTGTATTAAACAACGAGGCGGCTAACGTTTGACATTTTTGGCTAAAATCAAAAGTGCATAACGGGCCCTATTAAATGACAGAAAGTAAGTTCCAGCAAGACGGAAACTAGTGTCTTCCATCTTAACAATCGGGTGCGAATCTCTCACTTGACGTTCTTCTTGATGGCACTCCCAATCCGACACAACCCTTCCCCAAGTATTTGGGAGTCGTAATGGATCGCACCCTTGTCGTACAATAAACATCTAAACAACCTTGCAGCAAAACTAAGAACCAGGAATAATATTCTGCAGCAGTTAACTGGCACCTCCTGGGGAGCATCCGCCTCTACACTCCGCACATCAGCACTGAGCCTTGTATATTCTGCAGCTGAGTACTGCTCATCTGTCTGGATAAATAGCGCCCACGTCAAAAAGATCGACACAGTTTTAAACCAGACAATGCGGATAATTAGCGGATGTATTAAGACCACTCCACTGTACTGGCTACCTGTTTTGTGCAACATCGAACCGCCTACAATAAGATGACACCAATCTCCTAATTGCCCAGTATAATAAGATCTGTGATAACTTGGATCTGCCCATCCATGACGACATGGATAATATGAAATAAGTAAATGGGTTAACTTTTTAATTACGAAAATCTGCATGGCAGTATTTTAAATGGAACAGCCGGTGCTAAATTTCCTTATCTATTTGCTTTAGGAGTAGCCTATAATATACTGTTATGTTATAGCATATTTAACTTTAGGGTACAATCAGTTTAAAAAAATCATTAGTATTACAGAGGTAATAATATAATGCGTTTTAGGTATTTTATCAGTAATAAAGATGATAAATTTATGTTTAGTGAACAATAATGTAATTTTAATGAAAAAAATAATGTTACTTTTCTTCAGTTTTCTTAAAGGTTAATTGTTTTGCATGTAGTATGAAATTCAACTTTTTTGCATGTTTTGGTTTTTATTGTTGTAATAGACAAGAATTAGCATTCAAAATAATATTCAGGAGCACCTAGAAATATTTTCTATAATTTTTACTAATTATCTGATAAATAATGTAAGCACACATATTATCTATACATTAATAATTTATTTGTCCATTTTTGAAACTTCTAACCATATACTATTGAATAACTGTGCATTCTGAAATCATTTCATCCAGCCTGAATATTTCTGTTTTATTAGATACTTGAATAATATTTGCTAGTAAATTGTGGATAACTTACATAGATTTTGAAAATGAATCTCTTGCACTTGCTCCTATAGTCAACACTGAATTAGACACGATCCCGAAGTTGACACATTTTGCATCTACATTCGAAATCCTATCCCTAATCTTAAAATACCAACAGGGTCAGATGTCTGGCTACACCAACATCACTGAAGCAATGCTAAATGCACAAAAAGTAAGTGGAATTTTACAAACATGATGCCTTCTAAAAACATAAATTTTATAATTTTAGGTATCGTTTCCTTTTATTTCAAAACTTCCTCTCTTTGTACAGAAATTGTCCAAGATAACATATGTTACAGTCACTGCCACCGCCACTTTTAACAAACCAAACAACAATGACAGAAGGCAAGTACAACGATTTCCTATGATTCTTGGAGTCACATGGTGAATGAAGCTCCATTTAAAAAAGCACTAGCTCAATATCTTTTTTTAAAAAAAACCTATTAAAATTAAAAGAAAAATGATTATTCACTTCAATTAATATTAAATAAATGTGGATTCAGTAGTGTGTGTACAAGAAACAGAATAGGTCAGCGTTTTGAAGACAGCAAATTCTAAAGCTTCACTATACTATTTTTTGTTTTTAAATAAAACAAGGTGATCTTCAGAAAAATAGCCACAAAAAAATAAAATTAGAAAAGTAAGGAAGTTTTCTGGACACTTCACCCAGAATTTATGTACAAACTGAAAAAATAATTTTCCATTTTGCTGAGAGAAAGCTGACTGAACTTAATTGTGACAGATGAATTTTTAAACAAATTCAAAGTATTCCACCTGTTACTTTGTGTATATGGTTGTTTTGAAAGTACGGTATTCCAGTTTCAGCATAGAAGGTGGATGAATAGAATTGCAGACATGTATAAATCATACAGTGGCAATAAGATCTGGCTGATCTCTGTAGCAAAATTTACAAACAGCAATGAAAACAGGAAGACAGGATCACATCTGTACTTGGTTCCAGGCATAACATAATTAGGAAGTTTTACTTTGTATATAAAGGAGTCAGAGACTGGAATAAGGTAGCTACACAGGTAATAAACATTGCAATTTAAACCATTAATAACTTTAAAAAAAACATAAATCTTAAGTAAGTGTGTAGGAATTTGGCACTAAATAGGAGACACAACAATCCAAACAATGAAGGTACATTCACTGCAGGTAATTTCAGACACTTTCTTTTGACGTGTGTACAAGAATTTGCTGATACTTTATGAGAGGCATGGATAGATGGCAGTCGTGGTCCAATAAAATCATCAGCAGGTAGAACACAGTATAACATAATCACAACCAGGCTGATGGGTGAATAAGTCTGTCTAATAAATGGATCTGACAATTTTATCGAGAAACTGATATTTAACATTTACATATTTAATTTTAGATACTGATCTATTGTACTGTATTTGTAGTGATTTTCACAGTCAACCAATTATTTCCAGGTAACCATATACAGCTATTAATTGTATAATATTATATCACTGGCTAAACAACAGAAATAAGACATTACAGCTTTTAATTAAAAACATACCTCTTTTGAGATTGTACTTTTTGTAAGTTATATTGTTCAGAAAAATTCTGCAATTCCTTCTCCAACTTCAGAGAGAAATTTTCAAGCATAACAGAATTTTTTCTAGAAATTTCCATTAACTGCTGTGTTGTTTCCAGAGTAGTTTTCCAAGTAGACATACCAAGTTTATGTTCTCTTATAAGTAGATCGGCGTAATTTGTTTTGATGTCTACAATAAAATGAACAAAAATCTAATTAGTACAAATAAATTAAGCAGTAATCTTTACTCAGATTAAAAAGATTTCCTTGTGTTTTGATTCTTTCCTCAAGTAGCATACCAAAAGAAAAGGCACTGTGACACCAGTCATGATATACTAGACAAGAGGACTAGCTCTAATATATTATCACTTTTGTCTTTTATTTCTAAATCATTTCTTAGTGTATCATATTATTTTTCCCATTCCCTTATGACCTTACAAGTAGACATCTCTGACAGTTTCTCAGATCATTCCAGGAATAAATATACCACTCCATAAACATTTGTACCTCCTACCAAGTTTCCTCAATAGATATATTAACTAAGACCTCAGAAAGTAATTATCACACCTTCACCAACTAAAGTGCGCTGGATGAACGGGCGAGTAAAAATAAATGTGTATGTAATTATTGGCTGGGATTCCAAGGAGGGTAAATCAGCTACAAAGTGATAAGTGTTTGTATTTGTCATGCATTCACCTCTGGCGTGGCTATCCTGACCTAACCCAATAATCCTACTGCATAAAGAAGGGTGCCTGGAAACCATGGAGCATTCTAGTGTACTTTACAAATCAGAGCTTTTCCAGAGGTGAAGATCAGTTTTATTGCCCACAAAAATTCCAGGCAAAACTCAAATTCAAACTGGGGAACTTTCATTCATTGTTATGGCCTTGTGAGGTTACTAGGTCAATAAGAAATATATCAGCAGAATAAAATTTGATGCACTTCGCAGGCATCATGCTGTAAAATCCTCTCCAGGGGACACCACCTTTTCAAAGTCACCTTAAGTGCTGGGTGGAGAGGTAATTGTGTGCTTCAATGAAGTCGAGGGCTATACTGGTGGTAGTGTAGCTACTAGCAGGGCCTCATGCCGGACAAGCCTTGATGGAGTCACCAAACGAAGTGTGTCTCACAGCATATCAGGGTAGATGGGACTCTGGAAGTCATAGGGAAGACAACATAAATCTTAAGAAGTGTGTAGGAAATTGCCACTAAATAGGAGACACAACAATCCAAAAAATGAAAGTACATTCACTGAAGGTAATTTCAGACACTGACCTAACCCAATAATCCTACTGTGTAACTACAGTTTTACATGAACTGGGAACAAAGAAGCATTCTAGTTTACTTTACAAGAACAAATCAGGGTAGCAGGGTGGATCTCCAGGAAAATGACTTAGGCAACGGAAATAGATTATGAATGTGGCAACTTGGAATATTCAGAGTTTGGGTACAAAACAGAGAGAAGTTTTTGAAGAACTAGAAAGGATAAAAATTGATGTAGCAACAAAGAAAAAGGGAAAAGGTAATGAGGTGATAGGCCAGTATATCCATTTTTATAGTGTCAAAAGTAAAAGTGATCGAGTAATGAGAGGTATATCAATAACAATACATAAAAAATTAAACAAATGTATATTGGCTGGCAAGAAGTAGATGAGAGGATAATATCTTTATAATTGAAGAAAAATTGACATAAAATTGTAATAGTGGGGGTGTATGCACCCACAGATGACTCGGATAATAAAACCGATGATGATTTTTATCAAAATTTGATGAAGGTTCTGGATGGCGTGAATCCTCAGAATGAAATGATATTAATGGGAGACTTTAATGGTCATACAGGGACAGTGCAATACAATAAGGTGGTGGGCAGAAATGGGGAGAAAGTAATAAATGATAGTGGCATAAGATTAATTGGCATGTGTGAAGCACAGACTAAAAATTATGAATCCACATAAAAATATTCATAAATATACTTGGGTGAAACCCAAAAGAAAGCAGCACTCAAAAATTAATTGCATTATACAAAAACAGAACTCACAGTTAATAGCACAAGATGTGAGAGTATATAGAAGCTTGGAATGTGGTTCAGACCACTTCATACTTCAAGCAAAAGTTCTTGTTAAGTAGATAGCAAACAACAGATCATACCAAAATATTAAAGAAGACATAGCAAATACAGTGGGAACAAGGAAATACAACTTAAAAAGCTAGAAAGAAGAATCTACATAATTCTTATATAAAATAAGGTTAGCGAACAAATTGAAAGATATACAACTAGATATAGGACAGGCAGTATACAGTCGAACCAGAGAATGTATTCATAGTGCAGCAGCAGAAGCTTTAGGACTTCTGGAACCTGTTCATGAAAAGAAATGAGAGTGGTGGACCCAAGACATAGAGTAGAAAGTTAAAGAAAAGAAACAACTCTTCCAAAAATGGTTGGCATCTCAAGATCCAGAAGACAGGAAAAACTATACAAGAGTGAATAGGGAAGTGAAAAGAGAAGTTTCAAAGGCAAAACAAGGAATGTGGGACAAAACATATGAGACATATGGTACAAAAGTTGCTGAATCTTGGAAAGTTTTAAAGAATGTAAGAACAGATGTAAAGGAAAAGGCCTCCTATTAGCATGGATACATGGGTGGGCCATTTTAAGAATTTACTAACTGAAAATAGTTTTGAATATAAACTAGCATTCTATCAAGTAAACGATCCAGACACAGAAATGTAGAACAAATTTCACTCAAGGAAGTGAAACAAGGACTAAACCAAATGAATAATGGAAAATCCACAGGACTGGGAGATGTACCCACTGATCTGGTTAAGTATGGACCAAGCATCCTTTGGAAGATACTGACAATGATCTTTAATATCTTTATATTGGAAGCAGAAAATTTACTGCAAAATTTTAATACTTCAATGATAAGTTGTATTTACAAAAAAGGGGCAAACAAAATTGTAATGAATATCGGGGCATTAGTGTAACCAGCTTACAGGGAAGGTTGTATGGTTGCATATTGAAAAACAGGATGAAGAAAGAAATAATTATTAATGAAGGGCAAAGTGGATTTTGAGTGAGAAGATCCTGTATTGATTACATCTTTTTCTTTGAAACAGCTAATAGAGAAAATGAGGGAAAGAAACTGAGACATGCATTTAGCTTTCATTGATTTGTAGAAAGCATATGATAATGTGCCACTATGTAAGCTTTTTAAATTTTTTGAAAATAACAGTATCAGTGGAGTATATGTAAGAGCCATTCAGAATATTTATAAGGATGTGAAGAGCATTTTAAGGATGGGAAAGAAAATCTCCCAGCCATTTACAATTCACAAAGGTTTAAAGCAACTTTCTCCAACTTTGTTTAAAATATACGTTCAAGGTGTATTTGAGAACTGGTGAAGAAAAAGCTTAAGGATGGGGATAGAAATGGATGGAACCTATTTATATAGTCTGTTGTTTGTAGATGACCAGGTAGTGGTAGCAGAGGATGAAGAGGACTTTGTGTATATGTTAATACAATACAACAATACAATACATTCATTTTCCATTGATCCCAATATAAGAGACTGGCTCTGTGGGATGTAGAAAGTTGTCAAATTACAGATAAAACAGTTTGCATAACAAAAATAATAAGTATACCACTAGATGTACAGTCATAGTATAAGGTACATTAAAACATTTCCATTACAAAATAATACATACACTACAAGATGTACAGTCATAACATATATGGGTACCGTAAATAATTATGTAACAAACTAAATACATACACCAGGAGATGTACAGTCATAGCATACATGGTAAATTAATTATGTGAACTATATTTACACAAGATACTGGCAGTTATTTTTTAGATACCTTAGAAATAAATTCCTCGACAGAGTAGAAGGAGTTGTCAATTAAAAATTCTTTCAATTTTTTCATGAATTTATTCTTATCATCTACTAGACATTTAATATGTGTTGGGAGCATATTGAAGATATGTTCCCTGAATATCGGACCCCTTTTTGAACAAATGACAATGACTTGTAAGTCTTGTGAAGATCATTTTTACTTCTAGTGCCAGTAAGTTGTGTATTTTACTATTTGTTTCAAACAAAGTATAATTTGTGACTACAAAGGACATTAATGTGTATATATATTCAGATGCTAATGTTAAAATCCCTAACTTCTTGAACAGCTCTCTACATGAAGTTCTATTGCTAACCCCACACATTATTCTTATTACACGCTTTTGGGCTCTGAACACTTTAGTCTCTATGGGTAGAATTGCCCCAGAATATTATTCCATATGACAATAATGAGTGAAAATAAGCAAAATAAACTAGCTGCCTCATACGGAGATCATCCTAAAGCTGAAATTGTACGAATTGCAAATGTGGCTGCTCCCAATCGCTTTAGTAAGTCAGAAACATGAGAAACATGTACTTTCCAATTTAAATTATGATCAATATACAAACCTAGAAATTTCACACTATCTACCTCTTGAATGGACTGGCCTGCAAATTTTATGTCTATGTCAGGTGTTAATCTGTGTGATGTACTGAATTGCATATACTGAGTTTTATCAAAGTTTAAAGACAAGCCATTAGCTGTAAACCATTTATTAATCAGTTCAAAGACATAATTTGAAATATATTCTGTAGATAAATCTGGAGTGTTTTTAATTCCTATGTTGTGTCATCTGCAAATTGGACAAATTTTGAGTTTTTAGATGAAACACAGGGTAGATCATTTATATATATTAAAAACAATAGTGGCCCCAATATAGAACCCTGAGGTACTCCACATCTGATTAATTTCCACTCAGAAAACAGTGGACCTCTTAAGGCAGCCTTAAAATTCTCCATTGACACTTTCTGTTTTCTATTTAGAAGGTAAGAACTAAGCCATTTATTAATCAATGCCATCTATACCATAATACTTAAGTTTCTGTATCAGAATTTTATGATCTACACAGTCAAATGCCTTAGATAAGTCACAAAAATATTCCCACAGGAATTAATTTATCATTTATTCCTTCTAAAATATTGTCAGTGAATGCAAATATAGCTTGTTCTGTTGAATGACCCTTTTGAAAACCAAATTGTGATTTAGTTAGAATATTATTATTTTTTAGATGTTCATAAACTCTATTGTACATTGCTTTCTCAAAAACTTTGGAGAAGGCTGTTAGTAATGAAATTGGTCGGTAATTCGATACGGCTGCCTTATCTCCCTTTTTATAGAGTGGTTTAACTACAGCATACTTAAGCCTTTCTGGAAAAGTACCCTCAAGTAAAGATATATTGAATAGATAACTTAGTATATTACTTAATTCATGTGGAGCACAATTTAATTAATCTGCTGGAAATCCCATCATAACCACTTGAGTATTTGCTTCTTAAGGGATTTGATAATTTTTCTTATTTCTTCTGGAGTAGCTAATTTTATAGACATAGAGTAAATTTTTCTTGGAAGCCTTTTTGACAAAATCCATACTGTGTGTCACTGAGCTATTAGCAGTCAACTTATCAGCAACAGATAAAAAATGTTTATTAAAATTATCAGCAATTGAGAAATTAGATTCTACATGAATTTTCTTTGACAAAAATATCATTACTTGTTTGATTACTCTTTCCTGTTTCCTTTTTTACAATGTCCCATATTGTTTTAATTTTATTTTCAGAATCATGAATTTTATGTTTGTAGTACACACTTTTAGATTCTTTAATAACCTTTTTCAGTATTTTGCAGTACTGTTTGTAATGTTTTTTAACATTAGCATTCTCACTGTTCCTAGAGGCAATATACAACTTCCTTTTATTAATGCATGATGTTCTAATGCCAATAGTTATCCAAGGCTTTTGTTCCTTTTGAGAAGCACGACACTTTTTCAAGGGGAAGCAACTTTCAAAGAAATTTAATACAATGTTACTAAAAATGTTGTATTTTTCATCCATACCTTGAGCACTGTACTACCTGTTCCCAGTTTGTGGTATTCAGGCACTTTCTAAAACAAGTAACTGACTCATCATTTATTACACGCTGAAGTTTAAAGACATTACTCTTAGTGCTAGTTCCTATTGAAGTGTTGATGGTTAATAGCTGGGCATCGTGATCCGAAAGTCCATTGATGGATGGCTTGATGGTATAACTGATTTTTGAGGTATCTAGGAAAACATTGTCTATAGCTGAGTGACTATTATTCATTATTCTAGTTGGAAAATTAACTACCTGAGTTAAATTGAATGATCTGACTAATGATTCTAACATGACTTTACAGGGTAAGTTATTTAGAAAATCTACATTAAAATCACCACATACGACTATGTTGACTTCTTTTCTGCTTAAAAATGTTAATAAGAGTTCAAACTGGTTCATAAAAACAGAAAAGTTTCCCGATGGTGTTCTATATACTGTTACTATTATGAAAATTTCATTATTGAACTTAGCTGTGTAGCACAGGCTTCAAAATGTTGGTCAACACAATATTTGCTAATACTTATATCCTCAAAACTATAACCATTTCTAACATAAGTGGACAACTCCTCCTTTCTCCAAGGTTCGTTCTACAATAATGAGAAGCTAAATTAAAATCAGTTACATTTGACATACCTATTTCCTGCAGTTATATGGTGTTCAGACAAGCATAAAACATCAATTCTACTGATATCATTTAATTCATTTGTGTGGACTAGCAATTCATCCACTTTATTTGTTAACCCTCTGATATTCTGATGTAATAAATTAATCCCTACACAATTTTTAATTTGGTATCTGAAAACTCATTATTGTTTAAACTAACTTCTTTTAAAACTCTCTGCCTAATACATGATCCTAATCTAAAAAAGGAGCTGCCCTAACACCATTAACAACAGTTATCTTTTTGTGTGAATTTGTGGCCCCCAATTAATTGTTTTGCTATGAGATCTGAAAGAACCCCCTTCCCTCTACTATTGAGGTGTAGGCCATGCCTAGTATAATCCCACCTATCAATAGCATCTACAGGTACCAATTCCATGCCAGATCCAATATCAGGACATAAGATACCGTTCCAGTTAAGGAAGTTAGTAGAGGATTGTGATAAATGGGGATTAAAAATCAACACCACAATGGCAAGATAACATCACCTCTCAAAGTATCTGATAACTTAATGATAAAAACATGTGAAAAGTATAAGTAATTTAGGGAGCTTTATTAATATTAAGGGAAGGTGTGAGAAAATATCAGACAGACTAAACCCATGGAGGTCTGCAAAACAAAAACTAAATCCACTTCTGTGGTTCACTAAGATTGGCCTGAAAACAAAACTCAGTACGTACAGAGCCACAGTGGAACCAATTACCACCTATGGTGCAGAATGTTGGACAGTTACAGAAAGAAACTGAAAGAAGATAGAAGCCTTGGAGATGGAATTCCTTCAAAGAGCTTCCCTAGTTTCTAAATAAGAGTATGTGTGGAATGAACAAATCAGGGAGCAAACTGGCATCAAAATACAATAGTCTGGAACATTGAAAGGAAACAACTATTATTGTTCGGTCACCTAATTAGAATTGATGAAGGAAGAATACCAAAAATAGTCTTTAACTGCCAACCAGCTAACCGGAGATGAGGAGGCAGCAGTCAATGAAAGAACAAAATGTAGAACTAAAGGAGGCCCACAGAGATGTGGAAACTGAGATGCAGGAAGCTGCAGGAGACATAGGGGATGTTTAGCAAATTATACTTAGTTTGCCGGTTTAGTACTGTGTCAATGTTGTTGCTACTGCCAATGATTTGGCACCCACCCTGGGACCTTTGTCAGGGTTATTTTGTACTGATGTAACTGCTGCTGATAGATTGCTGGCACACTGGGTGGATTGTTTTCATTTTCTATCAGCGAGAGTTTATTCTGCCATAGAGGGAAAACCTCAACAGTGCTATCATTAGAACAGCAGACACTTGCTGCCAGAAATTCAACATTCTCACTGGCAGAAAAATAAAACAATCAGCACCTCCCCCCCCCCCCACACCCCACAAAAAAATCTAGATCCAGCCCAACCTTTTTTTTTAAATAAAAAAAAAGCTTCACTGTTCTTTTAAGGATGGCAATCTGAAATAAAATGTTGACATGAGATTTCTGTCGTCAACCCCCCTCCCCCCCTTTTTTCTCCTATTTCAGCTCACATTAAACTCGTCCTAGTCATGCTGTGTCCATGCTGAAATGTTGGCAGTAGCAACAGTGAGTATAGTAAATAGTGGGTGATAATCAATATTAAAATGAGATGATTAATGAACACACATTAGCAAAAGAGAGAGAGGGAGGGGGGGCAAGAGAGTGAAAAGATTTTCAAATCCCACATACAATCTCTTTCTGTTTAGAGCTGCAGCCGATAATTGCACACAATATTTTGAAATAATTTTGGCCATATTGCCACATGGAAAGCAAATTTTTTCAGTTCAGTAAATACATTATAAACATGTACCATGGAATAACCTTCCACATTTGGCACTCAAGTAAGTTTAATAAGATATTTAAAAATGTTTAATGATTTCACCAGCATTTCTAATGTTATGATTAAAGACCCTGAATGACATCTGTCTCGTTATGGATGAACCACAGCACACAAATCAATATGTGACATTAAATTAATACTTTAAAATATCTGGTAACATACCATTCTATATTTACTACATCTGATCAAAGGTATACAGATGCCCTTGTGTAATGCAAACCTGAATGCTAGATGTCATGACAGATATACGCGCCAGTGGCTTAGCTAGCGTGGGTGACACCCGGGGCGGATAACGATGGTGTCACCCCATGAAAATTTAAATTCAGTGTTAGTAAATTATTATATCCTATTAGTGTAAAGTATGATTTTAATAAAAATATAGTTAAATAAGCATTTATTGTTACTTAAAACTAATCATTTCTTAATAAAATAGTAATATAACATTTAAAAGATAAACTTTGGTTTCTCAATCTCTTTATTCTAGCTCTCACAGTTGCATACTCGGAAATCACATCTTTAAAATTAATATTTTTAGTTGCTTCATATTCAGTACTCAACATGGCAAAATCGTTTAGCCTCATGTTGATCATTGTTTACCGAAAGTAATTTTTTATTCATTTTAATTTTCTAAAGCTGCATTCACACACAGCACCTCATACGCAAATTGTCGTAAGTAACTTTAGGGTGACCATAAGATTCCACACTGAATTTTAAAGAGTCGATGGCTATTCAATTATTTGTTACTAAAACGATGACAGAGGCTTCTTTTAAATTCTTTTTCAACCTTGATATTTGTAGGAGAGATTCTGATTCTCAAATTATTTTTTGGTACAACCTCAAATAATGAAATTATATCTTGAACGGATTTGGCTCTAGTTCAGAGTTCGGTATTGAATTGGTCAAGACAGTCCAACATATCCTTTTGATTTTCAGTTCTGATTCACTGGGCATTCATTTTTACAATAGAACTCTTGGCTCTGTTGAAATGCGCAGTGGTGTGGATTTTTTGTAGCAAGATCTATTGCCACTTCTACAATATGACACCGCTATTCTTCAATATAAAGACCTATATTTTTATCATTGATTGATCAAGGCTCAATGTTTTACTTTGCAATCCAACCTGACAATTTACTTCCCTCAATACATCATTCCAAAAGAAAAGACACAAATAAAAGTAAAATTACATACTACAGGGATGGGGGACATCTTTGGTGTGTACATTTTCATGTTGATCATATAATTCTTTAATTACGACCAAAACCTAAAAAACTTCTCTGTTAGCACTTTTACCTTCGTGTAATAAACACTCCAACACATTGCTGGGAATTATTTAATAAATGACTTGCTGTGCTTTATAAGCACTTACCAGTGGCTGATGGACACAAAGAAAGATGTAAAAATAGTTTCTGCCACCCCAAAAAATGTTACATACGATACATTTTGTGAAAATGAAAGTTGGCTGACTTAAATCAATAAAAGAACCAGTATATCTAATTAAAACGATTATATGTTTTTTCACGTTAATAATGGTTTGTTCTCCTCCACATATGCCGCTAATATCAGCTGCATTTCCATAACCTTCATAAAGAAACATCACATAATCTACACCGTTACTATAAAGCTTCTTATAAATTTCATTCCTTAAATTAACAGCTTTCTTTCCTTTTAAGGAAAAAAATCCAATAAACCGTTCTTTGACCTCGACATTTCTGTTATCAGTTTTCACCAAACGATTCCCTACAGATGTTTGATCCATGTATGAAATGCCTAGCATGTTATCAAACATAATAATGAAATATTTTACCGATTTAACATGCTTAAATTTTACGTGGTTTGATAGAACACTTATGAATTCATTTTGGGTATATGTGGGCAGATATTTATATGTTCAAAATCTATGGCGTGCTCTTTCATCACTACAACATATTTTGAAAGAGGTTGGACCAGTTCTAAGAAACTGTCATTATTTGTAGAGCCAAGTCCTTCACTGGGTTCACAACATGCTTGGCTTTGTTTAGCCAGAAACAGTTATATCCAATAATTTAAATAAAAGACACTTCCCCTTCTGTTTTTCAGAACCAGTTGATTGCAAGGCTGCATCACCTATTGTTTTGCAGAATTTTAGTTTTATATCTAAAGTTTTCAACTTTTAAAGATTTTGCAGATGTTCACTTTTGGCCTGTCTGTTCAGTATTTAGTTACCACCACTTCTGAAATCAAGTAACAAATGCAGATCTAGTATTAGTTTTATATATATATATATATATAAACAGATTGATAATGATGGGTGAGTAAGCCACCCACGAACGCAGAATTACTTTATCTTTAGGCATCTCCTTATAGAGCCATTCTGTTGAAAGATCTCGATAATCACCGTTTGTTTTAAACCCTTGCATATAGCGCTAAATGGTCGTTCTCTGTTTTGGAAATAATTGCTTCTACTTTTAACAATTTCTATACAAATACAACCAAGAACGAGTATACTCCAATGTGACACATCTCTCAAGTACTGTAGATTGTTTCTTTAGCATCTTGTTTGCTTCCTGAAGATCAGTTGACTTCATCTAATTTATTTCTTGCATCACGGTGAGAATCAGTTTCTTTTGATGAGCTATGGCTATCCATCAATTTTGTAATATATTTGAAGACATGCTCTGAACTGTGCCAATTTTAGTGTGTTTTGCTTTCCTCTGCTAAAATCCATGTTTTCTCTTCGATATATAAATACCTCCAGGAATTTTTCATTTTTTGGTACAAACAGGTAAATGAAACATAATCAGAGGTAATGATATATTTATTTATACGTATGGTCTTAGTAATAAAGGTGAAAAACTTATGTTCTATTGAAAGTTTCATGGGTGTCCAGCCGGATGGTGTCATAAATCAATACGCCGGGAAAGTCTATATTTACATAACTTATGTTCTGTTAGAAATAATTTTATGAGGGACACAAAAATCCAAAAAAAATTTCCAGTTTATCTGTTTTATTGTTTAAATACTCAACATTTAGCATTCAAAATCATATTCATGAGTACCTAGAATTATTTTCTATTATTTTTGTTAATTATTTGACAGAGAAGATAGGTGCATCAATTGTCGACAATTAAGAATTTTTGTCCATTTTCGAAGTCTCTCACCATACTATTTAATAACTATGAATTTTAAAGTAATTTCCTGCTTCCTGTAAATTTCTGTTTCATCATGTAGCTGTACAACAGTTGCTGGTAAATTGTGAATGCTAACATATACCTACTCCTATATTCGACATTGAATTAGACAAGCTACCAAAGTCAACACATTTTGCTCCTAACGTCGACACTCTTTCCATAACCATAAAATACCATCAGGGTCAGAAAAGAACAAGAGCTGACAAAAGGAAATCGAGAGGAACATTAATTAACAGAAGTGGACTGGTCCAAATAGAAGCAGTTCCAGACCCAGATGAAGTTGCATGGGTGGAAATTCAGGTCCCGGATCCCACAAGTCGTGAGTCCCTGGGGGATACTGTCAGAGAAGCAACTCTACGTTAAGTTCCTTCATAAAATATTAGGCTAAATGAAGTATAAAAATAACTTAATTAAAAATAATAAATAACGGCTCACATAGTATAAAAACATGATTTTGCAATATCTGTCTGCTTTACATGGTAAAATTAGCAAGTGATGTATTTCACTACCTGCCTCGGATATAATATGTGTAGCTACACGCTCCTAAATATGACATCGTATGTACAGAAGACCGACACCACATGTAAATTTTAGATCCCTAATGCCACCCCTTAGCACATAAAAAAAAAAAAAATTCTAAACGGCTCGAAAGTTCATTTAATTTATGATTAAAGCTCAATTTTTATTGAAGAACACAAGTTCAACACATCGATTTAAGGAACATATAACGATTTAGGTACCGATATCCAACAGAGAGGTTTCCATCATAGAAATATTCTACTCGTCTAAACTACGGAATCATACACTTATTTATTTCATCGTGATCACATTTTCATATTCTCGTTTAGTAGAAAGAAAAGCAAACTTACATGAATGAAGAGTTAAAGAACTTACAGACGTTCCAATTTTGCTAACAAGATCCTTCAGACTTCAGACTGTGGTGTGCACACATTCTCCAAAGCTGTTCAGTAATGACAGACAATACCATCACCGAATACTGGGACCCTTTCGGACTGACATCGAACCTGACAGTGATTTATTTATTTATTTTCTTACGGCTTAAGCCTTGTCAACGTCAAAGTCATTAGAGGCGGGAATGGACTGGGAACAAGGAAACAGGAAGTAATTCAGCCATGGCCTTTTTGAAGGAAGCATCCTGGCATTTGCCTGGAAACCATGGAAATCCCGGACGGGGATTCGAACCCGCATCAGCCGAATGAAAGGCCAGAGTGTTACCGCTCACCCACCACGCTGAACTTTATACAATTTCATGTCAACTATAGGGGCACTCATCAGTGGTTATATATGACTGTAAATCTGATAACTCAAAATTTACTCTATTTATAACTACACGAATCTGTGAGATGATAAATTCAAAACTATGGACCGTAGAAAATACTTCAAGGTACTCGCGAATTTTAGCTTGAAAGGTTATTGAATAATAAATAAGCAAAACAAATAAAAAATTTAAAAACTGAATTTATTGCCACACATAGCAATCTGAGGTTAATTAATTCATGACCGGGCTTGGGAAATGGAAGCCTAGACTATGCGTGTTCTGGCATACAGTTGGCTGATTTTTTATTTAGGTTCAGAAGAAAATAAAACATTTTTCTTTAAATAATTACCAGAAATTACAATTTAACTATCTACTTAGCCTTATTTTAGTAATTTTAGGTATCTTTAATTTAAAAACTACCTAGCTTTGTAAATAATCTATCAAATGAAACAACAGTGACGGATGTCAAGTACGATTTCCTGTGAGTTTTGGAGCCATAGAGCGGTGCTATCTTTGTTTAAGTGCGCAGTGTTGCTAATAATTGCACACCACTGTAACGAAAGTGCAGTACTCTGGAATGGATTTGAAAAAACGCTAGATAAACTTAAAAAAAAATTAAAACAGTAAAAGTAGAAGTGGTTTGACACCAAAGGATATAAAAAAATCCTTTTTGGTATCACACTATTTTCGATTATTTCATTTCTTGAATTGCGTGTGTCACCCCCATACTGGTGACACCAGTGGCAGACCACCCCCACCGCCCCCCCCCCCATTAGCTACGCCACTGTTACCTGCCACTATAAGAGGAGGCAGGGAGTATTGTGTTGCCAGGAGAGAAGCAGTAGCAGCAGAATGGGTTGGTCAGAAGAGCAGTGATGGATCTACAAATTTTCCGAGCCATGGCAAACACTTAAACGATGGCGCCCCTTGAAACATTATTTTGCTGCCACCATGCATTGTAACCACCACAATTGACATTTTCCACCTCCATAGTCACCATGCAGGGCAGTGGTGGAGCTTAAAAAGGAAAAGGTGCAAAATGTGTCCAAATTTGAAATAATAGAGACTTTCTCTTAGCATATATAAAAAATGCCATGGCTATCTTTTTCTTTTAACGGGGATATTATTTAAAACACTAAATGGTTTAGAATTTAACAACTGAATTTAGATAATAATTGTGTGGTATTAAAAAGATTAAAGTGAAATTGGTTCCATGTTTCTCAGTGGTCGCTAACTTGAAAATTTAAATTAAATTTGAGTAAGGAACTGACTAGAGAAAAAAGAAATGGCATTGACTAATAAAGCCTTTCAAAAAGAGTTGCAATGTTTGAGGTAAGATGATGGCCAGGTATATGAGACTTCTGTTGTGAAAATGAATATTCATGAAGTTAGAATATTTGTGCTTAATACTTTTTCACATGAGAGTAATTTATTATTTGATGATCCTTATAGATTCAGCTGTATTCAGTTGCACGTCATCTGTCCGCCAAACAATCCCAGCCCAACCCACGTATCAACTCCGTGACAATTTCGTAAGGACTGTAACTGGCAGTCACAAATCGAGTGGCTCTCTCCTGTACTTTCTCTAACATGTCAACCAATCCATTGCAATATGGATCCCAAACTCCACAACAGTAATCCAAATGTGGACACACTAGTGTTTTGTACACTTTTTCCTTTGTATGAGCATTACAACTTCTCAAAATATGACCTATGAATTGTAGTTTAGATGTATGGTAAGTAAGGAGTTCTTTGTGCTTTCTCATTGTTATCTAAACATTTTTTTAGAGCAGAAACTTGTGATATTACCTCAGAATTGCAGTAGTGACCAGAACTTGTTATTTTTGTTATTTCTTCAAATGCACTTTACCATCAAACACCACTTTTGAAGCATGAAATTAGTGCGCATTCCATGATCAGCCACATATAGTGATATAGCCCTTTTTTGTCCCAGCAGGAACTTTGTAATATGAAATGTAGAATTCCATCTCAAGGTGATATTTGGCACCAGTTGACGGTAGGGTAAATTTTTCAAATCACCAGCAATTTTTCTTGGACTAAACCCGAATGATTAAAGTGCGTAACAAGACACCTAGCAGTAACAATCACTCCTGCCTTTTCAGGCTGGATCTTCAGTGGCTCAGTTAAAATCATCTGAATCAAATGGATGAAACATCTAGCAGAAATATACTCAGCCACGTGTACACCCTTCATCATTTTGAGGCCACTGTCATGAATAAGTAAATGTATTTTGTTTTGGTCAATAGCCCAATGATTTGTGATACTATTAAGCTACCTTGTCATATTTTCTCCAGGTTAACAATCAGGGAAATGCTTCATAGCAAAAACTCCATGTTATAGTTTGACTTCAGAAGATAACCATGAGCTGTGAAATTCAGGAAATTGCTGTGTATTTAATTATATTTTTTGTGTCATTTACATCCCAAAGTAATTTTGGATGTTTCATTTTCAAATAGTTTGTCATAGCAGAGGTATCTGGTTGAAGACAGAAAAAAAAATACGTCATTGCGTTTTCTTTTTAGTTCACTAGATTCAAACGTCACGTCAGAACGTGCCTCACAAAAAGTAATTCAGAAGTGAAATCTTATGTCATTATTTATATCAAAATATAGGTGACAACATTCTTATTTTTCCTAACTTCAAATAACAATGTTCAGCCGGATATTTGGCTGCTGAATATCCCGCTATCCGGCTTATACGATTGCCGGATACCTGGTATCCAGCCAAACAGCTATCCGTTTCATCTCTACATGATACAATGCTAAGCTTTTACACCACAGCAATACAATTCATAGGGTAAAAACTAACATAGGCAAGTAATGAATAAAATGCACTGTTTACAAACCTATTTCCTGGTCTTGTTCTAATTCAGCAGGTCTATTAGAAGCAGATGGAAGTTCTTCTGGAGAAACACTACTTTCATGGGATGCTGTTATCTCCTTTCTGTTTTTTTCCAATTCCTTCTTCAAAGACATAACTTGGTGTGACATATCAACTTCCATATTCTGCAAAAATGAATAATCACAGAAACTTCTGAATCAGACTCATATTTTATTAACATTGTTATTAAAATGTTACAAATGTGTCTCCTACAAAATGCATATATATAGTAAAACTGTAACCAGACACTCCTTTGTAACCAGATAAATGTCTGAACAGTTAAGACACTTAAAAAGAGAGAGAGAGATAGAGAGAAAACCCTGTGATTTTGGCACTATGAGCAATCAACTGTTTTTAAAATCTGTCTCTCTCTTCCTGCCTGCAAGATAGGATGAATGGGATTTACACAAACACTACCGGTTCAATTAACGTACAGTCAGTAGTCCCATGGATGAAATAACATATGCTTCATTTTGATGTGAAGTCAGAAAGGTGAGAAACTAAAGGCAAAAATGTCCATAAATCAGTATCCAGTTTTCGCTGAATGTGATTCACACTAGAACAACTGTTGGGGTTTAGTTACTTTTTGCACTTGAAGAGTTTATCATGATTTCAATGTAAGAACAGCATCATATTATTTGGAGGAATTAATTCTCACTAGCGATGTGTGACATAATCGGTTTAATCTGTATAATAAGTCCATGAACAATTTTTTTTTTTTTTTTTTTTTTTTTTTTTAATAGCTTTACACCCCACCAACACTGAGGACATTTAGGGGTTTGAAAGGACTGGGGTCAAGGAATGGGAAGGAATTCAGCTATTAGCTTTTGAAGGAACCATCCCAGTATTCATCTAGAATTATTCATTTCAGAAGGCTGGGAGTCGAACCCATGTCCTCCTGAATGCGAGTTTTGTAAATGAAGATGCATGTAACAGCAAGTTTCCAAATAATTTTGTTTGGCACTAAGCAGAATCAACCAATTTCAAGTTGACACAATTATTTAACAACAATACATTTTACTCCCGTAAATTATCAAACTTTGTATACTATCTCAATGAAGTAAAACTGCAAAAATGAAGGGAGTATTTGACTTTACTTAAGGACTTTAGAGCAAATTCATTTCATAATTACTTATTTATTACTACTGTTGACAAGTAGCCTGGAAGCTTAGTGGTTAAGGTGATCGTGGGTTCAAATCACAGTGGGGCCAGGAATATTTACAGTCTTTGTTTTGATCACGTGGATATGTCATGGTTTGGGTTCCACACTAAACTATAGGTCCAGGAATGATGGAGGTGGAAGGTGATGCAAATCGCAACTCTGTCACTTGGCGGCCGAACTATCAATGGGGTGTCCTGGCCAATAAGCTATACACAATTTACTTATTTTTACTACTATTATTGACTGTAATTGAGGCAGTGCCCCAGTTGTGTCTTCCCTAAATAGCTATTTATACTTTATGTGCATTCTTATTCTGCACTATTTAGCTGTTTGATGTTTCTGCTCGGCAACTTGGTAAAATATTCTGCACCATCTCTAAAAGGAAACATGCCTTCTTATGCCTGAACTAGTGGGGTAATTCCTTCCCCAATAACCCACCAGTATTCATTCTCAACAAATGACATACCTCTTCACCTACCAACCAAGCTTCATCATCACACTGATATTGCCAAAAGTGTTCTACCTTTTTACAACTGCCCACCTTTGCACCACTTCAGCGTCACTACTTGATACCTATATAGTGGGTGTCATCCCAGTCCATCATTATGAAGCAATAGAGTGACAAAGATTCTACAGGCCAATTCCTTTACTTCCCTAGTAAATCCCCTCATTATCCTCTCTGAAAGATGCTGGTCTTCAAAATCTGTAAGTTCCACCCACAACTAAATTTATTTTGAAATGACTAAACCATTTATTTATATTTTATGTTTTAAAATACTTATTTACCCTTAGTCATATAATAACTAAATAACCGTTATTGTCCTATGTATCTAATAAGCTGACTCTTTTGGCATTCATCTTCATTCCAAGCTGAACTACCCAACCAGACATGTCTGTACTGATCAGCATCTTGTTAAATTAACATTACATCATCCGGAAACAACCAAACCTTTAATTGTAATATAGTAACATAATCAGTAACACCTCCACCTGCCTTGATATGACCTAGGTTCTTGCTTCCCGTCCACGTGCTATTCTGAATTTTTCCTCCAGTAGTCTACCTCTGTAGTAATTTGGTTAGCAACCAGTGAAATTGTGTTGTAGTGATTACAGCATGTAAATCAAAAATTTTATCAAATAAGAAAACTTGAAAGCTATATCATAAATTAATTTTACATATATTACTTTTACGTCACTGTAATTCAATTATATATATATATATATATAATAATATAAAAAAAATAAAAAAAAAAAAAATCAAAAAAAAAATCTTAGAAATATGTTTATTTAATTATTTATATGTAAAAGAAATATTATTCTTTTTTAAGTATCATTGCCTTTATCTGTAGTAAGTGGTGGTTTATCCCCTTCCCTAATTATTATTTAACAATTCTAACACATTCATGTGTAGCTACATAAAATTTTAGGATTTATAACAATTTTGTAAACCTTTCTTTTTTGTAAATGTACTTGTAGTTGAAGATTCTAAGTGTCAATGCATGTACGAGGCGTATTTTTTAAGTAAGTACCGTTTTGTCACACCGTGGCTGCAGCGTTACTGTCGGTGTTCCGCACATGCGCACTGGGTACCTGCATCTCTTGCCTACACACTGACGCCATTACAGTCTAATTCTTCCTTGTTTACATTGTTCACTGAGTGTTTAAGATGCCTCCGATAATTGTGAGTGCCGCCAACTGTGAAGTACGGGCTGTCATAAGATTTCTTTGTGCTAAAGGCCTAAAACCGATCAAAATTCATCGTGAGATCTGTGCAGTTTACGGACAAAACATTATGAGTGATGGAATGGTGAGAAAGTGGGTGAGAGCATTTAAAGATGGCTGCACAAATGTGCATGATGAACAACGGAGTGGGCGTCCTTTGGTCGTTAATGAAAGTCTGGTGCAGAAAGTGGACAATAAGGTGAGAGAAAACAGACGCTTTACGATTTCCTCCTTGTGTGATGACTTTCCTAATGTTTCTCGTAGTGTTTTGTATGGCATTGTGACCGAGCACTTGAATTACCGAAAATTGTGCTCACGTTGGGTACCGAAAATGTTAATGGATGTGCACAAAACCAAACGTTTAGGCAGTGCATTGACTTTCCTTGAGCGGTACCACAATGATTGTGATGATTTCTTAAGCCAAATTGTTACGGGCGATGAGACATGGGTGGCAACATCATACCTGAATCAAAGCAACAGTCCATGGAATGGCGGCATTCAGATTCACCCAAAAAAGTGAAGTTCAAGCAAACGATTTCTACCGGAAAATCATGTGCACAGTTTTTTGGGACAGAAAAGGAGTATTGCTTGTGGAATTTCTGTCTCGTAATGAGACAATCAATGCAGCAGCTTATTGTGAGACATTGAACAATCTGCGCCGTTCAATCCAGAACAAAAGATGTGGCAAGTTGAGCAAGGGCATCGTTTTGCTGCATAACAATGCCCGTCCACATGTGGCTATTCAGACCAAGATCTCATCACATCTTTTTGATAGGAAACTGTAGATCATCCTCCATACAGCCCTAATCTGGCGCCCAGTGACTACCATCTGTTCCTGCACTTGAAGAAACACCTGGGCGGTCAGCGTCTTGAAGACGATAACAAAGTCAAAACAGTGGTGATGCAGTGGGTAACAAGTTAGGCGGCAGATTTCTATGAGGAGGGTTTTCAAAAACTGGTACTACGTTATGACAAGTGCCTCAATATTGAAGGAAATTATGTAGAAAAGTAGAGTAAGGTACAGGCTTTCATGTAAAAATAAAATTATTGATATATATTTGCACATCTTTTTTAATTTCAAAACGGTACTTACTTAAAAAAACATGCCTCGCAAAAACTCATAAAATTAAGACAAAAAGTAATTTTAAAAACAAATGATATAAAAATGCATCATAGCAAACTAGGTCTACATCTACATCTAAATCCATACTCTGCAATTCACAAACATTGTGGGTGGCAGAGAGTGATAAGCACCAATCTTAATTCTGTGCATTCCAATCCCGAATAGCACGAGGAAAGAAAAAATGCATTAAAGCATCAGTATGGCATCTTATTTCTCAAATCTTATCCCACTGATCATTGCGACCCAAATAGGTTGGTGAAAGAAGTACCTCACTGCACTCGTAGGTCATAGAATTTCCCATATTTTCCAATAAATTCAAATGCAAATGACGTCATCTATCTTCCAAACGATCCTAGTATAATCTATGTATCAGTTCTGTGACACTTTCATAAGGGCTGTAGCAACCAGTCACCAATTGAGCGGCTCTCCTTTGTACCCTCTCCACTGAGTCAACCAGACCCTTGCGATATGGATCCCAAACTCCACAACAGTAATCCAGATGCGGATGCGCTAGTGTTTTATATGTTATTTCCTTTATATGAGCATTACGATTCCTCAGAATATGACAAATGAATCATAATTTAGAATTAGGTTTGCCTATGATGGAAGTTATGTGCAAGTCCCATTTCATGTTGCTTTGTACTAATACCCCCAGATACTTCAGGGAATCAACTGTGTCAACAACTGAATTGTTTACTTTGTACTCGTGAGAAAACTGATTCCTTTTGTTACTAATTCACTTTGACTTGCACTTTTTGTAATTAAGTGTAAGCTGCTGTTTACAGAACCATTCAGAAATAGCATCCAAATCACACTAAATTTCTAAGCAATCATCAGAGCACCTTATTTTCCTTTAGATAACTGCAATGTCGGCAAACAGTCACAACCAGCATTTAACGTTGTCACCTAGATCGTTTATAAAAATTAAGAAAAGAAGTGGTTTTATTACACTTCCTTGAGGAACTCCAGAAGTATCGTCTAGCTTAGAAGAGGCTTCCTCATTGACAGCGACGTACTGTGATCAACCAGTTAGAAAATCATGTATCCATTCAGAAATCTGATCCGATATACTGCATGCACAGATCTTCGATAAAAGTTGGTTGTGTGGTACAGGATCAAAAACTTTCTGACAATCAAAGGGCCAGTGCTAGGATTTTGGGGCCCGGGGTAACCAGTTGGGGGCCCTTGGCGAATTCACCAGTTAGGACATGGGCGACCTTTTTTTCGATCACTTCCTCCAAAATCCGTGTTGACACGGTGTAAGTAACTCGTTCTCATCTAGAAACTTCATAATGTAAGAGCATATGACATGCTCCAGAATTCTACTGCATACATATGTTAGATATATGGGTCGATAATTCCTAGGATCACTACAACCTCCTTTCTTGAAAACAAGAATTACCTTGGTTATTTTCCAGTCAGATGGTAATTTCTTCTCTTCTAAAGATTTACGGAATATATCTGACAGAAATGGATTAACTTCCTCTGTGTATTCTGAAAATACTCTTACTGATATACCATCAGGACCTGGTGCTTTACCCCACTTCAGGAGCTTTATTTGCTTTACAATACCTACGCTATCAATTTCTAGTGGATCCATCTCTAATTCTACATGATGTGGCAAAGTGGGAATGTTTTACATGTTTTCGTGCCTGAATGATTTTTTAAATTCGGTGTTAAATAAGGTAGCCTTGTTGCGGCTGTCGTCAACTTCCCGACAATCTTGTATTAGAACTGGTTTAATGTTGTCACTACAACTAACTTTTTTTACTGACTACCAAAATTTCTTAGGGTTTTTGGGTA
This sequence comes from Vandiemenella viatica, assembly GCA_031002005.1. NCBI lineage: Eukaryota > Metazoa > Arthropoda > Insecta > Orthoptera > Morabidae > Vandiemenella > Vandiemenella viatica. The sequence goes on from CM061921.1 coordinate 381,726,000, forward strand.
GGCTCTTAGAGAGGGAATTGCAACAAAAGCCATTAAAGGCCTCACGCATCACATTCTTCACATGTCCCCTTACCTCATCTAACTTGTTTAAATCGGTCCACTACATCATCCTTCTTGATCGTGCATGTATCTTCCTTTGCTTTTTAAGTAACCATTTACATCACGTGTATACCATGGTGGATCATGGCCTTCCCTAATTGTCCGTTTCGGTATATGCAAGTCCATACCTTCCCCGACTATATGTATGGATCTATTCAACAGTGCCTCTTGCCACTATGAAAGTATGGTAATAATGCCTCAAAAACGCTCTAACACACTCTTTTGAAGCCGTTTCATATCTGTAAAAGATCCTTTCTTTTTGCGTGTGGCTGTTAATTTTACTGTAGCAATTACAGCTTTGTGATCACTTATTCCCGCGGTAGAAGAAATGTCCATGAATAATTCAGGCCTATTTGTAACGAGATTATCTAAAATATTTTCGTTACCATTGAGTCATCACGTTGGTTCAGTTATGAGCTGCTCAAGATTGTGTCAGTAATGGTGCAATTTGATATCTAGTGTGGGAACAATCATTACCTAAATAGCTAGGCATGGGTGGAAAAGAGTGTGGGGCACTATCAGGTATATCTTTTCGACTGGAATTTACACTATTATATCAAATTTAGTGGAGACAAACACTGTAAAAGTCATATGAATTTGTAACAGAAGATATAGGTGAACATATCCTGATAGATCTCAAGAATGCAATGACCTGCTTTAAAGTTAGGAAGCTTTCAAGGACAAACATGAAACTATGAGGCACAACTTTATACATGAGCTGTCAAACTGTTTAGGAGAAGCAAAGAAAGAGGTATATGCATGAGTCACTAATATCTCCTGATAACACATAAGAAGCAAACACAGGAGGACGTGCAATGTTAGTAATGGACAAAAACTGACAAAAGAATTGAATTAATTAATGCAAAACTATTGCTGAACTAAAATACTTATGCCAAATGCCAGCTTGAGATGAAATTCCAGTAGCACAGACAGAAGATGGAATGTATAATTTGAGTTCACAATAACACTAAGAGAAAAGAAGTTGCAGCCAAAGACTCCAGATGACTTTATGACCCAGTTATCTGTGGGAACACCCAGGAACGTATTTATAAATTTTGCACCCTTGGGTGAATATGATTGGCCATCCCAGTATCTGATATGAAAAGTGAAAGAAACTATGAGCTAACAAATAAACACTTATACTTTGTTTCTTCACTAATTTATCATTTTTAGAGTTAGATATTATACACTACAAATATGAGCAAAAAATGTGTCTATTTTTTTAAACATTCCTTTTTAATTTAATATTCACAAACCATTTGTTAAAAACTTTATTAAATGTTATTTTCAGTTATCAGTACTCCAAAACTTCAGGACATAAATGAAACCTTAAAATTATTTTATCAAACTTTTAAGAAAAGCGATAACATAAGTTAAAAATTAATTTTTCTAAACATATTATATTACATTAATCATTTTATATGTTCCGAACTGTTGGTAAAATTATCATCAACAACATCACAGTTTCAATGATTTCTTCAGAATGGCCTATACACTGAGAATAGCTGAGTTATTTAATAGTTCTTCACTTATGCGAGAGCACATGTAATTTTTAATTCATCAGAACATGGAGAACCAGCAATCTGCATTGCAATTCGTCACTGCTGTGCAAGTGAACACACATAATGTGATGCCGTTGTATGGAAGCATGTCTTCTAGCTTCTTTTCTGTGACCAAAACCACTAATTATCTCAGGTTCATTGGTTTATTCATTTATTTTCAGATTATATATAATATTTGAAGATCACATATTAATCTTGTAGACTGTCCGCAAGGTCTTCTGAATAGAGCCTATGTAGTTCTTTGGTGCTAATTATTATTTCTTCTTTTCATTTTTAAGAGGAATCACTGTGTGCACTCTGAAATGCTTACTTGATTTAAATAACACTTTTCCCTCACCATATTTGCCACAACTAAGTTTTCTTTTGATGAAGCATTTTTGGGAGTGTAATTAACATGAGAATTACTTTTGCCAGCCTCTTTGTGCATTTCAAAGAATATAGTTTCTTTTCAGTAAATAAAACAAATGATTTGTAGAGACCTGAAACAATTTCAAGATGAATATCTAACTCTTGCATAGTTAAATAGCTTCGAAATGGAGCCCCACAATAAAAACATTTCAATCAATCTAAAAGTTAGGAAGCGTTTCTAAGATGCTGAAAACTAGAACAGTCTCACATGAGACATGACAAAAAGAAATAGCCGGTCAGAAGAGGTCCTCCCTACTCAAATAATTAAAAAAAAGTTTTCATCACTGACAAATAACTTTTTCCTATAATGGTTTTTTTTTTTTTTTTTTTTTTTTTTTTTTTTTTTTTTTTTTTTTTAATTAAAACAGATTTCAAGAATACATTAAGTTATGTTGTTAGCCTATAAACCTTTAAAAATCAGTCATTGGTTATTTTGTGTGTTTGCTTAAAGAATTTCGTTTTAACAACAAAGTTTGTGTAATTTTATATTGAGCTTGCCATGTTGTGACAGAACAGAAATATTTCCATAAGAAAATTATATTTTTGATCTCTGAGAGTAGATAAAAAAAACTAATAATATATATACTCCTAGAGAGAAAAAGCAATGAGTTGTAAGTTGCTATGGAGATTAGGACTTGTGAGATGATAGTTATCAGAGTAGATTGAATGTTCGAGTAAAACATTGCCTAAAAACGAACCTGCATCTTCTGAGAATAACCAATTCCATTGTAATTCCTAGTAGATCCGAATGATAAAATAAATGATATATTTTGGATCTAAAGAATTGAGTTATTCATAATTATAATTACAATCAAATCAACGACAAGAGACGCTAAGCGTTACAATGTCATAAAAAAAGACATGAACACAGAGAAGAGAGGCAAACATTGAGATGGGAAGCAGTGTGTTGATAATGCAAAATACATTAAATGTAATAAATATTGTCTTTTTAGCTCATTTCTTACATCAGTAAAAAATTACAATTGTTTTGTATTTTTGTACAATAGTGTGGCAATGACTGTTATCATTAATCACTAGGGTTCGGATGTTTATTACCAAAAAAAAAAAAAAAAAAAAAAAGAAATATGCAGCAAAATATGACTTTAAAAACTGGTAAATATGATTAAAAAATTACTCAATATAACCAAACATTTAAATTTACTATACATCAAAACATGCTCAATTACACATCATTTATTTTATCTAGTAGTGTCGCTTTAATGTAAATGGTATAATTTGTTTCCATGCACTCGCAGCAACATTGGGAAATTGAATTTTAAATCATTTTGTTGAAGTCACTTTAATTTCATATAATTTACAGAAAATTTTCATCTGTCCTAAAATACTCCTCTCCAAATTCCCTTACGTAACTTCGCACTTTCAGAAAAATTTTGTTTTCGGCATGTGGGTACTCATTGACTGAGGATAACTTTCAAAAGTATTTCATTGAGACATTAATTGAGACAGGCATCCTGCTGCTGCATTGTCAAGATTGAAAGGGGGGAACATTAATGTTTAGAGAGTGACGATAATGTATAACTTTTAATTCTTGACTGGTGAAATCTGACCAGTTCAATCACAATTAATTTGGTTTTTCCTCCAATGTATAATAGGAGTACAGTTCATGAATAATTATCATAATTTCTTCTCATCTATATCTCGTGAATTCCCAGAACTATTACAAAATTACCATATTTTTCCTCAAAATATGACCATAAATATTATTGTAATATGACCAAAACTAGGAAAATGGCCTAAATATGCATTTATATGAAATACATTTAAATACAATCTGAAATGTTCGATCAGTGTTTAATTCAACATTATAGCTCAAAAAGAAGGCAAGAAAAAATATGACATCCTATTGGTCCAAACCCTATTAATCACTTATCTGAAACAAACCATATTATCTGATTTTTCAGTCTCCAATAATTGTGTAATAGTTATTGATGTGTCTCCTAAATTAATATATGCCAGTGAAACATTTATAAACAAGTAGCTTTTTTGAAGACAAAAAGTGTAAATAACTTACCAGAAATTAACTTTGATCACCATCTTTGTCATCAGGGAATGAACTACTATGAAGGGCATTGCCATTTTAAAAAAAATGAAATATGTATCTATTTTATGGTTTTGTTCCATAATCTCCTTTTTTTTTCAATGTACGACCAATAAGACATTTTCTCTTAGCAGTGACACTCATGACAAATAATTAACATTAATCCAGTCAGTACAATACATCTATTGGTGGAACCATACTTGAGATGAGTGACAGCCCAGACTATAGGTCAACACCTAGCACACACCTGTGCGCACTCTTTCCCACATCACTCCAGGTCAGGTAGTCTTCAACTACGCATGCTGACCGTGCATAGTATGAGTACCTACCTGCACATAATTACCTACCTCATTCGTAATGAGTTATCACAAAAATTGAAAACAGATAGTAAATAGACTTGTATGGTATTATTATACCAATAATTTTTTATGTGCAAGAGGGCCACCCGCTGGGGATGATCAAAGGTGCCCACCGAATCCTTAATGAGCGATGACTCAGGGAAACCATCCCCATGGCACCTGCCGCTCTGGGCATTCACCCCCTAAGCCTTTAGGAGAATACAGCAATGAGAACATCAATTGTCAAAGTGTGTTTTCTGTGGGTTTGTATTGATAAACAAAGTCTGATGGAAAGTTGTTGATATATCAACTAATGATACTGCTGGTTGACTCTGGGAGATGAGCCAAAGCAGCAAACTAAGAGGAAATGTTCTAGAACATTCATAAACCTCCATAACTGATACAAAACTAAAAGATATTTTAGAAGATAAACTTCATATCAATCAAGTGTGTTTTTTCTGCATCACAAACATTTACAAATAGTCCTGATCTAAAATAATTATTCTTTACTGTATCAACTACAGTATACTGTATATTGTAAGTTTATGATACAGTTTGTAAGATATTATAAATCATATTCTGTTGTAAAACATTCTGCTGCTTGGGGTTGTAGCTTACAGCAGCTGACTTAACTATGATCGTGTCCTGGTACCTAGTTGTTCTTTGCCTGTGGTCGCCAATCCCTCATTAAATAACCAACATAGGCCTAATAGAAAAACATAATACTTCTATCTGAAATAAATGATTACAGATTAAACTATCCTCTCACAGTAAACAACTTGCTCCTAACCCCTAGACATGAAAGTTAAAAGTTCATCTCGAAGGAAGATTGAGCCCTCACCACTGTTGCATCACTACTAAAATTTTCTACCTCTCAGCAACCGAACAACATGCCGCCCACTCAGTCCAATTTCTGCCGGATTACTGTCACCTGCCTAGGCTAGCAGTGCCTCCTTATATCCTTATTGGGCCAGCTGACTCAGCATACGCTTGATTTGACAAAGGGAAACCTTATTTTTATTCCAATCACTCTGCAATTTTGATATGTTGTGAAGCATATTTTAAATGTCAAGTTATGTTATGAGAGTTTTTCTCCTAAGATTTGTGGATTTTGAGTTAAAGTTGTAAAAGCTTTAATCTGCCATACTTCCTACAATTCTTCAGTCTGTGAAATGATTATATTATCAAAATATTTTATAAAAATTTCCTCAACTTTTGACATATAACACGTCTAGATCCCAAATGTATTTGATAGTGAAAATCAACTTTGACTATAAGTGCAAAGTCAGCTAAAAAACTGTAATGTCAATTATCTCCAAATATAAGAGTGTTGCCGATCTGTAATATATCTCAAACTTTACTAAATTCTATTCTCTATCTGATGGAAATATTATTTCCTCATTATCTATTTCCCTTAATGCTAATCCTTTGTTTCCAAAATGATGCTTTGTAGCATCAATAATGTTTAAACCTTAATTTCCCTTTTACGTCTTATATATTGTCTGAATCTTTACGAAAATCACTCCTTGTGTTCAGTGAAAGCTTCTCTTTAATCTAAATGTCATTTCTATGCCCTCAGATCTGTATTTCCACAGAAATGTTGAATTGAAAAGTCAGCAAAATCTCTTATTTTGTCTAAATACATACTTACTTGTTAGTTATTGACTCTATCTTTTCATATGTTGCGTATTATTTAATGCCAAACATTTTGAACTCTGAATCTTAGCTGTACCTTGAAAATTAGGTGAAAAAGTTTTTTGTGCAATATTTTCCATGAGTTTGCAAGATCACCAATTTCACAATATCTGATTAATACAATTTTCTAAAATGCAAATGTTATACCTATTTTGAATTGTCATCTCGTTTTACACCTCTGAAACTGAATGTGGCCAAAAGGTTTCTAAAAAATTTTAGCTTTCTTTGTAGTACTTTCGAAAACTTTTAAAATAACTCAAACTCTCCTTACTAACATGTTTTCTGACTCTCAAACCAATGTAAAATGCTTCTAAAATGATCTTCTGTTGGTTTTAAATGTGTTAAGGACCCTTTAAACTGGTTTCAAAAGTGTACTGACATAATAAGTAAGATTATGTGACACAGCATATCATCAAAACTAGAGCTAAAAGTTACTACAGTGGTCATTTCCTTCTTTCTTACCCTATAAACAATCACAATTTGCTAACAACGGTCAAGAAACAATCTTTTTGTTGAAGAGTGTTTTTTGAATATGGTGAAGATGTAAGTTACCACAGAAGACAATCAGTAACTGATATGATAAAAGAACTGGGTTGAGAGTCTGTAGCGGTACCACTTTGTGTTTGAAAGTAGCGCCGGTTTGTGACGTCATCGGCACCATGTCCGTGGCCACGGAAGGGTGAGCCCCGGGGGCCGCATGGTGGGTGCTGTGGTAGCCACAAGGTGGGCAGTCGGTCGCAGGACGTGGAGAAGTGTGGTTGGTGTTAAGTTGAAAGTTGTAAACGTGTGAATGTGAGTAAAAGGTGTACAAATAGCCGTTCTACTTTAACTGGATCTGCAACTTTGGAGTGATAGAAGTCCGATAAGTTTATAACATTGGTGGTGTTGGAAAAATTGAAGGCAATGAATTAAAATTAGTTTTGTGAAATAACTGTTTATTCATTCAGTAGTCTTTAAATGTTCTCAGTTGGAAACTGAGTGGCGGCCGGTCAAGAGAATCTGTATCTTTAGAAGGAACTTGCGGTAAGAGTTTAAACTATGCACATTATATTTCAGTGAGCGAGATTGAAAGTAAAACATTGTGGTAGCTGATGTGGGTGGACGACCCACGAAACCACAACAAGTCACTGGCATATAGGACATGGATAAAGAGAGTGGTTGGAGAGGACAAGTCACATATTGGCAATGATTGGATTCTTCATTTGCAAGTCAAGGTATCTGGGAATGCAATAAATTACTGGGGAAATGATTAAAAATTTGCCAAAAACACTGAAAGAATTTAGAATTAAAATTTGTAAACAGTATAAAAAGAAAGGTGGTAATTTAAGATTAAAAAATCTTGAAACTGAGTAAAAGGTGTGAAGAGAAATTCCTTATGGGACAAAATTCATACAGCAACATACCCTAAGTTTCATTTTCAGATCTTCGCACTCAGCAGCAGACTTGGCTAGAGTCTGTCTCAGATGTAATACACCCTCTGATTCTGATTTCTCTAAGCTGTTTTGAAGTTTATCAATTTGAGCAGAAAGCCTTTCTGTTCCAGATTTGGCTTGATCGAGCATTTCTTGCTGAGCTGTTCTTCGTAATTCAGCATCATCCAAATACTGATTCACTTCTTCCAGACTTGTAACATTTGTATGCTGAAGGTGTTTCTCTATATTTCCTACCATCTGAAAAATTGAAAAAATAAAAAATGAAATTTTTGTATTCAAACATTTATAAAATGGAAATAAAAGTAAATTTCTACTTCTCTCTATTTTATGGCTTATATTTTTCTACAAACATCATCATCAGAATGGGGCCTCATGTTTACAGTACTGCTAGTTGAATAGTATGATGCCTGGATGTTAGTACCAATGATATCCTAATTGTAATGTGTGGAACAAATAACCTAAATGACATTGACATTATTGATGAAGTAGATCAGCTCGTAGCACAAGTGCTACCCTTAACATACAAAATGAATGTTATTTTTAACTCAATACCTTTCAGATATGATGAAGTCAAATTTAATAGCCTTGTCAGAAAGCAAATAACCGCCTCAGAGAAATGATTAATAGATCCAATAGTGCAAATAAAGCAAAAGTCAGGAACAAATATACCAGCCATGGTCTACACATGAATAGACACGGGAAAAACCAAATGTGTAGTAAGCTAATAGATCTAATCCAAACTTTTGATAAACAAATGGAAACTAAAAATGGATGCAGAAACAAAGGGTTGAATCAAACACTATTAGACAAATGGTTATTAAGTGACAGAAAAGATAGCAATAATTGTTTTTTAGAAGTTACCAACACCCCACTATCACGAATATAGACCTAGCTACAGGGCATCAGTCAGACAGTCAGTTAAATTTTATCCCTACAACTCCAAAAAATAAAATAGCAGAGAAATTAAACAATGAATCAACAAATTATACAAATAAATTATGGCAACAACATCACAATACAAATGTTAATGGATTAAAACAGTTAGAATCAGGATGTAAAAAACAACTTAGAATTCTTCATTTAAATATACAATATTTATCCAATAAGATAGAATTGCTTGAAAATTTTATCAATAATGTTATTGCAGATATTGCTATAATCACTGAACATGGTCTAAAAAATATGAAATCAAATTATGTAAAATCAAAAATTACAAACTTATCAACTTCTTTAACCGTACAAATCACTAAAGGTGGTGGTGTTGCAATATATGCAAAAAATGGGATAAGAGTAAACAAACTGAAAGGTATTAATAAATTTTGTAGCGAAATGTCTTTTGAGATTGCAGGAATAACTGTGTCAAACAGCTCCAGGAAACTAATTATAATAGGTGTATATAGATCTCCTAGTTCTAAAATAACTGATTTTATTGACCAGATGGACCTGCTACTAAGAAACATTGACAAATGTAATACAGATATTGTTCTAGCTGGAGATTTCAATGTAAACTTAGACATAAATGATGTAGATTATATAAAACTTTCTGATATTTTAAACATGTACAATATTAGAGACACAATATTCTCCCCAACAAGAATCACTGTAAATACTTCAAAAACAATTGACCATATTGCTACCAATTTAAATGGGAAATGTATTCTGACCAATGTAATAAATAGCTACTTGTCAGACCACCAGGCTCAGTACATAGATGTACTAAACTTTTCAGGCAAAAGTGAGATATGTGAAAAAAGGGAACTTAGAATAATAACTGATGATAACACCACTAAACTTAAGAATCACCTTTCAAATGAGTCCTGGATAGATATATACACTCCTGATAGTGTAAACTGTAAATGGGATGCATTTTTCAAAATTTTTAATAAATCATACAATAATTTTTGCCCAACTATCATAAAGAAAGTAAAGATAAACCAAGTAACCAAAATTAAGCTACCACCAAATGTCAAAGCAAATCATGAAAAAATGAAAGATATGTACCACAAGTACAAGTCCTCAGGTATTACTTATTACAAAGATATGTATAAACATTATAATAAAACATTTCAAGTAGACCTGCGGAACCTGAAGGCTGAAGTGTATAGCAAGAAAATAATTAATTCCAGTAACATTGGAAAGACTAGCTGGGGTATAATAAATAACCTTAGAAAGGATTACAATGAGATGGAAAACATAGAAATAATCTCAAATGGGAATGTAGAAGTAGATCCCAGTAATATCAGTAATTTGTTTAATGAATACTTTCTCAATGTAGGTGATTCCTTGAAGAAGAATAGTGTAAAATCAGATAGTAGGCCCAATTACTCAATTAATAAATCAATGTATCTATATGAAACTACAGAGGAAGAAATACTTAATACTATTAATAATCTAAAAAATAAAAATACTTGTGGATGGGATGGTATAACAGTATTTGTATTGAAACAATGTAAGGAAGTGCTGGTGAAACCACTGGCGTATCTTATAAATGAATCCATTGAGAATGGAATATTTCCAGAGTGCTTGAAAATTAGCTTAATTAGACCCGTTTTTAAAAAAGGCAACAAGAGAGAAATTAGTAACTACAGGCCTATTACTCTAACCTCTGTCCTAAGTAAAGTATTTGAAAAAATTATCTTAGTAAGAATAAATAGATTCCTGAGCCAAAATAGCATTATTAACCCATGCCAATATGGTTTTCAGAGAGGACTATCCACTACAACTGCAGTCACAAATTTTGTACATGAAATTCTAAGAAAGCTAGATGAAAAACAAAAAGTTTCTGGTTTATTTCTTGACCTTTCAAAAGCTTTTGACTGTGTTGATAACCACCAGTTACTTGCCAAATTAGAAAATTATGGAATTAGGGGACTGGCAAATAAACTACTGTCTTCATACCTCAAAAACAGACAACAGTTTACTGAAATTCATTTTAAAAATGGTGATTATATAATAAAGATAAAATCCAAAACTGGTATAGTTAGATGTGGAGTTCCTCAGGGATCTGTATTGGGTCCTATATTATTTGCCCTTTATATAAATGACATTTTTACACCAACTAGCTGTAGAGTTATAACATATGTAGATGACACTACAGCAGTATGTTGGGATAATGATGATTTATCGTTAGAAGAAACTACTGCTAATGCCACTAATGAATTAACAAATTATTTTGATAAAAATGAGCTAATTTGTAATAAAAGTAAAACAAATTTAATGAAATTTGAACTTAGAAATCATAATGTAGATAATAAGTTTAATCTGATTACAGATGAAGGAAACATCTATGAAATAAATGAGCATAAGTTCCTTGGAATATACGTGGATAAGTTTCTAAGTTGGAAAGCTCATGTTAATTATGTTTGTAAAAAAGTAAGTAAGGGAATCTTTCTAATGAATCAGTTGTCTAAGGTTGTGGATAGAAGTGTATTAAAAATTTCATACTATGGAATAATCTTCCCACATATCCTGTATGGAATTGAAGTTTGGGGATCTTGTTGCCATTTCTACATGAATAGATTATTAGTGCTCCAGAAAAGATGTATCAGGATAATATATAAGTTGGATAGGAATACACCCTGTAAAGAAATATTTAGGCAAGAAAATATTCTTACTATATTTTCACTATATATATATAGGGTTTTGTTACTGATTAGATGCAATCCAAAATTTAATAACACTAATAGTGAAATTCATAAATATGACACTAGAATAAAAACTAACTTACATATCAAAAGATATAACTCCAAGGCAGCAGATAAAAGTGCGTTTGAAATGGGAGCAAGACAATATAATAAGCTACCAACACATTTAAAGTCATTGACTGGAAATGAATTTAAAACGGAAGTAAAACGGTATCTATGTAATAAGGCATTATATAATCTTAATGAGTTGTGAACTATATGTAATAGCATTTATAATGAATTATTGTACTATATGTTAATGTTAATTACTAACTCAAAGTTCCTGGCCTTGCTATGGAACTTATTTATATTGGAATTCATTATATTATAAGGTATTCTTGTTGTGTAGATGTATCATTGATATTGGAATTCATTATATGTACTATAAGGTATTTCTTGTGTATGATGTATTGGTCTTGCTAGAAACTTGTGCACACAAGTACATTGGCAATAAACAATAAACAATAAACAAAGTAGTACCTGGTTCAAACTCTGGTGTAAACTGCAATTTTTCCAGGCCCTTAATCTGAAATTCAACTCTCGCACAATTTGCTTTTTCTATGTGAAGCCTGCTATAAATCATACGTGCTTCACATTGCATGTTGAAATTATCCATTGATGAAGACAGAATGCATGGTAGTTTGAAACTATGTAACCCAGTCACTGGTAACATGAGTTTAATTTTTTATGTATCATTAGAGGTATGTAAAACAATTCATTTTAAATAATTGCGATGTTTAACTCTTTACTACAAAGTGGTGATGGAGAATGGAATCACTAAATTATTATGTGAAATCATCCTGCTCACTCAGCTTGTTTCCTTGAAGTATTACATCAACATTAAATGCTGGGAAATATGTCATTCTTATGTCACCAACCTCTGCAGGGAGAAAATCTGTCACTGAATCAAGCAACTGAAGGAGCTATGCAAGAAGTAGTCCAGACTTCTGTAAGGTCTCACCTTCCTTCAGTGACTCTACAACCATTATGTTTAGCCTCACTTCACTGAGATTTGGCATATGATTAACTATACTACATCAAACAAGATTTTGTGATGGATATGCTAGTCTTTGGCGTAAGAAAATATTTGGTACATCTACATCTACATATATACTCTGCAATTCACAAAATTGTGGGTGGCTGAGGGTGCTCAGCACCAAAGCTAATCTCTTTGCTGTGCATTCCAATCCCTAATGGTACGATGGAAAGAAGAATTCATATAAGAATCAGTCCGGCACCTTATTTCTCTAATTTTATCTTTCTTGTCCTTCCGACTCAAATAGGTTGGTGGAAGAAGTATTTCTCTACACTCATGAGTGAAAGTTGGAGTACGCATGTTTTCCAATAAATTTAAACGAAACGTGTGTTGTCTATCTACCAGAGACTCCCAACCTAATCTACTAATCAGTTCTGTGACGCTTTCATAAGGACTGTAGCAAGCAGTCACGAATCGAGCGGCTCTTCTCTGTACTTTCTCTATACTTTCGATCAATCCCTTACAAAACGGGTCCCAAATGGCACAACAATAATCCAAATGTGGACGCACAAGAGATTTGTACGCTATCTCCTTTGTTTGTTCATTACAATTTTTCAAGATTCGACCTATGAATCGCAGCCTAGAATTTGCTCTACCTACTAACGAATTAATGTGTATGTCCCATTTCATGTTACTTTGTACTGTTACTCCCAAATATTTCATAGAATCGACCATATCAATAACTGAACTGTTTACCTCGTATTTCTGAACAATCGGAATCTTTTTGTTAGTTATGCTCATTGTCTTGCACTTTTTACAATTTAGAGTAAGTTGCCACTCAGCGCACCAAGCCAAAATAATATCCAGATCGCGCTGAATTTCTAAGCAATCAGCCAAATTTCTTACTTCCCTATAAATAACCGCATCATCAGCAAACAATCTAAAAAGGCTTTTCATTTTGTCTCCGAGATCGTTTATAAAAATTAAGAAAAGAAGTGGTCCTATTACACTTCCTTGAGGTACACCCGATGTAACATCTAGATTAGAAGAACTTCCTCCTTCAACGACAACATCGTGCCATAAGCATTTCTTGCATGGCTGTCAAACCACCCTCACCAAGGAACCTGGTAATTGGGAAATAGCTGTATGGTTTCTGAAATACATGTGGTTCAATGCTGCACAATGACACAGCAGTACAGGAAGATTGTCCAACTAGACAGTAACTTAAATTCACCTGTTACACCTGATAGAAGGACATTTATTAAGTGTACAAATATGGAATTACTACAACAATTTTAGTGTCAACTATGAACTACATTTCTCTACAGTACCAAAGTTAATCCCAAACAAATTAATTCTCAAAGGCATTAAGCAAGCCATTTGTGATTTGCCTAAAGAGGCTGCAGAAAAGATGAGGTGCAAAATCTCTGTACTTTATGCAAAGCTACGACATCAGGGCCCAACACTTCAGTTGCTGAGTGGAAGGCACTTCCAAGATATTTAGGACCATCACAATATAACTTACACTAGCAGGCAGTCTCATGCGTTGCTAATTACAATTATGGTGGAAGGACTTCTAGTAGATGCATCCTACTGCACAATTTCTTGGGACACAATTAACCCTGTAGAGAGGTTAATACACCTATTCAAGGATTCAGGGCTGTGAGAGGAAACAATAAAATAAATACACAAACACACAGTGCTTTCACTAAGGTTCTGTGGTCTTCCTAAAATCCTCAACCAAGGTAACCCACTGCAGCCAAAAATGATGCAATCGGCTGTATATCATCATATATTCCTGGACTCCTATTTGGAAGGTTGCTAATACCATCAAGGAACTCCACCCAGGTGAGGCAGATGTAATAGCAGGCTTCAATGTGATGTACCTCTATACTAGGATTGCTCTGACCAACATGTTAGATCTACTGAAAAAACTCTGTGAGCTCAAGTTGGTTGAGTTATACTAGCACTACCTCCTTGGTTGTAACTACAAATGGGCTGGTGAGGTGTTCATAGGCATCCTTTTATCACTACTGTTGTAGATTTCATTACAGAAGATTTTGGCAAACACACCAGGAAACTCTGCACCTCTTACAGGTACGTCAATGACATCTTTTTCTCTTGGCCCCATGGCTAGGACAACCTAGACCAGTTTCTCCATTACTCAAACAACATTGATGAAAACAAATTCATAATGGAGGTGGATGGACATCACTATACAGAGGGAGCCAGAAAGGCCTTATGGTAGTCTGTGTAAAGAAAACCCATGCATCAGACCTGTACCTAAAAGTGCGCAGCTATCACCATCTAGCATGGTGCAAGATGTAGCTCACTACACTTGTTGACAGGGTGTGGACCATATGTGATAAGGAATGGCTCCCAGGTAAATTAGAGTATTTGCACCAAACCATCCGACAAAACTGTAACACAGACTATCCAACAGGACTGGTATTGTGTAAACCTAACTGCAGGGACATGAGATACAGGCTACCTAACCTTCTTTCTGTACTCTGGTGCCAAAATCTTCAGCATTTGGGAGGGTACTGACAAAAATGGGACTAAGACCTACTTATGAACTCCACCAAATTTTTTTTTTGCTTTGGGCTTTATAGATCATCAACAATGAGGTCACTAGAGCTAGGAAAGGATTGGGGGAGGGGCAAGGAACAGCAAGGAGTTTGACCATGGCCTTGTGAAGGAACCATCCAGGTATTCACATGGATTGATTTGAGAAAACCATAGGAAGCCAAATCTGGCTGGTTGGACGGGGATTCGAATACATGTCCTACTGAATGATAGTTCTGAGTTACCCACAAGACTTTTAAACTAAATAAAATCTTGCACTATAACAAGGATGGCATGGAACTCTGTATTCCAGGAGTTTACAGCATATGTTGCCAATGTTGGAAGAATTATATCAGACAATATGTTGTACTGTTTGGAACATGGATGAAAGTTCATCTTGGATAGAAGGAGGAATCTGCAGGAGCACAATGTACACTTAAACTGGAATATGGCCTTCTATTTTGTATCCAACAGGTTGCTGCCGCATAGTAGCAGTCTCTGGGACTGTGTCTTCAATGAAGCGGTTAAATTCATCTTGATACCAACCGGGCTGTAGCTACTTTGTTCTTATATCAGTTATCTAATGTTGAATAGTTCAGAATTCACTGTATTAATACCTGACAAACTGTATAGGTCTTAAAAGTTCAACAAGGTTTTTCAAAATTACTTTTTCAAAAAAATACACAATAATGTGATTATTAATCATACCCAATCATTCTCCTAAGATATGGCTGGAGGAGCACTGCTCAAAATACATTGAGCAAGGAAAAAATCTTAGGTAGCAAATTTAATTTTCTATTGTTAGCAGAAACTGTGGATACTTTATTATACAGGAAGTGAGACAATATTTTGTAACAAATTAAATAAATTACTTTCTACAAACTTAAAAACCTCATATAATTTTTTACTTAAAAAAACATCTATTCAGCGTTTTTTTAAAAAAAGGATGAATATATCACATGTTTTTATTTGGAAACTTTGAAAGTGAAATTTTGACTTAAATTTTAGCCATACAGAATGAGGGTACTCCACAGACACACTTAACAATTCAATCGTTACACACTTTTTATCCAAACGTAGGATCTGGGCTATATAGTATACAGATATATATATGGCCCAATTTGTATTATACTTAGATTTATTGAGCCTGATTGCTTATGAAAAACAATTTCATAAAATGTTCAAAAGATAAAACATAAATAAGTCTAGAAAAAGGAACCATTTAAACCTGACATCAGGGTGGTGTAAAACTGAACAGAGCAGTACACACAAAAATTCATGGAATTTTCAAGTGTTTACTGACAGAATAATCTGTGGTATAGTGCACACTGCCATTCACACTCTGCCATCCAGTTAAAATCATATTCTACAGCCAATTCATGTGATGCACTTGCTTTTTTCCTTCGGTGTGTTTCTGCTCCATGCTATCAGCAGCTGTTATGTAGGTGTTCATTCCTTTTTTCCCCTTAATTTTTGTTTGTTTATTTTTGCCTCAGCACTATTTGTTTCTGCTCCAATCCTAAACTTCATTAAAAAAAAGTAAAATATGATAACCCACAATTTCCATAAAATTGTGATACCATTAAAATCATGATTATTTTTAACCTACTTATTGTACACATGGATTTTAAGATCCAAAACATTAAACTAAGTGGTTTAATTTGACAGGCTGATTGTTACTTTTATTACTAATGCCTAAGCCCACCAAAAGGATCAAAATCTATATTTAAGAAATTGACAATATTAGGGACCTCAGATAAAATATATAGATGGCTGTATATTTCATCATTTATACATAATGGTATGTACTCTGGCAAACCAGTACGTAAATATTGCTATACATGGAAACTGGATGCATATTAAAAGTGAAAGATACATTTTACACTGTTTAGCAGCTCTATTACAGTGTTAGAATTCCTCTTGTCTGTGTAAACAATTTACAATTTTACATCAAACTTTTATATGATAAAACACCTTGTGAGTTATCTTCATAAATATTTAAATGTTTAAGACACAACCAGAGTACGACCATGTTCCACATCATTTTCTATCTATACAAACTATTACTTTATTTCAAATTGCTACTTCAAACTTTCAGCAAATTCCTTAGTATCTGTTTGAGTAGTCCCCACCATGCCTACCACCCCACTACCTAACTCACCCCACCACCTCTGCACAGAGAGGCTATTGGTGCACAAGATCATGACCTCATCGGCAACTGTTGACTAATTCAGGCTATATAAGGGTAGTCACTCTGGGAGCCTGATACTTCGCTGGAAAAGGAAGCCACTGAGTGACTTCAAAACGTCACAGCAAATTAATTCCCTCCCCCAGTGGGAGGCCCAAGACTATTTAATAAATTTTCAATTTATTTAAATTAATATTACAAGTTAAATAATGTTAAATAAATTAACACTGTTGAACCATATGACCTCATGGTGATCAGTATCACCCCTAATTTTGTATTCAATTAACTTGTAAATATTCAGCCAAACAATCAAATTAGCCAGTTAACTCATTAAGTACAGGACTATTGGTTTCACCATTCACATATTATGGTAACTATTCTGGCACACCAGTTAGTAAATACTGCTATCAAGTCAAGACTGCATATGTCTTAAAACTGAAACAAATGACTTACACTGCTTTGCTGCTTTAACAAATCTTCCTGCTGAGAATAGTTGTGATTCTTCTGGAATATTTCATCAAGTTTTGTTTTGTAAATAATAACATCTGCCTGAGTGATTTTTAAACTTTCTTGTGCCACATGAAGCTGTGCAGCAAGGGTGACAGCATGAGTCCTCATTTCCTCAAGCTGTTGGTTAAGATGAACTTCGTGGCCAAGTTTTGACCTGAATGCTTGTAAAGCAGCTTCCTTGTCTGCAATTTCTTTATGCAACTATAAAATAAAAGAGATTAACAATGAATGCGTGAAATACTTGACCAAACTACAGAAATAGTAAGACACATAAAAGCAGATAAAGGCTATCTATTCTTCAACAACCTGCTTCCTCCAGGCATTATAAATAAATGTAGTAATTTGAGTTTATGCATAACTAACATTAATGTACATGTGTTTTAATTTACTGCTATTAATGCTCCTGCAACTCAGATAAACCATCAATTAAATTTGATTTTTTATCTTCTTCATTACAAAAAAGAATTTACAGAAGCTTAACAAGTATTAATATTTTTGTTCCTTTTTTTTTTTTTTTTGCTCTATTCTTCCAGGATTGAATCTGGATAGCTTTAATCCCATCCTGCACACAAGAAAAATATTGTTGGATGAATCTTGCAATGCATAAAATACTCTCTAAAACAAGGGTTACAACACATTGGCAAATACCTGCAATAACATAAGATTAAAGAATTAACTAAACCTCATCAGAAAAAATGTTAATCATATAATTCTGGGAAGTAGTATTTAAAAAAAGAAATTAGCTTTAGAGGAACATTATAGTGAAATTTCTGATGCCAGAATTCAATCTCAACCATTTAACATTGTGTTACCATTAAACCTGTTTTAGAATTATAAGAAATATATTCTAATGAAGTATGCACAACTGCAATCAGTTATCTACTAACAAGACACTAAATTGATGGAGCATTAAAAATTACTTTCAAATTGATATTTTAAAAGAGTTGCTTTCCAGATCACTGACTTTTGAACACAGTTTAGGAATTAAACTTCCTAGAACATATTTAAAGCAGGTTACCAACAATCATATATAAAGCATACAGTTTTCAGTTTTTTTTATAAGTATCTAAAAAATATGAACCCTTTGCCATATGTATCAGGTTTAACATGACTAAGGCTTTTACCAAAATATAGTAGACAATGTTCATTTTTGTGTTTACTACAGCCTTCCATCCTATATCTATGGTGAGTGATGGTTTTACTTTCCCAACACCTCCTTATTATTATTGCCTAACAGCATTTTCACTTAAATGTAATCTTCATTGGTTCTCCACTGAATAAAGCTATAGAAAGATGAGGTCTGCCATCATCTTCAGTTCTTTCTACAACATTAATGGATGGAGAACACATGCCAGGAAATCCTTCATTCACACTGGATTTTCACTGTCACTAATATCAAATTAAAACGATGTTTATATTAAAAAAATAAATAAGATTGTATTGATGAAACGTGTCTTTGGGGTTAGACAGCTCTAACACAAACTGTAACTGTGTATGTAGTGGTTCCCTAATACCTGTTATAAAACTGTCTCTGCAAAGTTCATAATTTTAAATTGGTCACCAATCATGTTGTATTTGCACTACAAGAGATCCCGGTGGAAGCGAGAATCAGAGAAATTAAAGTCACTGATGTAGGTCACTCCGTATATTTTCAAAAGTATTGAACTTAAAGCTGGTATCAGGTAACATCACATTGTAAATGAAAGTTTGATCAGAATTCAAAAATCCTTTATTAAATTTGCAAGTTATTATAGCTATATCTACTTTCTAAAGCTTTCAATTGAATTAATTTACAAAGTTACTCCAACAAATAGTAAAATGTGTAACTTAAAATAGTCATAAATCTATGTGGGGAAATAATTCCAAACTAAATGCCATGTCATCAATCAAAATTAATTTCAATGTTCTGCACTGCCGAAATATTTCTAACACATAAATTCTTGTCGCGCTGAAATATTCTAAGTCCACAGCTATATCATTGTTAAAATTTATAAGGCTTGCTATGTTTGCACCGTGAAGCAAAGTGTTGCAGATTGTGTCTAATTATCAACTGGGTTGATGAGGAAAAATTGGGTGGCTATTTATATCTTAGCCCTCCTTTGTTTCCCACAGTACCTTGTTTTAATCTGATTCTCCTGAAACTCTGCTATGTTATGGAATGGATTATTTTAAATACTTTTGTCTATGACAATTTTCCTTCTAATCCTGCTCACTTGGGCATTACTAATTTCTGAAAGTTGAGGGTTGAATATTTCAGTTCTTTATCTATAGCTTCAAATATTTTTAGTTCCTCACAAAATTACTTAAATCACAAGATTTATTTTAACGTTATGTTTAATTTGATGTCTGTTTAATCTCTGGCGCAGTTTTTATTTACATGAAATGTTTAATTCATAAGTATTGAACCTTCTGTCTTTACCTCCACGTGTGGCCTTGAAATTTCGGAAAACTATATCTTTCTTATTTAATTATAGTTTTATATGGGGATTTCACTATTCTTCTTGGAATTTCAGGTTGTATTTAATTATTCATGTCTTGCATTTGGCAAATTCGTATTTCATAATTATGTTTAACACATGATGATCTACATCTATATCCATACTCTGCAAATCACAAACATTGTGGGTGGCAGAGGGTGCTAAGCACCAATCCTAAACCCGTGCATTACAATCCCAAATAGCACGAGGAAAGAAGGAATACATAAAAGCATCAGTATGGCATCTTATTTCTCGAATCTTATCCCTCCGGTCATTGCGACATAAATAGGTTGGCAGAAGAAGTATTTCATTGCACTCGTATTCTCCAATAAATTCAGATGCAAACTATGTCGTCTGTCTTCCAAACTATCCCAGCCCAATCTATGTATCATTTCTGTGCCACTTTCATAAGGGATATAACAACCAGTCATGAATCGAGCAGCCCTCCTCTGCACCCTCTCCACTGAGTCAACCAGGTCCTTACGATATGGATCCAAAAGTCCACAACAGTAATCCAGATGTGGATGCAATAGTGTTCTATACGCTGTCTCCTTTGGATGAGCAGTACAGTTCCTCAAAATATGACCTATGAATCGCAATTTAGAATTAGCCTTGCCTACGACGGAAGTAATGTGCAAGTCCCATTTCATATTGCTTTGTACTATCACCCCCAGATACTTCAGGGAATCAACTGTGTCAACAGCTGAATTGTTTATTTTGTACTCGTGAGCAATCTGATTCTTTTTGTTACTTATTCACATTGCCTTGTACATTTTGCAATTAAGTGTAAGCTGCCATTTACAGCACCAATTGGAAATAGCATCTAAATCATGCTGAACTTCTAAGCAATTGTCAGAGCACCTTATTTCCCTATAGAAAACTGCATCATCAGCAAACTATCGCAATGTAATTATAGGCACGATTCTTAGAATCCTTTTTTTTCTCCCCTTAACATTAATTTTAGGTTTAAATTGTTATTGTATTATTACTTACTTTTAATTTAACTTTTGTTTGTCCATATTTCTAATTTTGTATCAGTTGTATTTATTTATTCATCTAAAAACATACTTATATTGCTTATTAACTCCAATTTTTGTCAGGAAGTCTATCTCAATGCTGACAATGCATTGCCACACTTAAATTTTGTTGTCCATTTACATAAGTGACTTTCCTTTAATCTCCTTGAAATTTGTTTCCTACTCACATGTTAACCTTGCTACTTGCTGACATCATGTAACCACGTGGAAAATAAAACTTTCAAATTGATTTGCTATCCTAAATAAAATTTTCTGGCCCCACAAATATTAACTTAAAATGCTTATTTTTACTTGTATTATCAGTGGAAATGCTTGTGAAGCTGTTCACTTAACTTTGTGTTTCAATTTTAGAACACGGTACAGGTCCGATTTTGACTCGAAAAGTCTTTCAATATCAAGTTCAGGGTTATTTGTATTATTTTCAATGCTGAAGGCTTTATGTGGTCTCCATTTCAGTCTCTGATAAGCAATTCCTAAAGATAACGTAAAGGAACACACATGCAGAGATAATTAGAAGACAATATTTTGGTGATCATTATTATTATTAATTAATTAATTCATTGAGATAAACCGTATGCCCTAGTGGCAAATTAGTTATAAACCTACTTTTCTACTATTCAAAACTTCTACATTATACTATTTTACTATTTAAAGTAAAATAAACTGTTCACTGATAACTTATTCCAATTCCCACTCACTTTTGCCTAAAATCAAGAGTTAAAATCCATTCAGGCCTATATCTTCAGTATAAGCTTCATAAACACCCAGGGCTGTCTTCAGCTGCTTCCAATATTCCAGTGGCTTTGCCATGTGAAGTACTTACTGCACTCTTCCAAATTTCTGCTATCAAACCTAGCTGCTCTCCTTGCCTCCCTCTCTTCCCCCCCCCCCCTCAATATTGTGGATCGCATATTATCCCACCATACTGATGCAAGGGGCTAAACAAGGTCCAATACCACATTTCTCTCACTTCCCAAATGCACTACCTTAACATCCACTCTTGTAGATGAACTTCCTTCCGCCTTTGTCCATCTAAGTTCATTATCGAACTAGCTGCGCCAGCAACTTCATCCACATTGAATGTTAGATTTTTTCTATTACTTCAGAGATAAAATATAAAAAACATTTTGGCTGCATAGGAAAAAGCAGAGAAGCACGACTCGGTATGAGATTTCCTACTCTCCTTCTGAATTTAAGATGTATGTAAATGTTTTAAGCTTGCATGTGCACATCTTTTGTTCTTACCACCCTTTTAAACAAATTCAAAATATTTTATGGGTGTATATGACTCACAACCACACTTCAGTATTGCTCGAAAAGCTTCTCTGTAGGCAATATTTGAAGTGGTCGGGCATGGCGTGTATACGAGCAGACTGTTTTATTTGTACGCATATATACTACACTATAAAATACCTAAATAAACTGAAAAGCCATTCTGTTACAGTTTGAATGATTTAAACACACTATCGTGTAGTATAAAATATTCATGTGACCATCTGTTGAACTTATCGGTTCAAAAAGTATCCTGTCTGTCAGCCTGTAGCAAAATCTAGCACTATGTGAGCAGTTTCCTTAACATCTGTTTATTAGTTTATGCATGGAGCATGAAGAGATACACAAAAATTTCAAAATTTACAGTTTCAGCCTGTGTCTCATCAAGAAATATGGCACCATTTTGGACAAAAATTATCCTAGAAGGGTAATTCTTTAGATAAGTTCCATTTGTAATTGAGAATGAGAATGATGACAATGCCGCAGTGAGCAAGCGCATCTGTTCTCAACATGTTTTGCGCATGTTTAGACATCATTTGTAGTCAAATAATCTATCTGTGTGCTGAGCTGGAGGAGTTTATAATGTTTAAGAATGTTGATTCGCTCGCCAACTGTGAGGTACAATATGTAATTCGATTCTTGAATGCAAAAGACTTGGTAATATTGGAAATTCACCATCAGATTTGTGAAGTGTGAGATGATAATACTATGAGTCACAGTAAAATTAGAAAGTGGGTGATAATGTTCAAGGACAGGTAGGTAACTGCACATAATGAGTCACATCCAGGCCAACTTTCTCTGATTTCCGAACATTTGGTTCATGATGTGGACAAGAAAATTGGAGAAGACCGATGATATATGATTTCACAGTTATCAATTGATTTTCCACAATTTTCAAGGTCAATTTTGTTCATGATTTTTTGGAGAAGCTGAATATTTGAAAATTGTGTTGCTGGTGGGCTCCAAGATTGGTTTCTGACAATTACAAAACAAAAAGATAATGCTGTGCGTTATCTTTTTTGACTCAATATCATCAGGAAGGAGATGTATTTTTGGACTACATTACTGAAAATGACACTTTGGTGTCTCAGATGACTCCAGAGTTGAAGTAACAGTCAATGGAATGTGACACAAATCATTGCCAACCAAAGTGAAAGCCAGACAATTTCAGCATGAAAGGTGGCAACTGTCCTGGATGGGAACAACTGGATCACCCACCTAATGGTCCTGACCTTGCAATTAGTGATTTTCACCTATTTCAATACTTAAATGAATTCTTTGGTGGTCAACGGCTGAACGACGATGAAGAAGTGACAAATGCAAACATGGATCGGGCTTTTTCAGAGGCAGCAGATTCATTAATGTTGGAATCAAAACAAGTTGTTGAACGGTATGCGGATGTTTGAATTAAAAAATAAATCCTTCATGAGTTTAATTTAACTGCTTTGTTATTCTATAGCCATCTATCTGAATACTGAATATCTGATACTTGTAACAAAAACTAACAGATGATGCATCAAATTTCTTTGCTATTATTTTGATCACAAAATAATTTTCTGCTCCATCTCGATTTGAGGTATGATTATCATACACATTTCTAATTTTAGGTT
This sequence comes from Vandiemenella viatica, assembly GCA_031002005.1. Taxonomy (NCBI): domain Eukaryota; kingdom Metazoa; phylum Arthropoda; class Insecta; order Orthoptera; family Morabidae; genus Vandiemenella; species Vandiemenella viatica. Next base: position 381,749,912 of record CM061921.1, read on the forward strand.
ATATCTAAAGTATTCACACCATAAAAATCATGTCAAAATCTGTTCAGATAGCGGAACAAACAGCCAAACCCCATTACACATCTCAAATGGGCAGAGGATAACAAAAGGATGGACTGCTATATCAACTTATAGTGAAATCATATGACCATAAAACACACAAAAGGAAGCCGAAACTTGTTGCATAGTGAGGGTTATCAAAACATATTTACATATGGGCTCAGGGAGAACTTGGGCAAGGAAAGGTTAAAGTACATTGCATGTAACAGAGAAAAATGTCACAAGGAAAGATAAGCTCTGGAATTATATTAAACTTGAAAGGCTGAGATATTAGATGAAATGCTGAAGAAGAAAATACTGCAATGATTGGTGCATTTTACAAGCCTGGAGGGAGCAAGAAAACCAAAGTGCTGGAGGATAAGTAGAAAGGGAGGAGGCTTATTGAAATATCTAGAAAAAGGTGTATGGACCAGGTGCAGAAAGAGTGACATCAAGGCAGCTGGGGAAGGAAGTATCTAGGAGAGGATATAACCATTTAATTGCAAAGGTGGAAATGTCAATCAACGATGCCATAACTTTTTTGAATAAAATTGGTATCAGGAGTTTTAGAACCAGTTGATCCCATATATTCCGCTAACAGAATATATACACTAAAAAGTCTTGTTATTTTTCTGTAATTTGTAATAAACTATAAATACTTTCAATAAATTATTATTATTATTATTATTATTATTTTAGAGAGTTGTACTAAACACAGGATTTTTTCTCAATCTAGCAGCACTTTTTTGAAAATCATATTTTTTTAGGCAACAATTATGATAACAGAGAATAAAAATGCAATGGACATAAGGAAAGACAGGAAAAAGTAAATCTATACATTGCCTCTAATAAAATGGTGAGTGATGGGTTGACTTTACTTGTTCTTCCCCAATTTCATTAAATAGTTTTTTCATTACTTTAGAATGAAGTCCATCACCAGAATGGTGCATCTTAATGTACAAAGCTAGGAAGCACCATCAAAAGAAAATATTTTAATTCTTTCATAGTCAGCACATGAAGTAATTAAAATGATAATTGGACAGAAAAAAAGACAAGAAGAAGTGTTAAAAAGAGAAAAGAAAAATATACCCAACACATTCCAAAGCAGAGACAAGTAACTTTGCAGACACACATAACAGGATGAACAGAAAAAGTAACACTATATTTTGTAATCGTCCAATTACATTTATTATCACAGTACCATGGTTATTTCATCAGCTTGCAATATTTATAACTGTTATTTCTTTGGAATAAAGCAGTGTGCCAATAATTTTCTTAAATATTTACATGAATTTACATGATACTAATTTCCCTTAACGTGTTCTAGTTAGTTTCTTAGAATATAGTATTTAATACTAATTAACAATAGTAGGTTTCACTGACTTGGTGAAGTAGCTTGATATTGGAGAGTTCCTATTCACTCAATGAATTCTATTAACCAGGGGTAAAGTGAATCTAGTTGGATGTTCATAAGTTATTAATTCAGTGTTTTATACTCTTTGATTTCAGTGTGGTTGATATATTTAATTTACCATCTCCTGTAAGATAAGCATTTTTCTTATTTCTTTTGTGTTATATCATACTTTCCCAGAATGCAGGCCCTTGCGACTGGTTGTTTGATGGCGGGAATCCCTGGTACTACATCTTTGGTTGCTATCTCCTTTGCTGGACCAGTCTTCTGGTAGTAGCACTTGTAGTCAAACAAATAGCTAGTTTCTGCATTAATACCTTTAAAAATGGTTGGAAATATCTGAAAGTATGATATTTGTTTCCATGACAGCCACACAAGTTTGATGAACCATCGATTGTGCCAGTCAGGAAATTATAGCTATTATTTTGATGATTTTCAAAACCATTTTACAGATATAAGGATTATCTATGTGTTGTAACAAAGAGTGCCAGAGGATTATTGTAGTGAGTGAGTTTGTTCCAAGTAGAACATACAATTTTTGAATCTTGAGAAGTCTGATTATGTTTCCTAATTTCACTGGTGTCAGTAGAAGAATATTTTTATCATTTGGAGTGCTTTCATTTAAACATAAAAACTTTTTATTGTGAAACAAACCTCCACTCATCTGAATCTAAAGGTTAAGTGATTATCTGAGGGGTAAAGTTCTCTGGTGGCAGTAATTCATAGTCACGAATTTATCTCTTCATTGCTTCTTTTAGTTGTTTTCGGCTTTGATTGCCAGGTTAAGGGGAGGGCAAACTGGTCATTTGCCTACACAGCAACTTCAGGGGGGTATCTGTTTGGTGGTGACCTTTTTTTTTCTAACTTCAGTACTTACTATACAGGGCACCTAGAAAGCTGTAAAAAATACTCAATTAGAACTGCAATTACTGCAGGGCTAGAAGCATGGCATTTAGCTGTTCTGTGCATGCACGCATTTCCAACTCAGAAACATGTGCATGCGCAGAATGTCTAGCTGCTCTATTGTTGGCACTGCGGATATCGCAGTTCCAATAGAACAATTTTTGTCTGATTTCTTTTAATTATCATTCATGGATGAGTGAATAATTTCTAGGATTAAGTTAAATTATTAATTATATATCTCCATTAAAATTAAATAAAAATTACAAACCAAAACTGCAAAATAATAGAACAGCACTATGGTTTTCACACTGAAGTTTTATACAGCGCAAATTAAGGTGTCTCAAAAACTATGGTGTGTTGGAATGAGATGTTATTTCAAAATCATGTCAGATGATCTATTTTTTCTAATATGCACTATATGACACATGTACAATACCTTAAAAACATTAAAAAAATGTTTTATTTGTTACAAAATTGTGTCAGGCCTGGTTGAAACCAAATCTTCAGCTTTCATGAAGGCATTGTCTCTGTGCAGATTGCAGTATGAATTTTATTTTCATTTGATATTAATATTCCATTGCTGAATTCCTTCCAATACCTTGCTCCTTCTCATTTCTCTTCTCTAATGACCTCAACATCGATGATGCATAAATCCAGAAAATGTTATAAAAAATTTAACTACTAAGAAACAGGTTTAGCTTTAATCTTTTATCTATATTTTTATTTTTTTTATTAAAGTTTCTGCTGCTATTTTTGGTGAGGGTCATCTGAATTAATGAAGATAAGTTCCCCATTAGTTACATTTCAAATTATGAAGCAAAAGTTATGTTAATAACATTATAATTGTATTTGTCTAGGGCTTTATATAAATTTACTCCTGCTGTTGTTGAGTTCCTTTTGTTCTCAATTGTTATTCTCAAGCCAAAAGATAAATCAATAAACAAAATTGCAGAACTCAACCAGTACAATAATAATAATAATAATAATAATAATTGTGGAAATCATTTTGTTTGGTGGTATGGAATGAGACTGAAAACTTTTGAATATCACAATGAATAACAAAAAAATATTGATGATTGAAAAATGATATGAAATAACATTGGTAATAATACAAATGTAAAACAGTAACAAATTATCAACCAACCAACATGATCACTTGGCAGAATATAATGTCTATTTGTAAGGATTACCTTAACCATCGTTTCACCAGTCAGTTCATCAGTCTGAGTTGCCATATCTTCGACTTTTATTTGTTCCTTAATCCAGTGCTGAACTGCTGAAGTATTTCCCTGGAGAAAAAAGGGAATATGCTTAAAAAAGTAACGAGTAAAATAAACATAAATAAATCTTAATGAAACACAGCGTATCTTCCCCTTCCTCTGCTCCCATTTATATCATCATCATCATCATCCTCAACAGTTTCCAGCCACTGGCCGGGTCTGCTTCATGCACAAGCCTCTCCATTTCCTTCTTTCTTCCCACCACCTATATATATATATATATATATTTGGAGAACATATTTAGAGAAAGGGGACTCATGTTTTGGCTATGTATGATAAACAAGTTCCTCATACACAACAATTCTTGAATCATTATTAGGGAATAAAACATCATGCCACAAGAGAAGCTGACTTGACATGATTTACACCCATACAAACATTGAGTTGGGGTGAACTAAAAGAAATGGTACAAATCCAAAACCTGTTGCAATTTGTCCAAGGGTCACATTCAACTGAACAGGTGGACACAGTACAGGGATCAGTCTATATATTGAACTATGCAAACGTGATACACAATATCAGATGCAGTGCAGTATGCTGAACAAGGAACTTCAGCAGCTGACCTGTATTGCAGTTAACACCCCTTACAAACGCCTAGCATTGACTCTATAACATTAATGATTTACACTTGGGATTACTTTGCAGCTAATAAATAAAGAATATCTTCAGCTCTCAAGGAGACCATCAGAACGGATTTCAATAAGCTGAGTATATGTTGGAGGGTATTCACCCCACATGTCTGTGATACAGTTGTTTCTGCAAATGGAGCTTTGGTTTTGCGAAAATCACGTGTGAAAGTTTTCAATAACTGTAAAATGCCAAAATTATTACACCTCAGTCATAAAGGGCGACAAGGCACAGGCAGTAAGGTGCCTGCTTAGTCATTTACAGGTCTTGGTTCCATTCCACTAACTGCTGATTAATTTTAATTATTTTTTATTTTAAAAAATCATTATGCAAATCTTTTTTTTATTTTATTTTAGTGCATGAAATAATATAAAAAATATAAAAAATATTTAATCCAATAGGTACGAGAAACATAATTTTAATTACAATGCCACATCCATTTGGTTAAATGTTTCTTTCCTCTCAAACATATTTCCACATGGTTATATTAATTTAAAAATTTAAAAAAAATTAGGATCTGGTACCAAGTGCATTCAATAAATGCCACATATTTTCTTTTCTTTCTTTCTTTCTTTTTTTTTTTTTTTTTTTTAGATTAAAAGTAAACATCATTAACATTCCTGAAAATATTTCTGTCTTCAGTCAATTGTGAACCATGCCAAAATATACTTCTTGTTGTAATTTCAACAGTTCTAGTGTATTCTGGATTTTTTTTACTAAAGATTTTATTTGATGGATTGCATGGTTGAGAAATGGCATAAAATTGGGTGGAATTATTTTCAATGTGCACAAGTGTGTCTCATCTACAGTTTCAAAGATTTCATTGTATATTGCCGAGTATGTTTATTTAGTCCATGAATAAATAATACAATTTTTTTTTCTATGTACAGCAATAAAATATTATTTAAAAATTCTTTCATTAATTTTCCACAATCTGAACATGTTACTATTATGTATTTGCATTTACCATGTATTTCTTTTTATTTGGATGGTCTAATATGGTAATGTATGTATTTTATTTATCATACTAAGTTATAGGGTACAAGTATAGAAATGACTATGTTGAAATAAAATGTCAAAAACCATACTTGTTCTGTTTTAAAATGCATTAAACAATACATTTATTGACAAAAATGGAAATATTAGTTTCAGCCAAACATGAAGCAAAACTCGAAAAATAATAAAGCAAACATAAATAAATAAAATCACCTTTACATAGGTAGAAAAATAAGATATGCTATAGCTTTCAATTTAAATAACAAGAGACAATATAAAACAATTGTTTTAAAAAAACATAAAAACCGCCTTAAAAAAAAAGCACACTAAAAATTTTAAAATAACTTTATACATTACTTAGAAGTAAATCTAAATGGACAATATTTTACATTACTGTTACTGAAATTTTTACATTAATTACTTATTTTTTGATGTTTTCTTATGTTTATGGGTAATACCCATTTCAATGTACTTTTTGCAATTTGTGTTTATAACCATTTATGTTTCTTATTTTGATAATTTGTGATAATTTGATACTTCACATTTTGCTTTTTGGTCATAATTTGTATGACTTTAATAATTTAATATTGATACTTTGAGAATGAATGAGTTCTGAGAACTTTTTGTAATAATTTTGAGTGAAGAAGTTAAAGTTTTTGATATTGTTATAAATAAGAATTTTTTGAGTATGAATGGTGGAGAGAAAGAACCGAACTGACATGCGAGAGTTCATTTTTGTGGGAGTAGTTCATTTCATTTGGGGATTCATATTTTCTTTTCCTATTTTCAAGATGTTCAGTTAGTTTTCTCTTCTAGAAAATAACTTCAATCTTCTGGGGGCATGTAAGCACCTTAGAATTTTGTTAAATTCTAGCTCCTTAGCTTCGGTATAAGGGAGGAAGTAAATTCACAGTAAACAGAAATATCGGTCGTAAAGTCACCGAAGTTGAACTTAGAAATTTCGAGAAGAGTAGTTGTCAACTTAAAGGAATTTGCCTGTAATCTTCCCCATAGTTATGATCCACCATAAAAATCATTTTAAAGTGTATTTATCATATCGGGAAACTTTTAGTTTAAGAGATATTCCCGTTTGTTAATGTTTTGAAACACGCGATCGGAAAAGTACGAGTAGAAAACTAAGATTGGTAATATCTTTAAATCGAGTAAAGCGACAGCTGATCTTTTATCACCAGCTATAGTCAGCACTGTCCCCGATATTTTGGCAGTAAAATTAAATAATTTGGTAAAGTATAATTAGCAATGTTAATTAAGAGAAAATAATAAGCTTTTTTATTAAAAGAGATAGAAAACTAAGATTTGTAATATCTTTAAATCGAGTAAAGCGACAGCTGATCTTTTATCACCAGCTATAGTCAGCACTGTCCCCGATATTTTGGCAGTAAAATTAAATAATTTGGTAAAGTCTAATTAGCGATTTTAATTAAGAGAAAATAATAAGCTTTTTATTAAAAGAGATATTAATTTAAAAATTACATCAGTAGATAGCCCTAATTGAGACGATTTCGTACATATATTGGTTTCCATAAAAAGTTTTTGAAAATAGATTGTCGTTGATTGTCGCTGTAAAAATTCAAACGTTTGGGTTAATCCCCTGCTTTAGAGCTTTGTATCACCATGCGGAATTAAATAAAACTTTAAAACTAATTACTCTAAATTTCTCACTAAACTGCCGTTGGACTTCCAGTAGATAAGTCTAGACACTGTCAAAGTTTAAACATTTTTAATAATCTGGATCGTTAAATAAATTACACACACTTTTGGTCTCGCGGAAGCAAAAAGTTGTGATACAGGTGCTTACGTCACTGATTCTAGTGGTTCCTATAAAAAGACCCTGCCGCCATCATGTCTTTCGTTTGATTTCGGCCTTTTGTCTTTCTTGTTCCGGGAGCATTATGTGAGTGAGCCTACGTCAGTCTTGTGTCAGGGCGGGAGGAAATCGGTTGAAGGTGAAGCTACCGAGTCAGACATGTTGAAACTTTGGAGTGAGAGCACGCGAGGTTATCTTACAACATGAACTTATAAATTCACTAAAGGGGTCGATCAATTTGAATTTCTCTCCACAACTTGCAACCTTTTGGAAAAGTGTGTTCGATTTGCCTACTCAACTGTGTAATGCTATTTTGAACTTGTGATTTTTAAAAATAAACTTCAGATTTTTCGAGTATAGTGGACTTGTGATTTTAGTAGACAGTAAACCTTTTCTCTATTTGTGGCTTAACAAATATTGTGGCGACATTTAAGCATTTACGTTGAGTCTGTCAGGCTACATGGTCAAATCTAAATTATTTCATGAACTTTTTGCAGAACTTTGAGTAAACATAAACTGTTAGTTGAAGCACTAAGGCTATACTACAGCCCCGGTATCAGCCTTGTCCTTACAACGTATGGGCACAGGGGGGCAGCTGCCCCTCCCCCCCTAGCCGGACGTGGGTATGCACTCCATCGGAGTTCTGCTGAACCAAAGAGTAAACAATATTAAGCAACTTTCAAAAATTACTTTGGTTCGCGCGATTAAACCTGCTGCTACTGCTATCTGCGGGAAAAAGGCATTATCAAGGGCGAGGCGGCATAATGCGTCACGCAAGGTGCTGCTACTGAGCGGTGTAATGGTTAGCGTTCTCGCCTCGCATTCGGGTGGACGCCGGTTCGAATCCCCGTCCGTTCATCCAGATTTGGGTTTTCCATGGTTTCCCAAATCACTCCAGGCAAATGCCGGGATGCTTCCTTCAAAAGGCCATGGCCGAATTCCTTCCCATTCCATGCCCCCCTCATCCTTTCCCGTCTCTAAAGACCTCGCTGTTCAGAGACGTTAAGAAGATAAAAAAAAAATTAAAATAAAAAAAAAAATGGTGCTGCTAGGTTGACTGGTCGGTTTTTCCGTCGCCGTCGTTCCGGTAGAGGTGCGAGGGATCAAATCGGAGCTTACATACTGGGCAGAGGGGTAAACCCGCAGCAGATCTGCCGCCGACGGTAGTTTGACAACCCAGGTCCAGACAGTGGCCCATGTGAACAGATAGGCACTTACATACTTGGAGACTTTTTAACCGCTTGTGCTTTTTCAGACTGTTAAAGTTAAAATTGTTTTAATTTAAAAATCATAATATGAGTGATGATAGATACTGATCTCATTTCGTTAAGCAGAAGTGAGACCAGTTTTAAGTTTGATTCTTTTAAAGGTCGGGACGCTACCAGGGACACTTGGAAAGAAGTGTGCCTTGAAATTAGGAATAAAATGAGGAAATATGCTTTTGATCAAGTATTTACATAAATTTTTACTGCTTCAACTAGAACTTGAAAAATGTTGAATCATATTTTATAGAAAGATTTTCACGTTTAATACTATATAACTGTGTCCTTATATCTTAGACATTTGCCAAGGAACAGTTTCAACATTTGAAAATCTGTCGCTCTTTTTTTTTAACACATCAGTGACGAATACAGTGAGACTAGCTGTTCAGTAAATTCAGCATCATCTTCGCCATTTACTTTCGATTTTTCTTTGTAAAGTAATAGTTATTAAAACAGTCAACATATAACAATCTAACCACAAAAGTTTAAGTAGTCAATTGTGCTTGTAAGTATAAAAGCAATATAGTGGTGAGTTGATTACATATATGTATTAGTTTCAAATAAATGGCATTGTGTATTTTTCAAACTTTTCTCTTACACCTATTCGTATTCACCTCAAGGAGATTTCACCCTTATTAACATAAAATAAATATAGTGGATTGGAATTATATGAAATTAAAAGTTTACCTATAGTAGGTACATGAGAAATCTGCTTACTTCAAGGTGATTGCCAGCATTTCCACACGTTAAATACAATTCATCAAATGGGTATTTCTCCTTTGAATGATGTACTTTAGCTTCACAAGCAATTGTCGAAATAAATATCCCAAAATAATTGAAAAACTTGGTGTCGTCGTTCCTTAAATATTCTGTTCTCCTTTGGTTTTTTTCGTTTCCTCTTTCTATGGGTACGGAACCGTTAAAATAACATTTTTAAAACCTAACTTCAAAGTAATAAACACCAAATTAACTTCTAATTTCACAAAATAAAACTCAAGTAATCAAAAGCAAGGTACTGACACTCGACCACGTCATCTTTTACCAGCTCTTTATAGAAGCGGCAGTTCTACCGCTCAATGTGTAAATACCTCAAATTCTGTAGTTAAGTTTCCGCTGTGGTAAAAACCACCCAGTGCCCAGCCAAGATTGCATGACAGACTATCCAGGCACTTTCTTTGCATGAAGCCACTGTGGTCATTTCATGTGTACAAGTAGCTGAAAGTTTGACTTTGATGCTTCACATTGTATACTAGAAACTTAAACGAAAAGTGATTTGATCGGTATGGAAATTGTATTTTAATAGAATACAGTATGGTGAGAAACTCATGGAAGACATGAGATATGAAGCCATTGAGGATACATCAAACAAATTTTACGAGAATGATAACGAACGAGTTCCCAAAATCATTAATTGAACCAGTGAACACATAATTTCGGTAGGCGATTTCAATTAGTGAAACATGCTTCTAGCAATTGGTGACTCGTGTACTAGCCTGTAATACCTTTTTCAGGTGTCAAAACAATCATTTTCTTGAACAGTTCCAGAAGTTTTTGATGCATTATGCGAAGCTCTGGAAGAATGGGCAAAGATAAGGTATAGCACTGATTTTATACCAAATTTTTTTATTGCTATTCAATTTTCTGTTACTATTTTTAACGAGAACTTACTCCTCACTTATATAAAATGTATTGAGTAAATCATGTCATTTGACGATTCTATATATTCGTTGATTGGAGTTTAAAGTGATGGTGATACAATTGGAATCTGATTAGGCTGCACATTTGCTATTACACAAAAAAATTTTTGGCACTGTACAGTTGTATTAAAAGGCAACAGTTTTTGTTATCCAGTGTAAAAACTTTCACTGTGCCGCGTGAGCCAACTCGAACAAAAGACACCTCCGTCTTAATTGCATGCGAGCCAAGTAGTGAAGGGCTTTTGCTGCGTGCCTAAATACTGGTAGACTACGGGCTGACTTGATCTGCACACAACGCATCGGGTCTTTTATACTGTGACATCGCCGGAGCGTGCACTAATAATTAATTTTTTATAACAATAGGTATAAGGAAATTTTATAAAAGTAATTAATTTGTTTTTACTGTAAGGCTAACAACGGCTTTTAACTAGTATTACATACAGTACCTACAAAAAATACAACTTTTATTCAACAACTGTAGTTAACTGCATTCATTTGTATTTTATTTATTTTTATTACCACTAAGTGACTGTGAAAAAGTCGATAGTGTAAGAGCTAATCTTAATCTTGTTTATATATAAAATCGAATTGCTGTTAGTTTGTCTTGCTAAAACTCGGGAATGGCTGGACCGATTTGGCTAATTTTTAACTTGAAATATTTATGGAAGTTTACGGAAGGTTTAAACGGTGAGAAAAAATGTAAAAATTGCTTGGAAAATACTGTAAACGACCATTTAATCTTATATATCAAAATAAATGTGAGTTTGTTTGTCCTCTATACGCTCCTAAACCGTTCATCTGACATTCAACTTTGGTGAGTTGTCGAGAGCGTTTTGGAGGTGATTCATAAGAAATAAAATTTCCAAAAAAACACCCCCTCTTTCCCATAAGACCCCATAATTTAAACAACCCAACAGATTTTGCCGATCTCCACCAAAATTTGCACACCTATACTTAAAAACAAATTGAAAAATATTGCCTGTATATGGTTTCCAAAAACGCAACCCCTCATCCCCATCACATCCCCCTAATTTAGACAAACCCAGAGATTTTATCAAGTTTTGATTGAAATTTGCACATGTATTCTATAAAATAAAATAATATGAAATATACTGAAAAATACTGCCTAAATATTGTTTCCAAAAATGCAACCTCTCGTCCCCTTTACATCCCATTAATTTTTGCCAGTGTACCTGGAACCACCAAAAACAGTGCATATCTATGACCATTGTAGAAATTGAATGAAACTGTAATTAAAATTTTAATACAAACTTTCAAATTTATTCATTTAATCTATATGTGTCCTCAAGTCTAGCAATAACAAAGCATTGCAATCTTGGGTGATCTTCTGCAAGTTAATGCCTAAAGCCCTGTGAATATCTATAACCCATGGGTCTGCCTCTCGGCTCATGGTGATCTTTTGTATTCCATTCTAACACTATTTTTGTCCATTTTTTGACTTTTATCCACGTAATATGGCCAGCTGATTGCCACTAAATATCTGTGACCTTCGTAACTGACCTAATGTCGGCTGCCCTTTTCTAATACAAACTGTTATCTGGCTATGCTGCATGCCTTAAACAATTGACCATCATGAAATAAAACTCTATCTATAAGATGATGTGTTTTATTTTAACGATACATAGCTTCAGTCTTCTTTAGAACATTACCAGTATTCCGTACCTCAGTGCCGATTCCTCTGCAATGCACTCCATTCACAGCGATCACATTTTGACGCAAGCACTTTAATATATATCCGCAACATTCAGATTATCGTATATTTAGATCTTAGAAATACAAAATAGTATCACTTGGAAGATTGTCAGTGGGCGAGAACTTTATTTACTGTTATTGTTTTGAAATGCCAAGGAGAAGATGACCTGACTTAGGTCATCAAAGTCAATCAAATGTGCGACGAGCTACCTCATGCGCAAACCGCAGTGAAGACCAGGGAGAGACAGATAGTGATAACATTCGTATTGGTATGGCAAAATTGTGTTCCACAGTGAATAATAATAAAGTAGATAGGCTTAGAATGGAATGATTTCGGGCACACCAAACACAACAACAGCGAGCATGGCACAATGAAATAGAGCGATTCCGCAGACGCAGTGCTCCTGTAAGCCTGGAACGGGTAGCATTCCACTACGACCTGGAAATAGGTTATTGTGCCGACAAAACCATACCAATTGGGGAAATGACAACCACTTGTCCGTATTGTAAAGGTTTATAATAGAGTAGTGAATCTACTGGTGGTAAAGTAAAATTGTCACAATTGGTTCCATCACCAGATCCATTATGCTCACTAGTTTCTGGTATGTGAAATGACTCTAAAAACTTCTTGGCCAACATCCAAAAATATAACAATTGGCTATTTGACTATTTTTTGAAAATGGTTTTAAATTGTTTATTGGTACACGTCACTTAGCGGGTACTATTTACTATTTGACAAAAGTGCTTATTTTACGTAAAATTCAACGTTAAAATTTAGAGTATTTGAAAGCCCGCCAAAACGCTCCTTTGCTGCCTGGCGCAGGCCAACAACACACGTGACGTCGCGTGCCAGCAGGCACTCACTCTACGTAAGTAACGTTTGGTATGTTTCTCTGAATTTGTGTATAAATTGTTTGTTCCCACATTAGCTTAAATAGGAAAAGAAAGTCACTGCAACTTGCTCGTAGAAGCCCAGACAACATTGTGACTAAGTTGCATATCATTTACTGTAAATATAATTTGCTCCATAATTTCTTTGAGATAATATAGTACGCTGTTTAAGGGGAGTATCAGTATAGTTACAGTTCTTATGTTCAATCCCCTCTTTGGAATATATTTGTTATTTGTGAGCGTTTTCTTTAGATACTAGTTGCTGTTGGTAACACCGCATATTCTTTTTCTAAAATCCACCAAAACATTAAATTTTTTTCCGAATTTTTCAGAAATTTTTGGATAGCAAGAGAATTATAAAAATATTAGACATAACCAAAAAACACTTCAAAACTGAAACTGGACGTTACTTTCACACTGATAAAAAGTTTTAAAAAAATGAAAATTACTTGCGCATTAAAAGTAAATACCGCTTAGATAGAAAAAAAATATTATCCTAATCAAGGTTCAAATATAGGATCTTCTCATTCCTATAGCACTCTTTAACCATGCAGCTACTTGGACATCATGGCGTCGTTATTTTTCTTCTCGTTAATAGTGTACACTTAAACATCACAGTTTCTACGTGCGGTGAAGTGAAGGCAGTTGTAAATAAATAAACAATAAATTCAGTTTCGTTGGGGAAAAAAATATTATTTATCTATAATTATTTATCCGCAGTTAAGAAATACTGTCCATAATATCCAGTTATTTAACTGTTGTGCTTAACTTATACTACACTTGCATTTTTCTCGTAAATATCTCCTAAAACAACAACCTTAATTTAAAATTTTAGTCATAAAATTTTAGTCATTCTTATGAAGGATTTCTAATAATCTCTAACTTCTAGTTTAAATATAAATGATTCTCGAATTGAAGTTATTTCATTCTCAAGCTCAGTAGAATAAAAGTCAGTGGTTGTTTCTATAGCTAGTCCGACAAATAATTTTCGGTATTTTTCTGTTGTAGGCTTCTTCAAATTGTTCTTCATTTTATATTCAACACAAAATCTCATCAGTAACAAGAAATAACCAGCAATAAATAGTTGAAAAGTTGGATAGCAGGGAACACTCCACACGCAGCAGTAGCGCCTACCGGTAGGTGACGTCACTAAAGCGATCTCCAATCTGAGATCATTTTCTGTTACGTGAAAAGAGGCATAAAAAATTTGATTTTTATTTTGCTTTTTTAATTAAAAACATTATAGGCTATCTTTCTTTTCAAACATAACAAAAATAGCTACCTTAAGCATTAATCTACGTGAATGACTACAATTTGTAATATATTTTTAATATTGTCAAATAGCCTATTTCTTTCATATGTCGCCGTTTGGCGCCACGCATATTGTACAGGATAATTTCATGCCCACATTCAAAGTAGTATACCACAATTGTTTTTGATCAAATTAAAACTTGTATTTGTATCAAAAATAATTTAACAAGATCATAAACAATTGCATATACGAGGACAAATTTATCACCTACTAGTAGAGCTGCTCCCACTTCCAGATGCGGATCATCAATTTTTGCAAATTTATTTTATGGGCGATCAAGATGATAGGCGTTGTCCTCATAATCCAACAGTGAAGCAAACCATTGTCTAAGAACTGCAAACGTTTCTTCATCCGAACAATGACTTAGTCAAAATGTTCAAAATGGCATTGGATCAGATGCCATCGGAGAGCCATAATATCGTCATTAGAGCTCACAAAATGTCTGCTGGTGAGCATGCAAGGAGGTTTAATTCTCCGACAATCGGCGAAGTGGCTATTGTCATTGTTAGAGAAATTTTGCTCTCCAGAGATATTGTGTTTCATCGTCGGAGCAATGAATTGAAACGTGTGTCTGAAACGCATAGGAGTTATGACGTATTACAGTATCCATTAATCTTCTGGCAGGGAGAACATGGATACCATTTTAATATCAAAATGGTTAATCAAGTAGCAGGTAACTAGGAGATGTAGGTGATACGAAGTTCACTGGGTCAGCTAGTTTGTGATAAAATATTTATTACTCTTCAATTTACAGCATATTTGTCCTAGGTGCCCAGATTCACCTGGATAAGAGTTGGGCTGGTCAAACAGTCAAGTTGTTACACTCATTTATAGGCCTACTGCTACATGAGGTATTAAAGCCCAAAGGCCCAGCTTCATATTAACTTTAGTCTTATGAATTAAATACAATGGTGTTGGAGAGAGATGCTACCCGACAACTACAACTTTTCTCTAGATGCTAAAGCCACTAATTTGAAATAAAAATTTAATCATGGTTGCTTGCAGACTTACCTGCCTCTACTTAATTCTAATTAATTTGTTACTCGATATTTATTAAAAATATCCATGAATACTGCAAAAACATGTTTCATCAGATTATCATAAATCAACTGTTAACGATGCTAAGAACTTCTCAAAAAAGATACCGGTTGCTGTAATGATGAATGCTGCTCACCATAATGAAGTAGAAGACAATTGATAAATGGTGTCATCTATAATATCTTCGATTATTTTCTGTGGTACACCGTACAAATGACTTGCCTTTTAGAAGTAAAGAGCAACATCAAGATGTTTTTGAATACCTGCTGAAACTAAGAATTGATTCAAGTGTTTAAGTTTTGAAACACCACATTGAAAGGTTGACAAAATTGTTGCGTATATCTCCCAACATATTCAAAATTAAATCATTGCCCTAGGCGGCTTGGTCATTAAAAGTGAAATTATCAAGGCTGTAAAGAAGGCTTATGCTTATATCGTATTGGCAGATGAGTCATGTGACATAGCTGGGAAAGAACAGCTTTCCATAAAAATATTTCTCGGACTCGTAGAACTGATGGCGTTGAATGACAAATTATATCATCAGAAATTGATAGGTTTTTAGAAAATGATGGATATGGACCTGGAAGGTGTGTTAGCCACGGATATGAAGGGTGTTCTACATTAGCGGGTGATATTGGTGGGATTCAAAATTTTTTTTTTTTTTAAGGGAAGTATAAAAGAGCCTCTTATTTTCATTGCGCAAGCCATAGACTTAACCCGGTTCTAAATAATTTAAATCAAATTCAGAAATGCAGAACACAATTAGCACTATAGAGTACATCATAAATGTTTTACGAGTATTTATGGAGAAAATAGGTGCCAAATATTTCCGCTTATATGAGAAACGTTGGTCTAAAAAATATACGCGTTTTGCTATTTTTAATGAGCATTTAGAAAGACATTGTTAATCGACTTTCAAATATTTCTAGAGAAGGGAATGACACGGCGAGGAAAGGTACTTACCAGTTACAGTGCACTGCTACTAAGTCAGAATTTATTATATGCATTGGATTGAATACTCAGGATTATTGGATCCTGTTGCCACTGCATTACAATCAGATATGATCGACATGTATACATGTATCGATCAAATTAATAAAGTAATATGTGTCATAAAAGATCATCACAGCAACGCAGACATGGAGAGCTAAAATATTTTAAACACTTCTACCAGAGCAGCAGCTGCCATTGTAACCGATTTGAAAGTCGGCGCATTGTGTCTGTCTAACAACGTAGTTCCAATCACCATGTTGAGTCTCTATACAATTTTTGAAAGGGGTCTATTTTCATACCTTATATAAATTCCTTGAGAGTTTCTCTGGAGCAGTGTTTTGGGGTTATACATTGTGCTTTTACACGTTTTGTTTTTTAGCTAACTCTAGTTATTTATTTAATAATCAGTTATGGTAAGTATTCAGTTTTAGATCACATTACATGCCCTACAGCAAATCACATCAGTATGAAAAATAATTTATTTATATAATAAGCACTGAAACTATCACTTCATTTGCAAAGAATTACATACCCTTTCTGCATCCTCGTTGGTTTGATTGAAATGATCATAAATAAAAAACTTAACAACATTCTGCACATTTTTTGAGATTATATCTGGGAATAACCTTAGTATGTGGATGACCCTGTGTTACGGTCACTGCCAATTGTGTGTTGTGTGAAAAGGTATGAAAAGGTACACTGCATGTACGAAAGCAGAACGTTTTCCATCACACTTGTTCTGTCAGATTTTTGCTGATAAAATTAGTTTCAACATCAACACGAAAGCTTGTCAGTCGTTCTTTGATCAAACTGATGCAATGCTCTGTTGTTCACGAACCACATATTCTTAGCAAGCTGATATTAGAACGTGTTTTCTTTGCCGTGAACATAAACGTTCAAATATAGGTGATTTTTTTAAACGTTCACACATCAAACACTCAACGAAAATCATAGCCATTGTTTCTTGAAATATTCAAACAGAACAATTATGTCGATCGTATTTTAAAACTTTGTTACCATAGATCTTATAGAATTAGCAGAATTATGAAATTGAAATCCACTTTTCGAAAAGAAATATCTCAAATACGATGAAGTACAGTTGATAACAAAAAACATTTTAACACATCATTTATTCAATAGATTTTGAAATAGCTGTCAGTAGTTGTAATCTTATTTTTGTATTGTTTCTGCTTACCCCTAGAAATAATTCTAATTGTATCTTTTAAGTGTGTAACACAAATTAAGTAATGCACACAACAAAAACAAACTGGAATTATTATAAAAACGTAAACGTGAATCTAATTACTTATGATCACGAAGCACAACATAAACACACATTTGTTGCTGTGAGTGAAATGTCAACTTCACGGGTACAGGTAAACAGTGCGATACAACCGACAGAGAACGAGTTGGACCGGAAAGTGATGATAGGGAGGCAAGGTGATGAAAACGGAAACATGTTTTCACCATATTTTGCGGATTGCAGATCCGCTTAATTAGGTGATAGATTCCGCATTGCTGGATTGAAATCCCTAGCTACATCCAAGTTAAATTTTAAGTATGTCATTGGTTGATTTAAAAAAAAAAAAAAAAAACAGTTTCTACCAAAACTACACCTTCAAATTTCTTGATTATGAATTCGAACTACGGTGTAAATTATGGAAGGAGAAGAGTATGACAACAGAAAATTTTGGAGATCTAGACCTTATGAAAGAGTTAAATGAGGCAGTAATATCCTTTTCTGCGACAAAAAAGGCAATCCTAATTTCCTTGGCGCAGTTTTGTATAATAAGCAACATAGAGAGTCCTTCTCTACACTGCGCTGTGTTGAAACATGTCTGAGATCAATGATGCTAGAGGAACATGTAAACTGTCTGTGTATGCTTAGTGTAGACAGAAAGTTTTTACAAGAAAATTGTTATAAAATTGCAGATGAAGCAGCTTGACAATTACTCATAGTGTAATTATATATATATATAATGGAAAATATATACTCTTTTAATAAATTAAGTAATTAATAGAATATTTATGTATTCCATTAATAAACTTTTTTTAGCATGCATATTATCAGTTTTTTCTTGTATTATATGTAGAGCCATTGTATTATATGTATTATTGTTATTCATTATTGTTTTTATCTTTTCATTTTTCTTATTTTGGCTGACACTGACTCCAAAAATAAGTAATTAATGTAAAAATTTCAGTAATGGTAATGTAAAATATTGTCCATTTAGATTTACTTTCTTCTAAGCAAGGTATAAAGTTATCTTAAAATTTTTAGTGTGCTTGTTTTGAAGGCGGTTTTTATGTTTTTTTTAAAAAACAATTATTTTATTTTTAAATTTTTAGTGGCATTATAGTTTGGTTTGTATTTTAAATAGGCCCAACGGTTCTCATTTTGCGAACATCCTGGTAGTTCAGTGGTTAAAAAAATTGTCTTTATATTCCCCAGCAACTTCCAGAACGGAGTGAATTGTATGCAGTGTTAAGGAATGTTAGTTTACATTTTGGTCCAGGCTGTGTTTCGACCTAATCATAACATCTGTTAATGCTGCTGCTCGATATTCGAAACATATAACATTTGGGCATTAACACATACCACATACACAAATCTGTCTGGAATATATCTTTTTGTTCCAGATTTTTAATTGGTTTTCAAAACGTGAAATCTTGATGTCCAAGTTGAAATTTGAAGTACATTAGGACACATTTCTTTTATGGATATTCTGCCATGACTTAAAAATAACTTAATTGATTTTGACAGGATTTAAAACTGCGGATTTTGGTAAATGACATTGAAAATTAAAAGGGGTGGGGGTAAAGGAGAAGAGGGATTGGGTTTTTGTATACCAAATGTAGACTGTCTTTTTTAATTGATTTAAAGTATACGTGTGCAAATTTCTGTTGATATCAAGTAAAACTGTAGGTGTGTATAAAAAACAATTAAGGGTTGTAAAGACAGAGTAGTTTGGTTTTTGTAAAGCTAGTGCTGACAGTATTTTTCTCTTTGTTTTAAAGTATACCTATATAAAGTTCCATCGAAACCAGATAAAAGCTGTAGCTTTGTGTAAAGAATGTTTGCAAAAATTAAATGTGGCAAGAGGGTGAGTGGTTGGGTTTTGCAAACAGAATGTAGACACATGTTTCTCTTTGTTTTTAAGTATTCCATCGAAATATGAAAAAAACTGTGGGTATCTATAAAGAACATTGGAAATTAGGAGGGGGGGGGGGTAGAACGGAAGAGGTGTTGGGCTTCTGCAACCTAATTTAAACACAATTGTTCTGTATGTTTTAAAGTTTACGCGTGCAAATTTCCTTCAGAATCGAGTGGAAACTGTAGCTTTGTATAGATTAAGGGGTTTGAAAGGGTGAGAGGGGTTTGGCTTTTCTAAAACAGTAGACAGTATTTTTCTGTTTGTTTGAAGTATACATAAGCAAGCATACTTCCTTCAAAATCAGATAAAAATTGTAGCTTTATAAAAGAACATTGACAGTCATTAAAGGGGTAGAAAGGGGGATAGGGTTTACTTTTTTGTAAAAATAATGTGGACAGTATTTTTCTTCTTCTCTTTGTTTGAAGTACACGCATGCGTAGTTCCACTGAAATCGGATTAAAATGTGGGTTTGTACAAAACTTAAGCGATGTAAAAGGGGAGCTAGGGTAGTTTTGGGATTTTTTGGTCAGAAATCTGTAATGAGACTACTGTGTCAGACTTGTACAATGTTTTAAATAGTAACAATAATTCATATTGAAAGGAGAGTTGGAATATTTTGCTCGAGAGTGCACAGATGGAAAGTGTTTTTGCTTTAAGTCAGGGAGACACCTGCAATGGTTGATGCGACCCCTATCATACCTGAGCTGAGTAGCAACATATTTCACAATAGTGAGGGAAGGCCCGCTAATCTCTGGCAGGTGCTGACCTAACTGACCCTTGTCCGGTCAAGTGAATAATTCGGGTGGACAATCTATTGTGCCGCGAGATGAGAGATCCTCACACCTAACAAAAAATTATGGCAGATCGATGTGTGAATCATCTGACTGTGAACTCCCAATCAACGTGAATGTTACAAAATAATAATAAGCTCTTTTGTGTGTTCTGGGTCCACATGTCTTGGATTTCAACGGAGATGGAAGTGATTCCGATCCGACATCGAGAGAGAGGGGCGATTTCTAGGGGTCTTGCGGTGTTGACTAGCGGAGAGCGAGGTAACGGCTTCGCATGGTCTTCGGTAACGACGAGACTTCTAACAGTACGGTTTGAGCTACCTCTGGCTTGTGGTACCTGTTGCTATTGTCTGAAGGAAGCGACACAATGCTGCTGCTGTATAAACGGTAAAGACATTCAGCCATTAAAAAGAACTCGACCCATCAACGACTTTGAGCAGAGTATCACTCTCCGACAATCTTTCTGAGCGTGTTAATAGCCGTGTGCAACCTGATTTGATATGGGAAGACTATCGCAAAATCCTATCAATCAGAAAATATTATTTTAAGTCCAAGACTTAATCGCTCCCTGTTTGAATTAAGATACAGAAATTCATTTCTATAAGCTTGTATTTGTGAACAGCTTTATAAATTAGTAGTGGAATTTTAATGTTAGCAAAATTCAATCTTGACATAGTGCTTAAATTTCACATAAAATATGTCACTGTTGTTTTTTTAAAAATTAACATCTTATGCCTCATATTGTAGGACTTGGTATTACTAAGTTTTAACCCTTGATTTTCATGTATTAAATTAAGTACACTGACGTCTGTACGCATTCAACGTTGAATTTGAATAAATCTGTCAGTTTATGACTTTATATTAGTGATGCAAGATAGCATATCACTTTGCACCCTCTTCCTATTTGATAAAATCAAATGATTAAAATTATTAAATTGCTAAGATCAACAAAATCATTAAAATTAATAAAATAATAAATGGAATTGCAATATAATAATTACCCAGCAAACCCCCTCTAATGCTACAAATCTTCTCAATAAAAAATACATATATGTGCAAACTTTCATAAAGATTGGTCAAATGGCGTTGGCTGTAGCTTCTTAAAAAGAAAATTGAAAAAAATCAGGAGGGTGGAAACGGTGATAGGGATTCCATTTTTGCAAACCAAAAGTTGACATTATTATTCTCTTTGTTTTATAGTAAAAGTGTGCCAAGTTCTATCTAAACCACATAAAAATTATGGGTTTGTATAAAAATTAAGTGGTTTAGTGGGGAAAGGGGGTGGTTTATTGTTTTTTTTTGGTCAGAAATCTTCTTCGTGAAAAAATTATATAAGCTCCAACTTTTATGGTAATTGTTCAAATGGTGGCAACTATAACTTTTTATAAAGAACATTGACAAAAATTAAGGGGGTGGTAGGAAAGAGAGTGGTAAATTGTGTTCATACTTTTGTGTGTGTGTGTGTCTTTGCATCCATCACATCTTTAATTTTGGTAAGTAATGAGTTTAAATTCTCTGTATTTTTTAAAATGAAATGAACAAAGTAATAAAAGACAATATACATAATTTTAGCCTGATGGTCATGAGATTTCATATTTAGCAGTTATCGACATATATGTTGATCTTTACAAATCTATTTTCAGTTCAACTATAACGTTAATTTTTGATATTTCATTCATAATTTAAAATAAAAACAGTTGCTATGAGACTGATTAATCACCATGTGTTTGACTTTATCTACAAGGCATGCTTGTCAGTTTATAGTGTGAAATTCCCACCACACAGTAATATGTCACCTGGCATTACACTAAATCTGGTCAATCAACAATGAAAATATAACCCCAACATAGCCACTGTGGGTACAATTTAAGAGCCACAACTGTTGTAAGTCTGCAGCTGGACAAACCACACGCAACATTAAGTTCTTCGGTTACTCAAGGTCAATGGTTTATAATACTGCACATCATTATGTTGCCTTTACAAAGATTTGAGAAAAACTCATATAGGCTGGCAAGATGATTCAGCTCTGAACCTCATTAAAAAGTAATCAAAGTTCATTTCTGATGAGCCTATGATCTCATTTAGAAAGTAATAACAACAATTTTAAGTATCAGAATATTGATTGCTATTCAAATACTTCACAAGTACTTTAGGTACAAGTCTCATCTTATACAGGCATGGCAGAGGCATGATGTTTAAGTACGGAGACTTGCCCACTGACAATTGCTGCTATGCTCTCTTAAGAATGTTTTATTTTTTGCTGTATTCAGTTCATTATTCCTAATAAGAAAATTATCACTGTTGATGTGAAAGTTCACCAGACAAACAACCATTATCTCACCATCCCAATTACACACCCATTGTGGCTAGAACCAAACTCCTGGCCAGAATGGTATGAAGTGAGAGTGATGTCTTGTGGCCAGAATGTTTCATAAAAACATTTTAAAGAGTTTATTTAAGAACTTGTCATGAAGCCATAAACTAATATTGTGGCATCCAGAAGGCCATGCATCTTTCAGGAAACAGGACAACCCTGCATATTCATTGTTCAGTACAGAATTTCCTCGATAATAACATGAGAATAATTTGGAGCAAGAACTTTTCGTCTACCAATGGCACTAATTTAATTCACTGGATGATTTTGTGTGGAAAATGTTTGAGCAAAACTCTGAAGAAGATAGTAATGCAACTATTGCAGGTGAGAAGAAGGAACTCTCAGTGAATAGGTGAGCACTTTGGGTTCAGAACTGAAATGACTATCAATGTAAAAGACAGTTATACTCTACAAAGATATACTTCATGCATGCCATAATGAAAATATAAAACTATCTTTTGAATTTAAAAAATTATTGCAAAAGCTCAAGTCTTCAGAAAAAATCTGACTTTTTCACAAATCCAAAGAAAATTATTGTCATAGCATGTCATGTAAATACTATAGGGAGCTGTGGGCTAATTTCAAAAACCAGTTTCTCTGAAAAGTGCAGAGTTAGGACACAAATTATCATGATAAAAAAATTATTTTGTTTGCAAAATTTTCATACAACAATGCACAACACAATATATGAACTGTACGAACTGGTTTACAGTCATATCCTAGACAGCATAAAGATTCCAAATTTCAATCTTCAGTTTTACAATTTCTTTTCCCAGTGGCATCTCTGATCAGTTCATAAATTAATTTTATTACAAATAAGAGAAGAATGAGAAGTGCCAGAGATGACAGAAGGATGGTGCAGAAATGTAAAAAACACAAACAGAGGACAATACACAAATTTTCAGATTTAAAATCTTTGTCAGCAGTAAAACATGGAGTGCACAGGGTGGGAGTATGAGAAGTACTAAGATGTTATACCTCATTGATTCTTAACTGCATTAAGGTTAATGGAGAGTGGTAGTGGATATTCAAATCAGGAACAATTATATGAGAGAAAGAAAGTCAGTTCAGAAACACAAAAGAATAGACTTAAATGAACAGAAGAAAATTTCTAACTGTTAAAATTGAAATAAATTTTAAAAAATGAAAATAAAACCAAAACATTAGAACTAATTACAGTAATCAGAGATTCCACAGGGACACTCCATATCAGACTGAGGCCAGGTGGGTACATACGGCTACTACCATGGAGGACACTAACGGTTTTCACAATTGGAGTCTTCTGAACTTGGAGCTAACATACCAGTACATATTCAGTTCTAAGCTGCACCTGTCCCCATTCTAGAAGAGTTGATCCTGAGTTTTGGGATCCTGGCCCATTTCCAGTCCTGAAATTTTCAGGATAAAATTTTTTGATTCCAGGATTTTTGTGATTGACAAAAAATAGGAAAAATTTGATGAAACATACATCATAAAATGCGAAATTTCTGAATGAACTGCAGTCATGTTATCTGTGACTGTCACTTTGACTTTCTTGTCCATCATCTTGTGTTAATAGCTGATTTTAGTCACATCTGCATTGGCAGACAGAGAAGTTGTAAGTAAAAAGTTGTCTAAAAAGCTGTGTTTTGCATCCTGTGCATAGAATTGTTTATTCTTTTTTGGTTAAGTAGCAAAAATTTCCTAAAATAGTGGTTATGTACAAAGCTTGGCAGTCATTTTATGATTATGGGCGAGTAGTTGATGATGAAATAATTTATTTATTTACTAGCCCCAACAAGATTCTTATTCTTTTTTAACAGATAATTTCGCTAACAGAGAGATTAAACCTTAAGAGTAACTTGTCATACCATGACATGCAAATGATGGAAACCAAATCCACGATTGAGTACAAAGGCAATCTGAATCTTAAAGAAAAACTTTAGGCTGATATAGATAAAAGCATGAAAATATTATCTACATAATCATATACAGAATTGAATTTTTCCAAAATTGTCAAGAAGGAAACGAATGTTTTTGTAATCTGGAACGAATTTATAAGCATTTATTAACAGTCCCTCTAACTTCAATCAGTCTTGAATGCACTTTCTCCACAGCATCAATACATGTGCAATAAAGTAAGAAGGAGGCAGAGTGATCAAACACTGAACATCTTGTTATTTCTTCAATCGTATTTTCTCAATTCATAGAAAAACCAAACTTAAAATATTGAGTTGTTGACTGTAAGAAATGTAAATTTGACTGATTCATATTTTAATATGTAAAACATTACTTTTGTTACTACATGCCTTGTTATTATGTAGAGGTCAACTGCCTGCTCAGACTTATAGAAAAGTTAATTTTTGTTTATGAAAAACTTTTTTGATTGAATGAATTCAAGTCTGGTTACTAGTAAATGACTATTTTATAGGGACATATGTTACTAAAATTACATTGAAAAAACCGCTTCTTCTTTTTTTCCATTACTCTTGTGTTCATTAAAGGCAGGAAATAGGACGAGTGGACATGGATTTGAACTCATTTCCTCTCAAATGTGAGGCAAGTTTTCTCTCCTATTCCCACTCCTCCCTTTTCTGCACTGTTTCTACTCCAGCAGCCCAAACAGGTCCCGCCACTAATGATATTTAGAAAATATGTTTTTTGTTTAAATCATTTTAACACATGCACAATTTTTTTTTGTGTACCTGATGAGAGTTTCAATCTGTGTTTGATCTCATCTTTTTTTCCTCTCATACTTCACATAGTTTGTAATGGGCAAATTCCACTTGGCATGAATGAAATGTTATTGTGATTAACTGTGGATGATGATGGTTGTTGAAGATGTTCCTAATGTCTCTGATACCTAAGTAGAAGCTGCTCAGATTAATTTTTCAGTCACTAAGCTGTTTAACCAATTGCCCAGCCACTGCTAACGGGTCTTGGATAACATAAAGAAAAGTCACAGATGAAAGTTAAGCAATATATTCTTTAAAAGTTTTTGAAGCTAAACTAGTGTCAGATCACATGCTACGCATACTCTATCAGACTTCGAAAGCACTTGGGAAGACTGCTGGTCATTCTTCAAGGAACACATATACTGTATAAAAGCATTCACTCTTGCAACCTTTAATTGAATTGTAACCACATTAATAGTGAGCTTAATAATCTGATTATTTACTGGTTAGCACATGGTTAGTTAAAGTTCTAACACTGACTAAATTTCTATTTTCACTTTAATAAAATAGTTTTTTAAGTCCACAAACTATGTCTGAGGCTCTACTACATGTTTGAAATATCAGAAGTCTTTAGATCAAGAATGTGGCATTGGCTGACGCAGTTTATGTGCATCAACTGACTGTTGGATTACAACTGGAAGTCACAGGGAAAGTGGTGTCCCCTTTTATAGTCTCTGGCTGAAAAGTTCTGGATTATTTGTGGTTTCCCACAGTGGACCACCATTCTCTTGTGAATTGCAAAATTTCCCGATTCTTACGGTACACTATTTTTAATCGGATTGTCCTGAAACTTGATTTATTTAGAATTTTTTAAGTTATGACAAATTTTCTTGTAGCTGTATTTATTAGGGAGTTATTAATTTCTGAAAGACCCACATGTCAAGGTCATTTTAAACTATTAAAGTTCCATCTTTGTCCCTTTAATCTCACTTTACTGTTAAACTGTTAAGATTTTTGAATTTTACTTTCCTCTCTAAAACATACTTACACTTTACTTATAGACTCAAATTTCTGTAAGAGTGTGTTTTCTGATGTTGAAAGCATACTGTGATCGTTAAATTTGGATTATCTCTTTCAAATTGATAACATTTAATTGTTTAAGTTATTTTTGATAGTCATCATGCCAAGCACAGGGTACAATAGACTTACAAGTATCATTATCTCGATTAATAAAAAAAATTTGACTGTACAAATAATGAATAAAAATAATTGTTTTCAATAGCACTACCTGTAAAAATGAATGCAACAAAATCCATTTATTTTGAAATTTTGACTTCCAGGTTTTTATATTTCCTTACAATATTGGTTTAATTCTAAGTTATAAGTTGCTTTATTATTCAGATAATAATAATAATAATATTTAATTAAATTGCAATGGAGCGCACGCTCCGGTGGAAATTTCCCTACACACCCATCTGTCCCCCTTTCCTGCACTCACCTACATTTGCCCTAATTGAAATAATTATGTATTGTTAGTGACTTGATTGCCCTATTCAGAAATTATTACACATCATATACCAATGGAAATTGAACACCAGACAATTCAGTCCAATAATCATCATAAATTTAAAGAAAGTAAAATAATAATATTTACCATGTTAATTATTATTTAAAATAAACTGTTTGACTGAATTTGAAATGGAAAATTCTGATTTTTAAATAGAAATTCTGATTTTGGATTGAAAAATTTTAGATCTGAGTTGAAAATGCTTTTTTAAACAGTACATTACTTTATTTAAAATAATTACCACTAATTTACAGTCAAGACGAGTTTTCCTTCAGCATGTATTGGATTGTTGTGGTAACTATTAATTTAATTTAATTTAAGTTAATTGCAATGGAGCACAGGCTCCGGTGGCAATTTCCTTACACACCCATCTTCCCCCTATCCTGCACCCACCTACATTTGCCCTCTACAAATTTTATTATTTATTTGCTGTATTAGATACTTTAAATTACCCCTTTTTAATAGGTCTTACGAAACTTATTCACTCTACATCTACATCTACATATATACTCTGCAATTCACAAAATTGTGGATAATCTCTTTGCTGTGCATTCCAATCCCTAATGGTACGAGGGAAAAAAGAATTCATATAAGAATCAGTCCGGCACCTTATTTCTCTAATTTTATCTTTCCTGTCCTTCCGACTCAAATAGGTTGGTGGAAGAAGTATTTCACTACACTCATGAGTGAAAGTTGGAGTACGCATGTTTTCCAATAAGTTTAAACGAAACGTGTGTCGTCTATCTACCAGAGACTCCCAACCTAATCTACTAATCAGTTCTGTGATGCTTTCATAAGGACTGTAGCAAGCGGTCACGAATCGAGCTCATGACAAGTTAACTCTCATTGTTGTAGTTACTCTCTAACTCCCACCCTGGGCACTCCATGTTCTACTGCTAACAAGTGTTTAAAGAAGAAAATTCCTTCACTTGGACTTGCTTTCTCCAGCCCACTATGTTCAAGCAATTGCCAAACCCAGAAAGTTACATCTACACCATTAACAAATGACTGTAGTCCATCCCATTGTGGATATACACATAGGACTTTCCACTATCTTGCTTACTCACACATAATCCAGAGGTCCCTGGAATACTGAGTTTTTGTATACAGCTGAGTTTTGTCATTCCACCTAACCTGCTTCTTGTTTTGGTAAATGGTAGCTGACAAAGCATTGTGCATAATGGATATTATCCAGCTAAACACCCAAGAATTTTTTTAGAAAATGATGGATTTAGTTACTTTGTTCCTGTCTGATTTGTTTGCTGCCTCAACTACTGGAAGGACACTGTACAGAAATATTCCAAGAAACTATCAAATTAGCCTCATCAATAATTACATCTTAACTATCATGTGTCAGTTCCTACCTTTAAGAATATGCCCTATCAATATGTAATCAACAAGTATGACTTAAATTTTTAATTCATAATTTATCACTCATAAAAATTAACTGTCTGTAAAGGAAGCATGCCTTTAGTAAATCACAGAAAAATGTAGAGTTATTTCTGTTTATTTAATGAATAAACTAAAATTAAATTAATTTGTTAATGGCTTTGGATATGGTTACTAATACTTATTAAAGACATCTCTGTATTCTACGAGGCAGCCAACAATGAATGTTTTCAAATCTTCTCTAGCAAAAAATTATACCTTCATGACAGAGTCCAAGTATTTATTGAGATAATCATTTTGTTTCTGTAACGGTTCCAGTTCAGCCAGTAATTGAAACTGTTTCTTACATATCTGTGTATATCTTGTACCTGGTTTCAATATTTGATAGGCTAAAGCTATGACAGGATAATGATCTATTGTATCCTGTTCCAGCTGGCCTGAAAATAATAGGAATTAAACAATTAATCAAACATTCAAAAATTACAAACACATTAAATAAATCATTGTGAAATAATATTTTACAGTACTGTTGTATTATTTAAGAAAAACTCACTGAGATATAACTAATACTAATATGAAAAACTTAGGTGTGAATGTTGATGGCATTAGATAAATATGTGTGACTGAACGTTCCCAATGCAACGATGCCATGTAAACTTCTCAGGTGACCAGCTGGATGGAGTAGAAATTCAGTGTTCTGGCAGATGGCATCAGATGTCAAGTAGCTTGCTGTGGCTAAGACTCATATCACACTTCCTTTTATATGGTAAGAAAAGGTGATAAAAAATTGGCTCCCTACAATATTCGAACTTGCTCATGGGTCGAATACAAAGTCATGACACTGGCAGGCCCAATTTGACCGTGTCATAAGTGCTACTTAATTGGCTGCTTGCTGTGACACCAGGGTGGCATCATTTGCTTCATTTCTGCCCTGTCGTGGAGATCTGCCAGATTCTTGCCAGAAATCCATAATGACTGGCATCCAGGCTTCACTCAGGCAGAGCCTGCCATCACTAATAATGATGTCTTCATTCAACCAGATTTCTAAAGATTTGTTAATGACCGAGTCCCAGAAGGAAGAGGTCGTATACAGCACAATCATTTTATTCAAGTATGTGCTTTGTCAAAGGTATGCTTGGCTAATGCAGACTTTTCCCTGGAAAGAAAACAACCTTGATAGGGATGGTGGGCTCTACCTGAGTAAAGCCTCGACGCCAGCAATACGGATCTCTGGCAAGAACGTGGCAGATCTTCATGACAGGGCAGAAACATAGCCAATGTCACCATTCGGGCATCGTAATGAGCTACTGACTGTGATGTGGTCAGAACATTTCCATCAGCATTGCAAACTGCATATTCGACCTGTGAGCAAGATCTGAGGACCTGAGGAGCAGATATCATAGGGAGCCAAGTTTTTCACAGTTTTTCTTACCAGGTAACAAGAAGCGCAATATGAGGCTTTGCCAGTCTAGGCAGTCACAACAGGCTTATAATATCCGTAAGCTTCTTGACACCTAATGAAAACAGCAAAGCCAGCTGTCAAAACATTGTGGATCTTCAACACCTTAGAAGATTACATTGTAACAGATAATGGTTTAGTATCAAAATTTAAGAATGCTTTCTTTAAAGTGATTTTATTTAAATCAACAGTTCCATAAAAATTCAAAGTTCATATAAGTTTTGCTATAAAAATCATGAAATGAAAAATGGCTTAATAAGGAAATTGTAACTTCTCCATATCATTTAAAGCTGTTTCAAAACCTTCAACAGAAAGAGAAAAGAAACAAAACCTCCATTTATAAATATATTTAAGCACTAAATTTCTTTATTGGTGTTCTTAGTAATAATATCTACATTAAAATGATATGTTGATATGATTATTTTTACTTATGGCTTTATGCCTCATTGACGTCAAGGTCGTGGGATGGGACTGGGGACAATGAATGGGAAGGAATTTAGCCATGGTCTTTTTAAGTAAGCATCCCAGCTCTCACCTGGAGTGATTTGGAGAAACCATGGAAAACCCAGATCTGGATGCCTTGACGGGGATTTGAACCAGTGTCCTCCTGAATGCGAGTCCAGAACATTAACCACTCACCCACCATGCTCGGTGTTAATATGAAAATACAGCTAAGAAAGTAAAAGAAAGTGTGCAAAACAGGAATTTTATTTTATTTTTATTTCTGGCCTTATCCTTTGTCAGTGTCAAGGTAATTTGAGATGAGAAAGGAGAAACAGGAAGGAATTCTGTCATGGGCTGGAGTGATTTGAGGAAACTATGGAAAACCAAAATGTCGATAGCTGGATGGGGATTCAATACTGCATCCGTCCCAATTACTCACTCCACTTCTAAAAATTCTGCAATATGCTGTTTTACAATGAAATCTTAGGTTAGGATTTCTTTAATAAGTGGAAAACATATTTAGAAGGTGAAAAAGTTCACCAAAGTTGTGATTTTAAGTAAAAATTTTGTCATTACATACAGAAAATACTAATAATTTTGAAGAAATTGCCTTCTTATCGGAAAAGATTAAAACAGTGAAGGAAGAACAATTTTAACCTGGTTACTCAATTTTCAGAGATTAACCAGCCTCCTCATTTAATAACAGCACTAAAATCTGGAAATGTGTATATAAAAGTATAGGAGATTTTGTTTACATGAAGAATCCAAAATTTGTTGTTGTTTTATATATATATATATATATATATATGTTTAACCTTTTTTAATCCTCTCTTTTCCATTACCTATATTGAACCACCACTAACCTAAGGTGATGTTTACTTCATAAAAATTATTATTTTATTATTATTATAATTTTTAATTTGTATTTGTATAATATTTTATATAATTATAATTTTTTTATTTTTTTCATATTTAGTTCTAATTATATTTTGATCTTCCCATCAACCAGAGATTAGTCTGGATATTTATCTATGCTCGGGTATTAGCTCTGATTCACTGCCCCACTACTTTTCCGATGTTTGAATTTACTCCCACCATTTTCCTGACCGGCGGTCTTTCTGTGAGGCAGTCTCCAGCTGTGCCCACCCCTCAAAATGTTATTCTGTTGACGAAGGGTTTATCCCAAAAATTACTTTATTATTTGTGTTTGTGTTTTTTCTGTGTGTTCACACCCCACATCCATCATCTAAAGGTAAGTGGTAGCTCATTTCCCTACCCTAATGTGATTCCTTTCCGCTAATTAGCGTCTTGATTTCATTGTTACTGTATATATATATATATATATATATATATACACCCGCCTTGTCAACGTCTAGTTCATTGGAGGCAGGATGGGACTGGGGACAAGGAATGGGTAGCAAGCCAAATTTGGATGCCCGTATGGGGATTCAAACCGGTGTCCTCCTAAATGTGAAGCCAGAGTATTAATAGCTCACTCACCTCGCTTGGTTCAAACTTTTTAGATAGCTACCACACAAATAAATTCATCACAATTGTATCATAAGTGTAGTTCTGCTCCTGC
This sequence comes from Vandiemenella viatica, assembly GCA_031002005.1. NCBI lineage: Eukaryota > Metazoa > Arthropoda > Insecta > Orthoptera > Morabidae > Vandiemenella > Vandiemenella viatica. The sequence goes on from CM061921.1 coordinate 381,781,314, forward strand.
TGATCCTCCCTACTCTGCAATGTGTTATAGTAGATTATGACACCATTTTTACATCCAAGAAACAGCAAAAAATAAGTTCAGGTAATGGATTAAAATTCTGCACTGACATCATGGTAATATATTTTACAATTTTAAAAAAATAAAATAAAAAAAAACTGGATATAGCGATCAAGAAATAGCTTTTAAAACTCATACATTAAAAATCCTGATTTACAAGATGAACTTATTATATGTTGCTACTACTGTTGCTGACAAACACAGTTTAAGAGAGGTAAGAGAGAACTACATATCAAAACTATTCATAATGTGACTATTTCAGTTAATGCCCAATCAAACCGAAGTCTGGTGAAGCAAGAACCAAATATGGATCTACAAAACACACCTATGGTCTTCTTTTGGCTGATGCTTTACACCCTATTAGCATTGCAGTGGGCATTAGATGTCGGAGAGGACAGTAGGCAGGGAATGGGAAGGAATTCAGTGGTGGCTTTTTGGAGAAATCATCCTAGCATTCACCTGGAGTGATTTTGGGAAATGATTGAGATTCGTGGGCAGAGAGAAGAAAATGGAGAGGCTTGTGTCCAAAGTAGATCTGGCCAGTAGCTGAAAACTGTGGATGATTATAATAATCAGATATGTTCACTTTGATCCTATGTGAGAACAGTCTTGGGAATGTGGAACAGTACATACAATCTATATATATAAAGATGAATGTATGTATGTTTCTTTGTTTGTTTATTTGTTTGTTCTTGATACAAATGCACAATTTTCATCAAAACTCAATGAAACTTTGCACACTTATCCTTTGAAACAAGGAAAAAATAGTGTCTACATTTGGTTGAAAATTATTTGTATAAATAATACATGTTGTCTCATAATTTCGAAATACTACTGAATGGCAATAGACAGACACGTTGCATATGGATGTCTCTGTACTGTTTTCCCGTGTAGCAGTCAGGCAGCTCAGTGGTAAAAGCGCTTGCTTACAAATGTTTGGGTCGTGGTCTCTGGTTCAAATCTCTGTGGAGGCTTAGATTTTTAAAAATTGTTTTTGATCGTAAGAGTCACGCCTGGGCCGTAGGTTATTCGGATTGAATGTTAAACTGTAGATATCACAAAGTTAGTGGTGCAATGAGAGGCAAATCATAGGTAGTCTTGCAATGCTGTAGGTGTACACTTTTTTACATTATATTGATCCCTCAGGGGTGATTCGCTGTCATTGTGTTTGCAACATGCAGTAATCTATGTATATAAAGATGAATATATGTATGTTTGTTTGTTTGTTCTTCATACAAATCCACAGTTTTCATCTGATCTCAATGAAACGTTGCACACTTATCCTTTGAAACAAGGAAAAAGATACTGTCTACATTTGGTTGAAAAATTATCTGTATAAATAATACATATTGTCTTATAATTTCGAAATATTACTGAATGGCGATAGACAGACGCATTGGATATGGAGGTCTCTCTACTGTTATTCCGTGTAGCAGTCATGTAGCTCAGTGGCCAAAGCGCTTGCTTACTAATATTTGGGTTGTGGTCTCCGGTTGAGATCTCCGTGGAGGCTAAGATTTTTAAAAATTGTTTTTGATTGTAAGAGTCACGCCTGGGCCATTGGGTATTCGGATTGAATGTTAAACTGTAGATATTACAGAGTTAGGGGTGCAATGTGAGGCAAATCGTAGGCAGTCTTGCAATGCTGTAGGTGTACATTTTTTTACGTTATAATGATCCCTCAGGGGTTGTTCGCAGTCAGTGTGTGTGTGTGAACCGCAGTAATAATACTATAAATATGGAAGTAAGTCTCTGTCTCTTTGTTATGTTTGACGACTAAATGGCTATATCGATATTGATGGAATTTTACAAGAAAATCTGTATGAAGTGCACAGGACATTTTTTCCATTATGATTAACAGTTATATTCACGAAAGTTTGAGACCTTATCGAATATTGACAGAAATATGTTGGAAATTGATTCTCTTCAAGATACATGTTCGACAGTAGAATGATATAGTGATAGCTCTCCTGTCATATTATGCCGACTCCGTGTTGTTTGGGACCAATCCTTCGTTACCAACAACTTTCTATATTCAATTCTGGCAAAAAAATTCTTAATCAATGCGTACGAAGTCGCAGGTATGAGCTAGTTATTAATAAATCAGTAATATCACCAACTACTGACAATTGGTTAGTTACTTAAAAATCTATTAATGTATTCAATTTCAATTTTTATGAATAATTGTCACGCCAATGCAATTGAATTTGTTGTTTTATTTCCCAAATGCATTTCACTTCATTCTCTGAAGCATCTTCAGCGGTTCTGTATTTTTCATTGGACACTTATGCTTGTAACTGTAGTGTTTCAGCATCAGTTATGTTTGTAGCAGCAATTATAGGTATTGGTTGCATCTTTGATGCTGAAACACTCTACAATTACAAGCATATGTGACCAATGAATAATACAGAACCGCTGAAGATGCTTCAGATAATGAAATGAAATGCGTTCGGCAAAAAAAAAAAAAAAAAAAAAAAAAAAAAAAAAAAAAAAAAAAAAAAAAAAACATAAAATTCAATTGCATTGGGGTGACAATTATTCATAAAAATTGATCCTATCGCAATTGAGGAAATGGCCCACAATATCCAGATGTTATTCAATTTCCTTTGTAAAATGGAAATAAATATTATCCCACGTTAGTTACTAGATACAAATGCAATTTCCAGATAATGTAATTGCTGCATTTGTAAATGGTTTCAGTACAAAGAAAAACCACAATTTTAGAAATTGTGGACAACTATGTCACCTTCTCCTTCCATACATCTCATATATATAGTATTTTATCAGTCATCCTTAGTTACCAAATTACATAAAATGGGTTCAGTCTCTATTTAAAGTTGTTAGGTTTTCAAAGATAACATTTTATTTTTTTGTGGCAGGACATTGAATAAAGAAGATCCTGTGAAAGTTGTCCCTTTCTATACAATTGACAATGACTTGAAATCATTGTGAATGTTATATTTATTCCTAGCGTTACAGCTACATACGTCAGCATTAAGATTAAAAAGTTCAGGATTTTCTGCCACAAATGATAGTAGGGAGTATACATATATTGCTTACATTGCACGTACACATGGATTTCTAAACTGATTTCTGTACAATGTCTGTAAGCTTGCTCCACAAACGATTCTTAGAGCATGTTTTGTGATTTAAATGCCTTCTGTGCTTTTGAAGAGCTTCCCCGAATGAAATGCCATTAGTGAGTAGGAGGTGAAGCACTTTTTTTGTTTCTATGTCAGTTATTTCAGCTATTATCCTTAGTAAAAATGTTTCAGAATTAAATTTTTAAGAAGTCACTGAATATGTTGCTTCATGTTCAACTTCTTACTTACATATGCACCCAGGAATATTGCAAAACTGCTTTTACTGATTTCTTTTCCTTCAAATATTGTGTTATAGCTGTTGTTTGTTTTATTTTTTGTATCTAATGCTGGTGATACTGATCTGGGTTTTCCATGGTTTCCCTAGATCGCTCCAGGCGAATGCTGGATGGTTCCTCACAATAGCCCATGGGCGCCACCTGCCATATCCCGTATATACCTTCCAAACCATTACCTTTTCCTGACAGGTGCAATGCACCCTCCGCAAAACACTTTTAGTGAATCGCGGAGTAATAGTAATAGTAATAGTTTCAGTATGTGGGAGAAAACTTCATCGTAACCAAACAACTTTTAATTAAATCCCTCAAGCATAATATATCATACACTCAAACCAGCATTAGCAGAGTTATCAATCAGATTTGTAATATATATATCCAACACACAGTTAAAAGTCTAGGCAAACTTTCAGTATTATTTTAATAACAATATATAAAAAGTAGACTGGAACAATCCATAATTTTGCAAAAAGCAGGCATTTATTTTGAAGTGGTTATTATCTGTCAGCAGACAACATGTTTTGTCAGTTCCTTTCATAACATTCTGATACAGCAATTAATCAAAAAAATAATAATTAAAAGCTGCAGTTGGCCCAATAATGAGATGAATTATTGAAATCCAGAAATAAATAATTAGTATGATAACTGCAATTTCTAGTTACTCTTGTGCAAAGAACTAGTAATTGTGGTAATGATGCCAAAAAATTGGCCTTAGCGAAGAAGTAAATAGAACAAGTAACACGATAATATGGGAGAGAATGTTGGTGATGGAAACTAGTTAGCTGTAATGCCCTTACTATTTTTTTCAGGTTGTAATGACTAAACGTTGCTTGGGGTTATACAATATTTGCATTAACTTGACCGCGTTGCCTGTATAACTGGTACCAATACCTTTTCTCGAAGATGCTGTAGTTCTTTAAACTGGTCGCCAAGTTATTAGTTTACCCTGTAATAGCTAATAGGTCATAGATAAATGAAAGAAAGTCACTTATAGTTATGAATTTGAAATATATTCTGAAAGTTTGCTGAAGTTAACACTGGTATCAGATTACACTTGTTGAAAACATATAGGCAAATCGAAATTCGAAATCACATAAGAAGATGCAGGTTATCCTTCAAGGCACAACACTGATGAAGCATTCACTCTTGCAAACATATTTTCTATTTGCAACCCCAAAATTAGAGTGAGCTTCAAAGTAGTTTTCAAATGCTGCTTTTGTTGACTTCTTAAACTATTGTAAAAAAGTTCTTTCACTGAGTTTAGCATAAAGTTTCCTTAAAGTGAATGAGTAAGTCCATGAACTTGTTCTGAGGTGAGCTAGTTGAACTTTCAGTAGTTACATTTTGAAATTTACCCTCGTGGAGCAACATGTACTGCTACTTCAAAACTACCTGCTTAAAAACTGTTTGGAAACTATCGAAGACTGCCAGCGCCGTAAAACTGTTTGTAAACTATTCCTGACTGCTTGTGCTGGTCAGCTTTTTATTGGCTAGGCTTATCTATTGCTGAATCGCTGTGGAACACTGGTGTATTCCTGTGGGGAAACACTATTCCTAAGTGAATTAAAAAAAAAAAAAAACACTCCTGTGGAACACTAATTTTACTCGGATTTTCCCAAAATTTTATTGTGTTATTGTGTTATATTCCGAATCCTTTTGGTCATGACAACTTTTCTCATAATTATTCTCCTTTAAGAGCTATTAATTTCTGAAAGTCATGCTATAACATGTCAACGTTAAAACTTCCTTTTTCTTACTTTAAACATCAAGTTACCTCTGAACTATTATATGTTTGTTATTAACTGAATTTTTCTCTTTTGTTTAAGCATACTTTTATCTTTCTAGCTCTTTTTTCTAAAAAGATCGAATTATTTTGATTTGAAATGTCTCCTTATATAAATTTTAAAAGCACACAAACACCACCTTAAAGTGATTGTCATTCTCTGCTTTCTTACTGAAAATGAATGCAACAAAATTCATCATGACTGAAAAACAACCTTATTTGAATATTAAGTCTTTTACAAAAATGTTTAGAATTGATTTAAAAAGTTATTTCTTGTTAAGAAAATTATTACAAAAGTTCTTTACTAAACAATTATATGAGATTTGCCCCTTTCTAAATGGTTTTAGAAGATAATGAACATATAACAAGGTTATGTTCTGACATGAAAAGTGCTTTACTATTGAAAATGATTATAGATATATCACAAAGTTAAAGCACATACTTGGTTTCCCTCCTATGCATTTTTTTAAATTTAATTTAATTGGAATGGAGCACATGCTCTGGTGGAAATTTCCCTACACACCCATTTTCGCCCTTACCTGCAAAAATTTCAAGTTAAAACTCTTTCAACATTTTTGGTAAATTATTCATAATTTCTCCTGGTAACTTATTCCAATCCCTGACACCCTTACCTAAAAAAGAGAATCATTCCACATTCTTGTACCTGAAATCGAGTGCCAGCTTGTGATCATGGTTATCATTTCCCTTCCATGCATTTCTTTTAATTCTTACACTAATATCTTTCCATGCCTCATCACTAATATATGCCTTGTACATTCTCATGACCCTCTTCACATTTCTGCTGTCTTCCTGTGAATCCCATTCCAGCTCTTTTATCATATCTGTTACTGATTTGCGTTCTGTGGTAATTTCCAGAAACAAATCTAGCAGCCCTTTTTAGCACCCTCTCCAAATCCTTCCAATAATACTAGTAATTATACCGGAGTCATTCAAATATAAACTGCAATTTTGTTCGTTTGACTCACACAGTGATCATAACAGTGTGGAACAACAGGAAATTGCTGGTGGGGGGATGGAGAGGGAATGGTAATGCCCACGGTGTTCACACTTATGTCCTCAATTCTGGTGTGAGTATAAGTGGATGAGAAGTAGCAGCATAAGTTGCATAACACAGCATCATTCATGTTTTCACTAAAGAGAGTGTGAAATTAAATGAAATTTGGAACAGACTCAAAGCACAGTTCAGTGATGCTACTCTGGGAAAAATCCATGTGCTCGGTATGGCCAAGCCATAAATGGCTTCTGGTGACCAGCATCAATGAAACCAATAATCAGGCCATTACTGATGGTTGTACCATTAATGTTTCCAATACTGCATCTGAGGGAGCTTAAGTGTTGGAAGTGTCCATACAATTATATCAGACTAGGATATAGAAAAATATCAGCAAGGTGGGTTCCATGTCTTCTCAACAAAGCACAAAAGAATGAGCAGAAATGCATATTTCAGTGAATTCTGAATCACTTTGAAGCATAAGAAGAGGCTTTTTTGGACCATATCATGACCTTCAATGAAACAGGTGTCCATTATTATACCCTAGAAAACAAATGTATGGAGAAAAGTGTGAGAGGGATCACCGTTCAAGGCCAAGTCTCGACTGTCTGCCAGGAATGCTATGACAATTTTGTTTTGAGACTCAGAAGGTCATACTGACTAACCGCAAACTTCAATGACAATGAATTTGGCCTACTACTATTAGCTGCTGGATAATGCCAAGACTGTTTATCATAACAAAGAACAGCAGCAACCGATTCACAACGTCCTCCTTCAGCATGACAAAACAAATCCTCATACAGCAGTTATAATACATGATAAACACACTGCAAAATATTAGCCACCTTTTGAATGCTCACTTTATAGTCCAGACTTCTCCAAATGTGACTACCTTATGTTTGGTCAACCGAAGGAGTCATTAGGAGGGGAAATATTTGAAGATGAAGCAGTGGTCAAACATTGCATGCTCAATTAGCAATGGGGACACTCATCTTATTTTTTTCTATGAGGGGATTAGAAAACTTCCTATCCAGTGAATAAAATTTATTTCTTTTTAAGGAAACATAGAAAAATAACTTACTTAATTTTTATTTATCACCAGTAAATTTTTGTGAGAACATTCGTTTATACTTGAAAGACCCTCATAATTAGAGCTAATTGGATCATTGCCAGCAAAGTTATACTTTAAATTATCATAGCAGATTAGATTGCAATGAATCATAATTAATTATTGACAGATAGCAACAGAAATTGTAGCAAAATTGCTTTTAGTAACAATTTAACGTTAAATAACTATGTACACTCTCATAGCAGTGGTAACAGCATTCTTACAATAATTTAACATATTTGAAAGTGCACTTGCCTTCCAATTTTTTTATTATAATATTATTAGCAAGTTCCAACTCTTCAATCAGTTTGCATTTTTCTGCATTTAATTGTTCTTCCATATCTTTATATTTTTTTGCCAACTGGTCTAATTCTTCTGCTGTAATCTTATTCTTCAGCATCTCTCCTTCCAATTTTTGCACAGATTTTTTTAATTTTTTCTCAGAATATAGTGCTCTGTTTGATTCACTTTCCTTTAACTCTATGCAAAAAAAAACAAGTAATGATCGTTTTTGACAGTAATTTCTTTCTTAAAACAAGGAGTATCTAAGATATTCGATTTTAATGCAAGTAGTCGAACAAGAACATAATGCACTCTGCACAGTTTATCTTATAGATAAGAAATCTCAATAAGCAAAAGTCAACTTGCAAGCACTTCAGAATTTGTTAAATTCTTCACCTCGTCACTACAGGATATGGGGGACGGGAATCATACAGAAGTCGATACTACAGCTTATATCTGAATACAGGATAGATAGATAGATATGTTCACTTTGATCCCATGTGAGAATAATCTCGGGGATGTGGAACAGTACATACACTTATTAGTAATGTCAATATTACTATATAATTGATAATATTATTATATATTGACAACAAGTTAGCAACAACCTATTAGTATAACCAATATCTCCTGTAATCTTTAATATAATCCCAAGTTAATTAATACTTATTATGTGGAATAGTGTATACACTTGTTAACAGCATCTAATAACCAGTTATTTTCTTACCAACCAGTTACCATGATAAGTTTCACTGTAATTTGCGACTACATATTATATTATGTTAGTTGCTATTTATGTGGAATAGTACACACACCTATTAACAATATCAATTATATTACCAACAACTCATAAGCAGTCAATTACTTAAAAACCTGTTAGTATCATAATTTTTCACAGCAGTTTTTGAGTGCATGCTATCCAATGAGTGAAATTTTGTAAACAGTGTAATTAGTTCATATGTCAAAAGTTTCAACAGAAAGAAAAACCATATATCATTTTAGTAATTGTGGATAATTTTGTCACCTTCCCCTTCCATACACCATATATACTATTTTATCAGTCATTCTTAGTTACCAAATTCCAAGAAGAAAATTCTTTCACAGAGTAAAATGGGTTCTGAAGCAGAAACTCTTTCAGTTTGGACTTAAAGTAGTTGGGTTTTTGTAGATAACATTTAATTTCTGTTGGTAATACATTGAATAAGGAAGCTCCAGTAAATGTTAAACCTTTCTGTACAATTGACAGTGATTTGTAATCCTTGTGAATATTATATTTGTTCCTAGTATTATGGCTATATATGTCAGCATTAAGATTGAAGTGTTCAGGATTTTCCACTACAAATGATAGTGCGGAGTATACATACTGTGCTGGCATTGTTAATACACCCAGGTTTTTAAATAGATTTCTGCACGACATCTGTGGGCTTGCTCCACAAATAGTTCTTATAGCACGCTTTTGCAATTTAAATACCCTCTGTGCTTGTGACGAGTTGTGATTTAAAATCTAAAAACTAACTCAACATATAATATCAGCTCTAAATATACCATCAATGATAAAAAGCAACCTTTAAACTCGCCTAAATCATTGCAATCCTCAATAGTTCAGCTTAGAATCACTTAAATTTTGTTTCAAGATAACAACGTCATTTTTCATCACTTTTCGCCAGAGCAAAAAACATTTATAATAATAATTAAACCAGAGAAACAAAATTTGCAGTAAATAACACATAATATATAGTTTCAAGCCATTTAAAGTAAGAAAGCACAAGTTTTTAATCAAACGGCACTTTCAAAAATTAAATACAACACATTTAAGGCATTTCTGATACTAAACAATACGGTTATTACAACCTAAATTCTTTCTGAATACCATGTTAAACTTTTCGAGAAGTTCTGTACAGTAAATAAAGTTTTATAGGAATTTTGAAAAGATACTGCATCTAAATTCACATGTTGCTGGCTTATATAATTTTTTTTAGGTTAAACTAAGCACCATCAAGGAATAAAATTACTTTCAAAAGACGTATTTGATACCGAGGAATACCATGCTAAAATTCATTTTTTAATATAAGCCATACTTTCAGAGTTATTCACGATAAACATTCTTAATTTTTGTTTAATTTGAATTTTGAATATGGAGGACTAAATAGGAACTTTTTCCATATAAGGATACACCTTTGACCAGTGACGTCAAGGCTCCTATGCAGCAAACAGGAGAAAATTAATTACAGCCAAACTATTAAGTTTTCGAAAAACATCCAAAGGGGGAAAGTTGTTTATAATAATTGTCTCTAAATAATATTAAAAGCTGGAAGCCCTTCCGCAAGTATCTTGGAGGCACTACACCCTGGGGATCATGTGATCTGGAAGATATGGTTGTCCAATAAAGGGCTTTTTGAGCCAAGATGGGTCAGTTTCTGGTGGAAATCTGTGTGACTGGGACCTGCGCAGCTCTGGTGCTAGAACTGGAGGTTGGCATCCCTGCCAGTATCCAGTTATGTGTGTTGGTAGTGGCCATAATGGAATATTTTGTGAAATAGTAAAATATTGTCGGGACAATGAAAAAGTAACATAAAGTTTTCAGGGGTTTTGGGCTCTCTGTCTTCTGTGATTCATAACTTGCAATCTTTTGAAATGAATATCCAATTGCTGAATCAACTGTAATTTTGTAATTTTTGTGTTTTGATATCAGAATGTATTAATGGTGAAAGTCTACAAGTGACTTTTTTCCATAGTTTGAACTGAACCCTTTTCTCTCTGAAGGTTAAAATAGAGAGCGGCAACTATGTTAATCTGTAGTTGATTTAATTTACAAAGGTGTATTCACAGTTTACAACAATTTTGAACATTTGAAACTTTATTTTTATATTTTTGACAAAATTTATTTGGAAGTGCAAGTTACTAGTTAAGGAGATCATAGCTGATATATACCCTGGTATCAGCTTTGCCCCTTACAAACTTAAAACTTAAAAGGAAACAATTCCTTGTTTTGAACATTATGTTTAAGGCATTTTTGGTTACTGAAATAGTATTTATAATGAGTTAGAAAACACTTAGTCAGTAAGTATAAACATTTTAATGAAAGGTCTATGACAGTGGACTGAAAAGTTTTCTCGGTTGTTGTCTGTAAGTGTTTACTGATAAGGAACTGTAGCAGAGTCCTTTTTCTACAATGTCCCAAAGACAATACTTTTCTGGAAAAATTCTGAGATTTTCCCAGAAAAAGGTTATCTCAAGCTTGTAAATAGTTCATGGAACAACACATTAAATTATAGGGCAAATCTGGCCACCTTTTAAGGATTTTGGCAGCAATTAGATTCAGCTGATTCCTTTGAATGATTACATATATAAATAATGCTCTCTAATCAAAAGTAGAATTCATACTCACTGCAATATGGCGTCGCGTGTGGAAGTGTTGATCAACCGCTTTACAGAAAATGCAAATTTCTTTAATCTAAAATGTGTTTCGTGTAATGAAGCTGTCATTAACGGCATCCGGTTATGCTCAGTTATGCATGTATGGATTCATAATGCTTGTTTAGACAAACTTGTAACGATAAACCCGGTATGTGAATGTGGACAAACCATGTGTAATAACCTTGAAACTGCAATGAGAAAATATAACGCCGGCATGAATGAAAGTGTGTTACAATGTGTAAAACAAGAATTAACTGCTGCTCAGAAATATGTGGTTAACTTAAAAACAGTGCTCAAAGAAATCAGTGCTGAGGATTCATACAAAAATAGTGAACAAAGTGTTGTATATATTAAACCTAAGAAGTGTTGTCGTGCTATCAAAAACTGTGAAAATATCTCGCTACCAACGAGAAATAGATTTGAGATTCTCAAATCTGAAGAGAAAGATCTTACACAAGAAGAGAAGACAGTACATGACACCAGATGTGTAAAAATTAAACATAAATACAGCTGTAAATACCCTGGAAAGAAAGTGACGAAGAAACAAAGCGTGTATATTTTAGCGGATAGCCATGGGAAAGGACTAGCTTCTGTTTTTAAAAATGAAAAGTTCTCTGTGACAGGAATAGTAAAGCCAGGTGCGCCTCTCAATGAAGTATTAAATACTGCTAGTCTGCCACCCGGCAGCACATGTGTTGTAGTGGGAGGAGCGAATGATGTATATCAAAATGAAGCCAAAAATGCGACCAGAAAACTAAAAGAAGTGTTGACAACAAGAACTGATCTCCAGTTTTACGTAACAAGCATACCGCACAGACATGACCTGATTGAATGGTCCTGCGTAAATACTGAAATAACTGCAACCCAACAGAAAGTTCAAGAAGATTTGCAGTGCTTTTCAAAATGCAGAATTTATTGAACTGGATTCCTCGGATAGAAGTCCACTTCACGCGACATGGCCTACACAGAAAATAACTTAGGTAAAACCATATGGCTGAAAACATTATTAATATCATAAAGTGCAATACGGAAATGACCAGAACTTTAAAAATCATACCGTTACAAAATACAGTTGGTAGCTATCAAGAAGTACCAGTACTAGGTCAAGAAGGTGCTGAAAGTGAAGCTGAGATCAAAGAAGGAAAGCAGGGTGATTCTTCAAGAAGTCAAGCATCTATAACCAGCAGGCGTAGTAACAGAAAAATCATTTCACCATTAAATAGAGATGATTTTTTTATACTGGACACAGAGCAGGAGAATACACAACAAGTGCTAAAGAACAGTGAACAAAACCATCACAGTGTAAATTTGAAGAGAATAAAGGAAAAAATGTCAAATCAAGTAAATGCATTAAAATAGAGGGCACTGTTAAAAGAGGTAAGTGGTCGAGCAAATGTACATACTGAAAAAGCAAATTCAAACTTTATAATTTATCATCAAAATGTGCAATCCCTTAAAAATAAAAAAAATGAAATTGAATTACTCCTTTCAACACAGCTTAAAGAGGTAGCAGTCATATGCTTTACAGAACACTGGCTCAGTACTTCTCAACTGAATGTTACTAACTTTCCTAACTTAACTTTAGCTACATATTTTTGCAGAAGTGAATCAAAACAAGGAGGGAATTGTATATTTATTAAAAACGACATTGATTTTAAGGAAATTAGTACAATCCAAAAATATTCTATAGAAAAACACTTTGAGATATCTGGAATATACATTCCAAAAAATAAAATAATATTAATGTGTGTATACAGATCTCCAGATGGGGACAGTAACATATTCCTTAACATGTTTGAGAAAGCACTAAAAACATTACCATTAGTAAATAGAAATGTAATTATATGCGGTGATTTTAACATAGATTTTTCTAAGGATTCAAAGTTGACAAATGATACTTTGAGTCTTGTATCCTCATTCAATCTTAAAAGTCTGATAGAAACACCTACACGCATTACAAAAAATTCTTCAACAACAATTGACCAAATTTTTCTAAATAATACTAATTACAGACATAATGTGATGAATTTTGACACAGGTTATTCTGACCATTTAGCACAAGTTTTAACATTAAAATTAGAATCTAACATTAACACACATACAAATATAAAATCACGTAGCTTTAAGGATCAACAGATCAACCAATTCAATAATTTCCTAAGAAATGAAACATGGGAAGAAGTATATAATTGCACAGATACAAATGAGAAATATAACTTATTTATAAGAACATTTTTGTATTATTTTGAAATATGCTTCCCTAAGAACACGAAAGCAAAATGTAGGCCTAATAAACAATGCAAAGGGCTGGATTACCTCTGGTATTTTAGTATCAATAAAAAAGAAACAGTTGTTACATGCAACTTCTAAGACACAGGAAACAACTCCAGAATTTGATAAATATTTCAAAAAATACAAACAGGTTCTTAACAAGGTAATAAGACAAGCAAAGAAACTAGAAAATGATAGATATATTTCCTCAGCTACCAATAAAATGAAAGCCATGTGGAAGGTAGTGAAGAATGAAGTAGGAGCAAGACAGGTAGATAACCGTAATATTCAGCTTGAAGAGAATAAAAAAATAATATCTGATCCTATAGAGATTTCTAACACCTTTAATACATATTTTTCAAACATTGCCGAAGATTTGATTACTAAAAATTTTGGCAAGTCCAACATCAACACTGCAAACTAATGCAACCATGATAATAGCAAAACCCTTTTTATTCAGCCAACAAATGAAGAGGAAGTATTAAAAGTTATTGGGGAGTTGAACCTAAAATTTTCATCGGGAATTGATGATGTCCCAGATTTTCTATTAAAAAAATGTGCTGAGTTTATAGCTTGTCCTCTCTCTCATATATGCAATAGCTCATTCTCTAGTGGAATATTTCCAGATAGGCTTAAAACAGCAAGAGTAAAACACCCTTTTAAAACAGGGGAAAAAAATAAGGTGTCGAACTACCGTCCAGTGTCAGTCCTCTCATGTTTCTCTAAAATCTTAGAAAAACTATTTCACAAAAGACTAGTTAACTTCTTAGAAAATAATAATGTATTTTCAGATTCTCAACATGGGTTCAGAAAGAAATAAATCAACCAAAACTGCCCTTTTTTCATTTTACACAGAAATACTACAGACTCTTGATGCGAAAGGACACTATCAGGAATATGCTTGGACTTGTCGAAGGCATTTGATGTAATTGATCATAATATCTTGCTTTCAAAGTTAGATCACCTGGGAGTTAGAGGAGTAGCTAACAATTGGATAAAGTCATACCTGCATGATAGAAAACAGATTGTTGAATGTAGCTTTAAGACTGACAACAGTATAAACTATGTTCACATCAGATTGCAAAAACCATAAAATATGGAGTACCACAAGGATCATACTTGGTCCTGTCCTATTTTTAATATATAATAAATGATCTGGAAACAACAAATAACTGCCAAAAAATATATTAAATTTGCAGATGACACCACCATTTTAATGAAAGAATGTACCAAAGAACAATTATTAAAAAATATTGAAATACACTTCTAAAAACATTGCAAACTGGGTTTTCTCAAAATAAGCTAAATAATAAATACTGAAAAAAACAAAATGCCATACACTTCAGGACAAAAAAATAATTTAGATACACAGTTACCTACAGTAAAACTTAGTGTAAACTACTTAAAAATGTAGAGAATATAAAATTTCTAGGTATTCATATACAAGAGAATTTAAAATAGGAACACACACATTGAACACCTTTGTAAAAAACTAAATACTATCTGCTATATGATGAGAATCTTAGTTGTTGCATATCTAATGAAACCATTAGGCATATTTATTTTGCATATGTACACTCATTACTAAGGTATGGAATCATTTCTGGGGGAACTCCCCACCTAGTATCAAATGCTTCAAAATCCAGAAAAAAATTATCAGAATTATTGAAGGAGTACGAAGTAGAACCTCATGTAGACATTTATTTAGAAAGTTACAAATTCTAACCACTGCCCTGTTTATATATACTGGAAACTGTAAAATTCATTTAAAAAAAATATAGAAGCTTCTGGGTATAAACTACAAACAAACAGTGACATACACTTGTATAATACTAGACAGACACTAGACTTTCATATACAACAAAACAAATACTACCTTCTGTCAGAAAGGGCCACTTCATATGGGAATCAGATTGTTTAATAAACTACCAACAGAGGATCAAGTCTGTAAGAGAAAAATACTAAATTCATATCATCAGTGAAGGAGTACTTGCTCGACCACTGCTTCTACTGTATTGATGAGTATTTTCGAACCAAAATGTTAGTCTTAAACATTGGTGATGTCATTAGTATCATTTAAAATTTGTAAAGAATTAATTGTATAATTGTAACTGTAATTCTTTTTGTCTATATCATATCTGTATAGTATGTTATCTCATAGTATATAATAGAATGTTTGTTATATGTTTGTTGTCTGTCTGCGTACAGACCAATTTTGACTTGCCCTATATCATTTGGTACTTCGTACTATGTATGATGCTAAGGGGGCCAATAAATACAAATACAAATACTCAATAGGTGCTCATAAATTTCAATACATCTGAGGAAGTTGGAGCATATGTGATGGTCACTACTTTCATCAATACAATATGATTCTTTAGATCTTACAGCTTTTAAAGAGACAGGGAGCTCTTCCAGACCTTATTGTATATGAAGAGGATATTAAAATAACTATCTAATTTGGTCAATAAAAGAAGAAATAATTTAACTATACTCAAATGATATTCCAATTTATAGTAAGTTTTACTTCCTTAAGCTACCAATAAAATGGAGAGTCTTCACAGATGAAGTCACGGAGACACCACAATGACAACACAAACGTACTTTAAAATATTTCAGTATAAATCTGAATCATGTGTAGAGATAAGCCACTGTGAGTGGATCAAACATAATTAGACTCATCACATGGCTCAATATTCATTGCTTAATGGCATTTTCAGTGTCACTTTTATGATTATTGTTGCCAAATGGAAAATCAAGTTAACATAAGTGTGACAGCATCCTATCATTTGATTTGATTTAGGCTAGAATTGGTATTTCTGTCAGAGTTGTATTAAACCAGAGAAAAATATAAATATTTGTTTTGTAGATTGTCTAGCATAACTCAAGAACACAAAATTCCAAATGGTCCATAGCTATGCTGGCCATAGGGAAGAGTAATATTACAAATGAAGATATGATAGACATGAATTCAAAAAAATTATCACTGACAACTCATCCAAATCTAGCAATGTAACATACAGCATCACTCATAGATCTAATATTATTAGTAACATAGATCCCAATGGGGCACTGTCATGCAAAAGGCTACTGATAGCTCTGTTATACTACATAATGACAATGCAGCTGGTGCAGGAGTATCAAGAAAACAATATCTAACTTGGTCCACATCCAACTCATATCGACAGAGGTATGATTTATTATGAGTTACATTCATCCAGACAATCTTCTGGATACTTGCCCAAGAGAAACAGTAAGCAAGCCATATGTAGTCAGAATGCATAAAAATTGGTTTTTTACTATGTAGTGTCCGACTGTAGTGACAATTACTTGTCTGATGATTCACATAGGGTTTAACACTAGGAAAACACTCTCTAGAATGCCCAAATTTGACAGAAATGTCAAATTTGGGCATTCTAGAGAGTGTTTTTCAATGTATAATAAGCAAAGAATTTACTGATCTTTCTTACAGTACATAAGCAACTTAATTTATCATAAACAGGGTATCAATTCTCCTTGTTCAAGAAAGAACTATACAATAATCATAAGCAAAAAAATTAAACAAAACAGATTCTAAACTACTCATGCAGCAAATAACAAAATATCTCAAATGTTGCAAGATGCGATTAAATATAACCAAGTCAATGAACAAATAAACACAAAAAATCCATATCCAAACAAGGTAATTGCGTAAACATGCTTATCTTCTGGAAACACATCCTGCAGGTTTCATAAAGGATTCCAAGAAGTCCATTATTTGGAATATTTGTATTTTGTCTGATACTGGGGTATCTATCAAAAAGTGGTTCATTAGAAAGTTTACCAACAGAACACTAGAAATGACCCACCTTTAATAATACTGAGACAAGGCGGGAAAAAAAACATTAGAGCCAGTGTAGGAAAAAAAATTCTTTATGGGGAGAATGGTGCTACGATGCTTTAACCGCTTTCGCTTTGGAATTACTTTTAACATATTTCTACTCAACTCAACGATCTCAAACTGCTGTCATTATCTTTTCACAAGAAGGACTTTAATCGGACATAATTTTATTTTGACTACTTATTTTATTCTCGACTTACTATTTTTCCCTTTACTGAAAAAGTACCTTAAAATTAGTCATATTAACTCTAAATTCAGTTGGAAACCATGTTTTGTACTTCTAAACAAAGATTTGATACTTTCAGCCTGGTATCTTAATTCATTTATCACCATTCTTTCATACTTCTATTAACCTGCCGGCTGTTGCGTCATCACTGCCACACAGCGTCTCTGTTCGGACTTAAAGATTGCTCATCACTTCCTTCCGAAAATTCGTACTACTACCAATGTGAGTCTTACATTCTCCTCTACACCTGATTAGTGTTATCTTTTGGGGGAAATATTACTTTGGGTAACCTACTAAAACCGATACCAAACACTCTTCCTTCTCGTTTTCTCGTTGCCAATAAAGCCAACTACGTTACAACCCCTCTCAATTTTCCCCTTAAATTTGGATAATTGCCCAATAGAGAAATTTAGGGAAAAATTCAAGCTTTACTCTCCCCTTTTAGTAACATCAATCATACATCATTCATTCACAAAGAAAACGTGGCAAAAATCTGATGAAATTAACAAACAACATTGGATTAAAATCTTAAAATGTCTTTGCCTGGTCAAATCTTTCATTACTGCTGCCAGAGTGGAATGATTACAAGGTTTTACATCCATTGTTATCACAAAAATGTATCCAATCACTCTTAATCTATAAATAAGCAAACAAAGATTTTACATGTAAATGCAAACTACATATTGTTCCCAACTAGATCCTTTGATCCTGAAAATTTTTCACATGTAATCATTTACTTCTCCGACAATATGTATACAACAGTATGTTTAAAAATAATTTGCGTAAATGGTTTCTACCACTCTTTGTAACACAATATGTTAAAATAACCCGTAAAAAATGTCTCTGAGAAATCTGTACACATTTGTACAATAATAAAAATACTTAATTCTATTACATAAAAGTGTAATATATGTTACAAAATCAGATGTGTCATATTGTACACAGTGATTTAAGATCTAAAACTTAAAAAATTCTAAGATTGCATAAAACTGCTTAATTGATGAAATTTCAAAGTAATGAAAAGGACCAATTTGTGAAATTTCAGAGTCCTGTCACGGTCGCCATGTAGGAAAAAAAATTCTTTATAGGGAGAATGGTGGAGTGGAGATCCCCCAATGTTCACAAAGTCAATTCTTTCCTATACTTTCTTCTCTGCAATATTTAATTTAATTAGAACGGTCGCCAACCCAAATGTTTTTAATAATGGGATTTTTCAATGAAGGTTAATATCTAAAGATTGTTCTCAACACAGATTTTAAAGTCCAGTATTTTATTGTTCAACGTTTAAAGACATATTCACTCTGACAACAGAAATGTTACCAGAAAGACTTCGTTTCCGAAAATTGCAGATTAATGCCACGATAATTACATACACTCCATTAAGACACAATAAAAAGTTCACTCCACTTGAAACCTCAAACAAAATTTAAATTATGGAAAAGAAGTTTTTAAAATTAATGATCTGTTTCAAAAATTATAGTTGCCGTCTACGAATATTCCAAGTCCGTTTATTCATGATTGTTCTAACGCGACACCCACACCATGCGACACTGCCATAACGCTCACCCACACTTCACACCTTCACCCTCTAACCAGTTCGAAACTAATGCGGTCGAGGTACCGCCTCAGGTCCCTTATATAGGCTCACCCAAGCCTGATGGAAATTCCCACTCATCTAGCGTCTCTATGCGCTCTCTCCCAGCTCCGCTCACAAAGGCTTTCCCCCCAAGTTTTTCCGATTTTCCTGAAACTTTGTGATTACGTAGAGTTCCTCATCCTAAGAATTTTCTATCCTTATAAAATTTTTCCTATCTGCTCTCCTTTTGTTGTTATTAATTTCCGAAATTAAATAAACCTATTTTCTAGATCTAGTTTCCAAACTATTTGTTTTAGCGCGAGTGTTCTAATCTTCAGGAATTCTACAGCTTTTGACAATTAATTTGGTATATCGCACTACCTTCTAAAACCCTTTCATTAAAAAGATATCGCCTATCAAAGTTTTCAACCCTTCTCGTCAGCCATCATGGAATGCAGAATAATTACTTTGAAATTAAATATCTTATATTGAGAGTGCATTATTTTGATAAAACTTTCCGCCAAACTTACTTAAAAAAATTGTACTTTCATAAACATAGGGTGCCTCCCAGATGTTTTACTAGTTTTTTCTTTCCCCTTTGTCAACTTTCATTTCTACCCATTCTCGACAACCTGGTTAGCTACGATGCTTTAACCGCTTTCGCTTTGGAATTACTTTTAACATATTTCTACTCAACTCAACGATCTCAAACTGCTGTCATTATCTTTTCACAAGAAGGACTTTAATCGGACATAATTTTATTTTGACTACTTATTTTATTCTCGACTTACTATTTTTCCCTTTATTGAAAAAGTACCTTAAAATTAGTCATATTAACTCTAAATTCAGTTGGAAACCATGTTTTGTACTTCTAAACAAAGATTTGATACTTTCAGCCTGGTATCTTAATTCATTTATCACCATTCTTTCATACTTCTATTAACCTGCCGGCTGTTGCGTCATCACTGCCACACAGCGTCTCTGTTCGGACTTAAAGATTGCTCATCACTTCCTTCCGAAAATTCGTACTACTACCAATGTGAGTCTACATTCTCCTCTACACCTGATTAGTGTTATCTTTTGGGGGGAAATATTACTTTGGGTAACCTACTAAAACCGATACCAAACACTCTTCCTTCTCGTTTTCTCAGTTGCCAATAAAGCCAACTACGTTACACCAGATAAAAAAAGGTTAATATAACTCACTCAATCAATTACCGTTTCCAACAAATATCTCATTTACAGATCACACAATGAGAAAAATAATGGGAAAATCAATACAAAATAAATATTAGTTCTTGAATTAACAGTAACTTACCTTGAAGTTCAGAAACTATCATCTTTTGGTCATTCATCTCAAGCAAATGGCTTTCCTCCATTTCCTGCCTCCTTCCACACTCCCTTAAATATTCTTCCTTAGAATGTTCTAGCTGTTCCTTAAGTTTCTGAATAGCTGAGGTCAGTTCATCGTTAGCTTCCTCCACAATATTTATCTGGAAGCAAGTTAAAAGAACCAAACATAAATGAAAATAATCACAACCTTTGGATCATTGTTGGTAGCAAACACTAACATGACGAGTCCTTAAGTTACATACTACATATTATATACAGGGTGTTACAAAAAGGTACGGCCAAACTTTCAGGAAACATTGCTCACACACAAACAAAGAAAATATGTTACGTGGACATGTGTCCGGAAACGCTTACTTTCCATGTTAGAGCTCATTTTAGTTTCGTTCTCATGGCCCCCACGCTCTCCTGACCTCAACCCTCTTGACTTCCATTTATGGGGGCACTTGAAAGCCCTTGTCTACGCAACCCTGGTACCAAATGTAGAGACTCTTCGTGCTCGTATTGTGGACAACTGTGATACAATACGCCATTCTCCAGGGCTGCATCAGCGCATCAGGGATTCCATGCGACGGAGGGTGGATGCATGTATCCTCGCTAACGGAGGACATTTTGAACATTTCCTGTAACAAAGTGTTTGAAGTCACGCTGGTACATTCTGTTGCTGTGTGTTTCCATTCCATTTTTAATATGATTTGAAGAGAAGTAATAAAATGAGCTCTAACATAGAAAGTAAGCATTTCCGGACACATGTCCACATAACATATTTTCTTTGTTTGTGTGTGAGGAATGTTTCCTGAAAGTTTGGCCGTACCTTTTTGTAACACCCTGTATGAAGCCCCTAGATTCTAAAACAGGCATTTGAAAAAAGAAAAAAAAATCGGAATTTTTGTGTCATTTTGTAGATAATGATCGAGCACATGTTCTTGCATGAGCTTAGGCTAAAAACCAGCTTCTTTCTTAGATAGAACACTTGTGAAATCAAGTGTGCCGGGAACATTGTATGGATCTGAAAGATTGGTAATAAGGGATATTATGTCTGCATATTTGAGGGATTTTCTTATTAGCTCTTTTCGGATTTCATTGTATTCATCACATCAATCTGTACTTTCTTCAACAGAATGTGATCTTCTTTGGAGAATGCCTTTAGCCAAAAATTTATCACTATCTTCTTTCTTCGCAGGTCTAGGGGAGGAGTTACTGTTTCTGCTTCCATCGCCTCTATTGAAGTGGTCATAATAAATCCACCAATTATCCTTAGTGCCGCTGCTTGTATGGTGTCCAGTTTCTTCAGTAGTGTTTTGCATGCATTGTCATAAAGCATCTCCCCAGAGTCGAATCTGCTTCTCACAATACTGAAGTATATATTGTGTAATAACTGAGGATCAGCTCTCCAACTCAAGGTAGCAAGGGCTTTCAGTATATTTATTCACCGTAGGGAAGAAGCCCTCATCTCCGTTATGTGTTTTCGCTACATGAGCTTAGAGTCAAGCCATATTCCGAGGAATTTTACCTCTTTCACCAGATCTATAACTATGCCATTTACAGTTATTTTGAAGTCATTTACTTGATAGTGCCTGTGACTGAAGATGCATATTTTACATTTTTGAATTGTTAGTTCAAGTCCTCTCTGTCTCAGCTTTTCTAAGATTGCTCTTACTGCTGAGTCTAGGACCAGTCTAGCTTTTTCTTTATCTGGATATGAGACATATGTCACAAAGTCATCCACATATTGGAGGAAGGTCACCATCGCTGATAGGCTGATGCACACCTTGGTCATGAAGATGTTGAAGAGGGTCGAGATCATTGAGTCCCCCTGTGTAATGCCCTGGTAGACATGTCAAACGATTCTCTTCCCTTCTGCTGTTTGAATGACATTCACTCCATGTGTAAGATAATTACAGCACCAAGTTATCAATTTATTGGGGAGCTCTATATTTTCCATTGCTTCCCATGGGATATCAATCTGGAGATTGTTGTAAGCATCTTTTATGACTAAGAATGCTGCTAGAAGATAATTATTTCTGACAAAGCTCAACTGGATATTGGTAACCAGCATACTAACAGTGTCTATTGTGCTGAAGCCTTTACGGAATCCTATAGTGCGTCGATCAAGCTTTCGATGGTGTTCTATGAGCCATTCCATCATATTTTTGATAATTGTCCACATTAGTTGAGCCAAGCAAGGTATTAAAGATATAGGCTGATAAGAGAATGCATCACTCCTGTACTTGTTTGGCTTTAGAACAGGAACAATTACAATGTTTCTCCACTGCTCAGGAACATATGATGTGTACATCATGTCATTGAAGATATTTAAGATTTTTTGTTTAGCTATTGGAGGCAGGTTGTTAATCATGGAGTATGTTGTGAGTCATTTGTATCTGAGTATGAATGCTTCATTCAGAAACTGATTTCTCTGTGATATTGGATCCAATTGGCTTTGTTACAATTCCAGCGCCTTTTTGATGGAGTTGTGTTTTGGTCCGTAGGGGAATCCATTGATATTTTCAGAATTAGATGGTCACTTCCTACTGTATCCTGTAGAATCTCCCACTTGGTCCTGGTCATCATGCATGCTGATATCAGTGAAATATCAGGTGATGAGTTTCTTTGGTGTGGAGTCCCAAGTCTTATACCATGCATGTTGTTGAATGCTGTAAGTGAGGATGACGTTATGGCCAATGGGGGTTTTTCGTCCTGATGATCCACCTGTCCTGCCTGCCACATCGGGTGCATTGACTTCCCCTCCCACCAGACATATCATGCTCTGATTGGTAGATAAAAAGATCATGATTATCACCTATTGTTTAGGCCATTGCAGCTCCTTTACATGCTTTGCCGCTGCCGACGAACTGTAGTTGTTCTGACGTGCACTTAGATTCCTTTACACTTATTTTAACAACTACCTTTGGGTTCAGATGTTGTTTCCCACTATAACTAGTTGTCACCAACACACTCACTTGGTGCTATGGCCACTCGCACCGCTGTAGACTCACTTCACTACCGACACACACGTAAACAAGAAAACACTCTCGTAGCTGCTAGACTAGATCCGTATGCGACCATAGCTAAATGCAAACTCAAGCCTCCATTTCAAAACCACCTATGGTCGAAATTGAGGAGATGGTCCAACAGGAGTGCCAGCTCAGTAGAAGGTTATTTCTGAAGGTTCTAAGTGTGTTTGTTCACATTGTGTATTTTCAAACCTTCTGTTTCTTTACAAGTTTTACTCAGTTTTTGTTTCTAGAGAGGTTCATCCCACCTCAGTGGAATGTCATATGGCGAGACAGAGGCAACACTACAATGAACAAAGGCAATGTAATTGCAGGAAAAAAATGCGGTACAGTGCCTCGCAACCAACTTTACCAGATTTACCAAACTGTAGACACATTGAAATGCAATGATGTTCAAAATGTCAATGCTGCCTCATTTTGTTGTAAGTTATATTCTCACAACAATAAACTCACTCAGGACACATTTATCCTAAAATATTCAAATAGTTCCAAACCAAACAGAAAAAGCATGAACACTGCTGGAGGTAGCAATGCTACCACTTCATTTTTTGTGCCAACAGGGGATGGATGTTACCACTCAAATCTGTAAGATGCTCCTGGCACTCCTTGGGATAAAAAATTACCATGCTCTTGGAGTCATTAAATGCCATTAAACAATGCCTACTAAGACCAGAGGGGGTGACTGATGCTTGAGAGTAAATTCTGGCAAACATGCTTCTGTCAAATCATTCATTGAGCATTTCACATGAATTGAAATGCACTGCTGCTATAGTAGGCCTTCAGTTCAGAAATATTTACTAAGCGAACTGTCAGTTGGAGAAATGTACAGAATGTATAAAGGGCAGTGTGATGAACTGGTTAATGTTAAAAAGTGTTATTTTTGGGACATTTTTAACACAGAATACAACCCATGATTCAGATCACCTCAAACTCATATGTGATCTATGTGCACTCAGTTCAGTGAGAAATTAAAAGCTAAAAGAGATGATGAGAAGAAGAAAAAGCTTTCAGTAATCTTGATCACATATAAACAAAAGCTAAGGCTTTTTATGGCAAGCTGGATGAAGAGAAAACAAGCATTCTCATGATGTCCTTTGAGTGTCAAAAAAAATTAAATATTTACACGGCCAACTAAACAGCTTTTTCTAAAGAAGACTGGGCAGAATGTCATAATAAAGGCATAACCAAACTACAACAGTGAAGTAGGACAGTTTAAAAACATCTTCAATAGAGGGGAGAAACCAAACAACATTCAACCAATGGAGATCGTCCAGGGTAACACCACAGTACCAACAAAAGTAAAGGATATCCACTGGTGAAGTGCTGTGGAGATGAATGGAAAAAAGTTGATGGGTTGCAGTTCTACCTGAACCTACGATCCACTGCTGATGCTGCAGAAGATCAGCCTGACTGTGAAGACTCCAACGATGAGCCTGAAGACTTATGAGTAGTATTTCTTTGACAAACATAATTTTATGTATGTTTATAAAGTTTATGTATTGCATTTCAGTAGTTTTTGTTTGTTTTTAGCAATGATACCCCTAATTAAGAAGGTATTCAAAATTAGGATGAGGTTCAAAATCACACTTCTGCAATTTCATTTTCAAAACTGGCTTATTTCATAATTTAATTATCAATAATTAATTACAATGACAATTGAAAAATATAAATCTTAGACCAAACTCCTTTCTTGACAAGTAGTTATCAGCATAATAACTAGCCATTCAAAAATTGCTTTGTTAACATAACGAAAACAGTGCCTGGCTCTCATGTAAAATTATTTATATCTTTTTTTTTTATTTTGGGCAAAGTCCAGTTTTGAATCTAGCAGCATCATATATTTTTATATATTCATTTAATACCTGTCTGTCCTTTTTACCAATCATGGTATCAAATTCTGTACATTTGATCCTTAGCTTTTCCTCCAAAAGAGAATTTTCTTGCATCCGGCTTTTCAATTGCTTTCTTAACTGACTTGCTTTATTAATTAGTATCTCACCTCCTGATTCAAAGCTGTTCTCTCTGAAAATAGGAATATCAACACATTGAAACCAGATTCATACACAAATAGTTTATATACACTGGATAAATACCAATCCACATAAAAAATTACAAGAAAAATAAAAAGTAACCAAGCTGTATAATGCATAAACTTTCTACCAATATTATATGAAGGTGTGAGCAATAGGGATTGAAAAATTAAAAGTCAAACTCCTGTTTGCAGTTTCTTAGGGTAATTTGAAGAAACAGTGACGTTTCTAGCTATCAAATTACTAAAAATAAACTTTTTATATGTGAACCAGTGTGCGAACTGAACACATATAGTTATGTGGTTACCGTAATTACAACTTGTAATAGAATGATGACCTTAAGTGCACTTAGTTCTTTCATTTTTAGTTTATTTTTTATGGCTTAAATGTTTGTATCAGAGGCATTGCATCCAACTGTTGGCTGTTGGATGTTTCTGTTTGAGATAGCAGGTCTGCGATCTATTCTAAGCTAGGGCTGGGTATAGTGCTTTTAGAAGAACCAGATCTACCTAGCTTCTTGAAGGTCAGAAACATCTATGTTTTCAGAGATATAGGGTGGCTGGACAGGACAGTTCTGGAGAGTACAAAGGTCAATATGGGCCAAGTTGATGGTTGTGGTTTAGGAACACAGCAGTGTACAGAAACAGTGTGGAGCAGTCCAGGGCACTGTGAAGGAGCCGGGAGCTGCCAGCAGAATACAGTCATCTCTGGTTGGACGATTGTTGGTTACATGTGTTGAGAGCTGCTCACAAAACTGTGATATTTAACCATCAGCTAAGTTACTGTCGACTACATTACTTTAAAATCTTAAATTATCATCTAAATTCTTATGATTATCATTAGTGATAAGAATTATTTAAAATTTCCTCCATAAGTAACAGTTTTAAGTTAATGTCATTGTTGTTAGAATCCCTTTTCTAGTAATTGCAAGTTTCATTGTATTATATTTCAACTCAAGGCACAACCTTTGAGGCCATGGAGGTGAAGCTGACAACAGCTCTTGAGGATATGGCCAAGTATTATGATGCTAATCACTTGAATCCAAACCCTGGAAAAACGCAGGTCTGTGCATTCCTCCTGAGAAACAGAGAATCCAAAAGGAAGTTGAACATCAACTAGAGGGGACAACAACTATTACATTGTGATACTCCAAAATTTCTGGGAGTAAAGCTTGATCACGCTCTTACATTTAAAGCCAATTGTGAGGATCTGAAACTCAAAGTATCCGCCCCGAACAACATCATCCGGAAACTTACAAGTACCTCCTGGGGAGCACAGCCAAATGTGTTTCTTAAATCATCCCTCGCAATCAGTTTCTCTGCATCAGAATACTCAGCACCAGTTTGGCAAAACTCTGCACATGCTAGGCAGGTTGATATAGCACTAAATGATACTGGTCGCATTGTAACAGGTTGCATGATACCAACTCCTATCTGCAAAATATATCAAATCATGGGTATAACACTACCTGACATTCAAAGGAAAACAGCTGCAGAGATGGAGAAGTGGAAACAGACACCAGGCACCCTTTGTTTGGTCATGAACCTCAACCTGCAAGGCTAAAGTCAAGAAAGAGCTTCATACAGTCAACTACAACCATAACATCTTCACCTGGAGTGCACCGTATAGAACTATGGCAAAATTCATTGCCTGAATAGCAATGGAGGAATATCAAAGAGGCACCGGCCACAGGATGTAATCAGCCATATGCCACATGGAAGGCACTAAACAGATTAAGATTTGAAGTGCCCTGATGCAGATCTAATATCTAAAACTCGGGTTACACTACTGAAAGCAAACTATGTGAATGTGGTGAGCTGCAGGACCCACAATATCTTCTGGTATGCAGGAATCTACCTGAAACCTGCATTATTGATGACCTTCTTAGGGCAAATGAGAAGGCCATCAGGACTGCAGAATTCTGGTCACATTCCATTTGATTGTGTTCTATAATTCATAAGTTTGATATTAATTAATTAATTTTATTTGTTTTGTTATGTCCTGGACATGAGAAATGAATAAATAAATTGAATTATATATAGCATAAGCTTGGCAGTTAATTTAATTAGAATACTATAGCATAGATAAACATTGAGGTATAAGTTATTTAACAGTTTTAATTTATTATATACCATAACTAATTCAAATCTGTAGTTAGAACTTTGATTGTTATTGTATCATCCCATGTTTACGCTCTATTTGGTTTAAAATTTAACAGTTTGTTATTTAATTAGTTATGGGACAGTAATATAACAACTTGGTAGTAATAATAATAATAATAATAATTCCATGTGGTCATAATGACCTGGTGACAAGGTTTCTATTGGCTGCGCATTCCGCCCCTGTTGTAGCCACCTTAACCTAGCCCAGCAATCCTGCTGGGCACAAAGGACCTACAGTTTAACTTGGAATCCGAACCACAGAAACGTTCTGGCCATACTTCACATTACTTGGCAAGCTGTGCCAGAGGTGAAGGCAGGGTTAAGTGCCTATGAAGATCCCCGCCGAGACAGGGATTCAAACTGGAGACCTTTCAACCTCCAATCAGACGCCTTAACCACTGAGCCACCAGACCGCTCAAATTGGTAATAATAAAAATAATTATTCATAGATAACATCCTGTGTTCACAGTAAGTTTATAGGTATAAGTTAAATTCATTGGTCTGTTCTGTCAGAAATATAATGGTTCTTTGATTATTTTCTAATACATTAAAACAATAATTACCTAATATTTAAAAATATTTTCCCGTAAATAAATGATTAGTTATTATTCTCACATTAGCACTAAATAGTATCGACCTGTGAAATTCAATTTTCAGGTTAATTTTAAATTTTAGAATCATAAGTTTTATTTTATTGGCTTGTAAGTACTTTTCACCTAGTTATTATTTGCAACAAAGTGGTAAAAAGTAAAATTTCAATAAAAAAAAAGATATATATAGACTTTCATAATTTAATCCTTAAGGTACATTTAAAAGGTACCAGTAGGTATTTTTTTTGGAAAAATCATGCCTAGAAAGTGTAGCAGCTGTCGCAGATATGTGGTGAATGGTTTGGATTGCAATGGGTGTAAAAAGTGGTTTGTCTGATAATTTAGGGCAATGGGTAAGAGAACTAAATGAGGCTCTTCAGTTGTATTGTCCACTCTCTTTTAAGGATAGGAATCTTTCAGAGCAGGAAGAAACGATCATGGAGATGGGCAAAACAATCAGGGAATTGTGTAAAAGGGTCAGAATCCTTGAAGCTCGGCATTTGGAGGTTCAGCCTTTGGAGGCTGTACCTGTGGAGGCTGTGTCTGTGGGGGCTCTGCCTTCGGAAGCAGAAAGCAGAGATGGTGGGTTTAGTGAGGAGGGTGAAAGAATGGATGGGAACTGTTAACAGGTCATAGAAGAAATATGGTTAATGGGATAAAGAAGCTAGAAACTCCAGAAATTGTGGGGAAAAATAGGTTTGACCTATTAGTAGAGTCAAATGGGGAAGAGTAAGTAAGGTTGTAAGGAACTTAACCAGTATACCGGGGTGAAGTATCGGCTTAATTACCTTAACTAACTTCTGACTTGCTTAAAGTTCTGTTAAATTTTCATTAATAAATTTGAATGACCATGTAGCAGCCTGGATAATTCAACTGTGAAGCCTATCGGTCATCACATAGCTTAATTAAACCAAAAGCTAGGGAAAGGTTGATGTTCTCTATGAAAGTATGTAAAAGTTCACTTGATGAATAATTTTTAATTTATTTCAGAGTCACATTTGAAAATAGCTATTACAGTTGAAATGCCAATATCAAACTAAATGTCTCCAAAAATCACAAGTCATGAAGAGGAAGAACTACCAGACTAAACCCTGTTAAAAAAGTTATAAGTCCATAGTCAATGATTGCACCACTCACTGGTAGGAAAATTTAATATGGCTACGAGTCACGCACATGTTGTAGCTCACTCAAGGTCTACTGGAAGACATCTTTGCTGACCGACACCAGCGCCTCCTAATAGACTTCTTACAACATACTAGCATATGATTTATTACGCGACATGAAACATAGGGCAGCCCAGACAGCCTAAGCACCCCAATATATACTCTCCGCCGCATGCTTACTGTAATCTCTTGCTTAATGAAAATAGTAAGATAAAATTTTATTATAGTTAGTGTTCAAAATTTAACAGTGTGTTAAGATTTGTTAAAAGTATGATGACCATAATTCCAAATTAACTCGTTTCCATGTAAATAATTAAAGTGTGCGGGCGTTATGGTAATTGACTTCCTAAAAACGGTTAGTAAATCCCAGGACTATTGCTTGATTTTTGCAATCTTAGAAATTCCTGCTGGATTACAAATTATCCTGTTTAAACTTATATCATTGTGTTCTGTGCTTGCTCCTGATTTAAAAAATGTAACATTATAAAAGTTATTTATCTTACAAAAATTGAAGTTGAAACTGCTTAGAAGCCATGTTAGAAAAACTTGGTTTCTGGTTAATAATTATTAAAGTGCTGTTTATTTCAAAAAAGTGTTATTAGCTGAATTTTTCTTTTATTTAGTTACGTGTTTTTAAAGTGGTTTTGTTTACGGAAATGGTCGTAATTATTCACAATTTAATTTCGAAAACTACCACGTTTTTATTTACGACACCATTACTTGAAAATTAATTTAATATTTGTTCTACTGCATGGAATGTTTTGAACTTATACTAGATTCTTTATTCTTACAAAAAATTTGCTTTTTAGCTCGGGAAATTATCGAAAATGTGTTGTTATTAAGTGTCGAAAATGGAAGAGTGTCTAACGAAGTATTAAAAAAAAATTGTTTACTTTATTTATACTGCCTGAAACTACTGAATTTTAGTGAATTTAAGTTCCATTCGGATTACTATTATTATAAAATTACTTTACTGCACCAAAAAGTGTTGAGAATTAGTGAAATTATCACGTAACCAAAATTGACTGTTTACAAATTGGATAACTATGGATAACACTGGATCAGGTTAGTTTAAAGGTTTTTTTACTATTATCAATTGTTTATTTAAGGCTTGTGTTATATGTTGAGTGACTTTATTGTTTTTAAATTGGTGTATGTTCTGAGTTAGCTTGCAGTATTGGCTCCTGCATGAAACGTGTCTCTCATATCCTGTAGTTGCAAACTAAAAATTTTTATGTGTACTGGAAGGCTTACTCCCTCCCTTATGCTCTATAGCCAAGAAAACAAGAATTTACCCAAATTCTAAGGTGCTTACAAGGTGCAGCAGGCCTATAGGAATACAGGCGTAGAAGGAAAAAAATAGGAAGAAAAAGGTAGTAGCCATGGGAGAGGTGTAGGTCCTCTTCTGCAAGATCAATTAGGCCTAGGCTACCAGGCCACGAGCTTTTTCAAACTCATTGCAACATTAGAGAATGTAATAGAGGATATAGGATCAATTTGTAGGGATTCCACTAAGGATGACAGAGTAGTGATAGTGGGACGTGTGGGCAATAGTACTGATCTGAATACAAGTTATTGTATAGAGAGTGACTTGAGGAAGGTAATGAAGGAGGTGCAGCATACCAGGGTGGAACTCATGCAGGTTTTAAGTAGCCAAGATCGCCCAAAGTAGAATCATGCTGTGAAATGGGGTAAATGTGGAAACAGAGATGCCTCTTGGAACAGAGATTAATTCTGTTTTGAGGGTTGTGGCTGTGAACACCATTGGTAAGTGAGTGTTTACTAGGCGTGGCCTATATCTAAATAGAAGGGGAAAGGGAATACTTTCTGAGTTGTCAGCTACTGCTGTAGGGAGGCCTACTTCCAGTTATGATGGGGTCAGGACTGAGACGTTTTTTAGGTTAGGGGTTGCTGGTGAGGGGTTAAAAATCAGTGACCAAAGGGATACTGATTGTAGATACACTATGGGAAAAAACACAAATGGTAAAGAAACAGATGAAGCTACTGAAGTAATTCAGAGCCATCTATACTTCAGATTATTCATTTCCTTAAGTCAATGCATGAAACAATTGGCTATCAAGAAGGAATTAAGCTAATCCCACTGACGCTTCTTATTGGCGGGGTAGTTCATCAATGTTCCCCTACATTTCAATAATACTTTTCCTAAATTCAGATTGTGAAACCTATCGCAAAAGTTGTAATTAACAGGATTGCATTAAAGCGAGACAAAAAACAGGCTCAGTGCTACAATTTACTATAATTGATTAATGTAAAACTATAATGATAATTATAAATATACTGTTTTTACTAATTCCTTCAATAATATTGCACTCATAATGGTGTCTGTGGACAAAACAAGGGGATAACCATGTTCCTGGAGGTAGAATTTTTAGTACTACGAAACTACAGAAACAAGGGTTTATTTCGGAAAAGTGTTTCCCCAAGACAGATTGAATGAAACCATCTTCCTAGGTTGCATTTTTTACACACTGATGAGTACCACAGCAACATGAGCAGCGTGGTCCTGTGGTTAACATTCTGGGTTTCCGAATGAGCAGTTCTCGGTTCAAATCTGAGTATTTCATATATTTATAAATTTATTTTTGTTTCCTTTATACATTCCAAACCTACACATTGCTTATGGATGTAAGATATCCTTGATTCTTTCCTAACTGCGTCAGGGAATAATGTACTTAAGGAATGTCTCATAACTGACAGAATCTAACGATTCTTAAAAAACTGCCAACATAAATATGAACGCTTTTGAGGCAGCAAGAATGAAAGAAAGCTACTCGAGTTTCTGACCATGCAGAATCATATCATCTGTGCCTTTTTCAAACTGTACACATGTTTCTAAAATAATAATTTCACATTAGAACGAATTTCGTGTTTCACAAACAAATAATTTATCATTGGAATTATTTCTCTATTTTTGAGCCATATTGATAATTAATTCAGTAGGTGGGCTATAATGATTATACACTGTCGTCAAGGAAAACAAAAACTTTATGTAAAAATATGGAATTAAATATCAGTACTGTAACAAATTAAGTGACCATTGTCACTCAAAAATTTACAACCAGATTATTATCATAGGATAAACATAAATTATTTTATAACTTGTATAAGTAAAGAAAGTTCATTGAGAATCTGGATTAGAAGCAGAAAGTTCTTAAATTACTGTTTTTTTTCCATTTTCTACAATGCTGTTAGTAGTTTCTGTACATAATTACTTTATGTGCTTCATAGCATTGTGATTTGATACCTACAGGAGTTAAATACTCATTACTTCATAAAGCATGAAATTTTCTGGTTAGTCTTTGCTAGGAAATACTTAAGTATAATAACGTAAATAAATACCAGCATTTGGCGAAGAATGATGTCACCACTCACATGGTTGTTCTTTAGTCTCAGGTGTAAAGTGGAATGCTGACATTTAGTCACATGTTGTAATCAACTTCAAAGTAGACTAAGTCACAAAAATTCAATCAAACACAGTCTTCTGGTAAAGAAAGCTCAACAGTGTTTTAGGACCGGAAGACCGACTGCAGTGGGTGAGTGGTAATACTCTGGTATCGCATTCAGGAGGAGACTTCCTTCAAAAGGCCATAGCCAAATTCCTTCCCATTCCTTGTCCCCAGTCCGATCCCACCTCTAATGGCCTTGATGTTGACGAGTTGTAAAGCCATAAGTAAAAAAAGTTACTTGAAAGCAGATTTTATATCAGTTCCATGAAATAATAACTGCAGCACTGTCTTTCAATAAGATTATAAGTGTACATTTATTAATTCACTTCAAATAAATAAATCACTTCTGGCCACTGACCAAATTAGTGCATTCAAAAATCATTAGAATATATTCCAAAGTTGAACAATTAATACTATTGACAATAATTATTGTAATCTCTACTTCATCACAATATTTCTTCATGCTGTACTACTTCTTTCTTCCAGAAAGGAGACAATTACAACCCATGTTTGAGCTTCTTCAGTAGTCGCCTTTGGAATTCACCAATATATCGAGTTAAATCAACCTAAAAACATGTTGATTCATTCCAGTTCCAACTTATTGACACATATACACTCTGTTCTCAGCCACACCTATTTCTCTTTGCTCCTCATTCAAATGCTTTATTAAGGATTATGCCTTCCATACTAAAATAAGAATTTAAGATGGCGCCGGGGTCAGTAAACAACAGCGAACAGTCGTGTAAAAAGTCTTTTAATATTGTGCTAAAGTGTTCCGCTTGTGAAAAGTCAGATGCTGATGTAAGCTCGAAGTCTGAATATAGTGACAACACGCTCCAAATCAAGAGATTTAAATGCGTCAACCGGCAGTACACACGCCAAGCTTGATGGAAATGAACTCACAATCCAACAACTTAAAGACATTATCTCTAGTCAAGATGAAACCATAAACCTTCTCAAGGAAGAAATAAATGATATGAAGCAGAAAGTGAAATGTGTAACTCATCCGGTAGTTGAAGAAACAAACTGCGAAAAATCGACTTCCGTAAATGGCGGGCATAGAGTAAAAAGCTGTACAAGAAAGGAGACATTAGATCACGAAGAGAAGGTTTCAAACAAATTTAACGCGTTAATCTTACAAAGTGAAGTGAAACTAGATAAAATTAAGATGAAAACTAAAAAATGTGAAACAGACACGCAAAAAAATAAAACATTGCACAGTGCTACGAAATGTAAACAAAGCAATAAATGTAAGATTCTCCTATTAAGTGATAGCCAGGGCAGATACTGCTCGAATATGTTAAGGAAGAAATTAGGCTCTCTTTACAATATTGAAACCATAATCAAGCCAAATGCGCCCATTGAAGAAGTTACAAAAAGCATTGATAAACTGAGTGAAGGTTATAATCACAAAGACTGTGTAGTGGTTATGGCGGGGACGAATAACGTAGAAGATAGCTACGAAGATCTTTGTAGTGCGCTAAATACACTTACATCCACTATCCATGAATTAAGCAAAAAAACAAATGTAATTGTACATCCGATTCCTCTCAGACATGATGTGCCGAATATAAACTTTAAAATTAAGGCGGCGAACAAGTATTTCTGGAAGGCCATAAACTCATCAAACAATATCAACAGTGCTCATGTCAGTATAAACTTTGAAACTGAACGATTAAACAGAAGGCACTTTACAAGTCATGGACTACACTTAAATAGGTATGGAAAGGAACATGTTTGCAATAGAATTGCAGAATTAATCCAACAAAATCAAAGTGTGAGCAAACAAGAGACTGGCAAGATAGAAATGAAGCAAACTTTAATAGACAATTGGGTTTTCATCAAACCGAAGAAAACGGATAACATCATTGCATTTTCAAGTACAAAATCATGTGGGCAAAGGAGTGCAGAAACAAAACTTCAAGAACTTGTGAATAAAACATGTTACCAGCTAGAAGATGAAGCCAAAAGTGTAGAAGATGGTGAAATAAAATTTTTTTTAGGGTAAGTGAATCACTAGAAATGCCAATAGAAATTCATAAGGAACCCCATATCACAAGTAAAAAGCAAAGTAATTCAGAACTGTTTATTCTACACCATAATGTGCAATCACTTACCAATAAATTAACAGAATTGGAAGTATTACTACAGTACAAGCTAAATGTTGATATAATTTGTATCACAGAACATTGGTTAAGTCATGACGAAATGTATTCAGTTACATTGCCAGGGTACAAACTAATCAGCTGTTTCTGCAGAAATACTTCTAAGCATGGAGGTACTGCTATTTTTGTCAAACAACACATGAAATGTCAAAATATCTCAAAATGTGTTCAGCTTTCCATAGAAAAGAATTTTGAAGCTTGTGCAACTTTTTTGCATGATGCCAACATAGTAGTTATAAATGTCTATAGGCCACCAGATGGAAATTTTTTGACTTTCCTTGCCCAATTAGAATCATTACTAAACAATGTGACTAAACCCAGTAGAATATTAGTGCTTTGTGGTGACTTCAATGTTAACTTCCTCAAAGACAGTAAAGAGAAATTAGATCTATTAAATATGCTTAAATCGTTCAATTTGAAACCAAAAATAGACTCCCCAACCAGGTTATCTAACCGTCAAAATACTCTTCTTGATCAAGTGTTTGTATCAGAAACAAGACTCTTTTCAAAGGGGGAAGTGATAAGTATGGGCTACAGTGACCATGAAGCACAACTCATATCATTAAAAATAAAGAATAAAACCACAAATTGTAAAAAGATTACATATCAGAGAAATTTTTGTGATGATAATATACGTGTGTTTAATTTACTGCTATCAAATGAAACTTGGAAGGAAGTATATGATCAAACAAATGCAAATGACAGCTTTAATGTATTCCACAGTACCTTTCTACACTACTTTAATCTGGCTTTTCCCAAAAAAAGGAAATTTGTGGCAGAAAGACCAAACAAAAAGTGGGTAACTATGGGAATAAAAATATCGGGTGAAAGAAATCGTTTTCTACAAAGTTACTGTAAACAAAATCAAGTTAGTCAAGAATTTTCAAATTATGCCAAAAAATACAAGAAAATTTATAAAAAAGTAATTCAGCAAGCAAAAATTATGGCAAATGACAATGTTATCAAAAAATCTTCCAACAAAATGAAAGCAATGTGGCATGTTATCAGACAGCAAACTGAAAGTACCAAAACCGAAAGAAGGAACGTCAAATTGTGTATTGACGATTCAGTAATTAGTGACCCCAAAGTGATAGCCGAAGAATTCAATAAGTATTTTACATCCTTGGCAGAACAATTAATTAATAAAAAGTGCAATAAACAAACTAAAGATGTTCCTAGTCTTCCCACAACATCTAGTATCACAATGTACCTAGCTGAAACTAATCCTGATGAAATTATAAAAACCATAAAAACATTAAAAAATAGTTATTCATGTGGGTTGGATGAGGTACCAGATTTGATCTTGAAAACCTGTGCTAACCATGTAGCTACCCCCCTTGCAAAAATATTTAACATATCTGTGCAAACTGGAATTTTTCCAGAAATACTCAAAACCGCTATAGTGACTCCACTATTAAAGAAAGGCTCTCCTGAACAGGTGACAAATTATAGACCTGTATCCCAGTTAAGTGTTTTCTCCAAAATATTAGAAAAACTATTCCTTGACAGACTCCTTAAGTTTATAAACAAGTACACATTACTTTCAACTCAACAGCATGGATTCAGAAAAAATAAATCTACACACACTGCAATATTTGAATTCTTAGAATCTGTTATAAAAGCTTTGGATGGAAATGATATGGCCACAGGTATTTTCCTGGACCTATCAAAGGCATTTGATATAATAGATCACAGTATACTGCTAACTAAACTAGAAAAAATGGGAATAAGAGGAATTGCAAAAAACTGGATCAAATCTTATCTTGAAAATCGCAAACAAATAGTAACTATAGACCATGAAACAACATACCAAAAACATAATACAAGAGAAAAATTTACCTCAAATGAACAGTTTGTAAAGTATGGAGTACCCCAAGGCTCAGTGCTAGGACCTATATTATTTCTAATTTACATCGATGATCTCACAAGAACTGTTCATTCAAAAGATACAGTTCAGTTTGCAGATGATACAAGTGTTTTACTCACTTCACAAAATTTAGAAAGTTTAGAATTAAAAGCAAAAAAAACCATGAGCGAGCTGAAAAACTGGTTTGACACAAACAACCTAATTTTAAATGAGGAAAAAACAGTATGTTTGAATTTCTCTCTACCCCACTCAGTTAGCAAAAAGAATATTCAGGTAGCCATAAATGATAAAGATCTAAAGAATGTAAACGAAACAAAATTCTTGGGCTTATGGGTACAACAAAATATGAATTGGGATGTACACACAAGCAAATTGGCTACAAGACTGTCTTCAGTGTGTTACGGACTGAGAATCCTTAGGAATACTACCAGTATAAATACTGTAATACAAGCATACTATGGCCAATTCCACTCACTGTTAAGATATGGAATTATTTTCTGGGGTAACTCGTCACAAAGCACTGATATATTTAGGATGCAAAAACGAGCAATGAGAACCATATGTTGCCTAAAAAGATCAGAATCATGTCGAATACATTTCATAAACCTTGCCATACTAAATGTTCCATGCCTGTACATCTACGAAATAATCATCTTCACAAGAGAGTATCTCTTAAAAAACAACAAAATAATAAAAAATAATATGCTACATAATCACTTCACTAGAGGGCATTCAGACATCCACAAAAAATTTTGCAGGACTACAACATATCAAAAAAGTATTTTAAATTCTGGAATAGCACTCTATAATAAAATCCCAGAGGAAGTAAAAAATGCTTCCTGTAGCTCATTTAAAATAAAACTAAAGGCATTTCTAGTGAGACACAGTTTTTACTCTATTGGTGAATATATGGACTCATAAAAAATATTCTAAGAATATTAACTTTGTATCTTGTCTGCATGTATTCTTGTTTGTCATCATATTATCTATCATCTGTACAAATCCCTGTACAAATCCCATCATCTCATAAGTATATGTATCATCAATTCATTAAAACGACTTGTCTAATGTCAGTATGTACACCTGTACTATAAACTGACCAAATGAACCAATAAAAAAAAAAAAAAAAAAAAAAAAAAAAAAATCAAAATACATTTCTTTGAGTTTCTTAATTTAAATTTCCTATATTTGGTAAGGAGAGTATTAACATTATCAATGTCTTACTGTGATGAAATTCTATATGTCATTAAATACCCTACATAAATTTTCAGAAATCCGGCTTTACATATACTGTAGCATTCCTTGTGGCATACAGAAGTACTAATCAAAAAATAGCACACATGAAGGGGCTCAGAATTCTTGTAATATGGAAAGTGTGAGCAGAGGATTATTTAGGAGGAAACGCAAATTGAGGATTAGGGTGATGAAAAGGGGGATAATTAGGGAATCTGGGGGTATCAGCCCAGATTGAGACCAGATGGTTTCCTGTTTATTATTATTATTATTTTTTTTTTCCATATACAACATAGCCCAGCACCTAGTATCTAATCTGGGCCCTTATTTCCACTCTTTTACATTTACATATATTTGTATCTTATATATATATAACATATTAATATATAAACAAATGAATGAAAGAAAATTTTGATTCAATTTCCAATAACTATTACATCTACTGTTATTAAACAGAATAGGTACCACACCACTACTAAATCTACTACTACTGCTATTGTCCCTAATATTACTACTAACATTACTACTACTACTACTAATACCATTATTAATACTACTAATATTACTATTACCACCACCAATTGTCACAGCCGCACTTCGGTCCACTACTTGGTGTTGTGTGCGCTCCAAAGGCAGAGTCCCCTGGAACCGGCAGCAAAGTCAGCCGCCCAGGCCATCAAGAGTTGACCTCCTGGAATACCAAGACGGCCCCAGTTGTCACTCAGAAGACGGCCTCTCTGGAGCACACTGAAGTTCCTCCGACGATTGATGTTGCTCATTGTCGTAGGATATCTTCCGTCAATCTGGTGTAATTGTGTTCTCCTCTTCTGCTATCTGTGGCCTTTGATTTCGCTCGGCATTTTTCCTTTTTATAAATTTCTCCTTCCAAAATTTTGAGGCTAGATGAGCTGCCTCGTCCAGCAAATGCCACAAACTTTCGTTGCGCAGTATGTCAAATGTTCTGCTACCTTGCAGCCGAGCTTGTTGGTGTTCTCTCAAACTGGCTGTTATTTCACACTCCCATACCACGTGCTCCGGCGTACTCTCTTCACCACATTCGCACCTGTCTGAGTCCACAATATTTCGACATTGGAGCCAGCTATTGTATGGCCCGTGACCTGTAATGTAGTGTACCAATCTGGGAGAGGGTTGTAGGTACTTCAACTTTAACCTCTCCTCTACGGATGGGAACATATCATATGCTCTTCGACCTGTTTCACTGTTGTTCCATTCTTGTTGCCATTCCGCCATTAGAAGCTTCCGAATGTGCATCTCCGATGTGCTTCACTGCCTACAATTTCTGCTACCTTATCTCGTTTCCCTTTTCTGAGCCAGTATGTGGCACCACGTTTCCTTACTTCAAGGTCCAGTGGCCATACACCAATGGCAACGGTTAATGAATTTGTTGCCACGGTTCTGTATGCTCCTGTCAATCTTAAAAGTATTCCTCGTTGGACACGTCTGACTCGCTGTTTTAGTTTTACTTTTCTTAGATGCTTTGCCCACACACTTGCTGAGTAGCCCACTAAAGAGGATAAAATTGCGTCATGGTATAGTCTTATTGTTTGGACTGGAACAGTAAATTTTCGTTGGCCAATATTAATGATTTTATTCATGACTGCTCTTCTCTAAGTGGGCTTCGAAGTTTAAACGTTCATCCAATTGAATGCCTAAGTACCTGCACACTGGGTTTCTACGAATTGATTTACCGTCGATTCTTATAGTTGGTTTTCGAGTCAGCTTGCCCTTGAGCAACATAAATGTTGTTTTATGTGGTGCTAAACTCAGTTTGACTTTACTGCACCATTGGCTAAGGCAGTTAAGTACTAGATTACTATTGTACTCAATTTCTGCGCTTGTTGCTCCTTCCACGAGTAGTAAAAGGTAATCAGCAAAAGCTATTACACCTAGAAGTTCAGGTATTCTTTGTAATAGTTAAATCACTGGTTTCATCCCTATATCCCAGAATATGGGACCGCAAATGGAACCTTGCGGGCATCCTTTAGTAAGGATCTTCATTATGAATGAGTTCTGGCATCTCAAGGAAGCAGTTCTAAGTCTGCAATAGTCCCTGAAGGTGTAAAAATACTCTTCTTGGACAACCAATCTCCCTCAGCTGTTCAAACAGAGTGGGCCACCATAAGTTGTTGAAGGCTCCCGAAATATCAATAAATATGCCTACTACGTAGTTTTTTGTACTGCTACAAATTATTTCCATCGACCGATTTATGGCATCCTCTGTCGACTTCCCGGTTCTAAATCCATATTGACTAGGATTCATTCCCTGAACCTCTTGGTGGCTTTGTAATTTTTTGCATAGAATCTTCTCTTGAACTTTGCCAAGCACATTCAATAAACAAATCGGCCGGTAAGATTTCGGTTGAAGAGGATCCTTGTCGTCTCCTTTCTTTAGAATTACCACCTCGCTTTTCTTCCATATTCCCGGAACTCTACCCTGATATAGACATTCGTTCAGGAGCCTGCATAGGACAGGGGTTAATTTTATGATTAACTCCTGCAGGACCTCGGCTGGAATTCCATCTGGACTGGGAGCCTTTCCTTTTTTTCATTTTGTTTATCGCGGTTATTACTTCTTCGGGTGTAATATTATTTCCTTCTTCTTGACTCCAGCAGGGCTGCAACATGTTCCTTCGTAGTGTAGCTTGTTCTACTGTTTCTTCTTCCGGGTTGTCATCAGGAAGCAAAACTTTTAATAACTCCTCCGCTGAGTCTCTCCAATTCGTGGTTAATCGTCCACCTGTTCTTTTTTACTGTGGATAGTATTGTGGGAGGCCTAATTTTACCAGCAGCTATTTTGTAAGGAATACCCCATGGATTGTTCATGAGGTTTTCCCTCACAAAGACTTTCCAGCATTTTTGTTTTGTCTCTCTCATCGCGTCTTTGAAAATCTGCCTCTTCTGCCTGTAGTATTCAAGGAGGAAACTTCTATCTGCTGCAACCATGCTTTGTTGATACATTCTCCTCGCTCTTTTTCTGTCCATATTTTGTCAGTGGGATCTACTATCTTTTTTAGTGGTATCGCCCGTTTCATGGCACTTTGTATTGCAGTTGTCAGCTCTCTTGCGGCTCTGTCTACATCGAAGTGGTTTTCTGGCAAATCCGGTGGAATGAACACATTCCTTAATTTTCCCCATGCAGCTTTCTTGATGTTATATGCTGTTTTAATGTTTCTGTTGCCACTGCTTTCTTCTGTCTGCATTCTGCCCAGTTCATAGACAATCAAATTGTGATCACTTGTTGTCATGTTGTCAAGCACTCTCCAACCCCAAAGCAAATTCCCCGCATGAATGTTTGTAATTGTTACGTCGATATTTGTTCTGTGCCAACACTGTTGCAGAAAGTAGGAGGATTATGTGCTTGGTTTTTAACCTCTAGACCCAATTCGCTTAACAGTTCTTCTAGAAGTTCCCCTTTCCTGTCAGTCTCTTGCTGTGCCAAAGAGCAGACTTTGCATTGATGTCCGCTGCAATAACTAGTGGATAATTTCCCAGAGCTGCATCTATCTGCCGTATTCTATCTAAGAATGGAAGGTCTCGTCACTATACTGGAAATACATGCTTACCATTATGAAGCTTCCCCATGCTGCTCCTATCTCAGCACATACTGTGTGTTCATCACATAACTGTGTAATTTTTGTAACTGTTATCGGTTTATTTAAAATGAGTATTGCTGCCATTGGGTTATTGCCCTCTGTGATATTCGTGATGTTACAGGCATGTGCGGAATTTTGCTTTGCCAGGAGTACGGTTCTTGTAGACAAATAATATCTGATCTCAATTCCTCAGCCACCTTTCTGATTTCATGTAGAACCATGGCGTTTCCTTTAGTATTCAGCTGAGTAACTTTTAACATAGAATTTACGGGTGTCTTGTGTGCACATTGCACTGGGGCCAAGGTAGTCTTGTATCTAACAGAATGCGTCCATGGGTCATGACACACTGCTTGTTATGTTTCCTCAGGATCAAATATTCTCTCCTCTTCCCGAAAATCTTGTGAACTAGGTCAGGAGCTGAGATTGATCTGTTGAAGATTTAGTGATCTCAGTTGTATTCTGTCAATTGCCGAAGGTTGTGGGAACGTTATGTTTTTACCGCCAGGATGGAGGACTCTTGTCAAATGTCGGAGGGCAAGTGTAAGTGTATGCACTTCTTCAGTCTAGTTAGCCGAAGTGTATCCTCAAAATCGGCGTACAATACGCTGGATCTGCAGTAATGGCATTCGGTTGACTTTTCAAAAGTTCGGGTGTTTTATTTG
This sequence comes from Vandiemenella viatica, assembly GCA_031002005.1. NCBI lineage: Eukaryota > Metazoa > Arthropoda > Insecta > Orthoptera > Morabidae > Vandiemenella > Vandiemenella viatica. The sequence continues at coordinate 381,823,622 of CM061921.1, forward strand.
CTGGTACACATACTTGGTTTGCGAAGATGATATTCGTTTTCTTTGGAATATCGAGCCCACCGCCTCTAACAAAACGCGGCAATAATACGAGTCTAATTGCTCGTCTATTAACAGCTGCCGATCTGTTTGAACGCCGGCGCTTACCATCATTTTCTGCATTTCCATCGCCTTCTTCTTCCTAAATGTTTCAGCTCTTGCAGCATTTCTTCGTCTACGAACTGCTATTTTAACTGCTCTGTATATCAGATCTGCTATATTCTCCATCATTTCTTGATCTATCCTGCAACTGGATTGTAGACTAGCCATAATCTATTCTGTTAACTAGGCGTTGCAGTAGCAGTTGATACATGGGACAATCCTTTCCTTTGTTTTTGCATGACTTACCTCTTTTCTGGCATGGGATGCACGTTTGAGGCATCAACTTCTTATCACATTGATCACGCTTGTGATTGTTCTGACCACAATGACTACAAGTCTCTATGTCCATTTGGCAGTGTTTACTCAAATGTCCGAGGTCTCTGCACTTGACACAAGTTGGTACCACGGTGTAATCTTTGCAGTTGATTGCACTGAATTCCACATTATTTTATGTTGCTCTAGTAATAATTTGCGCATAGCTGGACTTACTTCTATAACGTGATGAACGGTTGGCTTTTCACGGGGTTCTGTTTTAAATTTTGGGTATAAACCGCTTTCGAACTCCTCCTTTGATAATTTAACTTCAAAATTTTGCTCATATACTTTGTCTACTAGATCATTTGTTTCCAAATTTTTTGGTACATCATATAAAATTACCAATGGTTTCCTCTTTCTTGGAAGCTCACATTTTAGTGTCTCATTTAATTCTTTGTGTTCCATCAATTTTTTGACATCCTCTTTAGTTTCTGCATCAATAATTACTTAGTTATTGGTACTCCTTATTTTATTAATTTTTATTTTGTCTTTTGATGATTTGATTATTTTCGTAATCTGTTCCACAATTACTTTTGGATTTTCGCCACGTCTTGAGCTCATGAAAAGAGAACTTGTTTTCGCGGGTGTGATTCTTTTTTGTTAAGCTAGTTGCCTTATTAGCCGCTGCAGCATAGCTTGGCCGAGAAGTTGTGTTTCCATTTGACTTAAGTTCCTCAATTGTTTTATTTAGCCTCTCTAATTCTTTGTTCAATTCTGAATTTTTTCCTTCTATGAAAGAAACCGCAACCGCCCAACTGGCAAGCTTGTCTTTAATTTCATGGAGTAGCGTTTCATTCAATTTTTTTCCCAAGTTTTCGTTTAAATAGCCAACCAAATTTTCATATTCTTCAGCTAGCATTGGGGTTTCATTGGTTTTATTTGCACTTGAGGAAGCCGCTGCCATTATTTTGCAAGCGCCTTTTACTTATGTTGCAGCTGTTGGACACCGCTGAGCTGTCAACATGCTGACGTCACGTGACATTGAACTGTGCAGCAAAGCAGGTGAATGCCGCAACCAATTGCAACCAAATAATTGTTCACAGATCCAATGTTTTTAGCTATTATTGATCCAATTTCACACACACTCACTAAAACACTAATTTTCCACCGTCGCGACTTTTGAAAGTTCTGCATTTCATTTTTCCCGATCAAAATGAACTAAACTTCGAGAGCGAAGCGTGACGCAGCTGCTTGTGTGGCACTCCACTCTGCGATGGTTTCCTGCTTGTATTGGCAAGCCTGTTTCCACGGTTTGAGCACAATGCTGCATGGCCAGCTTTCAGGTGGTCTGGGTTGATAGGATTTGTCTATGGCCTTTCATTTTTATAGACAGCTGATTTGTGGTCAGATCTATTTAAGAAGCAGTGCAGTGAGTGCAAGTTAGTTTATATTGACACTGTAGATTTCAAAGATACTGTGCACTATGATAGGAAAATTTTCATCAGTGGTGAGACTTTTAAAAGCGGTGGAATCATATCTAACAGAGTGACCTGCCTGGTAGGATCCCTAGGGACAAGGAGATTGGTACTTCTGACTGGCAGCTGAGAGAGGTTGTGAGGTCTAAAGAAGCATGATCTGGAAGGAGCAAGGGAGCTGGTATTTCATTTCAAGGCAGTCTTGAAGAAAATCATAACCCTGCCTGATGATGTTGGTCATGGACTGAAGATCTGAGAGAACTGTGAGTCATGGACAGGACTGCTGTTGGTGTTGGAAGGTTCATAGTACTTACTGGACAGTGCTGGCTGTGATGTGTCACTAGTGGACTGAGGGATATCAAAGGCTGCCATATTACTTACTGCAGGCCAGAGCACATACAGCTGCAAGAATACAGAGACTGTAAAGGGAGGCATGCATGTGGTACGAAATATGTGGCAGTTATCAACTTGTAGTATTTTTGCAGCTTAGTTGGTTCAATACTATATCAAGGTGGCCAATGCAGAGGGACATATACACAACCAGGAACTCAATTTAATTGTCAAGTTAAGGGTACGACTGGAATTGAGGATGTCAAGAAAGCAATGAGGTTATTTTCCCCTCATTTCAGATCATAAATAATATTATGTTTCAGTCTGAGCCAAACGAGGGGTTTTGGGATGAACTTGAGTTGAAAAAGGCTGTTCAAGATGGCTAGGAAGATTTTCTCATAAGAAAAAAAAGAGATTTTTACTATATTTAAGACAAATAACTAACTTGTATTGCCTGTAAACTAATATAAGTGGTTAATATTATTAACCATTTCTGTGTCAACAAGAATAAAGGAATAGTATCATTAAAAATTGAATATATAAATGTGAAAGTTCAAAATACCAAGCAATTCATAAATAAAAGACAAATTTATCCAGTAAGATTATGAGTCAGCAGATCAATCAAAGAATTTTAGAAAAACAAATTATTTAAGCATTTACTCAGTATTATCACAGTTTATACAAGAAACTACGTTGCAAAAATAAGTAGTAAGTGGAAGAAATAATTATCTGTATAGACTAAAAATATTCACACTAAAAGCAAATAAATCGTACTGCAAGGATTTTGGCCCACCAAACAGTTAATAACATTACCCTGATAAAGTTTAGTTTCTTTTCCATTGGTATAACTAAAAGAAAATCACAATTGTAAAAGCAATCTATCACTATGTCAACGTACCTTTCACCATGCTTCCGCTTCTTTGATCCATGATCCCCACACTGTGAAACTGGACTGTTGATTTCTTCCTTTGCTCCATCCAGTTTAACTGTGGGAGAATTAACATTACTCTGACATAAGTGACTTTCACTTGACTTCTGCTCCAGTTTACTTCTAATTTTATTTCTATCATTAACTGCTGCACCATGGTCAGATTTTAATGTCTTGCATTGTTTCTCAGAGCTGAAATTAAAAACACAGAAAACTGATCAATTAGCACAAGACAGGATGAAAGTATATTTTTTAATCTTCTATCACCCACTTACAAACACACATACAAGATTATGATTGAAGAAACAGAAAGATATCACTTATGTAGGTGGTGACAGAAATGCAATATACCAAACACATATAGGATCTCTGTGGAGGTCAGTATGAATAAATTTAAAGTTCCACTGTGCTAGGTGTTTTTATAGTTCATGACTTTGAGATTTTTAATACAGAACATGATATATTCCAGAGAGGGAAGCCACAAAGAAAGGGTTTGCACCTAACAATTACAGTGTTCTCAACATCTTCATTTTTCAGCAAGTCTTCTTAATGCTTCAATCATGTGGCAATTGCTTCCTATAATCTTTTAAATATGCTAAGCTGCTATTTCCCATCAGATCACAAATCTGGAGTTATCATTTTAAAATATTCATTACAAGACTTCTAAGTAAAATTTAGAAGTTACACTAAAATAAAGAGCAAAAAACATTGAGACAAGACACCAATAATTGAGAAAAAAAGAACACAAAGCTGGGAAAAGAAAACGTAACTCTGACTCTACAATATTAATTTAAGCTTTTTTAGTGTTGAAATATTTAAAGGATTCAAAAAGGCCAATACTGTGAGACTGTAATGCTTTAGCGTCTCTTGTCATTGATTTGATTGTAATTATAATTATGAATAACTCAATTCTTTAGATCTAAAATATATCGTTTATTTTATATCATTCGGATCTACTAGGAATTACAATGGAATTGGTTATTCTCAGAAGATGCAGGTTCGTTTTTAGGCAATGTTTTTCTCGAGCATTCAATCTACTCTGATAACTATCATCTCACAAGTCCTAATCTCCATAGCAACTTACAACTCATTGCTTTTTCTCTCTAAGAGTATATATATTATTAGTTTTTTATCTACTCTCAGAGATCAAAAATATAATTTTATTATGCAAATATTTCTGTTCTGTCACAACACACAACTTTCACTTTTGATCCATGACTTGTGCCATATGACAGATTGAGTATCTCAAACTGACTTAGTTTTTTTAAATTTAAATTTTTATATTTGTGCACTGTGCTTCATACTAGATTACTAATAGAACTTCATGAATATGGCACATCCAAACAAATATACAACCGGCTTTATGAAGAGCAGAACATAGTGTGCAGTTCATGAAGTTGAATGTTTGTCACCAACTGAAGTGAGGTCTGGTATCCCCCAGGGAAGAGTAATATTTATTTATTTATTTTACGCCAATCGGCATTGTACAGAAATATTTCACAAAGAAATAGCCAAGGATAATTGTTTAGGTTAAATACAAAAGTTATTACACTATGATAAACACAAGAAAATGATTTTATGAACTTAATCAGTTAGTAGTAATCTTTTAACTTTTGCTGAAAATGATAGTGAATCTCCAAAAAAGTTAATTTGACGTCTGATGTTCCTCATATACAGTACATCAATAATTTTTGTGACATAACAGAGGGAAAAATAAGACTATTTGTCAATCTTTATTACATGTCTGTGTGTGAAGCCTGTCAGTTGGAGTAAAATGCTAAAAAGTGCAAAGCTGAGACCATTTAGCTCTAAATGTGCAATTAATGACACAGTCCTTAGTGCAGTAGTTATCATTAAATACTCAGGGATAATAATTCATAAGAATTTTCTGTGGAATAAGAAGGTAACTGGGAAAACAAATCACATGCCCCATTTCCTACATCAAAATTTAAAACAGATTACACAAGCAGTAAAATCAACATACAAAGCACTAGGGCAAACTCTCTTGCAATATTGTTCTTCTTTGTGTGACCCCATCAAAAAGGGTTATTAGAGGCAACAAAGAATTTCCAAAGAAGAATTGCTTGATTCATGATAGATTTAGCTGGAAGAAAAGTGTAAGAGTGATGTTGAAGGAGTTGGGTTGGGAAGACCTGGAACACATTAGCTGTTGCTCTCATGAGAAGCTAATTGAGAAGTTAATGACAGATTTATCTTAGAACGAAGGCAAACATATTATAATATCAACAACATTCACAAACAAGAATAACTAAGAAAACAGGATAAAAGAAATAAGGGTCAGAACCAATTCTTTTATTTACTCATTTTCCCCGCCAGCAATAAAGGAGTGGAACAGGAAGGATTTATCTTGTCTGAAACTTAGAATCCAACAGGAGTTTGTTTGGAGGAAACACTGCAGCCATATTGATCTGGATTTTCTGTAGTTTTCCTAGGTCACTCCTAACAGTAATAGAACAGAAGGGGACAGTCATGGAAGTATGTACTGTGATAATTTGCTAGGAAATTTTAATCTATATTTTAAAAACAAACAAGAATAGTAAAAGTGAAACTATAATTTTCCAAAGTTGCAATGGTGTTTGTACTATCAGCTCCAGCTTACTGAGCCTCTTGGGTGAATTGCTAAAGGCATTAAGAAGATTAGATTGTATAGAAAATTGTGTAGTGTTACTTAACCATCAACAGGAAGGACACCTGGGATTCAGAACAAATAAAAGAAAATTTACTAATTTAAGTTCAATAAGATCATACACCGTCATATGCAAAACAATGTAAAGAACATTTAGTTCATAAATAGTGATAGAAAATGACTTTGTCTCTTTGAATATTGGTCATTAAAAAATTGTGTAGATTTCTGCAATCGTTATCGATGTTTTATTGATTGTTTTGTTATACAGGGGGACCCACATCGAATTTTTTGAAACTAATTTTTCAGTGATTAAGAGACTGCTATGCCTGGTATCCCTGCTACCTATAAATAGCTCTATAAAGTGCCTGCGACCTATCTGAGGTAACATCATCATATATGTTCTCATATCTAGCATGGGTGGTTGATTAGGACACATAGTATGTGTTTTCCTGAGCAGACATGACCATATTTGGTCAAATGGCATCCCAATGTCAGGCCTTGTTTGCATTTCTAAAGCTTCTCTGACTCATCTGAGCCACCACTTGCTATCTTGAACCAAAACACTAATGTCATTGAATAAAATAGTGTGCTCATTGTCAGCTGAATTTTGCACTACTGCTGACTTGCTGAAACTGTTATTTTTAAAACATCTCATGTATTGTTTCAGCATAGCCTTGAAGGTTTATCCTGTTGAAACAACTATTTTTTGTTTAGGAAGTTCCTAAAAGTTATCGTTGTTGTGACTATATTTACACACTGGTTGTTTCTGTTTAAGTGCTTTTCGGACGCCAGTCTGGTACTCCTGCTTGGTGGAATAATAATTCTATCACTGTTAAGGAAATAACTACAACATCATCAAACAAATGTACCAACACACACAGGTTTTAACTTGTGTAGCAATAGTTTTATTAACACGAGACTATTTCCACCAACGCGAACCACCAGACAAAAGATTAGACCCAAAGATTAGGTTCATAAAGATAGTGGTGCTAATTGTTCATCACTGCATCCTATTACCACAATCTTGATTTCACATAATCCTGTTCCTCTTTTTCCTATTTTTGACTTCTTACACTTCCTTCACAGTTTATATCAATTTCTCACACATTATCATATTACTCCCTTTCCATAATCAACCTTCTCGCTTTCTTTAACTTTTTTCAACAACCAACCTTCTTTTTTTTCTCTCTCTTACTTCTGAGATAATCCCTCACATGTCTGCGACATTACAACACCTGAAAATATCAATGTTTCCATCTACGTTCTTATACATTAATACTGTTCTAACACCGTAATTCTCACTGTGGTGTTACACTGTCTCATCAATACATATCTGGCCCAGCTTCAGAGATATCCATGCAGTTTCTGTAATTTCTTCCTCTTGTCTTTCACTTTTAGAAGTTCGTCCGGGATCTTCTTCAGTGCCCTACTCCAGAACATTTTTCTTTATTGGTCACCCCCTAGACACTGAGCAATACCCCCTTGGCCCACCAATTGATCTGCTGGTTTCTTATACTGATGGTGGTGAAGATAAAGCAATATTTGTGGATCAAGTGTTGCAATTGACTTATTGACAATATCAAGGTGGTGAGGAATGAATGTCTCCTTCAAAATTCATATTTCAGCAACTTTGCTTGCTTTGTCACTAACAACAGAGGTAGAGACAGTTAAAGTATTTAAAATCCCATCTTTTACAACCTTGGCATATTTGTGAATCAAGACAAGACTTAATGTCAGCAAGTTGCTCCCATCCATGTTTCTATTCTTGATCATTTTTATAAAAATGTTGGAATAATTTCCAATGGTACAAGCAGAGTATCTCAAATTATTTAGTTTATCAGACAGATATCTTGCCAGCAGATGTGCTGGAAATTACTTTTCCTCCCTTATGGCTTGTCGATGTCAACATCGAGGTCATTAGAGGCCTGGAGTGATTTGGGGAAATCATGGAAAACCCAAATCTGGATGCCCGGATGGGGATACGAAGCTGCCTCCTCCCGATGCGAGGCCAGAATGTTAAACATTCACCCACCATGCTCAGTACTGGAGACTGAAGTGTGCTGACAATTGGTTATAGTGGCATAACGTCTTTATGGATTTCCTTCAATACAGTTGTGGAGCCAAATGATTTGATTTTGTTAATTTTCTCAAGTTCACTGTTTCATCTGAAGTCACTTCACATATTTTTTCTGCTACACTGTGACGGAACTAGGAATGTAACCGATATCTTGTTACGGTTTTGTGGGTCATCGCCTCTCACATGCTATCACAATGTTTTTACTTTAAAACTCACTCACTGAAAAATAATGTGTATGGTCTAAATTCTTACTGCAATTTCCTTTTAAAAATACAGATTGAGATTCACCTCATACGGACGCCAACTAGTTTCCCACTGTGAACATTCAGAAACTTAACTACTGAATGAATAAGTACCGACATTTCATAAAGCTAATTTAATTCAGTGCCTTTATTTTACTCCAACACCACCAATGTTATAAACAAATTTAACGGACTTTGATCATTCCATAGTTTCAGGATCTATTCAGAGTAGAACAGCTATTTGTACACTTTTCCCTCACATTTACATTTTTTACATATTTTTATTTATTTATTTATTTATATGCCAATCAGCTTTGTACATAAATAAATAATTCTTAACATCAACGTATAAGGTATGTAGATGCTCTTGAAGTATGATGGGAACAGAGTGCTGACCTCAGTACCATTACTCACAGTCACACCGTTCATGTCATAGTTGAAGGAATTTCAACATCACTATGTTGTTTATTTCTAATGAAACTCCATAATTTGTTAGGGTCATTTTTCAAATCTTCTTCAATTTTGTCAAGATAGTTGTTGTAACAAGATGCATTTAGATTTTTACAGTCAGTCCGTAATTTACTAAAGGCTGCTGGTTTTTCTCTTCTTGTAATTTCTATGAGCGATTTTCTTCTGTTTGATTTTACATATCAATTCCATAGAAAACCAAAATGGATAATTAACATTTTTCTTAAAGTGCAATGGGACAAAATTAAAAATCCCCTGTAAAGAATCTCGTTGAAACATTTTACCTTGTCATGAATATTGTGCAGTGTATATAGATCTATCCAATTGATACTCATAAAGTATTTATTCAATGCAGCAAAGTTAGCACTTCTGAAGGCATAAGAAGGTGCATCATTTGGTTTCAGCCTTTACTTGAAATTTGAGTGATATCGGTCCTGATCAATAATAGCAGATGTATTGTTGATCAACTTCTCATTCACCAACATTTCAAGTTCTACTTGCTGTAAGCTACAATGAATATTATAATCACCAAATATCATAAGTCGATAATTTGGATACTTATTTCTTATATAGGATATGGTTTCCAGATGAGTAGAGTATATACCAATGTAAGACAGTGGTGGAATATATAGACATCTAACAGTAATGTCACCACCATGACCTTTGATTCTGACAAATATTTGCTCTAAATGATCATAATTTATTGCAACTGGTTCAACAGTAATACAACGCTTTAGAGCAATAAAAACTCCTGATGAGTGCTAGTCATTGAGTCTCTGTCTCTCCTGTAAATAGAATAACTATTATCAACAACTTCACCATCCATAATAGATGAGTGAAGCTAAGACTTTGTGATACATAACACATCATATTGACAACTAGCTGATGTAGTTAGAAAATTATTTAGTTTATTTCTTAGCCCTCTGGTGTTCTGGTAGTACACTGGCAGATCATGATTCAAATTATTAATACTCTTTGAGGGCACAAAAAATAGTCATGTTCACAATCTTATGAATGCCGTTGATATATTTTGTTGTCTTCGTTTCACCGTTAGCGTTAAGAGTCTCCTACTAGGTGTGTAAATTCTTCAGATGGACTTGTGCATGAGTCAGGTCTGGTTTGAAATGTATTTCATCTTTGTTGCTGACAAGTTTTGTTTTAAGTAGTTTCCTCGCATCCATGACCGACTGTGCATCTATTAGCAGCAGGCGAGTTTTGCTGTCTGCTGGGTGACCAATCCTGTGCAATTTCATGTTAGATACACCAATGGCAAGCTTAGTCAGCAACAAATTAGTAATAGTTGCACAATCATCTTCAAGTCACTCTTTACCAACCAGCTTCTTCAACTCGGGAACATTGAAAGCAATAACATTTTTCTCACATCTATTTCTTTCATATGTTTCTTAAATAATATTATCGTCGTCAGAAGTACCACAATCAAATGTCTTTAACTTGGTTTGCACAGCACTGATTCTTTTTACTAGCAAAGCACATTGTTTAGGTGTGCTCAAATGCAGTGTAGAGATATTTTTTGTTAATTTTTAATATTCTTCAATGTATTTTCAATAATTTTTTTTAAAAGGAGTACAATATTTATTTATTTATTTATTTATTTATGTTCAAATAGCCTACGGCTAATATATATACATACAATTACAATTCATACATCATATTAAACATAAAACAGAAAAAAAACAAATATAAACAGACTGTTATTTTCAATGAACTCCTTCATGAGAAAATATCACAATCTCTTTCCTCTAACCATTTACCCAGCTTCTCTCTAAAACTTGCAACAGTTTTGGTCCTTTTTATTTCATCAGGTAATTTGTTAAATATTTTTAAACCTTTGTGCAACACTGTTTTCCGTGCTTTACTACTTTTATTATAGGTCGAATGGAAATGATTTGCCTGCCTTGTCTTATAATTATGTACATCATTATTCTTTTGTACTAATCTAGTCACATATCTTGGTAATAAACTACTTTCCAATCTATATACAAAAGTCAGTACTTCTCTAATAATTTCCTTTTCAATATGTAAATATCCTAAGTCCTTAAGCATATTACTGACATTTTCAGTTCGTCTTATATTTAAAACAGCCCTCATTCCCTTATTAAAAGTATTTTGCAGTTTCATAATTTCTCTTTTGCTTGCCATGATTAATACTGTGGAGCAGTATCTTATGTGAGGCAGTACAATTGCTTTAAACAATAGCTGTTTACCTGGTTTAGATAACACTTTTCTTAATTTGTATATTAAATTTACCGTTTTTGCTACTTTTTTATTTATATAATCTACATGATCTATAAACTTAAGCTTATTATCAATGACTACACCAAGGTATTTATAATTTTGAACCCACTTAATTTTAGTTCCATTAATCACAACAGAATGCTGTGCTTCTGCCTGTTCCCTAAACAACTTTTTCCCCATCACCATACATGTTGTTTTTGCCACATTCAGACTTAACAAATTTTTATTTAGCCATTCATTAACTAATTTTAACTCTTTATTAATTACCTGTATCATTTTTTCTAGATTATTTCCATAATAATAAATTAGTGTGTCATCTGCAAACATGTGAATTTTACAATACTTCAGTATTTCTGCCAGATCATTTATATACAATATAAATAATAGGGGACCAAATTTACTACCTTGGGGGACTCCATGTTTCACTTCTCTTTCTTCTGATAGAACCTTATTGAATCTAACCCTCTGATACCTCTTTGTTAAATAATTTTCTAACCATGCATAAACCTCCCCAGTGATATTATACATATTTTTTAATTTTTTTAACAGAAGTTCCCTGTTTACAGTTTCAAATGCTCGCCTAAAGTCCAAAAATACTGCTATTACTCCCTCTCCCTTATCAATTGCCTCTAACCAATTTTCTACAACCAACTGAATTGCAGTCTCTGTGCTATGCTGTTCCCTAAATCCTGATTGGTATTCAGTTATGAGATCATTTTCCTTTGTAAAACTTAGTAAAGTCTCATAAGCTATTGTTTCAATAAGTTTTTCTATCAATGGCAAATTATTTATTGGCCTAAGATCTACACACTTTGAACTACCCTTTACTTTAGGAACTGGTGCAATAATAGATGTTTTTAATTGCTTTGGCAACACTCTTTGTTTCAGTGATTCATTAATTATACTAGTTACTGTACTCCCTACCAAAGGCCATACCCTTCTTAATACCTCACTGCTTATTCCATCAGAACCCACGATATTTCTTAATTTTTGAACTATAACACCAATTTTTTCCTCCGTCACTTCGTGAAATTTGCTAAGGTTATTATCAATCTTGGGTGTCATTACATATTCATCTATTTTGGGGATATTTTCTATTAACTCCTCAATACTTTCAATATAGAAGTCATTTAATTTATTTGCTATTTCATTCGAATTATATACATATTCTTTCCCAAATATTACATATTTTAATGCCCTGTCCTTGGTTTTATACAAAGTTTTTAAGCGTTTCCATAATTTTGTTGGTTCATTTTTATATCTTGTAAATTCTTCCTCATAAAACTGTTGTTTACTTTCCCTCCATAACTTACAAAATTATTCCTATATTGTTTATACTCATTCCAAGCCTCATCTCTATCTACAGTTGCTTCTTCAATTTCTTTTAATAAGAGAAACTTTTTATAAGCTATATCCCTTTGAATCCTGACTTCTTTGATTTTATTTGAAAACCAAGGACATGGTAAATTCCTCACCAATAAATCTGAATTTCTAGCTTCTTGTATACTCTGGATTATGTTCTCTCTTAATTCAACATATTTTTCCCCTACATGTGTATTATCACAAATTTTACTGTTACCTATTTTATCACTAATTATTTTTATTAGTTTCTTATAGTCAATCCTACCCTTTACTAGTACATTGCCTCTCCCTTTAATATTATTTTTAAACATCCCTGTGATAATGATTAGATTATGATCTGATATTCTAGGTGTGTCCACTACCGTACATTTCAGATTTAAATTATCAGTAATTACAAGATCAATTAATGTTTCACTGTTGGGAGTGACCCTAGTCATTTTATTAACAAATCCCCCCCTATAATACAATCGTTTTGACTGATTTCAAGTATTTCCTCCATTACCATTGAGAACCAATCTATAAATATCCCTTTGCTACTACTAGGTGATCTATAAACACCCACAATTGTCCCCCATAAATGTGAATCCATGTACAACTTGATAGCTATCATCCACCATTCACCTTGTTTTACATCAGTCCTTACCACCTCATACGAAAGGTTTTCAGTAACATATATGACTATTCCACCAGTGTGTTTGCTTTCTGAGTCACATCTTATATGATAATACCCTCTGATTTCAATTAATTTATCTACATCTAATTCAGAAACATGTGATTCAACTACAATCATCACGCTTGGTGTGGTCTCATGAGCATATGTGGCAATCATGTCTCTTTTCGCAATAAGTCCACTTATATTTATTACTACCATCTCCGCATTTTGGAGACTTTCCACATTTATTGATTGCTATAAACATTCATATGTGATTGACCTCTTTTTTAAATTTATTCTCCTTTGGTAAACTGGACACTCCCAGCTTAGCACACTATGCATCACACTTAAATTTAACTTTAGCTTGTTATTTGTCTCGATACAGTTACAACATTTTATTTAATTGATTTTACAATCTTTTGCTAAATGGCCCTCTGCACATTTCAGACATTTGATACCATTACTACAATTTTCATTTTTGTGGTCATAAGAATAGCATTTAAAACATCTAAATTATGCTCCAATTTTGAAACAACAGGATCGTCATTATCATTGTCATCTAGAATATCCCCAGAGACCACAACATTAACCTCACTTATGCACTCCTCGCAGATCCATTTGAAGCTGTTCTTTTTTATTTCAACTGCTGTCTTTTTAAAATCTTTACTGTCAATACCAGAACATTTCTGGTGTATCCAACTATTACACTTGGAACACAAAATACTGGACACATTTTCATTTATTATATGTGCACAAAGGCTACATGTGTATTTGCTCGGTACCATACCAGCAATGAATTAACCTAATAGACTTCTCTTCACCACCAACTACACTTCTCCATGTTCGGCGACCGACTGCCACCTTGTGCTTACCACTGAGCACACTGTGTGCCCTCCGGGGTTCACATTTCCATGGCCACGGACATGGTACCAATGATGTCACTAACCAGTGCCAATATTTTCAAACTTCCCATGCTTGCTTACAAAGGATACAAAGTGGTACTGCTGCAATCCGCATCCACAAGCGGGGAACTTTTGCATGAATTGCTACATGTGCTATCACATCTGCATCCACAATTTTTAATGCGGATGTATGGCAGATGTCTTGTTTGCATTGCAATACATACTATTCTTTTCTCTTTATATGAGATTCTGCCCATCATTGCATAGCTAACAAGAAGTGTTTTTTATTTTCTGACGATCTTGCAATAAAAGTAACAATGAACTGAATGGTGTTATTACCTAAATGACAAATGTACAAGTTTGAACTTGCATCTAAAGTGAAGCAACCTATTCACAGTCCAACTTATAGAACATCCGTCTAGCACTAGCATAGGATGCACTCACCCATTCATGCTAATAGAAGGGGCCCAATAAAATGTGCCAAGCAATCCTTTCCACTCACTTTCTCACGGCACACCATGTGTCCTTATCACACACTCGTAGGACGTTTCCTACAATATCCATAACTCGGTGAACAGCACGGACCCATTTTGGTTGCTGGGTGTTCAACAATATCCAACACATCCTACATGTAGTCATGTAACCCCTTTCAAAGCCCATCAAGTGTTCTTTATTGAAAATCGGATCATTGTAGGTCCTACAAGTTGCACTGTGGTGGTAAGGCAGGTGGCAAGCACGGAATCGAATGTGGTGAGTGAGCGGTAATGCTCTGGCCTCAAATTCAGGAGGATGCGGGTTTGAATCCCCGTCCGGGCATCCAGATTTGGTTTTTTCCATGGATTCCCTAAGTCACTCCAGGTGAATGCTTCCTTTAAAAGCCCATAGCCAAATTCCTTCCCCCTGACCTAATATAAAAAAAAAAAAAAATAGTGAGCACAGTGACATGTCGTGGCATGTCCTTTTGCTTGAATTAGTCACGCCACGAACTTCACAAAGTTCATATGACAAAGATTGTTTTTTTTAGTTGCATGTGTAGTTATGTAAATAATTTAATTCACTTGTGAAATAAGCCCACATTTTTTTGTCGTTTGAAAGATGAGGCAAAAAATAAATCAATATGGCACTATTATATGGAAATAGACTTCATATATGAAAAAAATTGGAATAAAAGATATACTTATTTTGATTTTAGATTTATTTTTGATAAATGTTATAACGAGAATAATTTATAAATTTATTTTTCCACCTCCACATCCGCTTCTGCAAAACATCCGCATCTGCATATGTCAAGCACAGAACATCTGCATCAGCATTAGGATCCACAAAGATGACTTCCATTATGACCCTAGTCAGAACTTTTGTGGAGGATTTATTGGAAGTTTCCCTAGGCCATGGGGTATATCGGAGGCCGATGCACAGAAGTTGCTATTTGCATGCTGACTCCCAGCACCATCTGGCAGTAAAATGCAGTGTTTTAAAACTTTAACACTTTGTGTATCTGCAATTAGTGATGACGCAAGCATAGCTGCTGAGAAACGTATTTTATAGGAGACTTTTCTTGCTAACGGCTACCAACCAAATAATGTCAGCAAGTGCATTGCAACACTGGGCACTCAAGTATCACCTCCTACCTCAGCACCTACAGAAGAGATCAGCAGATCAACTGAAGGGCCAGTGACAGTATTACCGTAGATTCAGGGTGTGACGGATGAGATTGGTCATCTTCTAAAAAAGAAAAATATCCGTCCTGTATATAGGGCATCCAGGAAGATTTCGGACAAACTGGTAAAAATAAAAGACAAATGGGAGAAGTTACAGACAGCAGGTGTGTACCAAACACCTTGCAGCTGCGGCCAGGTGTATATCGGCAAAACGTGATGCACCGTCAAAATAATGATATCAGCAAATCAGTTGTAGCTCAACATTCAACTGACAATGGATATTCTATTTTATTTTACCAGACCAGTGTAGTGGCCGTATAGATCAAATGGTGGCCCAGGCGAGTGAGAGAGGAACTAGAAATACAAGAAACACCTAACAACATAAATGCTGATAGTAGACTACAACTTGACCATATTTGGTCATACCTACTGAGAAGGACGCAAGGTGAACGGCCCCATCTGACAAACTTCACAACCGTGATGTCATTGCCAATGGTTAGGACGTGCGGGCTCCCACTGCTACATATAGGTGACAGCGGCAACAAACGCAGATGTCCTCTGATGAAGGCCACAGCACGATGGCCGAAATGTTAGGTTTCAAAAAATCGATGCAGCTTACCTGGAGAACCAAGATAATACCTACGATGACCGCGGAAGCCTGCACAATTGTTTGAGAAACCCTGTTCTAAAGCATTCTTAAAATGTCATTTCATCATCCATCAGATACTGTGACAAAGGTAGCACCCTATTTTGTGTTTTGGGATAGGAGAAACAAAGTACATTATATAGAAAAAGAGTAAATTTATTTTATTATGTTTGAAAACATATTTTTTTCATTACTTATAAATTTGGCCTAATGTCTTAGATTGCTACAGCATGCAATTGGGGTATAGAAAACTCCCAGTTAAAATCCCGGTCTTGGTTGCAACTTTTACGTTCCTTAAAACTGAGTTTTATCTCTGGCAAAAAATTGGTTTGAAATGCGAAATGCTAGGACACTCCTTGGTTGGAATTCCATGTTAAACTGTAGGTCTCCCTTTCCTGGAAGGATTATAAGAATAAGTTAGTTGGCTACAAGAGAGGTGTACTATACAGCCAGTAAGAAACAGATTACATGAAATTTTATACAGCATTTTTACGGTCAATATTTAACCCTTTCACGGCTACGGGCATACATGTATGCCCTGCCGCTAGAAATACCAGACGGTTACGGGCGTACATGTATGCCCAGCGGACGGGAAGACCAGACGGCTAACGGCATACATGTACGCCCGGCAGGTGGGAAGTCCTGACGGCTAACGGCATACATATACGCCCGAGCTCGGAAGCAGGTAAACGGCTAATTGCTGTTGACCGAATTTCTGAGAACACTGAGAATTTCTGAGAACACTGTTATACTCTGGACTTTCTCTAGGAAAACACTTTAGTTTCCACCTCCCCTGGGCCCTTACTGCTTACGAGTCTAACATTCGGCCGGTTCTTTTTTTCTTCTGGTGAGACGACAGAGTTCGCATCTGTAGCCTTTGCCATGTCGGGACGCAGTATATCGGACAAGGAAATCATGGATATCCTCATGAATAGTAGCGACGAAGATTGTAGTGATACTTCAGAGTTTTCTTCCGACGAAGAGTTGGATATGTCTGGATGTAATGCTGAATCCACGACATCACGAACAGAAGATTCTTCCTCTGAAGACGGAAAAGGAAATGAAGTAAGTGAAACTTCGTCGGTAAAAAGAAAGTATGACTGGTCGGAGAATCATCCTGTGACAAAACGACACCGTTTTGTGAACACATTTAGTGGGTTGAAAGTAGACTTCGAAGAGTCAGCAAGTCATTTAGATTTCTTTTTGTACTTCATGTACATGGAATTTGTTTCTGCCATCTGTACACAGATCAATAATTATTATAAACTGAAAAAAATGACGACTGAACCCAGTAGATTAGCACGCTGGAAGCCTATAGAGCCAGCAGAATTTTATTACTTCCTGTCGTGTTCTCTGCTTATACCTATAAGTAAGAAGTTAGAAGTAAATGAATATTGGTCGAAAGATTCTTTGCTTAAAACACCAATATTTTCTAACATAATGGCCAGGGACTGGTACAAGTTAATCCTGCATTTGTTGCACTTCAGTGACAATTCCACCACATCTCAAGATATGATTGTGAAAATACGTCTCATTGTAGATCACACAAAAAATAAATTCCGCGAAGCTGAGTACCCTTTGAGAATCTAGTGATCGACAAAAGTCTGCTACTGTTCAAAGGAAGGCTCCGCTTCAAGCAGTACATACCAAATAAACGTAGCCATTTTGGCATTAAAATTTTCGTTCTTTGTGACATACAAACCAATTATATTCTGGATTATATTGTATATACTGGTGCCGCCACGGAAATAGAAACTGGAAATGCTGATTGGGGAAAATCAGGCAATGTTGTTGTTAGTTTATTATTGCCATACCTCAATAAAGGTCACACCACTTATTTAGACAATTGGTATTCGAGCCCCGAATTATTCCTGTGGCTACGAACGCGCAATTAGCCCAGAGCGGCCGTAGCCTGCAGCGGTTGTCGGACCACACAGAGGCCCGCCGCCCAGGCACATGGTGGGTCCGCTCGCCCCAGCCACCGGGGAGGCAGGACGCTCGGCACTCGTAGCCGCGAAAGGGTTAAATTAAAATATACAATGATCTCATTCTTTATTAATCAAAAGTATAGAATGAATCAAAAGTAATCAAAAACAGAAGAAACATGTCAAGTGTGAAGTGATTGACATTTGTCATTTCATTGTGATTGCTTTGACAAACGTGAGATACTTTCAATCCAGTATAGTGTGCCAAAGACTTTCAGTGATGGTTTGTGAAGATTGTATTTGAGTACCAGTGAGGTGATAACATGAGTCAAGTAAGGAAAGTATTTTAACATACTTTATCACTTTTTTAGAGTGTAAAGTATGCTTATGCAACTCACTTTTATGAAAATTTTTGAACATTGATTCCATGAAACAACCACGTGAAAACGTAATGAAGGCTGATGACAGTAGGAACGGCCAAGTGTGAACACGAGAGGGGCGAGCCGTCACTCGGCCAACTGTCAGTGCGGTGATGAAGGGGACCAGTATCGGTCAAGTGTGGTCCAAATTAACAGCTGCTAACAAAATAACTGCAAGGTGACAAGAGTTGAGTAACGAAATGAAATACATGAATTCCGTGGGAGTAAATCGTAAACACCATGAAACTGGTGTGTTCAAGTGAGTTTTCTGATGCGCAAGGTCTGAAATTCAAATTGGAATGAATTTTTCAATTATGTTTTACATTAAAATTACAAAAAAATATTAGTTACTGATAAATTAATTGATTTTGATATCGTGAATCTTACAAATGTGAAATTGAATAAATCTAAATGTGAAATTTTATTTAGGCACTTATTATTATTAATATACAGGTTACTATGAATTAAACAACTTTTTATTGTTCTAACTAAGAACTAGGAATAAAATAAAAAGTTCTAAATATAAACTTTTTTCTAGTCAGGTTGTTGTGCAAGGCCCTGAGCGATTGCCCTGTTTGCCAACCCCTAAGGCCACCTCTGTTGTTGGGGGTAAAGTGCCCAAGATGGTTGATGGTGCAGATTCACAACATTCAATACAACCTAACTTTTTCGACTGGACCATGTGAATATCAAGTGACAGCAGCTATTTATCAAAAGTCCATTAACATCTAATTTCAGCTTTCCAGAAGTTCTTGAAAGCTCTGAAATTTTAATATATTTCATTCTAAATGATTACTGTAAAATTCTATAATACTGTTCCTATCAAATTCGTTGTGGAAAACGTTCAGCTCTGATCTACTGGAAGCTGTGAACTATCCAAACCGAATAGCTATATACACACTATTTTGTGAGAACATTTAATTTACAGATATGTTTAGAATTGAACAGTTGAAATGGTCAACACATTACTGTCTTCCAAAGAAGTTCTTTATTAACTGCAAGTATAGGTTAAACTAACTGTTTTTCCATGATACAGAGAAATCTGTAAATAAACTGAACAATTACCAAGTGATGAAACAACAATTATTAAAATTTACCTGGAGAATCCACCAAGTTTCATTAAGCTTCCAAGTAAAATGAATTGTTTGAAAACAATAGTTTTGAGCCAGCCAGATATTAGGAAACATATTTTTGGTGACTATTAGTACAATAATATAAAATTGTGAACTCATGTATTATTTTAACATTAACAACTAAGGAACTTTAATCAGTGAATATCATATGGTGAAAAATATTGTCTTCCAAGAATCTAACAGCTTTCAGATTATTTAGAAGGGTATTCATTTGACAACAACAATGTTAAGTAAGAAAACTGATTTTAAACCAATTTGTGATACCACACATTTTGAGTTTTCTCTAAACATCATTTTTTTCAAGGCAACCACTGATGAATTTGTTGAAAACTGCTGGAAGAACATACAGCTACCAAAACTAATAATCACTTTTATTAGCAGACAACCTAACAGTTGATTCTTCTGCTTCATTTTTAACATTTAGTGCCTTCTACTATGATTCATCAATTGTTTCTCCATGGCTAATATATCTCTATCTGCTCTGATTATATCTTTCTTTGATATATTACATTCCTCTACAGTTCTATTTTATTCACAGTTTCCCCTTAGACCAGTGCCTTCAAATATTTATCTTATTCAACATGCTTTTAATTGGGCCACTTCCCATCCATTTCTCTCTTATTCCTTTCATATTACTTTGAATTTCAGCCTAATTCTCCGTAACTGTCATCCTATAATAAGACACACTTTCAAATTCCGAGTAAGCTTTAAGTAATCAGTTGAAACCTACCTGTCTCCTTCAGACATTTCCACACATATAATTTTCTTGCACAATTCCTAAGTAACTAATTTACTATAATCAGTTTCTTAGCCACAAAATTCTAATAGTCTACTTCCTCACTATTTTCATTCTCTTAGACTGAAGTTCCCGACGCTACTAACCAAGGGTGTACCCAGCAACTGATATGGGTGTGGCGGGCAGTTCATACTGGATTCAAGGAAGTGGGGTGGGGAACAAAAATGGTGCAACAAAGTAGTTCTGATATTTCATGGCAGATGGCTCTAGGTGTAAGAGAAAAAGACCAAAATTATAAACAATTATGATTTTTACTTGTTTTAATATTAAATTGAAAGGAAAGAGAAGGTTATTCAGTTATTTATTTTGATTGTTATGAGGAAATATATTGCATAAGACAAATAGGAAATATCCATGGTGAGTGAAAGAAGTTCTAAGTACAGAGATCTTTGTTTTAGAGCAAAGAGTAAGAATAGGATCTCTGGCAAGAGAGGGTGGAGTTTGAAAAAGGGCATTGTTGAGATTGGATTTGGCAAAATTTTTCTACATTATTTGAACTTCAAGTGAACAAACAAACATCACATTGACTATTAAAAATCAATGATTAGATCTTGCGAAGAAAAAATAAGGATTGTTTATCTATTGAAGATTGTGTTGATCCGTTTGTTCTTAAAATGTTATAGAAGTATTTTATTGATGAAGAACAATAAAATTAAGAAGAGCATATTTTTTTCTTTTGATTAATTACAAAGTAGTTGAACTGTCATTTTTATTTAAACAGTAAGTATACTTTCTTTCCGTTTGGAAGTTATAAAAAAAGTTGATGAGATAACAGGCTATGGATACAAAAGTGAATATTCCTGATTTGAATATTCTGGAATAAATCAGGTAAAATAAGGTGAAACCTGATAAATTGGCAACCATAAAACTAAAAATAGCAACGCTGCTATTTAAAAATTCAAACCTGCCATTTTCAGATGTAAGCTGATCATCATTTTGGCAAGTAAAAATCTTTGTTATATTGTTTTGTCCAAAACTGAAGGAATATGGGTGTTTTTTAAATAAGAACCATTGATATTAAATTTTTTACTGTCACAGTATATAGAAAGTAAAAATCAAACAAGCAGCATACGAGAAATTTAACACCGGCTAGTCTATCATTTGGAAAACAATTGAATGTGCTTAAAATAAATCAGTATTATTGTTAAAAGTTATCGTACAATTGAGTAACCTTTCCTCTTCTTTCTTGCTTAAAATAAAACAGATTAATACTAAAAGTTTTATTTATGATAGATGATTTCTTGTTTTGAATGAAAAGAAATTATATCAGACTGCTGAACAACATAATGCGCTATTCTGAGCTTAGCCTTGGGAGTATTAGTAGCTCTTTTTCACTTTGTTCAATATTAGGTATGGATAAATTAGTTGTTGTTTGAATTTTTTCTGAATGTAATTAATGTAAATGTCTGAACGAACTTTTTTGTAACCACAATCTATGAATCCAGCGTTGTTGTTTCAGGGTGTTGCAAATATATCATTGCACTCTTTTACTATTGTGCTGTAGGATTACTGTAATAATATATTCTAAGATGTAGGTTGTATCAAAGCAAAGTATTAACAGTTACTCATTTTGTAAGGTTTTGTGATTAATACGCATGGTTATGGCCCTTCAGAGATTATAAAATGAAACTAAATGTTCATATCATGGAGGGATAACCAAGTATGTAAACAAACATTTTTTTGTTTTGTTTCTTACAATATTAATATATTGTTGGAAACAATATCAAAGATACTACTTGTGAGAAAATGGATAGTAAAATTTTAGTTTGGTGTTTTGGTAGATTATTGTTATTTTGTTTAGCCATATTTTGATTGATATAAGTACATAATCAATAGTGAAGAGCAATCAGGAGGATATTCCAACTGATCAGCCTAGTATGAATATGTTTCAAGAAGAATTGAATCGGTTTGACATTGATACAAGCAAAACAGGATTTGATTTAAATGATACTGACAAAGTTTTGATGTTGTTATGAGATAGTGAATGTAAAGAGAGAACTTCAACACCAAAAAATGCTTCCAAAGGAAACTTTTGCTGCGGATGATGTCTAGATATATCATGCTGATACTCTATCTCAGTGCTGGTGACGTCTTCAGATATCAGCTGAAATTATTGTTTGTAAGGGTCAGTATTTGTTAAGTTTGAAATAGAAGTAGATAAAGCTACTCTTATAATTTTATTATAGTATAAATAAGCCTATATATAAAGCGAGTGCAGTTTCATAAGTGATTAAACCTCTGTGCCATAACCAACAATATGGCAACAATAAGAGTACATAAAACAGCATATGATGTTATTAGTACACTATTGCAACACATTTTTACATGTTCCAGTAATAGTTCCGACCCAAGTGAAGAAGGTTGCAAATTGGCATTGCATGGTGTGTTTGGTGTGTTACAAGAATGGAAGGCAGAGGGAAACAGTATATTGTTGTCAAATGTGTACCACAACACCAGCTTTATGTCCTACAGAACTTTGTTTCTCAGAGTTTCATAAAAACATTTGAATCTTACTCTTTTTGTTTTACATAAATCTTTATTTTAATAGTTACAGGAGAATCAAATCACCTATTGAGTCAAAATCTGTTTACACCGATGAAAATGTACAATGCTAAATTAAATTTGTGTGCCTTTCAACTGGGAATATATTTCATTTACTTTTAACTTTTGTGTGTTTTGGGGGGTATGTATTTGTTTTTACAATTGCATATATTTCTGTAATAATAATAATAATAAAACTTATCCTTCTTGCCTATATAAGCTCTGGTATTGAATATATAATACATATTGTCAATAGACATCATCGGCACTGGAGGAGAAATTAGCATGCCAGGTGCGCGTGACATCTTTAGAAGTCATTCATTTTTTTTGTTTATATTAATATTTTTGAATAATAAAAGGTTACTGCTAACAATAAAATGATGCACTGCTTAAATAAAATGGAAAAATCATTCAGCACTGGGGCTGAGTAACTTAATATTATACCCACAGTGAAAGCGATAAGAAATGGCAAGAGATTAAAATGGAACAAATGTTAATATAAATGATGCAGCAAATGAAAGAAGAAAGATACAACTAAATTAAGGAGGGGGAAAAATTGCAAGAAGAGCAGAAATAATTGTGAGAAGAGCAAATCAAGGAGCAGAAAAACTGCGAGAAGAGTAAATCAAAGAACAGAAAAAATTAAAAGAAGAGCTAATTAAAGAAATAAATACAGTAAGAGGAAATCTGGAGACAGAGATGAGGATGATGCAAGAACATATAGCTGCTAGAGAAAGGGAAAGTCGACATGATGTGGAAAATATGGGAGAAAATCTGAGTGACAAAATAAGCAATATGGAAGACTGACACAGAATGATAAATAGAGAGATTTACAAAGTAGTGAGAAAGACTAGTACCAAGCTTAAGAGGAAGATTGATGATCTGAAGGAAGGTACCGAAGTATTCAAAATAAAGATGTCAGCAGCAATTGGGGAGATAAAAGAACAAGTAAATACTCTGTAATGAATACCAAGCAAAGATGGGATGCACTGAATAAGGAAATTAAAGGTGTAGCACAAAACCAGTGGTGAGATCAGTACTCAATGATAATTTCTGAGTCAATCAATATAAATTACCAGATGTGAAATTCACTCCTGGAAATGGTGTACATCCTGTACTTTTTGTGAAAGCCTACAAAGAGTACCTACCTTTGCATTGGAAAGATGGCGAAAGGATAAAGTATGTGAAGAGCATGTTGTTGGGAAGTGCATTTGAATGGGGTTGTGAGGCCAGCAAAGAGTGTTGGACTTACGAAGAATTCATGGGGAGTTTTTCTCCCTAAATATGTGGAACACCCATGTACACAGACATCAACACTAATCAGTAATCAACTTCGATCGACACCTGTATTGCCTACGTCACGTGCCGCCTGGCGAGGCAAGACGTCTCGAGAGATTGCACTTGCTAACGATGTGAGTTCCCAAGGAGAATATAAACACTATGTTTGTTCATACCTAACATTATCTACTGTGTGGTAAGTAAGAGTAGGTTTGATTTGTAAAGAGCCACACACAAGCAAATCAAGCAACGCTTGCCGTGCTATCACGAACTAATTCTAGCCCGCCATCTGTTGCGCTTCAACCGTCCGCTGCACAACCAGCGCTTTTGTGGCCACGGCTCGCAGCCTGACTCAGGTGTCTCACTCATTCTTAGTTGAGCTGCTAAACATAACATGTGCTTTGAGAGCAGGCTGTTCTTGTTATTATCGTGTTTACTTTGGAAAATTATTAGTTTCGATAAATAAATTTGTCCTTCGAAATCGTAACCTGAAGAACGCTCTTCACATCATAGTACAGCTCAACAGATCCAACCAGAAGATGTTATTTCTGTAAGTTCTATTGAATAGAAGAAAAGGCACAAGTTTAAAAGTTAGTGGCAGACAATTATTCCATGGCTGCTAAAATGATGAAGATATGGATAATGTGTTTTGCCAAATCTCTAAAGAAACCATGTCTAGTGGCATTTCTGCACCGAAAACATCATCAATAGGAGATGAGTACATTAAGGCATTCACTCAAGGTGGTTTAAAAAGCATGAACAGCTTTAAGGTCACTGTTTTTGCGTATTGCATAAAGCCAATTTAGAACATGGCATCAATATACACTGTATACTATCAAAACGTGATATGAAAAAAAAATTGGTTTTTAGTGACCAGAGGGTACCATGGGGACGAATACTCAAACTATATTCGATGTTGAAGCTGTGATCACAGGATATTCTCAATCTAAACACATGGCAAAAAATGTGGGCAGTTATGGAGAATGTACAATTTTGAGTGACGAAGTAGTGCATAAAATAATCAAAATAGTACAAAATGTGGTCTATTATTTGGTTATGGTTGGTAAAACTAGTGATATTTCTAGGAATGAAAAGTCACATTCTTCTTTGTTACATGAACTCAAAGTGTAACTTTGGTAACATGAAACTTTTATTGTCCTCTGTGAAATTTTATCGATAATACCCAACAAAATTTGTTTGAAATTTTCAATGACTGCAGTACTCAGAAGATTTAACATAAATATCAAGATGTATAGGGGCCCATATACAGATAGCGCTTCTGAAGTTGAAGTGCATACTGGCCTTCTATTGTGGATTAAAGCTATCGAAGCAAGGACAACTCGTTAAACTTGGTTGTTAAAGACACTATGAAAGAAGTACATGTAAAAACAGATTTTTTAGCGTCTTGTCTTCGTAAGTAGTTCACTGAAACACCAGGCTTGTTTTGAATCACTACAGCCAGCTGGCAATGCTTTAAACCTCTTTTGCGGATTTTTGACCAACAAGATAGTGTTGTATACATTACTTGAAAACTATTCTAAACAATTACAGTGTACTGCTATATTTTTTGAATGAGACAAAAAGTCAGGATGATGATACCTGGCAAAAGCAAAACAATTTTTAAAAAGTCTTCAATATTTTTAATCTCCTTTTATTATCATTTCTGATAGAAATTCTCATTCATTTTAAAGCTTTAAATGGAACTTTACAGAAGATTTCTTTGCATCTGCCAAAAGCTGTGTATAATATTAATACTGTCATACACGTCATATCGTTCCAACGATCTAACGAAAAATTTCAAAACATTTGGAAATCAACACTTGACTCAGTTTTTATATGGGATGATCAACATTAATAACTCCAAAAATAAGCAGGATACGTAGCCATACAGATGATGTATCAAGTGAAATGCACCAATTTTCATCACCAGCTGAATTTTATAAAAAAAAATCTTGTAATTTTAGATAAAGTTGTATGATATGGCATATTTGAGTAACGTGGAACTATTTCTTATTTATCAAAATGACACAGCAGCAGTTACATGAAAGAGTTCCATGAAGATCACTTTGATGTGGATTGTTTTGTTCTTCATCGTGCTTTTAGATATTGCATGAACAAAAAATGTCAGACTCCGAATCTACCCAAGAGTGATTCCTGAAATCATCAAATTGTTAAAAATCGTTTCAACTATTCCAGTATTGTCATGCACCTCAGAACAATCATTTTCAGCATTACAGAGAACAAAAACTTATTTGAGGAGTACTATAACTCGGCAAAGATTGAATGATCGCATGAATCTTGTGAACCGAGAAATAGTGGATGATGTGGACCTACAAGATATTACTGATATTACTGTAGTTTGACAAAATAAGTTTGTATTGAAAAAAATTGATATCATTCAATGTATAAATTATAAATTTAGCTTCTTAAAAAAGTTTATTAATTTTGATTTGTTCATCATACAATTCTTACATTAAGTATGTGTTAATACATATCTCCAGCAAATAAAAATTGTGTTACACACTGTTAATATAATTGTTTAATTTTTATATATTATTATTATTATGATAGATATCCTTTCTTTATTATTCAATCTAGTATTTTTTATGCATCTTTTTTCCATCGCCTCTGTATATTGATTACTAGCTGTACCCATGACTTCGTTCAAGATAGCGATACTTGCAGACACAAATCAAATACAATAATAAAATCCTGATTTCTGATAGGAATACACAAATCATTGACTAATCTATCAATTACTACTATAAAGCTAAAAATCTGTAACATTGTAACTCAGTCACATTAAAAAGGCCGAGCAGAATTTAGAAAATGCAAAATCTTTCTGCCTATCTGTTCTCTTATAACTTCAAATCTACTGGATGTATTTAGATGCGATTTTCACCATTATGTAAGACTATTGTGTCTGCAATTTCTTTTGTATCTGTCAAGAATTTTATTTAATTTGGATAAAAAGTAGCGTATGCTATTACCTAACAAATCAGCAAACTGCCAGTGAAAGTCTCATCAAAACTAGATCACACTCTTTACCATTTTTTTTTTTTTTTTTTTTTTTTTTTTTTAATGAGTCATCAAATAAGCATGAGCAACAACAACGTTTTCTAAAAGTCAGCACCCCTGGTGGAGAATAAAGTGTGAATTCAGGAATTATGAACAGTACAGTAGGCATCATAGCAACTGAATTTAACACAATAATTCTAACGCTGTATAGGCCCAATTGTGAGACCAAGGACTTTAAGGATTTCATCTATTGGCTAAATAATGTGTTAGAATTTGTAGCTAAATATAATTCAAATATTATATTATGTGCAGACTTCAATGTGGATTTTAGAGTAGAAAATAATTGGCAGAGCCTGGAGCTAGTTAATCTTTTTGAAACCTTTAATATGTCTTTATCAACAACTGAAATAACTAGGCCTAAGCCAGGAGGTGGCAGTTGTATTGATAATATTGTAACTGTTAAGAGATCACTATTAGACTGCCAAGTAATGGAATTAGTGGGATCGGATCACTGGGCTGTTATAACATGGTCAGTAGTAAGTAAATGTATATATCATTTGGACAGGGATGAAAACCTACCTAAAGTAAGAATAATTAACAATTTCAACATATCGAAGTTTATTCAAGGCCTCTCTAACACTGATTGGCACCACATGTATGTCAGTAATACTGTTGCTGAAAAATCTCAGATCTTACTATCTAGAATTACCAGTTTAGTTAACTCTGCATTCCCATTTAGAAGCTCACCAAAGAAATCAACAATGCTTAAGCCAGTGAAGGTTAAAAGTGAGGAAATTGACATTTTGAAAGGAAGGTGTAAGTTTTATTATGATAACTATTTAATGACAGGATCTGTTGAAATCAAGGATTTGTATAGAAAATGTAAGAAATCCATGATTAGATTAGTTAAGGAAATGAGAAAGAAAAAGAATGATGAGTTCATAAACAATGCCCCTAATAAGTGCAAGGCCATGTGGGATGTTATAAGAAAAGAGACTCAAGGGAGTGGGAAAAAGACGGGTATTGATAGTAACTTGTCAGTATTTGATTTTAATTCATTCTTTATTGATAAAGTTCAGGAAATAATAGATCAGGTGGCATCACAACCACATCTAGTGAGTTCTGAAAATTATTTAAGAAAGTTACCAAAACCTCAAAGTCAATTTAGTTTTAATTTGGTCAGAACTGAAGATGTGGGGGAAGTAATGGCTAGTATGAAAAACAGTAAGTGCACAGATGTATATGGACTAAGTCCATATTTCTTAAAGATGGGGTCCACATTAGTCCAAGAAGCCTTAACTAATCTTATTAACACCTGCATTCTGAATAATGAATTTCCAGCTAATCTCAAGATGGTAAAAGTAATTCCGGTATACAAGAAAGGTGACAAATTGGAACTAAATAGCTATAGACCAATTAGTATTGTCCCAGTGATCTCTAAGGTCTTAGAAGCTATTATCTATAGGCAAATTATTAATTACTTTGAACAAAATAATCTTTTTAGTGAA
The DNA here is from genome assembly GCA_031002005.1 of Vandiemenella viatica. NCBI lineage: Eukaryota > Metazoa > Arthropoda > Insecta > Orthoptera > Morabidae > Vandiemenella > Vandiemenella viatica. Next base: position 381,852,279 of record CM061921.1, read on the forward strand.
TCCCAATTTGGCTTTCGTTCTGGATTAGGAACTGTTAGAGCTGTCATTTCATTTATAAGCAACTGCCTGAACAATGTTGATAAAAAGAATCCTATGGCTGCCAGACTGTATGACTTGTCAAAAGCTTTTGATACTGTATCTCATAGTGTACTGCTGGATAAGCTGAGGTATTACGGTTTTCAAGAAAATGCCTTACTGTTGATACAATCTTACTTGAGTGGCAGATATCAGAAAGTGGTGTCGAATAATTGTGAATCAGATTTCTTACCAGTGAATCATGGGGTCCCTCAGGGTTCAATTCTAGGCCCTTTTACTTTTTATCATATATGTGAATGATCTACCTAAAAATATCTTGGATCCATGTGCGGATAGCTATCTCTTTGCTGATGATCTGAATGTAAGTTTTAGTGCCAATACATCTGAAAATATGAAGTCAGCAATAAAAGATGTTTCTGGGATTGTTGAGGACTGGTGCACTGCCAATCTTCTGTGTCTGAATAGAGATAAAATACAGAATATAGAAATAAGTTATTTCAAAGATGATATCAACCATATGAATTGTGTTAATTATGTTAAGTTTCTTGGTTTCTCTATAGATTCCTGTTTAAGTTGGAATAAGCATATACAAGCAACAGCTTCTAAATTGTGCCAAGGGATCTATATGCTAAGAAGACTGAGGTCTAGGGTGAGCAAAAATGTATTGAGAATGGTCTATTATGCTCAAATTCATAGTCATTTATCATATGGGGCAATACTGTGGGCACATCAGTCCTCTGCTCTAAGGTTATTCAGACTTCAGAAAAAAGCAGTAAGAATTGTAGGTAACCTTCCTTCCCACAGTCACTGTAAAAATATTTTTCTAAATTTTGGTATAATGACTCTACCAGCTATATTTACCTTTCAGTGCTTAATGTATATTAAGGAGAACTATGACAAATATGAACTGTTAGGTGTGAGTCATACTTACAGTACTAGAAATAGAGATAACATAGGTTTCTTCAGGTGTGGGTATAGCTGCACTCAAAAAACTTTCTACTATGTATCCATCAAACTGTTTAATGCCATACCAATTAAAATAAGATTACTTCCAAATAAAATGTTCAGGAATGTAATAAAAAAATTACTTGTTAATAACTGTTTGTATAAAATTGAAGATTTTTATGAGGTAGCAGCTAACATGATATAATTTGGAATATTTATAATGCATTGATGTATTAATTTTTACTGTCTTTGTAATGCTACAGATGTTCTCTGTAGTTTATACAATAAATATACAATATACAACATCAGGTAATTTTGTGAAAAAAGCAGGTAAAGGGCAGAGTTGTTTGGATGAACTCATCTTTGATGATGAAATGGTGGATTACTACAAAAGCTTTTAAGGCCAATGCAGGAACAATTGAACGTAAATCAATGAAAACATATGGAAGAATTCATTGATGCAGTTTAGAGGCTTGACCAATGGAATACTACAATGCAAAGGGTATCCTACTATGAAGCAGAAGTTGAACCGTTGGATAGTAGAACCATTGGGTGAAACAATAATTGCAGAATAAATAGGATGGCCCCAAAAGGGAATTTTTGTCATCAGTGACGCCCTTTGTGAGGCTCTTGTCCTTTGTACAAAGTATGTAAATTGAGAGTAGGTATTTCTGATGAGTGACGAGAAATGCGAAAGTTATAAATAAATAAATTTTCAGTTTTAAATGTTATATTAGAAGATTTATAAAAGTTAATAGACATAAAAATGATAAATTATCACTGATTCTAAGGTACATAAATGCCTTAAAAGATATACACATGGATCTGAAAATGATGTTTGTGGCTTTTCCTAACGCTAAAATCTTTAATTAAAGCACAATAATCTAACGAATGTGCTACATCATTTTCAATTGAAAGAATAGCAAGGGCTGAAATGCTGAAATTGAATTTCTCAAATAGGTTGCAATAATTTTTAACCTCAAAAAAACTCCTTTCTGCACAGGTGTGGTGGCAATAATTCTCAGGACTACTTCGATAGTGGGGTACACTTCATTAAATTTTTTCTACTATATATTACAGCACCAAGATAATGTTGTTGTTTCCTTCAAATATATGAATAAAGATATTAAGTTTTTCATGCAATTCATATTCATCAATATCAGATGTTTCTCCTACTATTAAAGATATTTGAAAATCGCTGCATTCAGAAGCTCACAATTACAAATTTCCTTCAATCTTTTGATGTTATACATGAAACCGAATATGCTCTCATTATGGGTGTGTAGACGTCTGCGATCATTGTTGGTTGTCCAGATGGAACCGCATCACTTTATTGAAACCTAACATTTCGGCTATCATTTTGTGGCTTTTTTCAGGGGACTGTCCTCTGAAGAAAGCCACAAAATGATGGCCAAAACATTATGTTTTGATAAAGTGATGCGATTCCACCCAGACAACCACAATAACATGCTCTCATGATGTTTAATTTCCTTAAATCTAGGTTCGCAGCATGCAAGCACATTGCCAACAATTACATAAAAATAGTTTATTTTGAAAAAAAATTCTGCAAGCAATTTGAGAGCTTTGTCTTTCCCTTCATAATCAAAATCTTTTCTGTTACATCTCCTTATCATGACTTTGAACTTTCTGTCAATATCATTTTCCTCAGCTATTTCTTTTACTGTTACCAAGGATGATTGGGAACAATTTTTCCCAATAATTATCAAGCCAATGTGTAAATAAATACAACTGGGTGTTGTATAACCACATCTAGGTGCATTTTTTCTCTGCCACATTTTACTTATAACATTTATCATTGTAAAAATGTCATACCATACAATGATAGCAACTACAAATTTGTAGGTTGTTATCTTCTTTTCTACAGAATGGCATTCACTAACCAACTGACAGTCTATTCCCTGCTAAATTCTTCAAAGCATCACATATATTGTATAGTTGGTATTTAACAGCCTTCACCGATTCTACTAGTTTCAGAAAAGTGGTTTTAGTTACAAGGATTTTATAGTAGCCTGCTCCTGACTCATGCTGGGTTACAGTGTATCCAGCCTCTTCTCAGGTGACTAGTGAAGATGGCAACAGAGATTCCGATCACTGAAATATTGTGTGAAAACACTCTGCTCTCTTGGCTAGTCACTTGAGAAGACTATATTAATTCTCAACACGGAGAGAAACTTCGATCCCATGTAGTGTGTAGAGCATTTGCAGAAAGAAGAAAGAAAAGAAAGAAAGAAATATTTTGCTTAAATACAAGTCGATGCTGCATCTCCTAGGATTAGATTCCAGCTGTGACTTCCACTATCTAAGAAATAAGCAATTGGTTTAATTTTAAGTATAAGTTACTGGACAAATCCATATTGGCTGCATTCCATATCCTCTGTAGTTTTGCAGTGATATATCTAGCTGTTCTGTGATTATACAATTATTAAAACTCTTAGCTGTAGTTTTTTCAATGGCTAAGAAGCCAATAAAACATTCTTTAATGTCAGCTATATTTGTATTAAGAAATCTTATAATAATTGACAGTAGATCAACACGAGTACACTCAAGAATAACGAGTAATATTTATTCCTTATTATTTTGTCAACAGTTTCAGACTTCATGTGACTTGCAGTTAATTGTCTGTTACTTGTTTTAGATGAAGTCACAATATTGGATTGAATTGGGCTATTAACCTGTGCCGTATCTAGAGGGAGAGGAGATCAAACTGGGTGTTGCACCCGATGGCATCTTCAAGAGGGTGGCAAAATTATGTTTTAAGGAGTGGTAAATGGCAAATTCATGTGATGGTGACATTTTTTATTTTTGGCTCTACTGCCACGAGGGGGAGGCAAAATCAAAGAATAGTTCTATACTGCCCCAGACAGCAAATTCATTTTTGAATGGACTGCAATCCCAAATTTTTGCCTCAGCTCGAAAAATTCATAAGTTGCCGGTAGTCTCTCTTGAATCTGGGTCCGATAGTAATTTCTCTCTGTAACTTCTAAAGGAATTGTGAGATGCTAATAAATTTACAGTCAAGTCATAAGCAGTGTTTCTAAAACATCTCTCCAATGCTGCCTTTCTTGTTCAATTTGAGTCTTGTGTAAAGAGCCAATAGTAGCAACCCATTATCTAAATTTAACCATTTAAACATACAATCTTAGTGTTCTCAGCCAGATTCGCGAGGACCTAGTATCTCCAGTCACACACTCCTTCATTGGAACCAATTCTTGTATTTTCTAGTCCAAATATTTGACATGGAAATCAGTAAACAGCATCCTTTGTTTGTCAATAAATCATCCAGCGCCTGCCAAGCTTTTCACCATTTTACTGTAAAGATATAAGTTGAATCATTGTCCATTATCATTTACGGGGAAAAAAATCAACTTTAACCAGATTTGACCTTCCAAAACAATCTTAGTTCGGTCTAAATCAGTAATTGTTAAGGGCTACAATGTTGGGTCACTTTTATGAATCAGATTTTCAATTACACCAGTTATGGATTTAGACATAGACTCAGTATATGTATTCTTGGAAAGACAAAGTTGATGGCAGTGGTGGTGTAATAGGTATGATTTTGCTGACTCATTATCCTCACTTTTGTTACTATGTGACAACAGCACTCATGATGATGCTAATGCAATAATTTCAGCTGGGTTAGGTTAGAGTGCAATAATATGCCACTTTCAGTCAATGAAGGATTTTTATAGGTTTCTTGATTTTTATAAGGACTCATGTGGATTTTCTTCTACCTGCTTTCTTTTGATTGTTGGTTTTTGATTTTGAAATGCCCGACTAAAATTGCCTACTGGCATCACAATCACACAAACTCTTTTCATAAATTTTATTTCACGCATCAAAAATAATTTACAAGCAGTTTTACATAGTTTTTATTTCTTTTAAAATAATCACTCTTTACTATAAGTACTGTTTACACAGTAAGATTAGCTAAAATTTAATATAATTTAATTTTTAATTATCTGCTGAAAAATATGTGCCGTACAAATGATTTTATAACACATACAGCTGCAAGCAAAATAAGCATAAGGTGACAAGAGATGGTGAGCAAAATGAAACAAACAGATTCCCCATGCATAAATCATAAACACAATGAAAGTAGCAAAATGGAACATTCAAGTGGGTTTTCTAACACACAAGGCATGAGATCCAAAAAGTAATGAATTCTTCAATAGTGTTTCACAGTCTAATTACAATAAAAATTATTTTTCCTTGATAAATTAATTTTGATATCAATAATTTTACTTTTTATATGAATCTGAAATCAAATAAATCTACACTGAAGGGCCAAAGAAACTGTTACACCTACCCCCCCGCAAGCATGCAGAAGTGTCGTAACATGACGTGGCATTGACTCGACTATTGTCTGAAGTAGTGCTTGAGGGCATTGACATCATGCATTCTGCAGGGCTGTCCATTAATTCGTAACTCGTATGAGGGGGTGGAGATCTCTTCTGAATGGCACGTTGCAAGGGATACCAGATATGCTCAATAATGTTCATGTCTGGGAAGTTTGGTGGCCAGTGGAGGTCTTTAGACACAGAAGATTGTTCCTGCAGACACTCTGTAGCAATTCTGGACACGTGGGGTGTTGCATTGTCCTTCTGAAATTGCCCAAGTCTGTCGGAATGCACAATGGACATGAATGGATGCAGGTGATCAGCGAGGAATCGTTCGTACGTGTCAACTGTCAGAGTCATATCTAGACGTATCAGGGATCCTATGTCACTACAACTGCACACGCCCTCCACCAGATTGAACAGTCCCCTGCTGACATGCAGGATCCATGAATTCATGAGGTTGTCTTCATACCTGTACATGTCCATCCACTCGACACAATTGGAAACAAGACTCGTTAGACCAGGCAACATGTTTCCAATCATCAAAAGTCCAATGTCGGTGTTGAAAGGCCCAGGCGCAGCATTAACCTTTGTGTCGTACACTCAGCAAGGGTACACAAGTGGGCCTTCAGCTCTGGTAGCCCATATCGATGATGTTTCATTGAATGGTTAACAAACGGACACTTGTTGATGGCCCAGTATTGGAATCTGCAGCAATTTGTGGAAGGGTTGCACTTCTGTCACATTGACTGTTTCTCTACAATCGTTGATGGTCCCGTTCGTGCAGGATCTTTTTTCCAGCTCCAGTAATGTAAGAGATTTGATGTTTTACTGGATTCCCTTTATTCATGGTGCACTCATGAAATGGTCATAAGGGAAAATCTCCACCTCATCGCTACTTCAGAGATGCTGTGTCCAATCTCTCATGTGCACACTCAAACTCACTTAAATCGAGATAGCCTGCCATTGTAGCAGCAGTAACTGATCTAATGCCTGCGCCAGACACCTGTTGTCTTATATCGGCATTGCTGACCACAGAGCCATACTCTGAGTGTTTACATATCTCAGTGTTTACATAGGCATGTCTATACCAGTTTCTTTGGCTCTTCAGTGTAAATGAGTGATTTTATTTAGGTACTTATCACTATTAATACATGAATCAACCAACTGTATTTTTGTTATAACTAATAGCTAAGGATAAAATAAAAAGGTTTTAATGTAATTTTTTTCCCACTTGGATTGCTGTGCCCCAGGCCAACCCTTAGATCTGCCACTGTTTGTGATGAACAAAGAAGAATAAAAGTTCCATGGGTGCGAAGAGGAGACAGAAGACATTTTCAGAAAAGAGGAAGTAGTAGTGGAAGTAGAGATTATTATAGTGAAAGGAGGAACAATCAGTAATCTAGTCATAACGATCCATGAAATGAAGGAAGTGGATGGGATAGGAAGGTAAAATAAATACTGCAACTATTTTGGTCTTGTCAGGAGTGGAAAAGGCAGTTACAGGGCCAATTTATACAGGGTGTAACAAAAATGTACGGCAGAACTTGCAGGACACATTCCTCACACGTAGACGAAGAAATTATATTATATTAACATGGGTCCGGAAACGCTTCGTTTCCACGTAACACCGCATTTTACCCAACGTATGAAGAACAAAACGCTTGAAGCATGGGGAACATGCACCGTTGGTTACATCTGGTTACATTGGCATGATCGTAGCTGCACCGCCAGTGGTTTATTTGACATGCCCCTGTTGCCATGCGGCTTACGGTAACAACAACTGTTCCGGCGAGCAGTACAACCTTGGCAAGCACACGGGTTACTACGTCGAGTTCATCACAGACTTAACTTGTGCCATGGCAGTGTACACAAACACAGAGATGGCCGATGCCCATTTGATGTACGGATTAGCAGACGGCAGTGGTGCTCGCGCTCAAGGTTTGTACGGGGAGAGATTTCCAAGACGAAGGTGCCCGGACAGGAAAACGTTCGAAACCCTTGATCGTCGTCTGAGGGAACATGGTGCATTTCAGCCCGATACTCACGATCGGGGAAGGCCTAGAACGATGAGGTCACCGCAACGGGAGGCGGCAATTCTTCATGCATTTGACGACGACCCTACTGCCAGTACAAGACAAGTAGCTGCAGCAATGGATGTCGACCACATGACCGCTGGTGAGTGTTACATGAGGATCAGCAGTATCCATACCATTTACAGCGAGTGCAGGCACTAACAGTAGCTGATTTTCCTGCACGGGTACGCTTCTGCGAATGGTTTATTCAACAAAGTGTCAACCCCAACTTTAGTGCAACGATACTGTTCACAGATGAGGCGTCGTTTCAACGAGATCAGATTGTAAATTTTCACAATCAGCATGTATGGGCTGCCGTCAATCCTCATGCAACTGTTGAAGCAAGTCATCAACAAAGATTTTCCATCAATGTTTGGGCTGACATTGTGGTTGACTATTTGGTAGGGCCTTACGTTCTTCCACCTAGGCTCAATGGAAACTGTTACCATAATTTGGTAGAGAATGTTCTACCTGTTCTGTTAGAAGATGTGCTTCATGCATGATGGAGCGCCTGCTCATTTTAGTGTTAACGTCCGTCGTGACAGATGGATAGATAGAGGTGGACCAATTGCCTGGCCTCCACGCTCTCCGGACCTAAACCCACTGGGCTTTTATTTATGGGGGCATTTGAAAGCTCTTATATATCGAACCCCTGTACAAGATGTTCAGAGTCTGCGTGCCAGGATTATGGATGGCTGCGAAACCATACGCAGTACTCCAGGGATACATCAGCGCATTCGAGAATCACTACGACGGCGGGTTGATGCATACATCAATGCGTGCGGAGGGCATATTGAACATCTCCTGTGAAAAAGAGCTGCATGTATTAAGCTGGTATGTTCCATTCTTGTGTGTCTCCCCCTATTCATGCCACGAAGAAAATGCGGTGTAACATGGAAATGAAGCGTTTCTGGACCCATGTTCATATAAGATAATTTCTTCGTCTACGTGTGAGGAATGTGTCCTGCAAGTTCTGCCATACATTTTTGTTACACCCTGTATAGGCAAATATAAAATAAGGTTGTGAGGTGAATACCAATGCACAGGAAGTTATAAAAAATAATGAATTGGAACAATTGAATGATTTAGGTAAAATTGATAGCATTCTAGTAAGAAAATGTGAAACAGAAGAAAATTATAAAAGTTATATTGAAACAGTAAATAAAGATCATCCTTCTTAAAGGTGGAAATGTTCTGAAATGATGAAGATAAGGAAAAACCATAAGAAAGAGCTGGTCTTTGGAAGGAAGGTGGAGTCTTGGACTTGCTTAAAATGACAACGTGCACTGAAGCTGAAGGAAATACAGTTAAACAGGAAGAGATAAATGACACAAATGAAATGAAAGTATGAGCTTATGAATTTAATCCTGAAACATATTAGGAGACTGAGGAAGGATTAACTAGCATTAGAGGTCAAAGTGAAAATAAAGAATGCAAGAGTATTGATGAATTTGCAAAGCTTAAAAATGTGGATCAAGAAGATTAGGGCTTAAAATTTCTTAGTGGGAAAAAGTGAAGAAAACTACAATAAAGAAGTGGTTGATTGTGTGGGGGCAGCATTAGGAGTGAAAATAATTGATCATAGAGAAATAAATGCAGCTGTTTATTATAATGAATCCTTGGGTAAAGATTATCTTTTAAATAGTGCGGAAGATGAAATTATTTGAAGAGAAAATTATTCAAATCAGACAGTACAAATAGGAATTAACATATTGCCTTTGGAGGAGGGAAAAAACCAAAGAAGTAGGGTGGCCACATTTTGATATTAAACAAGATTTGTTGAAGGAAAAAATAAAAAATTACACGAAGTGAAGATTTTACTGGGAGATTAACAAGTAAAGATGAAAGGCAATGACCTAATGAATAGCATAAAGGAAATGAGTGATGAAAAAGAGCTAATGAACTGGAAGAAGAGAAAGAAAGAAACAAGACAAACCTATAAAGCCAACTGAATTTAATTTAGGACAATTGGTATTGGTAAAATTTTTGGAGTAGGTCAGGTAAAGAAAACTCAGAAGTACCAAAATTCTTTGATATAAGCTGTAGATCTTTTGAAGTGGGGGGCAAGCCTCATACAAATGCATAGGTTTAAGAAATATTGTTGATTTAAAGCCATACAAGAAAAAACTTTGAACACATTAGAGTATAATCAGATATAATAGAATATAGTGACTGAGGGTTACTCCTTTCTGTATAAAACATTTAGTGTTTAAAACAATCAAAAGTCATAATTTGGGGACATATGTAAGGGAAAAGACAAAAAATGTAAGCAATTATTTGATTTTTACTTGTTTTATTACAAAAGAAAGATACTTGGTTATTTAATTTGATTTTTACAAGAAAATATGTTGTAAAAGATGAATAGGAAATATCTGTGATGAGTGAAAGAAGTTCTATGTGCAGTGTTCTTTGTTTTAGTGCAAAGAGTGAAAATAGGTTCTCTGGCGAAACAGGACGGAGTTAGAGAAAGGGCTTTGTTAAGACTGGATTTCTCAAGATTTTTCCACATTATTTGAACTCCAAGCACTAGACATTCAACAAACAAGAAACCAATATTTAGACCTTGTGAACAAAACATAAGAATAATATTTACTGAAGATTGTGTTGTTCTGTTTGTTCTAAAAATGTTATAGAATAATTTTATTTATAAAGATCAATAAAATTAAGTTAAGAAGAACGTATTTTTTCCTTTTATTTTGTATAAAAAATTTGAACTGTCATTTTGAATATATTTAATTAATTGGAATGGAGTGTACACTTCGATGGCAGTATCCCTACCCACCCATTTTTCCCCTTTCCTTTACCTGCCTACTCTTGCCCTCTATTAATTTCAATTTTAAATTCTTTCAGTGTCTGTGGTAAATTATTCATCATTTCTCTTGGTAATTTATTCCAAACCTTGATCCCATTACCTACCTAAGAAAATTTTCCCACACACTTATGAATGAAATCAATTGCCAGCTAGTGGTCATGGTCATCATTTCACTTCCATGCACCTTTCTTAAGTTTTCCATCAATACCTATCCACACCTCATCACCAATATATGCCTTGTACATTCCCATGGCTCTCTTTACCCTCCTCCTATCTTCTAATGAATCCCATTCCAGCTCCTTTATCATATCAGTTACTTATTGTGTTCTGCAGTAAATTCCAGAGACAAATCTACCAGCCCTTCTTTGCTGCCCCAACTCCTGTGTCTTACACCCATAATGTGGGTCCCACACTACACCACCATATTTAAGCAATGATCTGACCAAAGTTTTGTAATCAAATTCCCTCACTTCCCTGGTACACATCACACTCTCCAATAAGTGAAGGATTTTGAAACTTTTTCCTACTATCTGGCCAATGTGTCCTGTCCAGTTTTGATTGTTATCAATGTTGTGCCAAGGTACTTACATTTCAAGTTTTCAACAACTAATTCCTTCCCCACCTTTCTTATCTATGTACCTAATATACTGATTCTTCTTTAGATTTATCTTCATCTCATGTTGACCCACCCAGCTAGCTATCCTATCAAGGTCACCCTGCAGCTGTTAATGGTCTTAAACCATTTTGATCCTCTTATATAACATTATGCCATCTGCAAACAACATATTTATTTAATAAGTCAGGTAAAATAAGTGGGAACCTGATATAATTTAACTACAATATTTATTATTCAATATTATGAAGGATTGTCTCATTTACTTTATATTTATTTTAAATCATTACACTTTAATTTTTTTTCTGGGAAGGATCAGCTGGTCCCCCCCCCCCACACATACACCATTCCACCCTTTAATGGGTACACCTTTGATACTCACTTCCCTAATATTGCATTCAAATCACCCATAGTTATTAGATGTTTCTCTCCCTTCAACAACCACATTAGCTCTTAGGGTGTGGTATATACTTTCTCTACTTCATCAGCATCTTCATAAACACTTGACATATACATCTGTTTTAATGCAGCTGGTAGAGGTTTACTTCCTACTCTCAACAAAATAAGTCAATTATTTAACTGTCCATAAAAACACACTTCCCTATTTTTTAATTTACTTCTTTTATTTTTTGTTACAAATCCCACCAGATAAACACGTAGGTACTTTTTGAATTAATTAGCCTGTATTTCCCATTTCATAAATCTTACCCACTCTTCTATTCAATCTCTTGAATCCCAATAATGCATAAGAGTAGTCATTGCATACCTCTCTTTAGGTTCCCTAATTTTTCTGACTTGTTAAGATTTCAAACATTCAACATTAAAGACTGTAGAATGGTTCATCTGACACACAGATCTGAAAGACAAACTATTTTACCAATAAATGACTCATCATTTTATAATTGAAGAGGATGCCTTAGGGTCTGAAATGTAATGTTTGCCCATTGGTTTCTCCACTTCCATGTCATTAATGATTAATTAAGCATCTGCCTTGTGGGCATTTCCAATCATAAGGTTGCTGTCAGCACTTGTTCTTCCAGCTTCCTATCAGGTCTCTGGCAAGCAGGTTGTCACTCCTTATAAAGAGAATTGTTGTATCACCAGAGGCTTCTCTGTACGAACAGGGAGCATCACATGAAGCACAGTTTGATGTTAGTAGGGAGAAGCTAACCGGTTCATCTCTCGTCTGTATATACAGCCTCAAAATCAGTAATGATACTTTATAGCCTTTCTTAGACTCTTTCTAAATGATGGTCACATTTAAATACTTCTTAGATTTATTGTAATCTTCTAATTCTTTTGCAAGTTCATACAGAAATAAATTATTCTCATCAGCAAATATTCATAAAATGTAGAAATGAACCATAACAGACATCAGCAGAATGGTGCAGATTCACATTAATAAAGGATGCAATAAAGGATGGGAGTCAGACAGATTTTTTTATTTTTTTTTTTAACTAAGCCTTTCTGGCATCACAATTAATGTGTTATGGTTCCTTAATATGTCCTTATTTACATTGTATTTTTATATGGCTTAAAAATTATTCTTCTGTCTCAGTATTTTGGTCTTACCCCTGCTAACATCACATTTAACAGTACAACTAGAAGCACCATGAATGTATTTTCCTTTTTCTATATTCATCCTTCTAAAATTAACTTTAATTTCAGAACTACTTCTATTGGTTTAATATTATTATTATTTCCTAAAGGGTAAAGGTTACTGGGTACCTAAAGCTACTGCCCTTTCCCACTGGATTCATGGAGCTAGAGCTTTGAATTTCCATTACACCATATTCAGAACTAGAAGGGATAAAGCCAAATTGTTAATCATCTGACAACTTTTCCATTTCTCATGTCTCTAAATGTTGTAAAAGTTGATATTTTTGAAATTGTGATTAATATCAGTGGAGCAGAATATCAAATTCTGGTTGATATTCATGAAAATTCTTTGATACCTCTTCTGTCTCTTAAGCTTTAGTTAGTTGTCTTTTAAATCATTTCTTCTTTAGAAATTTTAGCAATGCTATGGGACATGCATCCTGTCACCTCTTTTGTTCAACATATATAATTAATACATCATGATACCTACCATAAATGGCTGGAAAGTGGAATTCCCAGTTGGCAGGGGGGAAAAAACAGCAGCCTATACTTTGTTGATGATACCATACTCTGATGAAATAATAGAGCAGACACTACAAAAGTAGCAGTCCTGGCATGCAGATAAACTGGAATAAGACAAAACTGATTAATAAGAAAATAGAGTTTCAGCAGAAAGAGCAGCCAAATAACCTTGAGAGAGATCACTGATTTACTTATCTGATTGCTGTAATGAGTGACACCGATAACTGTAAAATATAATCAGAGGTGCCACTATAGAGAAGCTAAGCAAGAATACAGCAAAAACCATCAACACGATGAAGTGATTAGTTCAGTCAATCATTTTTGTTCCAAATTTTCTGTACAACTGTTATACTTTGACAGTGAAAGCTAAAGACAAAAACTGCATTAATGTGGTGATGGAGAAGGATTACCAATGGCAATGCAATTACCATGGGCAGTCAGCCAAACGAATGGTTCAGTCATCCAAGAAGTGGAGATTGAGAAATGCATGGTAAGCTTGTGGATCAGAAAATATTAAATATTTTGGTTGCATTATGAGGAGGAACTATGACAACCTAGAAAAGCTGATAGTGGAAGGATAAGTTAATTACAAAAATTATGGAAATGAGAAGATTAAATTTGTGATATTGCTCATTCATTGTTTCAAAGACAGAGACAGTAAAAAATGACACCAGTTTTTAGAGGCTGTAACGAAGCACATTATACTGAGATGCAACTATAGAGACATGGAACATATAATCCTTATACCTTGTTTTGTATGAAATCTTTCAAAGCTCTGTCAAATAGTGTTCTTAAGACATTAACTTATCTTCCCACAGTACAATTCCCGACATCTTATATTGATCTGTAGACTTTCTCTTGTGATCTTCAAGGATTTCACATTTGTAATTTGTAGTAAAATGCAGCCTTTTAACTGTTCCAAAATTAATCAGTCTTTCTACAAGTCTCAACCGCCCTTCCTAAATCTTCTATTTTTCAACTTCTTAAAACTTATCTTGCTGCCATCTTTCTCTGGTGTTCTTGCTTTTCCTTTGTATTTCATGCATAAATTAACAGTATAGCTGTCTTCATTCTATATCTTGTGTATTTTGTAAGGAAATATATTCCCTTACATTTTTTGTTTGTTTAATTTATTTTATTTTTGTAAAAGAAAAAGATAATAGTTACTATGCAAGAGCAAAGAGGTGTGTGTTAAAAGAACATCTTTGGCCAAGACAGAAGAGAAGTCCATAGGAAAAAAGAGGATGAATATAGTGGATGAATTGTGCTTGGAAATATTCTGTTAATATGTGGAATGAATGCCGAAAGTAAAAGTTATTTGTGTTTAAATAAATGAGTAACAACAATAAAGATAATAATTTTACAATTTAAACTCTTTCTTCTCAGGTATGTCAATTGAAACATCCTTTTTGGTCCAACTTTAAAGTCAAATTTGTTTCTTAAGTCAAAATTTACTTGTAAACTTTGATTCTGTATCACTTTACTATTTCCAGTATTTCAAATAAATAATGCTCATTGCTTTTTTCCAAAGGAAGTGTCTTGGCACCGCTGCTATTCAACATTTACACTAACGATAAACCCCAGTCACCAGTGACTTGAAATTTTGTCTATGCAGATGATTTAGCACTAGCAGTACAAGCCAAAGATTTTGAAACAGTGGAGAGACATTTAAGTAATTGTTTACAATCTTTCACCACCTGCTATGAAGACAATCAGTTGAAACTGAATCCATCCAAAACGCAACTATGAGCCTTCCATTTACGAAACAGACATGCCAACAAGTGACTGATAGTCAGATGGGAGGGTGTAGAACTAGATCACTGTTTCAATCCAAAATATCTCGGAGTTACACTAGATCACTCCCTCATTTACAATAAGCAATGGTTAAACACAAAAGGCTAAGTTTCAGCCCGCAACAATAATCTGTGGAAACTCATAGGAAAAGTATGGGGTGCATATCCCACAGTGCTTTGAACATCAGCTCTTGCACTGTGTTATTCTGCTGCAGAATATGCCTGTCTCATTTGGTACAAGTCTGCTCATGCCAAACAAGTAGACGTAGCATTGCATGAAACTTGCAGAATTATAATGGGTTGCCTCAGAGCCACACCAACTGAAAAACTACATGGTCTGGCAGAAATGGCTCCCCCTGATATGCAACAGAATGTAGCTGCAATGTCAGAAAGAAACAAGGTTAATCAAAATGCTGCTCATCCCTTATTCGGGCATAAACTCCCCCGACAAAGTCTGAAACCTAGGAAAAGCTTCCTTAGGACGACAGCTGCATTGGATGTACCCCCATAAGTTGGCCGGCTCAAGCTGAGGTGAGCAAGAATGACTCATATGAATCAATGGGTACCTACTGCAGAGGCACAACCACCAGGTGGCAATCTCAACTGGAAGACTTGAATAGCACTAAATTAGCTTAGAAGTGGTTTGGTTAGGACCAAGGATAACCTAGCAAGACGGCATTATCTTTAAGATCTAAATACTGCGTGTGAGTGTGGGGCAGAACAGACCATTCAGCATTTATATAATTGCCCACAGTGCCCATCAACCTGCAATCTGTAAGACCTCCTTCATGCTAGAGACAATGCCATTTATTTATTTATTTCTCGTGTCCAGGACATAACATTACAAGTTGGAAAAAAACAAAAAACATTAATTAATTAATATTAAACTATAGAAGATTCACGATGGGGAAAGTCACAGATATTAAAGAAATAGATGAAATCGCTGAAACAATAACTGACTGCGGTAAAAGTGGGAAAGAGGAGATAAATTCTGAAAATGTAAAGCCAGTAGTAAGGGTGTTAATGGTAAATTGTAGAAGTATAATGAACAAAGTAATCGAATTTGCAAACTTAATAGAGATGCACGAACCACAAGTAATAATTGGGGTAGAGAGTTGGTTAAAAGAAGAAGTACTAGACAGTGAGGTTTTTCCTGATGGTTACAGAGTGTACCGCAGAGATAGAGGAGCAATTGGTGGAGGAGTCTTCATACTAGTTAGCAAAAACTACCACAGTTCACTGGCGTTCATAGATCAAGACCATGAGTTACTTGGGGTAGATTTCTGGGGTAATAAAAAAAGAAAAAATCAGAGTGCTGGCTGTTTACCGCAGCGGAAGAATGACAGAAGAGGATGAGGCTCTTGGGGAGAAATTAAATTCATACTCAGATTTCAGAGGTGAGAATAGAATGATCATCATCGGTGGGGATTTAAATTTACCAGGTGTAAACTGGGAAGGGAATAAGATATATAACACATGGGAACAAAGATGTGCAAACATCTTAATAAGGAAAGGAGGATTTACACAAGTGGTTGAGCAAAACACTACGGGACAAAGTATTTTGGATATATTTCTAATTAAGCCCGATTAAAACCTTTTGAGGTATCAAGTAACTGAAGGAATAAGTGATCATGAAGCAGTTCTGATGGATATTAGAGGATTCAGTAAACCAGCAGCCAAAATTGAAGGGGGAAATAGGTACAATTATAAAAAGGCACAGGTTTAAAATTTGAAGAGATATTTCAGAGAACAATTCAGCAAATGGAAGTAAGGCTCAGGTACAGTAGAGTCAAGTTGGGAAGAGTTCAAGGTGATAATAAGAAAGGGGGAAGAAAAATTTATTCCAAAGCAGAAAATAAAGAGAAGTAGAGAACCTATGTACTATAATAGGGAAGTGATGTAAGGTATCCCTCATTCTATTTTCAAGATTTTGTTAGATTCCGGCCAAGTTTAAGGTTAACTGTAGTATCCGATACCACACGTAAAATCGAGTTGACTACACTTTCCATACACTAAAGTGAATAAATAATCCATAACCAAGGTAAATAATATATAAATTGCATTAAATCAGCGATATTCCAATAGGAAATAGGCATTCTCACGTAAAAGTAAACTCGTAATACCAGATACTGACATTATTTAACGAGTTATTCTGAACCAATTTAAACGAAGTAAATGATTAAAAATAGTAAATACAGCCACTAAATAAACCTTTTATCATGGTTAATAAACTTTATTTCAGAGATAAACAGATAGTTTCAATACCAGTCAGATCTAACCATTAAATTTTAGCATATACCAGATTTTGGTATTTCTGAAGGGATTTTCATCCAGTAAAGAGTGTAAAGAACTAATAATAGCCAGGCCTAGAACTAATATAAACATAACTTCACATTTAAATACCGTTTAGCAAGTATTTTAAAGAGATAAACAGGATGTTTGGATAAGTAAACTGAAGTAGTATGAAGATATCACATTGTAATGAAATGTGACCATTTTAGAGTCCTAAAAGTGAACAGAATAATCCCTGAGATAGTCTAGTAGGATAATTAACAGGTTTCTGATAGTTTTCAAGCATTTAATAATCACAAGAAGTAATTATGTAGGAGTTTGAACACTCATTTTCTTAAACAGTTCACATAAATAATTTGAGGTCTTTTAAGTAGTTTCAGGATTTAAAAAGTAGACAGATATAAAGGAAATAAACTAATCTTTCAGTTTTAATAGGTTTTAAGCAGTTTCAGCCCGTAAAATATGAAATATTAGTAAGTACAGGAAGCCGGTAAATCGACTAGATTTTCGAGTCTTTCAGAATTAATTCCGATAAAATTAAACCATTTCAAAAGCGATAAGAACATGTAAATACCAGTAAACACACATAATTAATTTTCTAAACACATTTAAGGACATTTTACTAATCTGTTGTCTGTTAATCCAATCACAAAGTAACTTGCTATAGACACTGCACATATAAAATGCTTCTACACTGATTTTAAACACAGTATAAAGTAACTAATAAATTAAAACAGCAATAAAGAGAAGTAAATTCATCTAAATCTTGTAGTTTCCAACCGTCTAAGTATTTTTAAATATAATCTGAACACGTAAAATAGAATACCCGACTTTAACATTTTTTTCATTTAAAAACCGAACCAGATTCCGGGTTAAAAAGTAGTTTGCCTTAACAATCCATTCTTCCAGTTTCATACATATTAATTTCAAGTCATTTAAAGCCATAGGACCGATGTTATGAATTTTCTAAAAACACTCCGTAACTACCCACGTGTAAATAACTAAACAATTTATTGTGTCTCAGATATGGCACTTACAAAGATGAAATAAACTCTAAAATACACAGTTTAATTTAAGCTACACATTGATAATTTTTCCGGCTTGATAACGCATAAAACTTCAGAGTTATACCATAAAACAGAAATAATAATTACAACTGATTGTTAGAGATTACTGGTTTTACCATAACTCAACAGATTTAAACAAAGTTTATATTTAGGGAGAAACTAAAATCGGGGATAATATTTTAAGCCTAATTTCGAGTTAATAATTAAAGCCAATTTTAAAAAGGTAACAAAACGTTGACTAACGCGGTAGGTCTTCTAACACATCCATATTTGGTAATTTTTTGGAGACAGGCGTGATCACGTGACCGAGTCTATATAAGTCAGGTGAGAGATGACGAGACACACTCGGCTGGAACATCTCGTAGTGACAACATGTAACTTCTCGTGTAGTGAATTCAACGGTAGCGGTGTGGAGAGAGAGAGGAGGATCATGGGAAGTTGTGACATCATGGCGTCAGGCTGGAAACGAGTCTAGAAGTTATAGGACGCGTTAGTGGCGGCCATTTTTGAAAGTTGGAACCATACTCATTTCGAACTTTCAGTTTCTGGACATGTAAATTTCAATTCAGTTTCGGTTTTTTTTTTTTTTTTCATGCGGTTTTGCTCTGATTTCTCAACCTGTGATGTTTGGTGAATATTAATATCCGATTGCCATGCTAACTGTGACATGTAATATTTACGTGAAAATTCTGAGAATATATAATCCAGTGATTCAACTTGTGACTTTCAATTATACAATAGCACCTTTCTTACAGGAGGTTGAAAACTGTAAGTGGCGACTGTGGTCAATTTTAACAGTTAGCATAAGTATTTCAACACGGTTACAGAACTTTCTTTTGGACTTAGAATATTTGGAAGAAGATTGGTTCAGGTGATTTAGTCGGTACTAACCCCCACTATCGGCTGTTCCCTGACAGTGAGGAGGTTAAAGAGGTTGGTAAGAAAAGAACATAACAGAGTTAAGAGACAGCAGGGTAGTAGGGAATATTTAAAACAACTAAACAAGGACTTAATAACAGCAAAGAAAATGGCTAAAGATGGGTTTATGAAGAGTATTGTCAGTGCAGGAGGACCATTGACTGATGCATCTAGAAATTTCTATGGCTATATCAGGAAACTGAGGGGAAGGGAGGGTGTAGAGACACTTATAGATAAGGATGGAGAAGAAGTTACTGACGATTTGAAAAAGGCAGAGATTTTAAGTAACTGGTTCAGTGAAAGCATTAGGGACAATGAATCAGAAACAGGAGGGTCTAATTCAGAGAATGAGCTTAACAACACAATTAGAAATGACGATAGTAAAAAATTTGATATCCATCCTGAGGAAATCATGAAGGAAATAAGAAAGCTGAAAAAAATAAAAATAAAGGGGCTGGTGAAGATAATATTACTACAGATATCTTAAAGATAGCCGGATGTGACATTGTACCTTATCTTGAAATTTTATTTAAATTGAGTCTAGACACTTGCTGCTTACCACAGGACTGGAAAAGTGCAATAGTAGTACCGGTACATAAGGGAGGGGTGAGAAATAGAGTTGAGAATTACAGGCCAATCAGTTTGACATCAGTGGTAGGTAAATTAATGGAAAGATTGATATGCAACCACATCAGAACTATATGTGAGGAGCGTAAGTGGTTTTCAAGCAGGCAACATGGTTTCAGGCAAGGATATTCATGCGAATCTCAGTTGGTGGGATATATGCAAGATATTTCAGATGAAATGGACAAGGGAGGCCAAATTGATAGTGTAGCACTAGATCTGTCTAAGGCGTTTGACAGAGTAAGCCATAAAATGGTAGTAAATAAGGTAAAAACCATTGGAGTGGATAAGAAAGTCATTTGCTGGGTAGAAGAATTTTTAAAAGGTAGAAAACAGAAAGTTAGGGTAGGAAATGTAGTATCAAAAGAAGTTGAAGTAAAAATGGGTGTGCCACAGGGTAGCGTATTGGGACCATTGCTATTCATTATTCTAATGAATAATTGTGTTGATTGTTTACTATCTGAAATTAGATTGTTTGCAGATGACATAATGCTGTATAAAAGAATCAAAATGATAGAGGATTGTAAACAGTTGCAGTGTGATCTGGACAGGATATCAAATTGGGTTGGTAAACATGGAATGAAGATAAATGCAAAGAAGAGTCAGCTTATTAGATACACAAATAAAAAGCAAAAGGTTAATTATGAATATAAGGTGGGGAAAGAATTGCTTGCTGAAGGCTTGAAATGTAAATATCTTGGAATTTCTTTTGATAACAAACTTAACTGGGCAGGACACATAGGACAGGTGGTAGGAAAAGGTTTCAAAGTGCTGCACTTGTTGGAGAGAGTGATGAGGGGATGTACGAGAGAAGTCCAGGAATTGGGTTACAAAACTTTGGTCAGACCATTGCTTGAATATGGTAGTGTAGTATGGGACCCTCATTTCATGTATCAAATACAGCATTTGGAGAGGGTGCAAAAAAGGGCTGCTAGATTTGTTTCTGGAAATTATCGCAGAATGCAATCAGTGATGGATATGATAAAGAACTGGAATGGGATTCATTGCAAGACAGGAGGAGAATGAGGAGGGTCATGGGAGTGTACAGGGCATATACTGGCGATGAGTCATGGAAAGATATTGCAATAGGTATGAAAAGTAGTGCATGGAAGGGAAAAGATGACCATGACCACAAGCTGGCACTCGATTTCAGGCACAAGGGTGTGGGAAGATTCTCTTTTTTAGGTAAGGGTGTCAGGGATTGGAATGAGTTACCAAGAGAAATGATGAATAATTTACCGAAAACTTTGAAAGAATTTAAAGATAAAATTTGTAGAGGGAAAATGTAGGTAGGTGGAGGATAGGGGGAAGATGGGTATATAGAGAAATTGCCACCGGAGCCTGTGCTCCATTGTAATTAAATTAAATAAAAAAAATTAATTAGAATACAATTAAATTGAATGTGAACAGAATTCCGCAATCTTGATGACCTTCTCGTTTGCCCTATAATATATATTGGCCACAGCATCTTCACAGATGATAGTTGTAGTGACTCAGTTATGGCTAGGGTTGAGTGCATCACATCTTCTTTTGTGGCTGAATAGTCCGATGGCGGCGTGACAGATTTTGCCACATCTATCGCACACGAAAGAGGGATCCGGTGGAAGCACTTCCCTTGTTACGAAGGCTTTTTCAGCTTTATTTTGTCCAACCATGTTCTGTCATATTTGGACATGCCGGTGGTAATATGTCGACGCCATAAGGGTCTCGTGCTGGCGCAAGCTTCCCAGTCAGAAGTGCGCATGCCGAAGCTCTCCAAATCACGCTTGCAGGAGTCCTTAAACCTTAACATCGGGCGCCCTACAGGTCTCTTGATATTAGCAATCTGACTGAGCATGACTTTCCGTGGTAATCTCTCAGGGTCCATTCTATGGACGTGGCCAAGCCAGCGGAGTCGTCTTTGTTTTAGGGTGGCAGTAATACTGTGACACTTCGTGGTAGACAGAACACTCTCATTGCTCATTTTGTCCTGCCACGTGACTCCAAGTATTGTCCGCAGGCAGCGCATATGGAAAGCGTTCAGCTGTCTCTCTTGCCAGGCGTAAGTGGACCATGTCTCAGCTGCGTACAGTAAGATGCTCAGGACACACGTCTGGTATACTAGAATTTTGGTGGAGAGAGTTAGCTTGGAGTTTCTCCAGACACGTGTGGACAGCTTGCCAAAGGTCGTCGCGGCTTTGCCAATTCGTGCATCAATCTCCTTTTGAATGGACTGGTTGGATGTGGTGATGGAGCCGAGATAATGGAAGTGTTCTACTACTTGAAGAGGGATGCCTTCCAATGTTATTTTAGGAAGACGGTCTGTGCCCTGAACCATGACAACCGTCTTCTTGGTATTGACACTCATCGAGAACAGATGACATGCATGATTAAATCTGGTGAGAACCTCCTGAAGCTCATCTTCGGTATTAGCGACAAAAGCCGCATCGTCAGCATATAGAAGTTCACGAACAATTAGTTCAATAAGATTTTTAGTAGATCTCAATAGACTTATATTAAAAAGTCTACCGTCACTCCTTGTATGCAGATGTACTCCAACGTGACAGTTTTTAAAAGCTACTAAGAGTAGAACAGAGAAGAAAATTCCAAAGAGTGTGGGCGCTAAGACACAGCCCTGTCGTACACCGCGGTTTACTTTAAAGGATGCAGAAGCTTCGCCATCAAATACCACAGAACCTCTCATGTTATCGTGGAAGGCCTTTATTAAAGACAACAGCGTAGGTGGGCAGCCGATTTTGTGCAGGATGTCGTAAAGGCCGGTACGGCTAACAGTATCAAAGGCTTTATTTAGATCGACAAAAGCCAAGTATAAAGGCACACGATGTTCACGGCATTTTTCTTGAAGTTGGCGGACAGTGAAGATCATGTCACTCGTGGAGCGGCCGGCGCGAAATCCGCACTGAGATTCGGGGTAGACACGTGAGGCGAGGGTTTCCAGTCTTCTCAAAACGACTCGAGCAATAGCTTTTCCAGCAATGCTGAGGAGGGATATACCTCTGTAATTGTTGCAATCGCCTCTATCACCTTTGCCCTTATAAAGGGTAAATATATCTGCATCACGCATGTCCTGTGGTATTGTACCCTCATACCAGCACCGCTTTAGGAGTTCATATATGACCGGAAAAACACAATCAAGTTTAATTATTTCAGCCGGTAGGTTGTCACGACCTGTACTTTTTCCCAGTTTGAGTCTCTTCAGTGAAAAATGAAGTTCGTCCTGTGAAGGTAAATCATCAAGTTCTAATGCAGTAGGATAAGTAGGTAAACTGTCTAGTGCTTCAGGCTTTATGCTGACTGCCCTGGAGTAAAGGTTGGTGTAGTGTTCTGACCATCTTTCCAACTGCTTCTGCTTGTCAACAATAGGTTCCCCATTTAAGTCTTTTAGGGCGGCACGTTTCCTGGTTGTGGGCCCGATGGCACTCTTGATGCCTTGATACATGCCTCGGTAGTCCCCGCTATCATGGTACTGCTGTATGGACTTGCAGAGGTTTGTCCAATACTCATTTACGCAACGGCGAGTGATACGTTGTAGATCTGCTTTAGCTTTTTTGTATTCCAACTTGGCATGATCACTGGGGCTGTTTATAAGTGTTATATGAACTGCTCTTTTGTGCTCAATGTATGGACGTAATTTGTCCTCGTAATCAGCAAACCAGTCATTCTGAGACGCATCTTTTGTTCCAAAGGTTCTAAAAGCAGTTTGTAAAAGTTTTTCTTTCGCTAGAAGCCACATGTCTTCGGCGCTACCTGTGTCCCTCAGTACAGCATAACTGAGATTCTCTTTTACTTCGGCTGAGAATTGTTTGTGTAAAGCATCATCATGATTGACTGGGATCTTAAACATAATTTTGCGGCGGTTGCTTTTCGCTGAATGGATCTTCTTTGGAATAATGCGTGTTTTGGCCATTATCAGAGAGTGATCAGTGTCGCAGTCTGCACTGTGATAGGTTCTGGCATTGAGAACGTCGCGCAAATCTCGCCTGCGAGTGATGATAAAATCAAGCTGATGCCAGTGACCTGATCTTGGATGTTTCCATGACACTTTGTGAGCAGGCTTATTCTGAAAATAGGTGTTACATATGCAGAGGGAGTGTGTTGTGCATAGTTCCATTAGACGCTGCCCATTTTCATTTATGTTTCCTATTCCATGGCGGCCAATACAATCCGGCCAGTTATCAGAACTGCTGCCAATTCTTGCATTGAAATCACCAAGAATAAAAAGTTTGTCAGAGACATGTACTTTTGCTAGACATGCACGTAAGCTTTCATAGAAAGAATCTTTAACTTCTGGAGAGGCCTTTAATGTAGGTGCATAAGCTGATATTAGGGTTATGGGACCCGAAGCAGTTGTTATTCTCAAGGACATAATTCTCTCTGAAATACAGATGGGTGCCTCGATGCAGTTAGACAAGCTGTTGCGAACTGCGAAGCCCACCCCGTGCTCGCGCTTTGCACCATTGTCTCTACCCTTCCAGAAGAAGGTGTAATTTTGTTCACGAATGGAGCCCTCATCCGAAAGCCGAGTCTCTTGTAAGGCAGCGATATCAACTCGCAAACGCATCAGTTCCCTGTCGATGATAGATGTTTTCCTCAGTTCAGGGATGCCATCAGTTGGGGTGTCAGATCCTGGTAACATGGTTCTCACATTCCACGAGGCGAATCTCGTTGTCGTTATCAGGTTTTTATATGGTTTATAACTGTTTTTCTTTTTGCCAGGTGATTGCTTCTCTCATCGTTGTTACAAGCACTGTGACATGCTTGCTGCTCCACACACCTATAGAAGCGCAAGATGAGGGGCGGATCAGTACCTAATTGGCTGGGGGCTGCCCAGCTTGAGGCGGGCGGTAACTGATCAATTAGCCACAATGGACTATCCCACCGACAGAAATCACCCCTGGCGCTCGTGCGCACGCCCATCAGCACAGAGCTTATAACCGGTGACTGTGACTCCCCGTGTTGTTTCCGCACCTTGACAGGTACGTGTGAAGTGTCCTCTCCACGTCACTACATCGCCTGGGACGGTAGTTAGTAGCCATGAACTTGCCCAGCATTCGTGACTTCCTCTCGACCTCGACAGCTAGTTCTGCAGGGGCAACGGGTCGCCACGTGCAGAGCCATCTCGGTTGCAGGAGTTGCCGACTTGTTCGGGTAGAACCCTAATGTCGCCTACGGTACTCCGGATCCGTTGCCTCATCCGCCAGCAGCGCCGTACCGAAGATCTTCTTCTCCGCCGTTGTTGCCGTTGAGGACTTCACCCGTAACCCTGGGCAAGGGGACTGCGATATACCCCGCAGAACTGGGTCCCTGCCGGACTTAGCCGCCCCACACTCCGGCCTACTGAAGTGCTGAGCGCCCACCCCCGCGACTAGGACGCGCCGGACAGGATTTACTCCGGTGGCAGACAGAGAAGGAGGCTCTGACCACCCCAGGAGCCGGGTTAATGGCCTCGTATTGAGCCGAGACCAAAGGCCCTATAAAGGTCGTCGATATTGCAGGTTTCAGGAAGATTCCTGCATATCAGAAGATGTTGTGGGATATGAAGCTCACCACATTCGCATAGATCGTTCTCAGTAGTGTAACCCCATTTTTTAATATTATATTTACATCGGGACACTTCAGTTCTTAATATGTTTAGAGCCTTCCATATAGCATATGGCTGGTTACACCCCACAGTCGGTGCCTCTTTGATGTTCCTCCACTGTTCTTCAGGCAACGAATTTCGCCATAGTTCTAGACGGCGTGCTTCAGGAGAAGATGTTATGGCTGTAGTTGATTGTATGAAGCTCTTCCTTGACTTCAGCCTTGTGGGTTGAGGTTCGTGTCCAAACAAAGGGTGTCTGGGATCTGTTTCCTGTTTCCTCTTCTCCCTCTCTGCAGCTATTTTCCTACGAATGTCAGGTGGTGCTATACCCATGATTTGGTATATTTTACTAACAGGAGTTGGTTTTAGGCAACCTGTTACAATGCGACCAGTATCATTCAATGATATATCAACCTGCCTAGCATGTGCAGAATTTTGCCAAACTGGTGCTGAGTATTCTGCAGCAGAGAAACTAAGTGCCAGGGCAGATGTACGAAGCACATTTGGATGTGCTCCCCAGGAGGTACTTGTAAGTTTCCGGATGATGTTGTTTGGGGCGGATACTTTGAGTTTCAGATCCTCACAATGGGTTTTGAAGGTAAGAGATCGATCAAGCTTTACTCCTAGATATTTTGGAGTATTGCAGTGTAGTAGTTGCTTTCCCCTCCAGTTGATGTTCAACTTCCTTCTGGCTTCTCTGTTTCTCAGATGGAATGCACAGACCTGTGTTTTTCCAGGGTTGGGATTCAAGTGATTTCAAAATAAACATTATTTTTTCAAAGACAATGCCATACAACTTGCTGACTATTATTGGTCATCCATGATATGAATTGGTTGGTGTTGATTCGTATTATTTTCTTTCTATCTTTCTGTTTTGTTCGTTATTGTTAATACTGTTTCTTACAATTGTAAAAGCAGCATTTTTGACATGAAATAAATTACTTTTTTCTAACCTGCACTGACAGATTTTGCAAATATGTATGTCACACTACAACTTTACATCTTATTGAACTCTAATCTCTTAAGGTGTTGCTTTTGTATATTTTGTGCATCATAACTATCAGATTGAGTTCAACAGTTGATTTCAGGTATCTTTAGAGCACAAAATTATATTTTTATTGGCAAAAGTTTCCTGCAGCACTATGATGTTACCATTTGTATATTCACAATATATGATTCTTAAAAAGCATATACAAACTAATGTGTTTTTTCTCAAAATTTAAACAGCCTTCTGCTCCTAGACCAAATTGTTTAAAGTTTTTTTTATTAATATTATCCCATATTAGCATTCAAATCATCCATGGTCATTAGATTTTTCTTGCCCTTTCTATGCCCCATTAGTTCTGCTATCACTTAGCACTATAACATTTAAAAATATATTTAGGCAGGTCACTCTCATCTTTCATTGTGAGTCATATATTCCCACACCATCATGCATTCTGCTTCTCTGTCATTTAAATAATGACAACAAGAACCCTACTGATGTAACAAATCAGTTCTTAAGTTTTTTTGTCTCATATTTTTCTTTATTCCTGATTTTTCTTATTGCAGCTTGTGTGCTAAAAATTCCATATTCAACAGCCCAGAGCTCTTAATTCTGCTTATCAAAAAAAAAAAAAAAAAAAAAAAAAAAATGTTCCTCAACTTTTACCCTAATCCATCTCTTAACATACTATGCTACAACTCACAGAAATTTTACCAGTTTACATTCTAGCATCTCCCCCAAGCAGTAGCTCAACACTATTGTATGTATGAGTTGTCTAGTGGCACAGTGGTTAATGCATCTGACTGGAGATCGAAAGGTCCCTGGTTCAAATCTAGGGCTGTAATGGAGGTCAGCTTAGCAGATGCGGATGTTCAGTAGTAGAGATCCACGGATGTGGATGTTTTGGGGAAGCAGAGACGGAGATGAAAAAATATAATTATTTAGATATTAATATTTTATGAAAAATAAAATAAAAATAGCTATATTTTTATCAAAAATTTTACATTTGCATAAGCAAATTATTTCCATCTAATACTGCCTATTGATTTATTTTCTGCCTCATCTTTCAACTTCAAAAAACGTGGGATGATTTCACGAGTGAATTAAATTATTTACTTAACTATACACACATCAACAAAATAAGGTGTGAACTTTGCAGAGATAGCAGCTTGACTAATTCAAGTGTCAAGCACAAAGCTACTGCATGTCAGCATGCCCACCACCCACCTCGGTAATGGTCTGGCCACGCATTCGGTAAGATGTGCGTTCGAATCCGCATCGAGGCATCCAGATCTGGGTTTTCCATGGCTACCCCAAATCACTCCATGTGAATGCCGGGATGAGGACTTCAAAAGATCATGGCCAAATTTCTTCCCGTTTGTTGTCCCCACTCCTTTCCCACCTCTAAGGTCGTCAACAAGGTGGAAAAAAAAAAACTATACCTTTCCACTGCTCTAGCAGCCCATTCACAGTCCAATTTGCAGGACCTACGATGATCTGATTTACCAGTATAGGACTCTTTTTGGGCCGTGAAAGGGGCTGCAGTACTGCCATGTTGGATGTGTTTGGACTACCAGACAACCAACACAGGCTACTGCCATCCAAGAAGTTATGGTGTGGCATCGTGATTGAAGGAAACACTGTAAGGTATCCCTCGGTATATTTTCAATATTTCGTTTAGATCCGGTCAAGTTTAAGGTTAACTTCAGTACACGTTACCACAGTTTAAATCGAGTTAGCAACACTTCTAGGATAGTAAAGTGAATAAATAACACATAACTAACATAAATAAACTATAAATTGTCATAAAGCCTTGATATTCCAGCAGGAAATAGGTTATTTCATATAAAAGTAAACTTTCCACAACAGATCCTAACATTAATCAGAAAGATATTCTAAACGGATTTAAAAGAAGCAAATGGTAAATAATAGTAAATACATTGCCCAAATAAACCTGTTATCATGTCTAATAAGCGTTATTCCTGAGATAAATAGTGAATTTCAACATAAATCAAACCCAACCAGTAATTTTGGCATATACCAGTTTTGGTACTTCTAATGTGATTTTCAACAGTAAAGAGTGTAAAGAACTAATAATAGCCAAGCCTAGACTCACAATAACCATAACTTCACAATTAAATATAGTTTAGCAAGTATTTTAAAAGAAATAAACTGGATGATTGAATAGTAGACTGAAGCAGTATGAAAATAACTCATTGTGATGGAATTTGACCATTTTAAAGCTCTAAAAGTAAACAGAATAATGCCTGGGGCAGTTTAGTAGGATAATTAACAGGTTTCTGATAGTTTTAAAGCATTTAATACTCACGAGAAGTAATTATGAAGAAATTTGATCACTCATTTTCCTAAAAAGTTCACATAAACAATTTTTGGTCTTTTAAGTAATTTCAGGATTTAAAAAGTAGATAAACAAGCAGTAAATAATTGTATCTTTCAGTTTTAATAGATTTCAAGCAATTTCAATCCATAAAATATGAAATATTAGTAAGTACAGGAAGCCGGTAAATTGACTAGATTTTCGAGACTTTCAGAATTAATTCCGATAAAATTAAACCATTTCAAAAGCGCTAAGAGCATGTAAATGATAGTAAACACACATAAGTGATTTCCTAAAACCATTTAAAGACATTTTACTGACCTTCTGTCTGGTAATCCAATTTTGAAGTAACTTTCTATAGACACTGCACACATTATATGCTTTTTCACTGATTTTAGCCACTGTCACACGATATAAAGTAAGAAATAAATTAAAACAGTCCTGAATAGAATTAAATTCATCCAAATCCGGTAGTTTCCAACCGTTTAAGTATTTTTAAATACGATCTGAACACATAAAATAGAATACCCGACTTTAACATTTTTTCATTTAAAAACCTATCCAGATTCCGGGTTAAAAAGTAGTTTGTCGTAAAAATCCATTCTTCTAGTTTCATACATATTAATTTCAGGCCATTTAAGGCAATAGAACCGATGTTATAGGTTTTCTAAATTCACTCGACATTAAATCCACGTGGATAAACAAACGATTTTATTGCGTACAGAATATAATAGCAACAGAAATAAAATAGCATTCAAAATAAGCAGTTTAATTCAGGCTACACATTGGTAATTTTTCCGGCTTAATAATCCTAATATCTTCAGAGTTATACTTGAAAACTTAAAATAATAATCGTGTCGGATTGTTAGAAATCGCTGTTTTTACGATAACTCGGTAACCACATAGCCGATTTAAATAAAGTTCACATTTTTGTGAGGCTAAAAATGGGGCCAATAATTTGAGCATAATTTCATGTTTTTAACTAAAGCCGTTTTAAAAAATTTTTTTAAAAAAACTGGTGGTGACGTCATCTCACTATAGACTTGGGAAAATCACCATATTTGGTAATTTTTCGGAGAGGCACCTTTAATGCTATATTCAGACACTAAAACACTTCAACTCGACACTAATCACTTCAGCTCGACACTCACCTAACTTTCCTGTTTCCGCACCTAAATCAAACATATAGTAAAGAAGTTATTAAGTCAAACATTGGGGAATGTCCCAGATCGCGGAGGCACTCAGCGGAAGTGCGATCTCACGTGAGCCCAGTCTATATAAGTGATGTATGCAGGGCCTACATACGCCTTTTGTTTCAGTCTCGGTTCAAACGTACAGTCGAGAGCACGTCGTGCTAGGCTCGGTTCGTGCAGGCTGGCGGTAGGCAGGAAACGAGTCTACTTCCGTCGCGGCCACGCTTAACGGCAACCATGTTGAAAATTCTACGACGTTAGCATTCATACGAACAGTTCAGGAAATGTGACTGTAGTCTTCAAGTCAGTTGGGGGTTTTTTTCGTGCGGTTCTTTGCTCTGATTCTCAACCTGTGATTTTTGGTGAACGATTATCCGATTGCCTTGCTAACTGTGAACCTGTATTATTTACGTGAAAAATTTTGAGAATATAATTCAGTGATTCAACATGTGACTTTCATTTCTACAATAGTACCTTTCTTGCAGTAGGTTATAAACTGTAAGTGGCGACTGTGGTCAATTTTAACAGTTAGCATAAATATTTCAACACGGTAACAGAACTTTTTTTTGGACTTAGAATATTTTGGAAGAAGACTGGTTCAGGTGAAAAAGCAGGTACCAACCCCCACTACCCGCTTAGTCCCTGACAACACGCTGCAGGTGAGCGATCAGGACACGGTGTGCTGCTAGAAAGTACGAGTGGGAAGGGCTGCTGGGAACATATTGTTGGGCCTTCTAGTAGCGTGAATGGGTGAGCACATGCTACAGCAGTTCTACACCGATGTCCTACAAGTTTGACCATGAATATACTGCTTTACCTTAACATGCAAGTTCAAACATGTAAATTTGTGCTTAGGTAATAACACAATTAAGTTCATTGTTTCTATTATTGCAAGAACATATAAATAAAACAACAACATTGTTGTTAGCTAAGTGATAGTGGGGTGATTCTCATATAAAGAGAAAAGAATAAGATATGTATATTGCAATGTAAACAAAACCTATGCTATACTTCTGCATTAAAAGTTGTGAGAGTGGATGTAGGATTTCATGTGAAAGTTCCACACTTGAAGATGTGGAGCTCCACTACATCCCCGTTTGAATCCGTATCTCAACGTCGATTTTCAAAAGGCCCTTAATCTGACCTCCACCTCTGGCACAGCTTGTGGAGTACGGCAGAATGCTTCTGTGGTTCAGATTCCACGTTAAACTCTAGATCCCCTGTACTCACTAGGATTACCAGGTTAGGTTAAGGTGGCTATGACAGGGATGGAAATCCCTGTCACCAGGTCATTACAACCACAGAAGCCTTTACCTTTATTTTATACATGACTAAGCAAGCATAATGTAGCTTTTGGAGGATTTCCTCCCCATTTTAATAACTTGTTTCTCATTCAGCAGAATCTCCATGGCAGATGGATATTTGCAAACTAGAATTCACAAAAAAAAAAAAAAAAAAAAAAAAAAAGGGGGAAAATTAAGAAACTTTTTGATGATGCTAAAGGGTAAAATGTCTTTTGTGAAGAGTTTGCCAAGTTAACTGACTGCATTTTTCCATGTCTGTTGAATTGTTATAAAAAGTTGTGAAGTAATTGATGGTGGTTTTAAAAACGAAGCTGTTGACAATTTAACCCAATGCATCATAACAGGAATAGTACACAGACTTCTGATTATCATTATTATTATTATTATTATTATTACTCCGCGATTCACTAAAAGTGTGTGGTGGAGGGTGCATTGCAAATATCGAAAAGGGTTATGGTTTGGAAGGGTTATAAGGGATATGGCAGGAGGCGCCCAGGGGCTATTGTGAGGAACCATCCCCGCATTCACGTGGAGAGTTCTGGGAAAACCATGGAAAACCAAGATCAGGATGGCTGGAGTGCTTTATCGAAAGTTACTTCTGTTGGATTTTAAGTTTACTCGCCCGGTAAATCCATTCTATTCCATTCCCTAATCGCTCGTGGGAAAAATGAGTACAGAAATGAATCGGTTCTGGCCCTGACTTCTCTTATCTTTTTTCGCGGTCATTTCGAGATATGAATGTTGCTGGTAGCAATATTTGCTGGCTGTCATTCCGAATACGTCTGTCATGAATTTTTCAATTCGCTTCCGTCTAGAGCAACGCCTTCAGTGTTCCAGGTCTTCCCAACCTAACTCCTTCAACATCGCACTTACGCTTTCCCTACAACTATATATACCTGTCACGATTCGGGCGGCTCTTCTTTGGACCTTCTCTAAAGCCTCCATTAACCCCTTTTGATGGGGACCCCATACAGAACAACAATACTTTAAGTGAGGACGTACTAGTGATTTGTATACAATCGATTTAATTTCCTGAGTGCATTGATTCCACAACAAGGATCCAATTACCACTCAGATTATTATAAAGAATTACAACAAACTTGTAATTTTTCCCTTAATTATCACAGTACAGCTACTACAAATTTGTACTGCCATTTCACAAGGTTTATCTTAAATATTTTGCATAAAAAACTGACAAAAACACCCAGAATTTCTAGGTTTCCAAGACGCATATCCCTGGGTGAATTTACCACTTTGAGAGCAGTGTCATTCCTCCCTGCTGCCTCTTAATTGTGATCATTAGAATTTCACAGAGAAGTTAAGTAGTTGAACGAGTTTATTGGAGTTGAGATGTGATCAGAAAAGTGGAAAAATAAAAGAGTATAACATCTGTGAGAATAAGTGATACTGTGTCGAGAACAAGAATGATTCTGATGTTTGTCAACAGGATTACCAACTGAACTATTTTTTTTCCTTTCTGTCAAGGGTTGTGGGCCTCCCTCTGGGGAGACCTAGATGATGGGTCTGGCGCACCTGGGGATATGGAGCCCCCCCCCCATGCCTTTCTTGTATCCTTTTAGGTGCAAGTCAGGGCATTGGGGGAAATTTTTCTCCCTCTGGAGGATGGGGTAGGTTGATTTAGTTGGAGGTGTCTGTAAAGAGCTTTATCTGAATTGTGATGACTGGCAAACTTTGAAACTGCTAGTCTTGGTCTTGTACCTATTGCGTCTATCAAGAGGGGGACATTGCTGGGCTTCGAAAGTGGGTCCTTGTAGGGGGCGGTTGTAGTAGGAGGGTTCTTACCGCCTTCGCCACCCCCGGGACTTATGCCTGATGTCCACAGTCCCGTTGCCCCCGGCTTGAGGCTGGGAGGTCAGGAGGGGTTGCATCCCCTGCTGGACGGAAGGCTTGTGGGTGGTCAAGCTCCATCTAGGCGCACTACGGTGTTGGCCGCAGGTCATGTGCAGTGAGCAACCTTGCCCTGACTGCTCCGGTGTTGGGGGTGTCCTGGTGGATAAAGACCAAGCACCCCAGAGGCTTAGTGCACCTCTGCCGCCAGTGCAGCATAGACCCTAGAGTCAAATGAATGGGCCAGTACCACGGCATGGGGGCTGTTCGTGGTCGCAGCTTGCCGTCTATGGGTTTGGCCCCTGGGGTTCAGGGTAGCACCTCTGCTGGTGGGAGCTGTTGCCATAATACTTTCACTATATAAGTGTGAACTGGTAGTGCATTGGATTACCAGGTGTGGGCAACATACACCCTGTGAACATTGTGGAACCTCCGGGCCAATGCAACGGGATCGTGCACTGCGACAGTACTCTGTGGAGCTTGGTGAGTTGGGTGAGAACTCGTGCTCGCACTAGAGACAAGTGTCAGTTGGGTGTGGGGGAAAGTGCACTAGGAGTACGCCCTAGAGTGGGAAGCCGCGTATTCACTGACGATATGTTCTGTCAGCTGGCACAGTGGATCACGCGAAGGGGCACACCTGCGCGTCGCCCGGTCGCTGTGGCTTCTGCCCATCCTACGGGGTAAGGGTGAGACCGTGAGTCTCGTGCCGGAAACACAGAGAGGCTTTAGCTATACAGCCAGGGTCTTTGGCACCCATAAGGGATGGCAAAAGGTGCCTAGCCTCACCGTCCCTGCTTTAATGGTGGGTAATTCCGAAGAGCCTAATTCCGCGGCGGGGACGTAGTGAAATGGTACGATAACACAGTGTGGTCAGGGTGGCGGATGAGGGTTTTGGCTCAGGTGCTGCTTAACACCACAACCCGGTCGGTGGACCAAACATCTGTACTAATGTCATCAGTCTCTTGACTGGCTTGATACAGTCCTCCATCCCTTCCTATCTTGTGCTAACCTCTTCATCTCTACAATACCCCTTACAACCCACGTCCTCAATTATCTGCTTCATATATTCTAATCTCTGTCTTCCTCTACAGTTCTTTACCTTCGACCTGTTCCCTCCACCTAGCAAATTAACCAATCCAGCATGTCTCAAAATATGACCTACCAGTCCTATCTCTTCTTTCTGTAAGCTTCTTCCACAAACTTCTTTGCTTGCCCATCATTTCCAAAACCGTTCATTCTTACTTTGTCTGTCCACTTAATTTTCAGCATTCTTCTGTAGCACCACATTTCGAAATGCTTCAATTTTCTTTCTTTCAGGTATTCCTAAAGTCCATGTTTCAGCTACCATAAAGTGCTGTGCTCCACACAAAGAGTTTTAAAAAGTTCTTTCTAATTCCTAGATCAATATTTGTAACTAAAGGTTTCTCTTTTTCATGAAGGCTCTTTTTGCTAGTGCTATTCTGCTTTTAACATCATCCTGCTTCGGTCATCGGTTGTAATTTTGCTTCCCAAGTAACAGAACTCACTCACTTCTCCTATTGCATCAGATCCTATTTTTATATTTAATCTACTAGTATTGGTATCATTTCTGCTACATTTCATCACTTTAGTCTTTGCTTTGATTTATATTCAGTCCAAAATCTTCCTTCAGTATTTTGTTCATGCCATTCAGTAACTTCTCAATATCCTCAGCCTGTTCTGCTAACAAGACAATGTCATCAGCAAATCGTAGCATACTGATTTTTTTCTCCCTGAACACTTATGCCACATGGAAATTTTTCTTTGACTTTCTTTCATTGCTTCTCTACATACAAGTTGAATATTAACGGGGATAGACTACAACCTTGTCTCACACCCTTTTTAACTGATGCATGTCTCTCGTGATTCTCTACTTTTATTATAGCCACTTGATTCTTATATAGTTTATAAGTATTCTTCTATCTTCCGATACTTTAGACTGACTTCTTTAAAATTTGAACATCTTGTCCCACCTAACATTATCAAAGCTTTTTCTAAATCAACAAATGCCATAAACGTATCTTTGTTTTTCTTGATCCGCCCTTCAAGTATTAATCTTAAGATCAGAATTGCTTCCCTTGTACCGCGATTTTTCCTAACCCAACTGATCTTCACCTACTATCTCTTCTACTACCCTTTCCATCCTTCTGTATAGTATCTGCTTCAGCTAATTTTGACGCCTGTGATGTCTAGGACTTTAATTGGTGCGATTATCTCACTACTTTTGTCATCTTGTGCTTTCTTTCGGAAGTGTAGAAGATGATTAATTTTATTAAAATCAGTTGGAATTTCATCCCTGGTTTTCATAACTTCTGGATATCAGCTTGAATAATCTT
Source organism: Vandiemenella viatica (assembly GCA_031002005.1). Classification (NCBI taxonomy): domain Eukaryota; kingdom Metazoa; phylum Arthropoda; class Insecta; order Orthoptera; family Morabidae; genus Vandiemenella; species Vandiemenella viatica. The sequence continues at coordinate 381,887,536 of CM061921.1, forward strand.
TCGATTCTCTTCCTTGCTCCTAGAGATTTAAGAAGTTCTGCAGGGCTCTCATCAATTCCAAACCTGCCAATAATTTTGCTTTCAAGTCAATTGCAGAGCTTTATTAAATTCTGTCCTCAAAACAGGATCTCCTAAGTCATCATGTCGACATCGCCTTCCTTTTCCAATACACTATTGTTCAAGTCGTCCCCATCATACAGTTTCTCAATGTATTCCTTCCATCGGTTAGCTCTATCTTCTGACTTAAAAGAGGTTTCCCATCGGCAGTTTAATGTTCATACCTCTTTTCTTCATTTCTCCAAAATTCTGTTTGATCTTTCTATATGCAACATCTACTTTTCCTGACCATTTCCTTTTCTACTTCTTCACACTTTTCTTGTAGCCATTTTTCTTTTGCTATTTTGCATTTCCTATTTATTTGATTTCTAAATTGCCTGTACTGCTCTCTTCCTGCTTCATCCTGAGCATTTTTGTACCTTCTCCTCTGATCCATCAGCTGCAAAATTTCTTCTGTGATCCAAGGTTTTCGGGCAGCTTGTTCCCTAAAGCCTAAGGTTTCTTTGCCAGCTTTCATTATTTCGGTCTTTAATGCATTCCATTCGTCCTCGGTTGAGCTCCTTTCACAGTTAATTCTTAGACCTAAGTCTACCATTTCTGCAAATTTTTCTCTTGTGCTAGATTGTTTCAGTTTATTCACTTCCAGTCTGTTCTGCTTATGCTGCTTCCTTATTCGCTTGAATTTCAGCCTGCACTTCATTACTATCAAATTATGGTCCGAGTCTATGTCTGCTCCTGGGTACGCTTTACAGTCTAGAACTTGATTCCTGAATCTCTGTTTGACCATGATATAATCTAGCTGATATCTGCCTGTATCCCCAGGACGTTTCCAGGTGTATATTCTTCTTGCATGGTTCTTAAACAGTGTGTTCGCCACTACTAGCTTATATCTTTCACAAAATTCTAGCAACCTGCTTCCTCGCTCATTTCTTTCTCCTAGACCAAAACTTCCTACAGTATTCCCCTCTTTTCCTTCTCCCACTATTGCATTCCAATCACCCATGATTATTAGATTTTCCTCCCCTTTCACATATTGGATTAATTCTTCAATTTCAGCGTATATTTTTTCTATTTCTTCGTCATCTTCCTGTGACGTTGGCATATATACTTGTACTAATGTGGTTGGGACGGGCTTAGTTTCTAACCTCATCAAAATAATCCTGTCACTAAATTGTTCATAATAACTACCCGTTTCCCTACTTTCTTGTTCATTACAAATCCTACACCAGTGACTCCATTGACAGCTTGTGTGCTAATTATCCTGTGTTCCCCAGACCAGAAATCCTGTGCGTCCTTCCATTTAATCTCACTAATCCCAACAACATCTAACTTAAGTTGTTCCATCTCCCTTTTTAAGTTTTCTAACCTACCTGCCCTATTCAGACTTCTAACATTCCACGCTCCGACTCGTAGAATGTTTCTATCCATTCTGATGACTCCTCCCTGAGCAGTCCCCACCCGGAGATCCGATTGGGGGACTATTTTACCTCCGGAATATTTTACCCAGGAAGAAGCCATCATGATATATGTAATTTGAGAGGATTACATGTCCTCGGGATACCCTTTGGGTCTTTAATGCAGTGGTTTCCCGTTGCCTTCTGCATCCCCATGCCGTTGATCATTTCTGATTCATCCGCCTTTAGGGGCCGTTTCCAACCCCAAGGGCAAGAGGTGCCCTGCACTCCCCACTCTTCCGTCCTCCTTTGGCAAGCACTGGGTGACTCCTTATAACTGAATCATTCAATTGCCAGAGCCTCAACTGTGCAAACAGGGTGCACCATGTAAAAGAGACGTGACATTTGGTTGGAAAGGCTAGTATAGTCCTCTCCAAAACCCTTACACCCTACTGAACAATTATAAGCTTGTATTCTCATGTGTCATTATGATAAATGTGGAACAAAGCATTAACAGTATTTGTAAACTGATTATCAGTCTTGTGTTATGCTTACACAGATAGTAACGAAAACTGATAAAACAGGAATAGAGAAAAGTAATAGAAACATTTGTTCCTATGGGAAAATAAACATTTGAAGCAGCAAACTGTTATTTCGTAAAATGAACAGCTTGTGCAGTGGTGTTCTATATTAAAATATTTTCTTTAGAAAGTAACACATCGGGGAAATTCAGTAAAGTTTTCACCTTCACCTTTAAATGCTGTCAGAGACTTTCTTTAGGTACTGAATTTTATAAGACAACAAACTCTGTTAAGTGACTATTCTGATTAATAAAATTAGGAAGTAAACAAATTAAACCAAAGCAATGTGCAATGAATCTGTAAATTCAAAGTGCTATGAAGTGCAACTGGAAATAGAAGGGGAAATATTATATACTGCACAGTACTAACACTTTTAAAAAACTGAAGCAGGTAAAGATAAAATTAATAGTGGCCATTTTCAACTAAACACAAATTATTACAATCAACTAACCAAGAGTAATCACAATCATGCAGCACTGAAGCCACTATATCTAAAAAAGAGAACTTTTCATAGGGTAGCTAAAAGTAAATGCAGGAAAGTAATGTTACTTGGAAGCAGTCATGGTAGAGGAATTGGTGAGATGCTTCATTCTGACTTGGGGCCTGATTATGAAGTCTGCAGTATTTTCAAGCCCAATGCAGACCTTCAAAGTGTAGTAGCAAATATTGAAGATCTAGAGTAACACATCTCAAAGGAAGATCATAGTGTAACTGTGGGGAGACCAAGAAACAATATTGGTAAGGACCCCAATTATCCAATTTCTAGAAAGAAATGTCAGATAAATGTGGGATTTGTGGGTGTTCCCGAATGTTATGATAAACACTGGATATGACATCATGTTAGGCACACAGATACATCCATGGAAAAGGTTCTCTGGCAGCCTGCAAATTTGCATATTAGTTTGATTGATGTCGCCTGCATTGAGAGGGACAGTTATACTTGCCATAGATTCCATACCAAGATGTCTAAATGAAATTACGCTCTCTGGTAATCACAATTTATCGAAATCATAAATTTTAACCGACACGACAGTACATAGTCATAAAGTAAACTACACCAAATCACTGAATCAAAGTCTTCAGACCACTATCCTGTCTAAAAATATAAGAGGAATATTTAGTAAAATCGTTGAAATTACCTAATGCCTAGAAGAGATTAAAAAATACCAAAATTTCGATGTGATTTTTTTTTTTGTGTATTTGTGAGCATTATATCTCTGACACAGGAGCCACTCAACTGTCCATCCCAAAGAATAAATTAAGCTCTCATTAATGTAGATACAAAATTGAGAAATAATATTCAGTGTAGCAGTATGGTTGTAAGTAAGTACTGTACAGAATAACACTTTGAATATAGTGTTACAAAGCTGGAATATGGTAAAAAATAGCTCATAGTTACAGTAATTTTCAGGTTGCCCTCAGGAAATTTCTGTCTGTTTTTATTACAATTAGAATCACTGCTACTACATTTCACTAATAATAAACAAATAGTTTTATATGGAGATTCCAATGTTTACTTCTTCAATGATAGCAATGAAGGAATAGATATGGAAGCCTTGATGTTGTATTTTAACTTAACAGCCACAGTAAATTTCCTCATAACAACACAAAATAATAGCAGCACTGCAATTGATAATTTCTTTGTAGGTATCTCTCAGTAAAATAATTACAGCATTCTTCAGAACTCATAGCAAAACAATTAATTGGGGCCACAAATTCACATGAAAAAATTCCTGTTGTTAATGGTGTTAGGGCAGCTCCTTTTTTAGATTAGGATCATGTATTAGGCAGAGAGTTTTAAAAGAAATTAGTTTAAACAATAATGAGTTTTCAGTTACCAAATTAAAACATTGTGTAGGGATTAATTTATTACATCAGAATATCAGAGGGTTAACAAACAAAGTGGATGATTTACTAGTCCACATACAGTGGCGTAGCTAGGTCAACAAGGGCCCCGGTGCAAAAAATTTATTTGGGCCCTCAGGCCAGACGGGCGACCTTTTTTTTTTGCTTTGTGTGCTGGTAGGGGCCCCTTGAACTGATGATGGGAGCCCTTGAATAGTGAGGGGCTCTCTAAACTGCGCTTGAGGGCCCCTAGAGGTGCGCTTAGGGCCCCTTGAGGTATGCTTGGGGGCCCCTTGAGCGCAAGGGCCCCCGATGCACTGCACCGCCTAGCCCCATAGTAGCTACGCCCCAAATGAATTAAATGATATTAATAGAATTGATGTTTGATGCTTGTCTGAACACCACATAACTACAGGAATAGGTATATCAAATGTAACTGACTTTTTATTTGGTTTCTCATTATTATAGAACGAACTTGTGAAAGGAGGAGTTGTCACTTATGTTAGAAATGGTTATAGTTTTGAGGATATAAGTATTAGCAAGTATTGTGTTGATCAACATTTTGAAGCTTGTGTTATACGGCTAAATTTCAATAATGAAATTTTCACAATAGTAACAGTATACAGAACACCATCGGGAAACTTTTCTATTTTTATGTACCAGTTTGAACTCTTATTAACTTTTTTAAGCAGAAAAGAAGTCAACGTAGTCGTATATGGTGATTTTAATGTAGATTTTCTAAATAACTTACTCTGTAAAGTCATGTTAGAATCATTAGTCAGTTCATTCAATTTAACTCAGGTAGTTAATTTTCCAACTAGAATAATGAATAATAGTCACTCAGCTATAGACAATGTTTTCCTAGATACCTCAAAATTCAGTTATACCATCAAGCCATCCATCAATGGACTTTCGGATCACGTTGCCCAGTTATTAACCATCACACTTCAATAGGAACTAGCACTAAGAGTAATGTTTTCAAACTTCAGAATGTAATAAATGATGAGTCAGTTACTTGTTTTAGAAAGTGCCTCAATACCACAAACTGGGAACACGTTTACAGTGCTCAAGGTATGGATGAAAAATACAACATTTTTAGTAGCATTGTATTAAATTAGTTTGAAAGTTGCTTCCCCCTTGAAAAAGTGTCATGCTTCTGAAAAAGAACAAAAACATTGGATAACTATTGGCATTAGAACATCATGCATTAATAAAAGGAAGTTGTATATTGTCTCTAGGAACAGTAAGAATGCTAATGTTAAAACACATTACAAAAAGTACTGCAAAATACTGAAAAAGGTTATTAAAGAATCTAAAAGTATGTACTTCAAACATAAAATTCATGATTCTGAAAATAAAATTAAGAGAATATGGGACATTGTAATAAAGGAAACAGGAAAAACTGCATTTTGGGGTGTCAGGCCATTAATGCCATTAGCAACACCGCCCAGGCCGACCAGACATCCTGATTGTGACTTTTAGCCAATTGATTAGATGATTCTCAATTCATGTCCCAAATATATACTTTTCACAAAAAGAATAACACATTAGCACAACACTTACATGGTTGACACACAGATGGCAGCACTCATTTCCTTCCCTTAAAATAACTCTTCCTCATGTCCCCCCTCCCAAAATAGTGTAGTTACTGAAGAATATTTCTGTAACGAAGTCTCTGATAAATGCCGAATAGTAAAATCTAACAGTTATCAAATAAATATATGAAAGTACGGACCGTAGTTAAACATCAAACGAATCAACATTTTAATTCAAGATGTACGAAGTGAGGTCAAGAAAAAGATGGTCGCATTAAAGATATTCAAAATGGCTAGGAGAGAACTTTAGGGCTTGAAGCGAGAATGAATTTTGAATAGTGTGATTGGTATGACCTACCAAACTATTTTGAAATACTCAGGGGATTTGAAGATGATACAAAAGTACAATGCAAGGCCGCATTTTAACCGTTGCTACAGTATTAAGGTAAACTCATCTACATCTACATCTACATATATACTCTGCAATTCACAAAATTGTGGGTGGCAGAGGGTGCTCAGCACCAAAGCTAATCTCTTTGCTGTGCATTCTAATCCCTAATGGTACGAGGGAAAAAAGAATTCATATAAGAATCAGTCCGGCACCTTATTTCTCTAATTTTATCTTTCCTGTCCTTCCGACTCAAATAGGTTGGTGGAAGAAGTATTTCACTACACTCATGAGTGAAAGTTGGAGTACGCATGTTTTCCAATAAGTTTAAACGAAACGTGTGTCGTCTATCTACCAGACACTCCCAACCTAATCTACTAATCAGTTCTGTGACGCTTTCATAAGGACTGTAGCAAGCGGTTACGAATCGAGCGGCTCTTCTCTGTACTTTCTCTATACTTTCGATCAATCCCTTACGAAACGGGTCCCAAATGGCACAACAATAATCCAAATGTGGACGCACAAGAGATTTGTACGCTATCTCCTTTGTTTGTTCATTACAATTTTTCAAGATTCTACCTATGAATCGCAGCCTAGAATTTGCTCTACCTACTAAAGAATTAATGTGTATGTCCCATTTCATGTTCCTTTGTACTGTTACTCCCAAATATTTAATAGAATCGACCATATCAATAACTGTATTGTTTAACTCGTATTTCTGAACAATCGGATTCTTTTTGTTAGTTATGTTCATTGTCTTGCACTTTTTACAGTTTAGAGTAAGTTGCCACTCAGCGCACCAAGCCAAAATAACATCCAGATCGCGCTGAATTTCTAAGCAATCGGCCAAAGTTCTTACTTCCCTATAAATAACCGCATCATCAGCAAACAATCTAAAAAGGCTTTTCACTTTGTCTCCGAGATCGTTTATAAAAATTAAGAAAAGAAGTGGTCCTATTACACTTCCTTGAGGTACACCCGATGTAACATCTAGATTAGAAGAACTTTCTCCTTCAACGACAACATACTGCGACCGACCAGTTAGAAAATCCTTTATCCATTCACAAAGCTGATCCGATATACCGTAAGCTCGAAGCTTCGCTAAAAGGCGGTTGTGTGGCACAGAGTCAAAGGCTTTCTGGAAATCTAAAAAAATTGCATCTACTTGTGAACCTGTAACGATAACTTTCATTACGTCGTGTGTAAATAGGGCCAGCTGTGTTTCACATGATCTTTTCTTCCGAAATCCATTTTGATTTGTTGTAAGCAAATTATTATAATCTAGAAAATTCATAATGTTCGAGCATATAATATGCTCCATAACTCTACTACAAACAGATGTTATAGAAATGGGACGATAGTTCCCAGGATCACTTCGATCACCTTTTTTGAAAATCGGAGTTACTTGCGCGATTTTCCAGTCTGAAGGTACTTTTCGCTCTTCTAATGATTTACTGAATATATCAGACAGAAATGGCCCGATTTCTGCAGCATACTCTGAAAATACTCTTACTGGAATTCCATCCGGGCCCGGTGCTTTCCCCCACTTCAGGAGCTCTAATTGCTTAACGATACCTGCAGTATCTATTCGTAATGATTCCATCACCGACTCGCCACGGCGTGGGAAAACGGGAATACTATCCTTATGTTCATTTTTAAATGAATTTTTGAATACAGTATTTAGTACGTTAGCTTTATCGCGGCTTTCATTAACCTCGGAACCTTCACGAATTAGTGCTGGAATATTGCTGTTGGTACAATTAACTTTTCGTACATACGACCAAAATTTCTTTGGGTTTTCTGTGAGACTCTTAGAGAGAGAGTTGGAGTGAAAATCGTTAAAGGCCTCGCGCATTACATTCTTAATACGTCCTCTTAAATCAGCTAAGGTTTCTAAATCGCTGCGACACCCCTTCCTTCTTGAGCGTGCGTGTATTTTCCTTTGTTTTTTGAGTAATTTTTTGACTTCGCATGTATACCACGGTGGATCATCCTCTCCCTTTATTGTCCGCTTTGGTATATATATTTCCATGCCTTCCCTGACTATATGTATAAAACGATGCCACATCTCTTCAACGGTGTCCTTTGTTGACTTGAAGTTATGGTATTTATTCCTCAGGTAGGTTCTAAAACACTCCTATGAGGCCTTACTGAATTTGTATACAATCCGCCCTTTTTTCCTTTTTCGCTCGGTCATTAATTTGATAGTCGCAATTACCGCTTTGTGATCGCTTATTCCTGTGGTCGTTGAAATGTCGGTGAATAATTCTGGCCTGTTGGTGACCAGCAAGTCTAAAATGTTTTCGCTTCCGTTATGACACCGCGTAGGTTCATTAACTAGCTGCTCGAGATGATTATCTGACAACAAATCGAGAATTACTTCACCAACTGTCGACACATTAAGAATTTATTTTCCATTTTCGTAGACTCTGACTACACTATTTAACAATTATATATTGTAAAATCATTTTCTTTATTCCGAATATTTCTTTTCCATTATACATAAAAATTTCTGGTAAATTGTAAGTGCAGATATATATAATTAAAAAATAAACCTCTGTATTAGCCCCAACAGTAGACACCCTGATTTATACAGACTCTGGAAGCCGACACATTTCGCTCCTTACCATAACCCAAAACACCATCAAGGTCAGAAAACCACAACAGCTGACCAAGGGAGATGGAGAGGAAAGTTTATAGAAGGGGCCTGGCGCAAGTGGAAAAAAGCGGTAGAGCACTGGCCTCGCGTGCTAAGGGTCGCCGGTTCGAGTCCGGGCATGGTCATGTGTGTTTTATTGTTGTATGACAGTGTGCTTGTCGTGTCCGTCCTGTAATGTGTCTAGAATTACTTGAAAGATAATATATACAATGGAGAAAATGAAAGCACTGGATGAACTAAAATCATACTTGATCTGGCTGTATGGCCAAAAAGGAGCCAAAAGCCATTTTAAAAATCAAAATAAAATAAGCAATGCCAGTCCCAGTCTGGGTCTCATGGCTGCCAATCCATATCCCACAAGTAGTGAGCTCCTGGAGGATTATATTGCTTCAAAGAAACAACTCTATACTGAGGTCCTTCATTAAAAAAAATAAAAGAAGCATGTAAGATATTGTAACAATATCCCTTTACACTATCTTCTGGCTTCACCAAGTGATAGACACACGTAACTACAGGCTCCTGAATGAGGCATCGTATGTCTAATAACCATTGGGCCGCTAACACATATTTTCGGAGTTTATAGCACTTGCGCAATGAGGATTCTGGAGTGTCTGCTCATCGCGTGTAGACCATTACAGTTTACACTACTCAATGCTCCATGCGACACCCGCCTCTGCCCTTTGATGTAAGGAATCACACACTGCTTGAAACTCCTTCACGTGCTGAGATGCAGTGGATGCTCGATCCCGGAGTGTCTCTTGATGTATCCCCATAACAAAAGTCTAGGGGACCGAGATCTGCAGAACGGGTCCCCGCGACCAATCAGGCATCGACGTACATTGAAGTCAAAATGTGTCAGTGTACCAATGTGCATGAATCATATTTGTTGTCGTTGCTGCAAAGGGAGCGTCCATAAACCACGTAGCTCCATTTTGGCCTCCTTTGAACACCCCCTTCCGCCCCCCACGTAGCCCACGTGGCTTTAGCCTCTACCCCACTCCCCATGTAGCACGTAGCTTTTTTCCCTGTTGATTCCAGAAGATATTTTATACTGTTTTCTTTTGTCATACTATCGTAAATTATATACAGAGATAGTTAAATAACGGAAATACACTGAAGGGCCAAAGAAACTGGTATAGGCATGCGTATGTGAACACATAGATTTGTAAACACTCACAGTATGGCTCTGCGGTGGGCAACGCCTATATAAGACAACAGGTGTCTGGCATAGGCGTTAGATCGGTTACTGCTGCTACAATGGCAGGTTTTCACGATTTAAGTGAGTTTGAAAGTGGTGTTATAGTCACTGCAAGAGAGATGGGACACAGCATCTCCGAGGTAGCGATGAGGTTCGGATTTTTCCGTACGAGTGTACCGTGAATATAGGGAATCCAGTAAAACATCAAATCTCCAACATTGTTGCGGCCAGAAAAAGATCCTGCAAGAACGGGACCAACGACGACTGAAGATTATCGTTCAACGTGACAAAAGTGCAACTCTTCCGCAAATTTCTGCAGATTTTAATTCTGGGCTATCAACAAGTGTCAGCGTGCGAACCATTCAACGAAACAAGTGCTTTTGGAATGAAGACCTAGTCGTTTACCCTTGCTGAGTGCACGACACATAGCTTTACGCCTCAGCTGGGCCCGTCAACACCAACATTGGACTGTTGATGATTGGAAACATATTGCTGGTCTGACGAGTCTCGTTTCCAATTGTATCGAGCGGATGGACGTGTACGGGTATGGAGAAAACATCATGAATTCATGGACGCTGCATGTCAGCAGGGGACTGTTCAAGCTGGTGGAGGCTCTGTAATGGTGTGGGGCGTGTGCAGTTGGAGTGATATGGGACCCCTGATACATCTAGATACAACTCAGACAGGTGACACATATGTACGCATCCTGGCTGACCACCATCATCCATACATGTCCATTGTGCACTCCGAAGGACTTGGGCGATTCCAGCAGGACAATGCGACACCCCACATGTCCAGAATTGCTACAGAGTGTCTCCAGGAACAATCTTCTGAGTTTAAACACCTCCGCTGGCCACAAAACTCCCCAGACATGAACATTATTGAGCATATCTGGGATACTTTGCAACGTGCTGTTCAGAAGAGATGTCCACCCCCTCGTACTCTTACCGATATATGGACAGCCCTGCAGGGAGCATGGTGTCAATTCCCTCCAGCCCTACTTCAGACATTAGTCGAGTCCATGCCACATCGTGTTGTGGCACTTCTGCATGCTCGCGGGGGCCTACATGATATTAGGCAGGTGTACCAGTTTCTTTGGCTCTTCAGTGTAAATATTCACATGCTGTTGTGTGTTCTGTACCATATTTTAACTGTGTCAAATAATTTGAATAAGAAGCTACGTGGCCAGCTTGGAACACCCCCCCCCCTTCCACGTAGCTCATCGTTGCTTTCCAGCCAACCCCTCCCTCTTCCCTAGACGGAGCCACTTATTTTATAGACGATTGCAAATGACAGGCAACGTGTTATGATGAAAATACATATAAAGAGCCCCATTTAATCTTTGTGGGAGCATGTATGGCCCTATTATCCTGTCACCAAGAACACCTGCCCAGACGTTGACTGAGAATCAGTACTGGTTACTTCTTTCTTGAACTGCACCAGGATTGCCAGTAGCCCACACAAGCTGATTATAGTTAGTAAACGTTTTGCTTCCTGATGACAACTCGGAAGAAGAAACAGAAGGGGAAGCTACACTACGAAGAAACATGTAGCAGTCCTGCTGGAGTGAAGAGGAAGGAAGTAACATTACACTCGAAGAAGTAATAACCGCGATAAACAAAATGAAAAACGGTAAGGATCCCGGTCCGTATGGAATTCCAGCCGAGGTCCTCCAGGAGCTAATCATAAAATTAATCCCCGTTCCATGCAGACTCCTGAACGAATTCCTATATCAGGGTAGAGCTCCGGGAATATGGAAAAACAGTGAGGTGGTAATTCTAAAGAAAGGAGATGACAAGGATCCTCTGCTACCGAAATCTTAACGGCCAATTTATAAATTAAATGCGCTTGGAAAAGTTCAAGAGAACTTCAGGTAATGAATCCTAGTCAATATGGATTTAGAACGGAGAAGTCGACAGAGGATGCCATAAATCGGTCGATGGAAATATTTTGTAGCAGTACAAAAAAGTATGTAGTGGGCATATTTGTGGACATGTCTCGAGCATTCGACAATTTATGGTGGCCCGCCCTGTTTGAAAGGCTGAGGGAGATTGGTTGTCCAAGAAGATTATTCTACACCTTCAGGGACTATTGCAGATTTAGAACTGCTTCCTTGAGATGCCAGAACTCGTTCATCATGAAGAACCTTCCTAAAGGATGCCCGCAAGGTACGGTTTGTGGTCCCTTATTCTAGGATATAGGGATGGAACCAGTGATCGAACTATTACAAAGAATACCGGAACGTCTAAGTCTAATTACTTTTGCTGATGACCTTTTATTACTCGTGGAAGGAGCTATAAGATCAGAAATTGAGTACAATAGTAATTTAGTACTGAATTGCCTCAGCCAATGGTGCAGTAAAGTCAAGCTGAGTTTGGCACCACTCAAAACAGCATTTATGTTACTCAAAGACAAGCTGACTCGAAAACCAACAATAAGAATCGACAGTAAATCAATTCGTAGAAACCCAGTGTGCAGGTACTTAGGCATTCAATTGAATGAACGTTTAAATTTCGAAGCCCATTTAGAGAAGACGAGCAGTGGCGATCATGAATAAAATCATTAATCTCGGCCGACGAAAATTCACTGTTCCAGTCCGAACAATAAGACTATACCATGACGCAATTTTATTCTCTTTAGTGGTCTACTCAGTAAGTGTATGGGCAAAGCATCTGAGAAAAATAAAACTAAAACAGCAAGTCAGACGTGTCCAATGAGGAATACTTTTAAGATTAACAGAAGCATACCGAACCGTGGCAACAGATTCATTAACCGTTGCCACTGGTTTATGGCCACTGGACCTTGAAGTAAGGAAACGTGGTGCCATATACTGGCTCAGAAAATGGAAACAAGATAAGGTAGCAGAAATTGTGGTATGGGAATGTGAAATAATAGCCAGTTTGAGAAAACACCAACAAGCTCGGCTGCAAGAGAGGAGAATATTCGACATACTACGTGACTAAAGTTTGTGGCATTTGCTGGACGAGGCAGCTGATCTGGCCTCAAAATTTTGGAAGAAATTTACAGAAAGGAAAACTGCCCAGCGAAATCAAAGGCCACAGATAGCAGAAGAGGAGAACAGAATTACAACTCATGGAATAGTGGAAGCTAATTCCAGAAACAACTGCAGAGGGAACAATGATGCCGGAAGTCTGGCTTTCATAACTGATAGGAGTGGTAGCCGCTAAGGACTCAGTGGGAAGCATGTGGGAGCATGGTTATAAAGAGCAAGCCTTGTTCAAACATTTTATTGCAAGAAACATGACCAACCATAGAACTTATAGAGAATATCACAAATATAATACAATATAATACATAAGGAAACTCGATCTTACAGATTAAGATCTTGATAAATCCTGTAATCACAAATAATATAATATAATACAATGCATAAGAAAACTTTGATCTTGCAGATTAAGATCTTAATAAAACCTGTAATCACAAATAATGTAATATAATATAATACATAAGAAAACTTTGATCTTGCAGATTAAGATCTTAATAAATCCTGAAATCACAAATAATATAATACATGAGTCAATACGATAACAACCAGGTTGAGCCATAAGAATATCCCCAATCACAATATCTCCACTTGTATTAAACATCCAAACAGAAACGTAATATAACAGGGCAGGCTCTCACCAATTTACCATATAACTCTATAACTAGTAGCAAACACAATTTGTACAGAGGATACTAAATACACCAATTATTGCAATGAAGAGGAATTAGTTTACCTCAGCGTCCTTCAATTTAACCTTAAGAAGGGAGTTCTTACCCAAAGCTTCTGACACACTAGAATGTGTGCACACCGGCGCATAAGTCGTTACCACCTGCACACACTGATAAGGTGGCGGGAACGATTAGCACCACATACCTGGGAAATTTGTCCATTCCCATAACACAATTAACCAGAATGCAGTAAGCGACGCACTCTGTAGTTGGAGTCATCAGGTATTCTATCCCCAAATACCCAACAGGGCTAGAAAATGGCAATTTACCACCTCGAAGTCACCACCAGCCCCGACCACCACCGTACTCCAGAATCGGAGGAAAACCTCTCACGGACATGAGGCGCAGCAGAGGAATTCCTTCAATTAATGAGAGCGAAGAACGGTCTCGGCAGAACCACAAATCCACCTCAAGTAGAACTTCCAAACTGCCTGGGTAAATTACCAAAGCTCGCTATACCAGCGGGCCTCCAACGTCGCAGTCCTTTGAGGAAGTACTAGGCCCAATCAACCAAGCCACTGCTGCCGATCGACTCCCTTTTCCGGTCTCGTGTCCCCGATTATATCAACACATTCAGCCGATAGAGATCACCACAGGGCCACAGCACTCTCTCGCAGGGAACTAGCACGTGGGCTCAGCATCAGAAGACGATCGCGGGCGGGGAAATTAAATAATGCGAGCCGAGCACGGCTCAATAACACCGGATTGATTGAAGATATTCTACGACAATGAGCAACATCAATCGTCGGAAGAACTTCAGTGTGCTAGAGAGAGGACGTCTTCTGAGCAACAGCTGGGGCCGTCTTGGTATTCAAGGAAGTCAACTCTTGATTGCCTGGGCGGCTGACTTTGCTGCCGGTTCCAGGGGACTCTACCTTTGGAGCGCAATTAACAACACCAAGAAAAAATGAAAATTAGTGGAACCGACGTGCGGCTGTGATATTTGGTGGTGGTAATAGTAGTATTAGTAGTAAAAAGTGATATTAGTAGTAGATTAACAGTAATGTTGGTAGTATTGTTAGGAACAATAGCAGCAGTAGTAGATGTAGTAGAGGTGGTGGTACCCACTTGTTTAATAACAGTAGAAGTAATAGAGATACTGGAACTTGAATCAAAATTTTATTGTCTATATATATTATATATATAAAATAATGGCAATAAGGGTCCAGATTAGGTACTAGGTGCTGAGCTATGTTGTATATGGAAGAATAAATAAACAAATAAAAATAATATGGTTATAGAAATTTACAACACCATCTCTTGTAAATATATCTTCGAAGTAAACATTGGATCTGTACCACACCTTTGCAACAGTCATTGGTAGACCTGCAATTTGATGGGCGCGCTGGACATGGTATGGGTACAGCTGCTGCTATTCATCTCACACTGGTTACAGGAACAAAGCACGCGCTTCTCACATCCGACGTACCGACTGAACAATGCTTTGTTGTATATATTTATACCAACGTGTGTAATCTGATTTCTTCTATCGTATGATTCGATAGTCCATAATGCGTGTAGTCATTGGTGATAAGTTGGTAACAGTAACCGAGCGTGGTGGTGTAACGGATAGCGTTCTGGCCTCGCATTCGGGAGGACGGCGGTTCGAATCCCCGTCCGGGCATCCAGATTTGGGTTTTCCATGGTTTCCCCAAATCACTCCAGGTGAATGCCGGGATGCTTCCTTCAAAAGGCCATGGCCGAATTCCTTCCTATTCCTTGCCCCATCCTTTCCCATCTCTAAAGACCACGTTGTTAAAAAGGGACGTTAAACTGTTAAAAAAAAAAAAAAAAAGGTAACAGTAAGTAGTGTTAAGAACTTAGGTTGTTGCAAGTGTAAGCTGCAGAGAGAGTCGTGCACTGATTGTCTTAAAGTACGCAAGTTTAGGCTGTGTAAATATTAATTATATTGTGATGAGTGCCAATAATTTAGTCAAGAAGTAAAGCAAGTTAAATACAAGTGAAGTATCGTTTTTGCAGATGGGCGCAGTTTAGTGAATTGATTAAGTGATTCGGAACAGTGCTTACAATTATTTAGTAATAACAGTTCCATACTATAATTAACTGTGCTCTATCCATAACGCGCTGCCATATATATATATATATATATGTATATATATATATAGTGGAAATGTTGGTATACAATGTGATTCTTCGTCGGCTGACCTCATTATTTAAGTCAGCTAATTAATCACTCTTAAAAGGAAACTTCATTCTGTCCATTGTCTACCTTGAGGAGTACCCGAGATGCTGAAACAGATAGCTGAACAGCCTAAAAGACGGTACCCTGTGTTGTGGGCACGGGCTCGCAGACCCCTTCCATTTGATAAACCATAGCAGAATACCATATCTGCCATCTCCGTTGTTGTGTAGTAGATGCCCATTGCTATCTGAGCCCTACGACTGCAATGGAGACAACTAACCATTTTGTATCACAAACAACAAAATAACATGTAAACACAAACCTAGTTACATCGTAGGGCAAGACATTACATTTCGTACCCAGAATTAGGAGTAACTACACAAATACACACTAACACGACAGCGACCACGTATACAGTTCCATAGCAGACACATTGCGCACCTGCAGTATGTGTTTGCGGCCCAATATTTATTAGACATTTTTGTCTTATTTTGATGCATTGTATCACCTTCTAACCCATTTGACACTGTAAATCCTTAGAAGAGAAAAAAGTACAATCTTTGACTTTATTTCTGGCCGCCGCTGAAAAATTCTATCACTCTTATTTTGCACAATCTGGCATCAATGTCATCCCAGGCAACAGTAATGTAATACTGGCTCCGCCTCCTCGCAATTTCATTAGTGGATATTTTATTCAGAGCCATCTATACTGCAGATTTTTCATTTCCTTAAGTCAATGCAGGAAACAATTGGCCAACAGGTAGGAATTAAGCTCCTCCCACTGACGATTCTTATTGGCTGAACAGTTCATCATCCTACCATTACATTTCTATAATACTTTACCAAAATTCAGATCTTGAAACGTTTCCCAAAAGTTCTAATTAACGGGATTGCATTAAAGTGAGGCAGGAAACAGGCTCAATGCTATATATTACTACGGTTGATTAGCATAAAACTATAACGATAAGATTGTTATACTCATTTTGATAATTCCTTCGGATAATATTTCACTCATATATCTGGTCAGTCCACAAACCAAGGGATAATCATGTTCCATGAGGTAGAATTTTTAGTACTACGAAACTACAGAAATTATTTCGGAAGTGTCTCTCTCCAAGATGGATTGAATGAAACAGTCTTCCTTCGATGCGTTGTATACGCCTATTCGAGGAAAGTAGCACCGAGCTTGCAGTGGTTCTCTGGTTAGCGTTCTGGGTTGCTGAGCGAGCGGTTCCGAGTTCAAATCCAAGTAGTTCTTATTTTTTTTTTTTTAATTTAGAAATCGATCTTTACTTGTATTTTATTTTTAAGCGTACCGAAACTGCACATTGCTTATAAGTATAAGGTATCCATGATTCTTTCCTAACTGCGTCAGGAAATAAGATAAACATCTGCGAAACTACCCAATGTTTCGTAACTAATGGCCGACGTAAGCATGAAAGATTTGCGGCAGCAGAACTGACGAAAATCTACACGGGTTTCAAGCCGCGCCGAAATCATATCATCTGTCCCTTTTCAAACGACACACATGTTTCCAATATATTTATTTCACAGTAGAACGATCATCGCGTTTCAGAAAGAAATAATTTACAAGAGGAATTATTGCTCTCTTTGTAGGTGGACGATAATGATTATGCACTATATAAATGAATGAGAGTTAATCGCGCAGAACTAAATATTAGCACCGCAACAAATCAAACGACCATTGTCACTAAAACATTTACAACCAGATTATTATCGTAGGACAAAAATAAATTCTTTTATAACTGGTATAATTAATTAAAGTTAATTGAGAATCGGGCTTAAAGACAGGGAGTTCTTAAATTACCGTTTTTCCCGTTTTCTACAATTCTGTTAGTTGTTGACACTATTACTTCATGATCTTTACAGCATTGGGATTTATTAAATACTGGGGCTAAATGCTCATTACTTAACAAGGCGTGAAGTTACCTGCTTTATTCTTTGTTTGGAAAAACATAAATAAATACAAGCATTTGGCGAATGAGGATGTCGCCGTTCGCGTGATTGTTCTTTAGTCTCCGGTATAAAGTGGAACGCTCAAGTTTTGTCACCCGTCATAATCGACTCCATAATCGCCTAGGTCTCAAGGATTCAAACAAACACAGTCTCCCGGTAAAGTAAGGTTGATAATGTCTAAAGACCGGAAGACCGAGCGTGGCGTGTGAGCGGTAACGTTTAGGCTCCAGGCAAATGCTGGGACGATTCTTATAGAAGGCCATGGCCGTTCCCTACTTTAATAACTTCAACATCGATGAAACGCAAAGCAATAAACAAAAATATAAGGATAGGGAGAAGGTATTTTTAATCGATTTCAAGCCAGCTGCGACCTCCTCAATAAATTTAGCCAGCTCTTCTTCTTATGATTTTACGCCTCGTCGACATAGAGGTGATTATTGGCTGGATAGGAGTAGTGGCATGGATTTCGGCCATGCCCTTGTAAAGAACCCATTCCGGTATTCATATGGAGTGATTTGGGGAAACCTTGGAAACCACAAATCTGCATGGCCGAACTTGGATTCGAACCATTGTCATTCACAGCAACGACCAACGTGTGTTCCGAAATGGTAATGATGTAGAAAAATAGATATTTGTTCAACCTCTAAAACGATAAATAAATAAAATGAAATAATTTGATTCTTTATGTATGAATGCTTGGGAGACGTTACTTTTTGTATTGCCCTCATGCAATTAACATGGATTCCCACCATATTTTCAATTGCCAGCTGTAAGCTGGATAATTCTGAAACCAACAAAAACTTTTGCCAAGTGTGCTGCTCGTGTTAAATTATTACGTGTATTATTTACGCGTTATAAAGGTATTATTCCTTGCCGAAGGAAGTAGGAAAGTTAAAACTTTTTCCTGGTAAGCGTTGACATATTTACTTTCTGCGATGTTGCCATGATGTTCTGCCTAGTAGTAGCGCTGTAGCAATTTCCCTATACCAGAAATAGTGTCTCATAGCTGGACACACACATAGGCGAAATGAAAAATTATTTATGTTCCAGTCTCATCTAGAATATTTTCATTTAACTGATTACTTCTCTTGCAACAGTTCGATTCTGCATACAGATTACTATTCAATCACGGAATGTTGTATCTATATGTATATTTTTTCTTTGGTCATATAATTTATGAGGCACTAGATTCTGTGAGTCTAGGTGTCCGAGCGCCGGCCTCGGTATCGTAGGGGCTAGAGTGTTAGCTCCACGTGCCGAAGGTCGCCAGTTCGAGTCCGGCCGAGGGCATGGGTGTTTAGTGTATGTGTTGTCTCTATGTCATGTCCATCGTGTGGTGTGTAGAACCACTTGGAAAAATGATACACTGTGAAGCAATGAAATACACTGGATGATTCAAAATACACTTGAGTTGGCTGTATGGCCTCGAAGCCAAAAGCCATTTATAGAAAAAAAAAAAAAGTGGTAACGCGCTGTTCTGTTAACGTGCTGGTTCTCGGTTCAAGCCCAGGTGCTGTCATTTTTTTTTCATTCTTTATCTCCTTTTCACTTGTTGCACAATACATATCATATAAGTAAGTTTATATATATTTCGTGGTCAATTGGAACAGTGGAAAAGAATCATAAAATTAATGTTTGGCTGAAATGAGAAAGTGTCAACGCATCATGCGTGAGTAGGAACTGAAAGCCAGTATTACGATAAATTTAATTTAACCATTACGATTTGTGCCACTCAACTTTACCAATTTTTTTTTCTAGTGCTTATGGCAAAGGCGGGAGATTGATGATTGGGGTAATGATGGCTATTTAAAAACAAACAAGAACCTAAGTCAAACTAATGGGCGGTTTTTGTAGCTAACGTTCCTATTGGACACAGTGGTATTAGCAAGCAAATCAGAATTGAAAATGTGAGTGGTTATTCTTACGACAACAAAAAATCATCATTGACGAATAACATGCTAATAGGAGATTCCGTATTTAACAAAATGCTGTTCCTACTAGTGATCAGCAATGATATAATTGATGTATATCCTCAATATGATAACCTTATTTCCGAAATCTGAAATTGCAAGAAAGAAACAGGAAATCTGAGGAAGGAGGAAAGATAATGCCAGTCTCGTTATAAGTTGTTGTTACCTCTCTGGTAATCCAGAGAGAATGGTACTGTAAGTGGCTCAGATTCGCGGGTGCCATCCTGATCCCGGAAGCTAGTGCGGTGTCTCGCGGTTCGAGTCAGGCCGCGGGCAAAAGTGGTTTTATGAGCGTTTTTCTTGTGTTGTCTGTAAACTGGGACAGTGAAAACATATTATACACTTAATGAGAAGCAAAAGCTACACATGTCTGCATGTATCTATTAAGCAATCCAAATTCATTTTCGTTGTTATTCTTTAGTAAAGTCATTATTATTGCAATGGCTCGGATAAGATTAGTTTTTAAGCAACGTAAAAAAAAGAAAAAAAACGGCCACGTTCCTTGTGAAGGGGCAATTCCACATTCCTTTGAGCAATTTCGGATTTTTTTTATAAATTTATTTATACCCACATTTTGATGGCTGGATCGTGAATATGAATTGAGTACTGTCTAATGTCACTGATGAACTTTACCCTTCATCCAATTCGTTCGGCTATGAATTAATGTAAACATATGATTTGTAATTGCATCTAAACATTACTGACAATCATTTTTAAAATTGAGGTTCAAATTTTTTTGTAATTAATAGATCAGTCAAGCATCCGTACAATTCCATCAATTAAACAATACAGTTTCTGATCCATCATTCAACCAAAATTTTATTGGATTAATTTCCTATTCGTTTGCTGAATAGTAACGCAATCAAGATTTAATTTAGAACTACTGGTATCTTTATGTATTGACATATTAACCTGTTGTACGCTAAAGTGATGCTAAAGTCAAACACAATCCGTTTCAGAATACTGAAATGAGTAACAATCCAGTCTTACAGTACAAATCAGGATACTGGATGTAAATTCATTTAGCCTAAGTTTCAAGCAAGTAGTTTGTTTCCTCATAGTTGTAGAAGAACGATAGTCAGGATATGGACGTCGTAACATCCACGAGGAAGAGGAGTGGTTTTATAAATATCCGACGTTTCAGTTATTCTATGCTATCAGTTTCTAAATTTCTCAAAGATCTTGTCCCAAGTTAAAAATCATAAAATAGCAGATAGAAATAGTGGACGTTTTGGTAACAGATAAATTACTATGTTGTTAAGTAAAAATTACGTGTCAGCTGATAGATGAAGTTAGCACTATCTAGATCCACACTGTTATTAATTATAAGGATTTATACTTAATCTCTGTTACACTCTGCAAGTGATGTGTAGTAGGATAATCACGAGGAAGTCGGATTGTTTACACACAGCATTAAACGCGCAGCATTCCCTTGACCGGATTGTAAGGAATATCCATTCGCAAGATATTCCGACTGCTTTAAGAATTCATAATGATTAAAGTTCTATCAATACTCGTACGTTTTGTTATTATATTACTGTTGACAGTAACATCAAAATTACAACACCCAGAGCTCGAATAAATAACCTGTGTTTCACTTTCCTGATACTCTGCTATCAAGCATTAAGAGACACTTTATTTCACTCCAATATTCAACTATATTCTTAAATGAGAAACAAGAGCTGTAATGCTCTCACTCGTAGATTTTTTAAGACTGTCGTCTAGATTATTTATAAAATTCCTCCATTCATTCTATACGAACATTCATTGTGTTCTTATAATCTAGACACGTCAATTCTGCTGTGAATCCGAGCGAACGATGGACTGATAAAAGCTATAGCAGTTTAGCCGTACCGTCAGAATTTATTTATTCGAAGCGTTAAAGATCCTTGTAATTATTAGTTTACAGTGATATGGGTGGGCCGCGATCTCCAGCCAATGAATTTCAAACAAATCGGAGGATCTACCAAATAACGAGTCTTCTGAAGTGGTGAGGTTGAAAATACAGTGTTTCAGAAAAACAATTGATGTCCAAGTTGATGGTGCAACATCACTTTACGCCCATATTTTAGCGAAATACAATAAAATAATTAGAATATTTCACAAATACAAATATACATATATACGTCTGTCAAGATTATAACAGCATACTGACTTAGTTTCTTGTTATATTTATGCTGACGCTTTAATAACTAAAGCAATCGCTTCTTTTCCGTTACTTAACTTTTCACTTCTCCGAAGTAAGCTACTGCGGATTTTATTCGAGCTCTGGGTGTTGTAATTTTGATGTTACTGTCAACAGTAATATAATAACAAAACGTACGAGTATTGATAGAACTTTAATCATTATGAATTCTTAAAGCAGTCGGAATATCTTGCGAATGGATATTCCTTACAATCCGGTCAAGGGAATGCTGCGCGTTTAATGCTGCGTGTAAACAACCCGACTTCCTCGTGATTATCCTACTACACATCACTTGCAGAGTGTAACAGAGATTAAGTATAAATCCTTATAATTAATAACAGTGTGGATCTAGATAGTGCTAACTTCATCTATCAGCTGACACGTAATTTTTACTTAACAACATAGTAATTTATCTGTTACCAAAACGTTACGCAAAATAAGTGTCACTATTTCTATCTGCTATTTTATGATTTTTAACTTGGGACAAGATCTTTGAGAAATTTAGAAACTGATAGCATAGAATAACTGAAACGTCGGATATTTATAAAACCACTCCTCTTCCTCGTGGATGTTACGACGTCCATATCCTGACTATCGTTCTTCTACAACTATGAGGAAACAAACTACTTGCTTGAAACTTAGGCTAAATGAATTTACATCCAGTATCCTGATTTGTACTGTAAGACTGGATTGTTACTTATTTCAGTATTCTGAAACGGATTGTGTTTGACTTTAGCATCACTTTAGCGTACAACAGGTTAATATGTCAATACATAAAGATACCAGTAGTTCTAAATTAAATCTTGATTGCGTTACTATTCAGCAAACGAATAGGAAATTAATCCAATAATATTTTGGTTGAATGATGGATCAGAAACTGTATTGTTTCATTGATGGAATTGTACGGATGCTCGACTGATCTATTAATAGCAAAAAATTATGAACCTCACTTTTAAAAATGATTGTCAGTAATGTTTAGATGCAATTACAAATCATATGTTTACATTAATTCATAGCCGAACGAATTGGATGAAGGGTAAAGTTCATCAGTGACATTAGACAGTACTCAATTCGTATTCACGATCCAGCCATCAAAATGTGGGTATAAATAAATTAAAAAAAAAAAAATCCGAAATTGCTCAAGGGAATGTGGAATTGCCCCTTCATAAGGACCGTGGCCGTTTTTTTTTTCTTTTTTTTTACGTTGCTTAAAAACTAATCTTTTCCGAGCCATTGCAATAATAATGACTTTACTAAAGAATAACAACGAAAATGAATTTGGATTGCTTAATAGATACATGCAGACATGTGTAGCTTTTGCTTCTCATTAAGTGTATAATATGTTTTCACTGTCCCAGTTTACAGGCAACACAAGAAAAACGCTCATAAAACCACTTTTGCCCGTGGCCTGACTCGAACTGTGGAACCGCGAGACACCGCACTAGCTTCCGGGATCAGGATGGCACCCGCGAATCTGAGCCACTTACAGTACCATTCTCTCTGGATTACCAGAGAGGTAACAACAACTTATAACGAGACTGGCATTATCTTTCCTCCTTCCTCAGATTTCCTGTTTCTTTCTTGCAATTTCAGATTTCGGAAATAAGGTTATCATATTGAGGATATACATCAATTATATCATTGCTGATCACTAGTAGGAACAGCATTTTGTTAAATACGGAATCTCCTATTAGCATGTTATTCGTCAATGATGATTTTTTGTTGTCGTAAGAATAACCACTCACATTTTCAATTCTGATTTGCTTGCTAATACCACTGTGTCCAATAGGAACGTTAGCTACAAAAACCGCCCATTAGTTTGACTTAGGTTCTTGTTTGTTTTTAAATAGCCATCATTACCCCAATCATCAATCTCCC
The DNA here is from genome assembly GCA_031002005.1 of Vandiemenella viatica. Lineage (NCBI taxonomy): Eukaryota > Metazoa > Arthropoda > Insecta > Orthoptera > Morabidae > Vandiemenella > Vandiemenella viatica. Next base: position 381,911,081 of record CM061921.1, read on the forward strand.
GCCTTTACCATAAGCACTAGAAAAAAAATTGGTAAAGTTGAGTGGCACAAATCGTAATGGTTAAATTAAATTTATCGTAAAACTGGCTTTCAGTTCCTACTCACGCATGATGCGTTGACACTTTCTCATTTCAGCCAAACATTAATTTTATGATTCTTTTCCACTGTTCCAATTGACCACGAAATATATATAAACTTACTTATATGATATGTATTGTGCAAGTGAAAAGGAGATAAAGAATGAAAAAAAAATGACAGCACCTGGGCTTGAACCGAGAACCAGCACGTTAACAGCCCAGCGCGTTACCACTCGGACACCTGGACTCACAGAATCTAGTGCCTCATAAATTATATGACCAAAGAAAAAATATACATATAGATACAACATTCCGTGATTGAATAGTAATCTGTATACAGAATCGAACTGTTGCAAGAGAAGTAATCAGTTAAATGAAAATATTCTAGATGAGACTGGAACATAAATAATTTTTCATTTCGCCTATGTGTGTGTCCAGCTATGAGACACTATTTCTGGTATAGGGAAATTGCTACAGCGCTACTACTAGGCAGAACATCATGGCAACATCGCAGAAAGTAAATATGGCAACGCTTACCAGGAAAAAGTTTTAACTTTCCTACTTCCTTCGGCAAGGAATAATACCTTTATAACGCGTAAATAATACACGTAATAATTTAACACGAGCAGCACACTTGGCAAAAGTTTTTGTTGGTTTCAGAATTATCCAACTTACAGCTGGCAATTGAAAATATGGTGGGAATCCATGTTAATTGCATGAGGGCAATACAAAAAGTAACGTCTCCCAAGCATTCATACATAAAGAATCAAATTATTTATTTATTTATTTATCGTTTTAGAGGTTGAACAAATATCTATTTTTCTACATCATTACCATTTCGGAACACACGTTGGTCGTTGCTGTGAATGACAATGGTTCGAATCCAAGTTCGGCCATGCAGATTTGTGGTTTCCAAGGTTTCCCCAAATCACTCCATATGAATACCGGAATGGGTTCTTTACAAGGGCATGGCCGAAATCCATGCCACTACTCCTATCCAGCCAATAATCACCTCTATGTCGACGAGGCGTAAAATCATAAGAAGAAGAGCTGGCTAAATTTATTGAGGAGGTCGCAGCTGGCTTGAAATCGATTAAAAATACCTTCTCCCTATCCTTATATTTTTGTTTATTGCTTTGCGTTTCATCGATGTTGAAGTTATTAAAGTAGGGAACGGCCATGGCCTTCTATAAGAATCGTCCCAGCATTTGCCTGGAGCCTAAACGTTACCGCTCACACGCCACGCTCGGTCTTCCGGTCTTTAGACATTATCAACCTTACTTTACCGGTAGACTGTGTTTGTTTGAATCCTTGAGACCTAGGCGATTATGGAGTCGATTATGACGGGTGACAAAACTTGAGCGTTCCACTTTATACCGGAGACTAAAGAACAATCACGCGAACGGCGACATCCTCATTCGCCAAATGCTTGTATTTATTTATGTTATTCCAAACAAAGAATAAAGCAGGTAACTTCACGCCTTGTTAAGTAATGAGCATTTAGCCCCAGTATTTAATAAATCCCAATGCTGTAAAGATCATGAAGTAATAGTGTCAACAACTAACAGAATTGTAGAAAACGGGAAAAACGGTAATTTAAGAACTCCCTGTCTTTAAGCCCGATTCTCAATTAACTTTAATTAATTATACCAGTTATAAAAGAATTTATTTTTGTCCTACGATAATAATCTGGTTGTAAATGTTTTAGTGACAATGGTCGTTTGATTTGTTGCGGTGCTAATATTTAGTTCTGCGCGATTAACTCTCATTCATTTATATAGTGCATAATCATTATCGTCCACCTACAAAGAGAGCAATAATTCCTCTTGTAAATTATTTCTTTCTGAAACGCGATGATCGTTCTACTGTGAAATAAATATATTGGAAACATGTGTGTCGTTTGAAAAGGGACAGATGATATGATTTCGGCGCGGCTTGAAACCCGTGTAGATTTTCGTCAGTTCTGCTGCCGCAAATCTTTCATGCCTACGTCGGCCATTAGTTACGAAACATTGGGTAGTTTCGCAGATGTTTATCTTATTTCCTGACGCAGTTAGGAAAGAATCATGGATACCTTATACTTATAAGCAATGTGCAGTTTCGGTACGCTTAAAAATAAAATACAAGTAAAGATAGATTTCTAAATTAAAAAAAAAAAAATAATAACTACTTGGATTTGAACTCGGAACCGCTCGCTCAGCAACCCAGAACGCTAACCAGAGAACCACTGCAAGCTCGGTGCTACTTTCCTCGAATAGGCGTATACAACGCATCGAAGGAAGACTGTTTCATTCAATCCATCTTGGAGAGAGACACTTCCGAAATAATTTCTGTAGTTTCGTAGTACTAAAAATTCTACCTCATGGAACATGATTATCCCTTGGTTTGTGGACTGACCAGATATATGAGTGAAATATTATCCGAAGGAATTATCAAAATGAGTATAACAATCTTATCGTTATAGTTTTATGCTAATCAACCGTAGTAATATATAGCATTGAGCCTGTTTCCTGCCTCACTTTAATGCAATCCCGTTAATTATAACTTTTGGGAAACGTTTCAAGATCTGAATTTTGGTAAAGTATTATAGAAATGTAATGGTAGGATGATGAACTGTTCAGCCAATAAGAATCGTCAGTGGGAGGAGCTTAATTCCTACCTGTTGGCCAATTGTTTCCTGCATTGACTTAAGGAAATGAAAAATCTGCAGTATAGACTGTACTTTCCGGCTGTAAAATCGCGCAGTTAACTCTGATTTTCAAGACAGCAAACAGAAGAAATTCTAGGAACTAACGACGCATGTGCTTGTATTAGGGTTCTAGAGCTCGAACTTTATTAATTTAATGGACGGAAACGATTTTCTAACACCGAACCAACACGGATTTCTGAAGAAAATATCACGAGGAGGACAGCTGGCCCTATTTACGTATAACGTGGTGAAATTTATTGATGTAGGTTCACAAATCAATGCAATTTTTTTGATTTTCAGAAAGCCTTCAACTCTGTGCCACAAAACCGCCTTTTAGCGAAGCTTCTAGCGTACGGTATATCGGATCCCATTTGTGAATGTATAAGAGATTTTCTAACTGGTCGGTTGCCACGTGCCGAAGGTCACCGGTTCGAATCCGGCCGCGGGCATGGATGTTAAGTGTTGTGTGTCTGTGTGAATGTCCTGTCCGTCCTGTGGTGTCCATACATAGAAAGATACGATGTACACTGGATGACTAATTGTTCACTGGAAGCTGAAATATGTTCACATTGAGCCTGCTGAATGGCCTTAGCCGCCGAAAGCCAATTTAAAAAAAACAAAAAAAAAACTGGTCGGTTGCAGCATATCGTCGTCAACGTATAAACCTATTCTATTCTAGATGTTACATCAGCTATCCCTCAAGGACGTGTAATAAGACAACGTGTTTTGTTAATGTTTATGTCGATTAGTTCAAATGCTCCGACCGCGTGCGACCCAGCGCTATGATAACTAAATATCCGCATGCTGTTGTGAGTTCTATACCTTATTTTAACTATGATAAATAACAATAAATTCATTAAAAAAAAATTCGATGGAGCGCATGCTTCGTACACACCATTCCTCTTCCCACCTCCTACTGATTTGAAATTTAAATCCTTTCACTGTTTTTTGGTAAATTATTCATCATTTCTCTTGAAGTTACGTGGCTTCGATCGGACGTTCCCCTTCCCCTCCACGTAGTTTATGGATGCCTCCTCAATAATATCGAGAACGTGCATAGAAGAGCCACTCATTACGTGAACACTTTCCACAGTCCTTACAAAATTATCACGGAAACGATACGGAAATTGGGCTTGCATTCTATAGTAGGCAGACAATGCAGGTTCCGCATAAATTTATTGAGTAACATGCGAACAATACCTGTCATTTACGAATACAGTTGCATTTAGGAGAACGTGGGTTCGAATCCCCGTCCAGCCATTAAGATTTCGATTTTTCATTGTTTCCCGAAATCATTACAGGTGAATTGTGGTATGGGTTCTTTGAAAGGCCATGGCCTAATTCCTTCTCCCCCAAACGTATTTTTGTCGCAATGACGGGATAGATAAGATCAGAGAAATAATGTTCCGTACTGATAGACTGTCTAGCATCGATAATTAGAACTAATAGGGACCGAGTATGGTTGGGATTATCGAATTGTTCGGTTTTTCGATTTATATGGTTTGAATAGTTTTTACTTTCCCTTTAAAATTACTTTAGGTATTTTATAATTTTACATATCCGTAGCGAAAGAAGTCTCTCATTCTCTTCTGCTTCATTTTAGAGACACTTACGCTTCATATTAGCCGTTGGTACGAGATACTAAAGTCAACCCAGCAGGGCACATAACGAACACTGTGGGTTTCAGAACTACCGGCACACTGAAAGAACTTCAACAAACATTCAGCATCACAACCGGCGATAATACAAGAACAAACACAAGGTGTAAAGGATTAAACTCATTGCACCCAGTTCTTAGTGGAATTTCCGAACAAAATAATTGAAAACGTGTACTGTGGTGTAAATCTGGAAATAGCAACGAAGTTGATGCTTTTGGCTAATAATGCGCACACAATTCTAAAATAATAATAATAACAATAAAAATTGACGTTCGGATTATCGACGCTCTGGTGAATAAAATTTTCTGTGAATTACATATTATTTAGATATGATGGAACAGAAGGCACAAGAATAGAGAAATAGGATTCACCACGTAGGTCCTTGAGTACCCTTCTCTCCTAGATTGGTTAGGGTTTACTATGGACGGGAATGACTTTTATATCGAAACACAGAATAGTTAAACACTGTTTTGTGAATTGCAGAGAATCAATCAGAAGGCGTTTTTACAACGTGGAGCCCGTGGTACCCCTAAATAAAAAAAAGGAAGCACGCATTCCGTGTGATGTAGGGCGGAAGCGGAAGTTGGCTGTGGCGGAGATAGCGCGCACCGCAGCCGCACTCGTCTCAGAAGGGACGTCGGTTTGACTCCAGCCTAGCTCAATGGTTGTGTTCAGCAAAAATATATTAACTGCCTTAATGTCGCATAGGACAATTTGCCATTAAGAATTTTTATTTTTTTATTTTTTCCTGTGGATATTCTCTACATCTAGGCTGCAATTTTTTGTCGTCACGCTGTACTAATGTGTGCTAGTTGTTCTGTAATTTTCTGACAGCTTTCGTTTAGATGTTGATGGAAAACTTCTTGAGCCCTTAAACAGCTACAAAAGTTTTTAAAATGCACCATATCGACGTGGTGCCATACATTTCGAGACATCTCAAGCTGACAAGGCACTGCAAGTATATATCAAGTAGCATGAACCATAGTCGCTATCAGAAGATGATTATGACATATTCCAAGTAACACAAGTCTTCTATTTAGTATTTTAACTTGCAGCATAACGACTAAAACGTGAAATAATGTCACCTCTCTATTGGATGGAGGTGTCTGCATTAGAAACCTGCTTAGGAATCAAGTGAAAACTGATTATTATGTCTTTACGCCTTGTCGACGTTGGCGTCATTACAGGCGGGATGGCATTAGGGACAAGGAACAGGAAGGAATTCGGTCATTCCATTTTGAAGGAAGCATCCCGGAAATCGCCTGGAGTGTTCTAAGGATGCCGAGACGGGCGCCCTCCCGTGTTAGAGCTTAGGTTTCCATTGACACCTACTTACGATTCAAACACATTTTTCTTTAAAATCCTTTAATGCCTGAAGTAGACTATATTATTCACTACCTACTTAGGAGACCTACCCAAGCTAACTACTACTGGAAACATTTCCACTCCCTTATGCACAAAGTCACAGGGATTCGTCGGAGGTATATGCCTTAAACAGGCCTTACAAAACTTCTTCTAATATGCACAGTCAAATCTGGCAGCTCTTTTTTCAGCCCGTCTATCTCCAGAAATTGATAAATTGATAACCATTACGTGTATCCCATACCATACCAGAATACTCTAGCAAAGACCTGACCAAAGTTTTATAGTCCATATCCCTAACTTCCATTCATTTTCTCTGCAATAGATGCAATAGTTTCGATCTTCCAAATATGCCATCCCATGCTTAGTTTGCTATCAAATGAGATTTCCAGATATTTACATTTCAATTATCCTCCCACGATGTAATCATATATAACCTCTATTTTTCTATGGGTATGAATAAAAAGCTGACCATTTTCTACATTTATCTTTAGTCCACGCTAACCAACATGCTCAGCTATCCCGTCTATATCCATTTGTATTTTTCCACAAACCTATCCAGATGTGATTCTGTTCAGCATTATGTCAGCTGCAAACAAACTAACCTCTGACTTTAAAACACTATTTTATTGATCAGTAGGGTTCCGATGTTTATGACAAAAAGAATAGAGAAATATGACCTTATAAACGGGTCAATATGACCTAACACTAACAAAATATGACCAAGCATTTAAATTTACTATCCATCAAAACATGCTCAATTATACATCATTTATCTTATTTAGCAGTGTCACTTTCATGTAGACAGCATTATTTGCTTGTATACACTCACTGGGAAATTAAATTTTAAAGCGTTTAGTTGAAATCACTTAATTTCATATAGTTTATAGAAAATAACTCTTTCGTCTGAACTAAAATACTCCTCTCCAAATTCCTTTACCTAACTCCGTAACTTCGCACTTTCAACGAATTTGTTTTCGGCATGGCGGTATATACTGATCCACCGCAGATTTAACACTGACTGAGGATTAGTTCGGTGACAGTGAGACATTGATTGACGCGGCTCGACACAGGCATGCTGCTGCTGCTGCATTGTCGAATGTGACAATAATGTATAACATTAAGGCTTGGGTGCCAAGTTAGGGGTGTACGCACAGGATGGGATTTTTAGGGGTATTTTTTAGAGACTTTTGGATTTATGTATTTATTTGTTGAATATTAAAATAGCGACAAGTACAGTACCTTGTTACTTAGAAATCAGAATTCTCTATGGCTGAATACTTTTTATCTGATCACAGAATAAAATATCTATGTTCTGATCCATATTTTTTTAAAAAGAAGGACGCAGTGTTTACTGTTTAATGTTTATCCTCGATGTCGGCCCACGAAAGGGTTAAGTTACCTACGGTATGTAAAGACGTAACAACCAACGTGTAACCAGGCCCGCCGCTAGCTTTTTGAGCACCCGCGTGCAATACAGATTATGCTGCCCCCTGTCTAACTACAGTCAGTGGTGGATCTCGGAAATTACCGGGTCAAAAAACTGTGAGATTGCTTCCCCTTTGAATATTTTCTGCCGCCATCCCGTGGCCAAAAAAAAGGTCGCCCGCTACATAATACACTGCAACTATCGCGGGGCGGCGACTGTCGAGCACTCGTTTTGCCGCCCGCGTGCGGTGCACGCCTTGCACGCCCGCTTACGGCGGCCCTGCGTGCAACAATGTTGCTGTTGTTGTTTACAAGTGATTTTGTGGGTCGAACATACAATTTGTTGATTAACAATATTGAAAATTAATTGCTTAGTTGCACCCAAAGGTTGCTACAAGTCAAACCCGACATAAAAACAATACTTAATCACATTCAGCGCATTCGTATTTTTGGCAACAATAATAACATCGAGTCTGGGTGGTACCAATTGAGTAATAAAACATGGTGAAATACTTCGATTTAAGCTGATTTTTATTCAGATGACTGTGACGCATCTGGCTTTAACGTTTTGAAAACATTAATCACGGTACCAATTTCGAACGAGTATTTTCAATCAACAATATTGTTAATAATAAGCTGCGTAATAGGTTATCTATTTAAATGTTACAAAGTGTGATGATGGTCCGATTCACATGGCAACGAAATGGCTGATGTTGCACAACATTTAATCCTTATACTAAATTGTTCGGTTTGTTTAATGTTAAAATGTATGATCTCAAAAACTCTGTATAATCAGAACAAAACGAAATAATGATCGAAATTTTGCGCAATTTATAAATAACTGTTATTACTAAGTAAAATATAGTATTTATTTTTTGGGGGTTTTAGCCATTAATATTGGTGTTTTTGGGGTTATCGACCTAAGCTTTAGGGGTAAAAAATGTTTTGAGTTGGCAACCCTGCTTTAAGGTCGGTTTCTGTTCCGCGGTGGTAGAGTTGATGCATGGTCCAATTTAATTCAATGCGTCAAAACAAACGACACTGGCGACTGAAGAAAATGAAGCAGAAATACATATTAGTGTTCAAATGTAAAACACCATGTAAAATACAATTACATTACATATACAGGGTGTCCAATAATCCTGCAACCGCACATTTCCTACTATGACAAAATTTTATTTTAGTAAAAGTCTCACCATTTTCGAGATATTGATATTTTAAATATTTTTTCGAAACATATGACTTTGTTCATTTTATTCTATGCCATTTCTACAAAAAAGACTTTTTGAACGCGGTTTTCTTTTAATTTACTCAACGATGTGTGAGTCATCTAAAACGATGTTCTTTTTTTCTTAAAATGTTAAAAAAACTTTTACAAATCATTTTTTTTTAAAATCATTACCATCATTTTTTAACTACATGTTTAAAATTCACAATCGTCTCTTTAGCAGATTGAACTACCATAAAACAATAATTTAAAAAGAAGAATAAAATAATTATACCATTTAAGATTTTTTATAAGGTTTTTTAACGTTTTAAGAAAATAAGAACAATGTTTTAGATGACTCAAATATCTTCGAGTAAATTAAAAAAAACAAGGTTCAAAATTAATTTGTGGAAATGGCATGGAATAAACTGAACAGTAAAATGATTCGAAAAAATATTTAGACATCAATATCTCGAAAATAGAGTGTAAGGGTTTGGGAGAGACTATACTAGCATTTTCCAATCAAATGTCAACCTCTCCTTCATGTGGTGCACCCTGTTTGCACGGACGAGGCTCTGGCGACTGAAAGATTCCCGGTATAAGGAGTCACCCACTGCTTGCCAACGGCCTCTGAAAAGAGGGCGGAAGAGGGGGAGCGGTTCAGGGCTCCCTCTTGCCATTGTGGTTGGAAACGGCCCCTAAAGGCGGATGAATCAGAAATGATCAACGGCATGGGAATGCAGAAGGCAACAGGACACCAATGCATGAAAGACCCAAAGGGTATCCCGAGGACATGTAATCCTATCAAATAACATATATCGTGATTGCTTCTTCCTGGGTAAAATATTCCGGAGGTAAAATAGTCCCCCAGTCGGATCTCCGGGTGGGGACTGCTCAGGGAGGAGTCATCAGAATGGATAGAAACATTCTACGGGTCGGAGCGTGGAATGTTAGAAGTCTAAATAGAGCAGGTAGGTTAGAAAACTTAAAAACGGAGATGGAACAACTTAAGTTAGATGTTGTTAGGATTAGTGAGATTAAATGGATGGACGCACAGGATTTCTGTTCTGGGGAACACATTATAATTAGTTCATAAGCTGTCAATGGAGTCACTGGTGTAGGATTTGTAATGAATAAGACAGTAGGGAAACGGGTGAGTTATTATGAACAGTTTAGTGACAGGATTATTTTGATGAGGTTAGAAACTAAGCCCGTCCCAACCACATTAGTACAAGAGTATATGCCAACGTCACAGGGAGATGATGAAGAAATAGAGAAAATATACGCTGAAATTGAAGAATTAATCCAATATGTGAAGGGGGAGGAAAATCTAATAATCATGGGTGATTGGAATGCGATAGTGGGAGAAGGAAAAGAGGGGAATACTGTAGGATCTTTTGGTCTAGGAGAAAGAAATGAGCGAGGAAGCATGTTGTTAGAATTTTGTGAAAGATATAAGTTAGTTGTGACAAACACACTGTTTAAGAACCATGCAAGAAGGATATACACCTGGAAACGTCCTGGGGATACAGGCAGATATCAGCTAGATTATACCATGGTCAAACAGAGATTAAGGAATCAAGTTCTAGACCGTAAAGTGTACCCAGGAGCAGATATTGAACATAATTTGATGGTAATGAAGTGCAGGCTGAAATTCAAGCGAATAAGGAAGCAGTATAAGCAGAACAGAATGGAAGTGAATAAACTGAAACAATCTAGCATGAGAGAAAAATTTGCAGAAACGGTAGACATAGGTCTAAGAAGTAACTCTGAAAGGAGCTCAACCGAAGACGAGTGAAATGCATTAAAGACTGAAATAATGAAAGCTGGTAAAGAAACATTAAGCTTTAGGGAACAAGCTGCCCGAAAACCTTGGATCACAGAAGAAATTTTGGAGCTGATGGATCAGAGGAGAAGGTAAAAAAATGCTCAGGATGAAGCAGGAAGAGAGCAATACAGCCAATTTTGAAATCAAATAAATATGAAATGCAGAAAAGCAAAAGAAAAATGCCTACAAGAAAAGTGTGAAGAAGTAGAATAGGAAATAGTCTTAGGTAAATTAGATGTTGCATATAGAAAGATCAAACAGAGTTTTGGAGAAATGAAGAAAAGAGGTGTGAACATTAAAGCTGCCGATGGGAAACCTCTTTTAAGCTCAGACGATAGAGCTAACCGATGGAAGGAACACATTGAGAAACTATATGTTGGGGACGACTTGAGCAATAGTGTAATGGAAAAGGAAGGTGATGTCGACATTGATGACTTAGGAGATCCTGTTTTGAGGACATAATTTAATAAAGCTCTGATTGACTTGAAAGCAAATAAGGCAGTTGGAATTGATGATATCCCTGCAGAACTTCTTAAATCACTAGGAGAAGAAGGAATCGAAAGATTATTCAAACTGATATCAAAACGTTATGAAACAGGAGACATTCCAACTGATTTTAATAAAAATATCGCTTCACACTTCCAAAGAAAGCACAAGCCGACAAATGTGAGAATTATCGCACCATTAGTCTAACAACACATGCTTCAAAATTACTGACCAGATAATATACAGAAGGATGGAACGGTAGTAGAAGAGATAGCAGCTGAAGATCAGTTTGGGTTTAGGAAAAATCTCGGTACAAGGGAAGCAATTCTGTCTTTAAGATTAATATTTGAAGGGCGGATAAAGAAAACCAAAGATACTTTTATGGCATTTGTTGATTTAGAAAAAGCTTTTGATATTGTTAGGTGGGATAAGATGTTCAAAATTTTAAAGAAGTCATGTCTAAAGAATGGAGATAGAAGAATACTCTTCAAACTATATAAGAATCAAATGGCTGTAATAAAAGTAGAGAATCACTAGAGAGAAGCATGAATTAAAAAGGGTGTGAGACAAGGCTGTAGTCTATCCCCGTTAATATTCAACTTGTATGTAGAAGAAGCAATGAAGAAAGTCAAAGAAAAATTTCCATTTGGCATAAGTGTTCCGTGAGAAAAAATCAGTATGCTACGGTTTGCTGATGACATTGTCCTGATAGCAGAAAGGGCTGAGGATATTGAGGATTTACTGAGTGGCATGAACAAAATACTGAAGGAAGATTTTGGACTGAATATAAATCAATGCAAGATAAAAGTGATTAAATGTAGAATAAATTATACCAATATTAGTAGGTTAAATATAAAAATAGGATCCGATGCAATAGGAAAAGTAAGTGAATTCACTTACTTTAGAAGCAAAATTACAACCGATGGCCGAAGCAGGAATGATGTTAAAAGTAGAATAGCACTAGCAAAAGGAGCCTTCATGAAAAAGAGAAGCCTTTTAGTTTCAAATATTGATCTAGGAACCACAGTAGCATTTCGCTCTCATCTTCAATATCCATCGTTTTACAAAGAATAGACGGAACAGCTGGGGGGGAGGGGGCGTCGCTTCTTCTGGTTAGGCCTAATTCTCGACTGGTAAATTCTGGTCAATTCAGTAACAATTAGTTTTGTTTTTTTCCTTCAATGTATAACAGGAATTCAGTTCTGTGAATAATTATCTTATTCTTTCTCATCTGTAACTTCTAGTCAATTCGCGGTACTATTAAAAAATTACCATATTTTTCCCAAAAATATGACCATAAATATTATCATAATATGACCAAAACTAAGGAAATAGCCGAAATATGCATTTATATGATTTACAAAATACATTTAAATACGATCTGAAACGTTTGAGCAGTGTTTAATTCAGCATTAAAGTTGAAAATGAAAGCAGAAAGGAAATATCCGGACCATAGTGATCAGCAACCACCCGGAGTGCTTGGTTACTTTCAAGCAGTGTGCAAGCTGGTAGTGATTTTTGTTAAAAGTAGTGCATTTCCCGATGAACTACCTTTATTCCCGGTGTAGCATAACGAGTTACATACAAAATATATGAAAGACTATAGGTTATTCTGAGAAGAGTTCGTTGTCAGAATAACAAAAAAGAGTGAGCGATGCTCAACGTTAGTGAGCGTACGAATTGATGTTAGGCAGAAAGTTAGAACCTTATATCGTCTGATAACTTATTTTTTTATTGAAAATTGAATAAGTTTATTATCATTCGAATATGAAAAATTAAGTTGACAAATTTGGAGGTTCAAGTTCTAAAATAATTAAAAAGGGACTTGTATCCCTGGCGACCGAAAAACATAAAGCTATAAAGAAATACGAAGTCCGACCATAAAAAATACAACACCGGTATCCTAGAACACTTCCACAGACAGACGAAAATGATGAAAATGTAGTGCGGTACACAAAAGAACATTTCGTGTTTTCGAATTTCTTTCAGATATGTGATATAACGCAAGCCTAATTCTTTAGCATCGATTTAAGTCAATTATGTAAAAGTAATCCAGCGCTGGTTTTATCCTCTTGCAATAGTCTCAGGACTGTTCAGTTTTCTCTCCTAGCAGGTCTGGGATCAGGTCCTACAGTTATTCTGAATGTCGATATTGCCTATAGTAGATTACCTTTCACAAACAAAATATACACTTATCATATAGAACATATGTTAAATGTTTCACCAATATATGGCGACAATTCATCTCCCCCAATAGGATAGTGGTCATGGCAGGGGCGGAAGAATGCAAAGATAACGTTTTCACCATATGAAATATATGTATGTTTTCAACCATCAGTATGTAGAATTTTTACGATAGGATAATTCTGGCTTTACGCCTCATCAACGCCGAGGTCATTAAAGGCGGGAAAGGACTGGGGGCAAGGAACGGGGAGGAATTCAGCTATGGTCTTTTGAAGAGGCCACTAGTGTTATTTCGCGAAATCATGGAAAACAGAAATGTGGACAGCCAAATGTGGATTCAAACCTGCGTTACAAAACCAGAATCATTTAACAACAGTCGTGCTGTCACCAGTGGAATCACCACGATGCAGCGGAACGATAAATTGGATATTTAATTTTGAACTGTTCCCAAAATGCATCTATATGTTAGATTACTGCCGGCAGCGATGCAAACAACAGAAATTCAACCACTGCTATTCCCTTGGAAATTCTAATATGTGTATACAACTTTAATTCACACACCACTGTTTGTGAAAATTGCAGCACCCGGAAGGAATGGTCTGGATCACTGCAAAATCGAAGGATATGTAGAACAGTGATTAAGAGTGCAGAGAGATGGAGTTCACGCAGGCCCAGCAGCGTGACCGCACACATCAGTGTTATGCTACGCTTAGCGAGTGAAGAGCTGTCAAACGAATTTTCAATGTCAAATAAAGCGCCGGTATGCATCGCAGACGTCATAAAGCGCAATATAAGCATATGGGTTCGAACGTGGCAGAATGGTTGATCTCCGAGAGATGGGTTTGTCGTAGCGTGACACTGCGACTCGTACAGGGTGCGTTGCTGCGACAGTGATGCGTGTCAGGAAACAGTGGATAGATATGGGTCCCTCACAGCGACCACACAATGTGACCACAGCGCGAGATGCCCGCCATCTAGTCCGCATGACCGTAACCGACAGAACAGCTTCGTCCACAGTGTTGGCTCGACGTTGGAGCACTGCAGACTGTCTGGACATGTCTGCGTCTTCGGTGCGACACCGTCTGCTAAAGGATGGACTGGTGGCAAGCATGCCTTTTCTTCAGCTTCCATCGATCAGAAACCACCAGTGCCTCAGGCTGCAATGGGCTCGCGAACCCCGTCACTGGCGTGACCCTCTTCAACTTGTCCTTCAGAGATGGCCGCATAATTGTTAGACGCCACCGTTGTGAACGCAATGCGACAGACTGCATTGTTGAGCCGCATAGTAGACAAGTGTAATGGCTATAACATACGATCGCGCCTCACACATATTGAGGGCAAACTGAACAGCAACCGCTACCTCAGGAAGGTTTTAGAGCCTGATGCACTGCCGCTCCTGCAAGTAGCTCCACATACCAAAGTGCAGCAGGGCAGTGACCGGTTACATGTGGCAAGAAATGTCAAGCGTTCTTCGGAGAACGACGTGTATCACTGCTTCTCTGGCCTGCACATTCGTCCGACATCTCACCCATCGAACATATCTGGGATATGTTCGATCGGCAACTGATTTGTTCTCTTCCTCTTGAGGGTACTCTCCTACAAACCGCATGGCAGTGTGGTCTCCTGCAGCATATCCAGACTTTGCCACCACGTCTAAAGGCTGTGATTGCTTGAGTAGTAGCTTCACACTGTACTGAGTTCTCAAGGTCAGAGTGCATGTACAGTTCTGTAATTCTGATCAGTTGTGTATGTCCATATCCGTAATCAGTGGAATAAATTTCATTGTAATGACATGTCTCCTTCGTGGTGACACAATTTCTACAAACAGTAGTGCATATACTTGCAACAAGTGAACTTAATTTTCATATAAAAACACCCATTTTACTTAAATACATACAGCATAAAGCAAAATTTTAGTCCGACTCCAAAGCAATGTCATGAAGTGTATGCACTCAATATGTATATTGAAATGGAACGCATCGTCAAGCAGGCTGTGGTGTACGAAGCGAATTCGTGGAATTCCTTAGGGGACTAGCGAGGAATTCTACCCAACCCTCCCCACTGTCCAACCCGGCTAATGGTTTGTGGGAAGCGACCTGGGGTCTACGGACACTTCAAGCTGAGTGGTTGGAGTGTAAAAAGAGACAGATCTGGTGACCGCGCGGATACAGCCGGAAGATTGTGTTTTGGCCGGCCATCCTGCTGATCGCCGACAGGGTCCAGCCAACGCAACGACCGACCTACGCCAGAGAATTCGAAGCAGCCACATCTCCCGACGTCTCACCACACCAGTGCGGTACAGTGCAGTGCAATCGCTGAACAATATATCTTCATCACCCACCCTGTGACGGTCTCATGTTTCGCTAATACCATTGCAGTTCAGGACTCTTCCCATTTAACTATCGTATATCATAATTTCAACCGTCTATCCACAATTTCAGTTTATTTAATAAATGCAATGTTACAGTTTCGTTAAGATTTTAAAATAATGGTATTTGTGAATAATAATTTTCTTCAATGTTTTAACGTCTTTCCATTGGAAAACAGATAAGCATGCTTGCTATTATGCCAAACGAAAATCTGAATAAATGAATAAACCTTTAAACCAAAGGCCCTTGAATAATAAATCAAACTAACAGTAAATGTGACATTACAGTTGTGGCACCCAACGTGGGAAACGATGACCACATCTAAAATAAAATTTATGGGAGAAACATCAGAACGATTCAACATTTGCACGGGTGTCAGGCAAGGAGAAGGATTATCACCGATTTCATTCAACATGGTTTTGGGCAAAGTTATAAAACAATGGGAAACATAGGTCAAAGGAATACAGCTAGGAAGAACACGATGTAACAAAACGATCATAAGATGCCTGGCATTTGCGGATGACCTGGTAATACTCAGCAATAATAGAAGTAAAGCACAAGATGCAATGGAAAAGCTAGATCAAATTGCCGCCAAAACAGGGCTACATATTTCGTATGTTAAAACTCAGTACATGGAAAAACAAAATAACAACGTACAAACAATACACACAAAATTTGGAAACATAAAAAGAGTCGAGAAATTAAAATATCTTGGGGAATACATACAAATGGGAGGATCTAACAAGCTATCAAATGCAGAAAGATCAGAAAAACTTCGGAAGGAATACAGACTCACATGGGCATATTATAACAACAAATATATATATATATATATATATATCAGGCATCACTGAAGCAGAAAAAGTTGAATCGTTAGGAAAATTTTTGCAGCAACATATAAAGACCGCATATCGATTAAAAGTCCAATGAATGAACTATACGAACGTACAGATAGATTGACAGACATGATCAGAAGACGCAGATTACAATTCTATGGGAATTTACAGAGAATGAACCTCACAAAGAGGTTCTTTGATGTGGTAAATAGTTCACTCAGGAAAACCAGTTGGTTCCATGAAATAGAAGAATTCAAATCATGCAGGGATCAGCGAGGAAATGACACAGGAAAGGGTGCAATTCAGGAACAAAATTATGAGCACAAAATTTAAAATACAGAAGAGAACAGGAACAAAATGAACAGCACAATGGAAGCAGGAACACAGTGAGCGTATGAAAAGGTTTTGGGAAAAGAAGAGGAAGAAGACAAATATGAACAAAAACTGAATAACCATGAATAATTTGAGTTAAACACTGTTCTCAAGGGCAATGATGATCAATAATAATAATAATAATAATATATCATTTGATACGGGAGGAGGTATGGCCCATAGTCTTAGTGAAGGAACTATCCATGGGTTCACCTGAAGTGGTTTCGTGTAACTATGGAAAACCGGAATCTTGATGGCCACATTCTTTCGAATCGCTCAAAGACTATGGTCGAATTCCTATTCAATCCTTGTTCTCAATTCTCTTCCGCCTCTAACGATCCTGACGTCGACAAAGCGTAATGGCCACAGAATAAAAAAATAATAAGCCTAATACTTTGTTATTTAAAAAATTTATACCTGGTGCAGTAGTATGAATCGGCAGCTTCTGAGATGTGTAAATCGAAAAGCTTGTCAAAAGACCATATGATAATATGAATGCAAACAGCGCGGACACAGGGCTTCTAAAATCGGCACCTGTCAGTATCGGTACGATTTACTTAAACGGTAACGCTCTGGCCTAGCATTCGGGAGAACATGGGTTCGAATCCTCGTTCGGCCATTCAGATTTCGGGTTTTCCATGCTTTCCCCAGGTCGCTCAGTTCGAATGCCACGATGGTTCCTTCAAATGGTTATGGCCGAATTCTTTTCCATTCTTTACGCCATGTTCTTTCCCGTCTCTAATGAATTCGATATCGACGAGGGGTAAAGCCGTAAGCAAAAAAACAGGGTATGACCATATTTAGATTGTATCCTGACGTGGCGGGTGAGCAGTTCGGGAGGACGCGGATTCGAATCCGCATTTGGCCATCCAGAGTTCGGTTTTCTGTGCTTTCCCCAAATCACTCCAGACAAATGCCGGGATGGTTCATTCAAAAGTCTATGTCCCAAATACTCTCCCGCCTCTAACCACCTTGACGAGGGATAAACGAAAAAAAAAACTGAATTAAAATATTTTTAAAAATTTTACCTGTTCAGAAAAGATGTTTTCCTGAACCTCCATCTATTTCTTACTCTGCGGTTCTCTGTAATGTGCGGTGATACGTACTGTTTAATCCATTTGCTAATAGCACAAGAGAAAAACAATTAAAGTCGGAAGTGTAGCAATTACTTTGCCACCTTGCTCCTGTTATCTATATGATTCAAATACTTGCGCCAGCTGCCGAAGAATTACACGGCACCCACAAGTGAATGTTGTCGTCTTCTCCTAACCAGACTTTCCCGGTTAAGCCGCTATATCACATACGACACACACAAACACGAGCAACAAAACACACAGTTCTTCTTTGAACTTTTTCAATATTGTCGATCATCCCTATATGATATATTATCTGCAAACTCCAAACTCGGCTCACAAGAATATTATAACTTACTGCCTTTGTATCTTTATTCAAAATTCTTCCTGTGAAACGCAAAATTACATTTCATTTTACGTAGCAATCTATATCGACAATACAATAGATTTTACCTATATGATGTTTTGACAGTTTGACAGTTTTTTTGACTGTTTACTTTATCCTGAAATAAGATTTTCTTTCTTTTGCCAGATTCTAATTTTCGAAATGAATGTTTTTATCCGATAGTATTTTATAATTACATTTGATTAAATTTCCTGATACTATTGGATCTGTTTTTCCTTTTGTAGTTTAGTTTAGTGGTAGTTTAAACGACTAGTTTTACACTAACCTACAGATAAACGGAATTTCATTAAGTCAATGTTTTGATTGAGAAGGTAAATGCAGTTCCTTCTAGTTTCTATGAAATAACAAAACCTGTCTTTAAATAATATAAAGTTGGATTAATGTGTTAAATTAAATGAACTAATAGCTTGTGATGGAACTTCTAGATCCACATCACACGAGCAAAGTTTCATAGTGAAGGGTTTGATATTTAATGTACGAAAGTTAGTTTGGGCTAACTAGGAGCATGTTAAGTCTTCGTTTGGCTTCGGCAACCGTTACGTGAATTGGTGTCTTCTGTGTTAATTTAAAGTGTGTAGTTAGCTTTTGTTTAATCTTTGCTTAATTTTTTAGCAGCACCAGTAGTCAATCGTTTCGCACCCCTTACGTGAGGTAGTCCCTTCTGTGACAGTTTAATTTAAAGTGTGTAGGTAGCTTTTGTTTCATCTTTGCACATTTGATTACCAGCAGTAGCAATCAGTCGTACGCTGGTAACCGTTACGCGAAGTACTACCTTCCGTGTAAATTTAAAGTGTGTAAGTAGCTTTAGCTTCAGCTTTGTATATTTATTGACGGCCAAAAAAAGCCTGCTATTGAGAACGCTTAGTGAGGCAGTTTTTTCCGTATACTTCTCAGTTTTTCTTTGTGTGACGAAAGGTAGCATGTGTAGCGACTATGGTTGTTGTGTACAGACGCTGGCTGAGCTGACTGATCTGCGCACGCAGCTTGCAGCTTTGTTAACGAGAGTTACACAGCTGGAAGCTGCCGCAAGTGAGTGCAGTAGATTTGGTATTGATGACCCTGTAGAAGCTAAGCGGCTCGCAGGTTCTCCCCTACCAGTCATCGTACCTGCAGTCCAGGCAGAGACGTTGAAATCTGTGCGGCGGTCGCCTGGTGGTAACTGGCGTGTGGTTTCTGGACGTTGACGCCGCATGCGGGGGCAGTCATTCAAGCCCGATTCCTAGGAAGGCAAGCTTGTACCAATGTCCAACCGGTTCGATATATTGTCTGGTACTGATTCAGTCCTGCAATCATCATCCTGTGAGTTGACATCCCCCCAGCCCGCTGGGTCTGGGCAACTGCAGAAGGGGATTTTAGTTGTCGGCAGCTCTAACGTTAGGCGGTTTATCGAGCCCCTTAGGGAAATAGATAATTGGTCGGTGATGAAATCTGGTATCCATTTATTGTGTATTCCGGGGGGTTTGATCCGAGATGTGGAACAGGCCATCCCGGATGCCATTGAACGGACGGGGTGCAGCCAGCTGCAGATTGTGGCTCATGTCGGCACCAATGATACTTGCCGCCTAGGGTTTGAGGTTATCTGCTCTTCCTTTGGGCGACTTGCAGAAATGGTGAACTCTGTGGCCATTGGCAGGAAGATTTCGGCTGAGATAACTGTTTGCAGCATTGTCGACAGTACTGACAGTGGACCTCTGGTTCAGAGCCATGTTGAGGGGCTGAATCAGAGACTAAGGCCGGGCGCACATTGACGCGCAGTCGACGCAGGCAGTGCAGCACAGTTTCTGTGTCTCTATGTTTTGGGGCGGAACAGCGCGTATTGAGACGCAGAGCAGGGCAGCGCAGTACTGCGCCGCACGTGGCCTGCGCCACGTTGTGATCACGGTGCAGAAACTGTGCCACGCAGCTCACTCGTGCCGGGTTTTGCCGTAACACTTCTTGCGTTATTCATAATCTTGCTTTACTTATAATCATTTTCAACTATGGAATAAGAAAAATTGATTAATCTGGTGCGTAACCAACCTGCGATTCACAATACCAGTCATAATAAATACATAAAAATTAAATTTAAACAAGAAATTTAGACAACAAATGGCGAGCAAATTCAGCATTTATTTATCATACAACTGTCCACTTACAATTTTCACTTTTATTTTCTTTTTTTGAATTCGTTTTAAATTGATTATTATAGGCTATTATCACATTATTTGTGTTCTTATTATTTTTACTACATCATTCAATAGTGTCCCCGAGAAACACTGAATTCGTTAACACTGTTTTTTTAGTTTCAAGTGTTTATGTTCTGTTATGTAGTTTTCTTAAAAATATAATATGAAATAAAAGAGAAAAACATTCTTATAAATGTCATGTACCGTCAAACGCTAAATAATTAAATAAATAACCACGAAAAAAATGGGAGATTTTCTTCAGTTCTAATAGGTATTTGAGCTTTGTCGAGAAAATAACAGGTTACATTATGCCGTGAATCTCCGCTCGAGTCATCCGGAAATTATCTTTTGAGAATTCTCTTGTCACTGCAAAAGCCAGATGAGAGTTTCTTCTTTTCATATACTCACTTTTGCATAGTCTAACTCAGCTTCTGTTAAAGTAATAACAATTTTCCAACCTTGGCATCCCAGTCTGATTCAGAAATAAAAAATCGAGTTTTTTCATCGACACATTTTTGGTTACGCTTTTTTGTCGGTTTCTCGCACAACACAACAATGCTTTCTAAACTGCCGCACGTAACTGCGGTCTAATATGCGCGGGTAACTGCCCGACACAGTTTCATGGTCTGTGCTGCCCTGCCCTGCTCTGCGCTGCTCCTACTGCGCCACGCAGCTCAATGTGCACCCCGGGTAAGGCGTTTCTGTGATAGTCATGGCTGCAGATTCCTCGATCTTCGCCCTGAGGTTGAGTCATGTAGGGGTCCCTTGGACAGATCAGGTGTGCACTACACACGTGAATCGGTTACACGGGTGGCAGGGGTCGTGTGGAGTGCATTGGGCCGAATTTTAGGCTGATGGAGGATGACCCTGAACAGGAAATTCACCTATGGACAGCCCAAAGTAATTTAACTCCGCGTATTAGGGATAGCTTAAAAGAATCATGAACATTTAAAGTTCTAGTAGTTAACTGTAGAAGTGTTTCTAATATACAGCCTGAACTCGAAAACGTTATTCCTTGTACACATGCTGATATCGTAATAGGCACAGAAAGTTGGTTGAAGTTCCGCGGAAATCTTTAATAGCAGCATGAACGTTTTCCGTAAGTACAGGTTGCATTCCCATGGTGGTGGTGTATTTATATCTGCTAGTAAGTAACTCCAAAGTAACGAAAGAGTTGTCGATACCGTCTGCGAAATCTTATGGATTAAGCTCAAAGTTGCTAGGACAAAACTTGTGATCGGCTCTTTCTATCGTCCACCAGATGCAGGCGTAACTATTGCCGAGGACTTAAAGAATAATGGAAATAATATAGCTCGTCAGTTTCCGGACCATACAATAATGCTAGGTGGTGACTTCAACTTGCCGTACATCGACTGGACTAATTACGTTCACGTTACTGGTGGCAAGGATAAAGCACCTTTTCCCAGAGAACAATCTTGAGCATCTCGTAACAGAACCAATGCGATGCCTCAATGGTAACGAAAATATTTTAGATATTCTCGTCACAAATAGGTTTGAATTAATCACGGACATTTCTGCTACAACAAAGCGCAAAAAGAAAACGAAAGGATCGTTTACAGGCTTCAAAAGAGTGTTTTAGAACGTTTTTGAGGCATAATTGCCATACCTTCATAGTAGCAAGAGGCACCGTTGAAGAGATGAGGTATCGATTCATACATATAGAAAGGGAAGGTATGGACTTGCATTCACCGAAACGGACAATCAGGGAAGAGAATGATCCACCAAGGTATACACGTGACGTTAAACGGTTACTCAAGAAGCAAAGGAAAATACATGCACGATCAAGAAGGACGATACAGTGAACCGAGTAAGGTAAGTTAGATGAGATGAGGGGACATGTTAGGAATGCGATGCGTGAGATCTTTAATGACTTTCGTTGCAATTCTCTCTGTAAGAGCCGCACCGAAAACTTTAAGAAATTTTGGTCGTATGTAAAAACGTTAGTTGTAGTGACAACAACAAACCAGTTCTAATACAAGACGGTCGGGAAGTTGACGACAGCCGCGACACCGAATTTAAAAACTCATTCACGCGCGAATGCATGCAAAACATTCCCACTTTACTACATCGCGTAGAATTAGAGATGGATCTGGTAGAAATTGGTAGCGTAGGTATTGTAAAGCAATTAAATCTCCTGAAGTGGGGTAAAGCGCCAGGTCCCGATGGTATACCGGTAAGAGTATTTCCAGAATACGCGGAGGAAATTGAACCATTTCTGTCAGATATATTCCGTAAATCTTTAAAAGAGAAAAAAGTACTTTCTGACTGGAAAATAGCCAAGGTAATTTCTGTTTCCAAGAAAGGAGATTGGAGTGATCCTAGGAATTATCGACCCCTATCTCTAACATCTGTATGCAGCAGAATTCGGGAGCATGTCATATGCTCTAACATTATGAGGTTTCTAGATGAGAACGAGTTACTTCCACCGTGTCAACACGGATTTCGGAAGAAGAGATCGTGTGAAACTCAATTGGCCCTATTTTCCCATGACGTAATGAAAGTTATCGACGCATATTCACAAGTTGATGCAATATTCTTGGATTTTCAGAAAACTTTTGACTCTATACCACAGAACCGAATTTTAGCTAAGATTCGAGCATACGGTATATCGCATCAGATTTACGAATGGATACGTAATTTTCTAACTGGTTGATCACAGTATGTCGTTGTTGACCGGGAAGCCTCTTCTAATCTAGATGTTACTTCTGGCGTTCCTCAAGGAAGTGTAATATGACCACTTCTTTTCTTAATTTTTATAAACGATCTAGGTGACAACGTTAAATGTTGGTTGCGATTGTTTGCCGACGATGCATTTATCTATAGGGAAATAAGGTGCTCTGGCGATTGATTAGAAATTCAGTGCGATTTGGATGCTATTTCTGAATGGTGCCGTAAATGGTAGCTTACACTTAATTGCAAAAAGTGCAAGGCAATGCGAATAAGTAATAAAAAATAATCAGTTTGCTCACGAGTACAAAGTAAACAATTCAGTTGTTGAGACGGTTGATTCCCTGAAGTATCTGGGGGTAATAGTACAAAGCAACATGAAATGGGACTTGCACATAACTTCCGTCGTAGGCAAAGCTAATTCTAAATTACGATTCATAGGTCGTATTCTGGGGAATAGTAATGTTCATACAAAGGAAATAGCGTATAAAACACTAGCGCGCTCGCATCTGGATTACTGTTGTGGAGTTTTGGATCCGTTTCGCAAGGGCCTGATTGACTTTGTGGAGAGGGTACAGAGGAGAGCCGCTCGATTCGTGACTGGTTGTTACAATCCTTATGAAAGCGTCACAAAATTGAAAGGTAGATTGGGCTCGGATCGTTTGGAAAACAGACGATGTCATTTGCGTTTGAATTTATTGGAGAATATGCGAAATTCTATGACCTACGAGTGCAGTGAGATACTTCTTCCGCCAACCTATTTGGGTCGCAATGACCAGAGGGATAAGATTCGAGAAATAAGAGGCCGTACTGATGCTTTTGTGTAGTCTTTCTTTCCTTGTGCTATTGGTGATTGGAATGCGCAGAATTAAGATTGGTGCTTAGCACCCTCTGCCACCCACCATGTTTGTGATTGGCGGAGTATGGATGTCGATGTAGAAATCAGTGTTACAACTAGATTGTCAACCCTAAAGGGGACCTACAGTTTAACGTGGGATCCGAGCCACGGAATCGTTGTGGCGTACTCCAAATTACAAAGCCAGCTGTGCCATAGAGGAAGAAACGGTTAATGGTTGACGAAACACGGATTCAAACCGGGGAAGTTTCGATGTAGTCAGACGCCTTCACCTCTGAGTTGCCAAGCCGCTATGATTGGTATTTAAATTTATGACTAGAATGATAAGCCATGAAGGGAGAAGTAAGGCAGTTTCGTCCCAGTCCTTGCCCTTCTTCATTCTCTCATTCGTCAGATATTTCTATCGATCAAGGGAACGCACAATCCTTGATAAAGGAGATAAGTAATGTTAGAGAATCCTTTTAGATCAATCCAGGACTTGGCTTAAATGGTGTAAACTCAAGTGACTGACGAAGTGTAGCTTGTTTGTTAACTTCTTAGTCTTTTCGTGAGGGTGGGCAATAATGTTCGGACCTTCCATTCTGGAGGACGTGGGTTCAAAGTCCCGTCCAGCCATTCAGGATTCGATTTTCCATGGTTTCTCGAAAACACTTCTGGCGTATACTGGGATGGTTCCCATGGCCAAATTCCTTCTCGTTCGTTTAAAGTAATTCAAACAACTAAAAAAAGTCGTTTAACTTTCCATTGTTACTATGTAAGCAATAAATTATAATTAATTTGTGTATCATAAAAAGCACATTTGATTTAATTTTTCACTATGTTAAACTGGTACCCTGCACGAAAAATGCTTTGCAGTACACCACTTATAGAATCGCCACATTCTTATCAACTGCAGTAAACTTTAACTACTTGCAGTTTAATTCCTATACATCTTCTTTCTTGTGTTCCCATCAATTCTTCAGAGTACTACGAACATAGATATGTGTAACAGAAAATACCTAAGAAACAAAATGTGATCTGCTGTTTTGGTACACCGTGACTTCTCTACACGTCTGAGACATAACAATGACTTCACTTCCTCCACTAAGCGGGTAAAATAATGTATTTTTGTGTGTAATTTTTTAAAAGTTTTTGATGTTGTGGACGAATGATACTATCTTTATTGCGTTTATACAGTAAACAGGAACTCTGTCAATGTTATTACCGTAAAAAAGTAAAAGAACTCTTCACTGTATTATAGAGTACTGTATCGAGGCTTGGTCTGTATTTTGTGATTAGAGCTTTACTATTAGGACAAAAATTTCTGATAACTGTTCTTACAATCAATAGGAGGAGAGATATAAGCAAAATAATTTTCTTTATATTGGGACAAATAAAAACTATTTTGATATATAGATATTTGCAGATAGTATGTTGATGATGATTATTATGGTTATTAATATTAATTTATATTACTGTTTATTACTATTATTATTACTTTACTACCGTTATGTTTGGTGAATTTGTATCATATACTTCTGTAATCAAAGGTTTTTTTGTAACGTAAATAGGAAATAGGCCTATATGTC
This sequence comes from Vandiemenella viatica, assembly GCA_031002005.1. Classification (NCBI taxonomy): domain Eukaryota; kingdom Metazoa; phylum Arthropoda; class Insecta; order Orthoptera; family Morabidae; genus Vandiemenella; species Vandiemenella viatica. Next base: position 381,936,332 of record CM061921.1, read on the forward strand.
TCACATTTAATATGATCCAGGCACCTCATCAGTTGTTGTATTAGATTTTGTGGCTGAAATTTGTGAATTACTTTGCAAAAATAAATTGAAGATTTTTCTTAAAAATTCAAGCACCTTGGTTTTGTTTAATGCAAAATGGAAATTGAAATCAGACGCATTTTAACATTATCTGTATGTATTAAGGCAGCCTTCATGTACTGCGCATGACACTTCATGCGCAACACTAGCAAACTTTTTCCTAGCATGTCCAAAGAAGTTTCACTACAAAAATGTTTTAAGAAAGGGGATATCTTGCTTGTATACCATTACAATACCTTACTTATCGACATGAATTATTAATTCCCTTTTCGTCTTCAAAAAATCGCTTGATTAGAGGTATAAGTAACATAGAAGTCTTAATTCGTTATATTTACATTTTGATATAACAGATGAAAGATTTTTTTATAAAATTCCACGATCATCTATCTCTCGGATGAAGCCAATCAGTGGTACCACCAGGATAATCTGAAATGATAAGGGAGACGTAAAGATGGGCAATAGCTCACAGTAATCTCAGCGACGATGTTGTATAGACGAAAATGTTTGAGGCTATAACAATTTATACGTCGATATAGTTCTTATTTCTGTACTTTTACTACTATTTAATAAATAATTCTGCGGCACTAGGCACTCAAATGATTAAAATAATTAACTTTTTTTTCTTATGGTTCTACGATTGGTCTACGTCGAGGTCTTTAGAGGCTGGAGAAAGGAACTGGAAGGAATTTGGCCATGCCCTTCTGAAGAAACAACCCCAGCATTCACCTGGATGCCCGGACGTGGATTCGAACCCGCGTCCTCCCCAATGCGAGGCCAGAGCGTTAGTACCCACCCACCACGCTCGATCAGATGAATTTATTGTTAAATACATACAGTAGGAGTCCAGTTATCCGAACTCCGACCATCCGAATCACTGAATATCCGAATCGCTTTTTTAATTATGGTAGCGGAAGCTTGGAGTTGGTTTATGGCAATCACATTAAGACGTGCGTGGAACAAGTTGAAAGGCATACCAACAGACAGGAGAAAATGGGGATGACGTGTCACGTGAGTGATTCAGAAACATTCCTGGATGTTCAGAAGATATGGGAGAGAGGGTGGTGTGTGATTCGTCAGACGCTGGGTGTGAAATTCTAGATGATGATGAACTAATTGAAAGTGCATAGGAACAAGATGACCTTACTGTCGAAGTCAGTCAAGCATTTGCCCGCCTCGAATCTGCGTCAGCCTGAGTGTGACCACATGCAACTTCTCACTGTCCAGCGGACTACGACAGAGATGTTCAGCAATGCGGTACGTACAGTACATACTGTACTAATGTGCAGCACTTGTAAGTACGCTTAACATGTAAAAGAGTTGTCTTTTCATTTAATTAATTAAAAGGACTTTTATTTAAAAATAGTTTTTTCTCCCATTTTCAACATACACACAGTAAATAATTAAAGCAGACCATTTTTCGTAAAAAATCCAATTATCCGAATAGGATCCGGTCCCAATTGATTCGAATACAACAGCTTGTTTATTACAAGTATAGGGGTCATCGTGAAGTAACTGCTACAACACCTCAAGCCCAGCTAACAATGATCACGGAATTCAGAACCAAATAGAAGCTGTTAATGGTGACGATAGGCTACGGTATCAAACTGCTAAAAACAAGGAAAATCCAAAATATCTCTCACAGACGAGCCTCGTTTCGTGAGAAACTCAGTCACAGATGATTTTCATATTGCAAATGAAGAAAGAGAAAAAATATTGGAATTCTACGAAAGACCTGCGATGGAACATTTCACGCCGCTTGTGACATTCCAGAAGGTTTAATTGCATAGAGCAACTGCAAACTATATAGACGATGGTGTTGAATTTTAACACAAAATAGAATATGGAAGCAACGTACTGTAGAAATCAGCGAAATATTGATAAAACAGGCGCTTGATTGGGGTTTTATTATATCAACGCTGCGTGCTGCTGGCTTGCTTGGAATTTAGATGTGCTATAGATCAGCTGGGTTTTCATATACCTGTGGGCCAAAATGGCGACATTTGTGACCGTTAGTTTGTCGGGATGGCGAAGATTAGGCAATCTATTAGTTTGGTAAAGCAGTGCAAAGAGAAAATTACTAAAGGGCTAGTAAAGACTGAAGGTAGAAAGATTCCTCCACCGCCGAGAGCGAAGATGGAAGCTCTCATTCATCATTTTAAGCTTTATTCAGACCTGCAAATACGAGTAACTACTGAAACTGTCAAATATGAAGTTAAATATTCGTTACGGATGTCTTTTGAAAGTATTCATGATCATCTACACTTATCTAGAAGGTAAGTGTGATGGGTTGCCTCCCCTTTTGACTAAATTTCAGAACTACACTCTACATGGATTTCGGCAGCGTATGTCGGAACGAGATGAACGGAATTTCCTTCCCCCTCTCGCAATGAGCGTGATGGGTAAGTGTTAATGCTCTGGACTCGCATTCAGGAGGACGCAGGTTCCAATCACCGTCCGGCCATCCAGATTTCGGTTTTCTATGGTTTCCCGACATCACTCCAGGAGAAGGCCATGGCCAAATTATTTCTGATTGCTTGCATCCAGTTCGTACCCGCCTATAATCACCTCGACGAGGCGTAAAGCCGTAAATCCATCTCTCGTACTTATGGAGGAATGCTAGGTTGCCTGTACGATCGAGCCACAAAATACGCCAAGAGTAAGCGGAAACATGCAGCCTTAGATCCTCGTGGACGTGAGTCTAGTCTATATTTCAATATAGCCCCCTTGGGCTACACACACGTTCTCCATCGACATTCCAATGCTTTTATACCAAGCACGTACAAGGAAATAGACGGTAGTCTCAAGGGTGAGGAGAGTTTGCGCTGCCAACAGAAACTCAGTTTCATGGCATTAATAGACTTCCTCGTGATACAACATGTTTTTTGACATCCTTTTCTTCTGTATGATAGTTGCTCCAGCTAAAAGTACAGTCCTGATCTTCTTTGGGGCGTTGGTAATTACACTGTAATGACTGTTACCTTGATTCTGGAGTAAATACATGTGCCGAGATCTTATCCGTGGTCACAAATTGTTCAACAAAACTAAGATCAGAGAGAGCTGCATCCTTCTTCCTCACTGCTTTTCGCCCTGCCAGTTGGCTCAGTGCAGGGTATGAGAGGTACTCATTAGTCCTGGGTTAAATCCCAAACCTCTCCGTAAGTGCGTTTGGATTGTGGATTGAGGGCGTAGGATGATGACTTTAAGCTTGGCGACCTCTTTGTGTCTTTCGGCAGAGTAGGACTGAATGAGCCGTCTCCGGTTTTTCCCTCTCCCTTCTTTTATCTCTCATCCACAATAGAGACAACACTCAAAACACACGATATCACAATCATCCACACTTACAATCACAAGAACACTATCATACTCGGTAAGGCAATGGGAAACGACCCCAGTTGATCCTCCCAGACATTGCCCAATGGTAACCGCCTACTCCCGGATAGACTAGGCGTTCATAGAAGAAGATCAAAAGTTTCGGCACAAAACGGCAGAAACCTTCCTCTTGTCCCTCGTTCTTCCTCAGAACGCGATACACTGTAGTTCTTGGAATGTACGATAACTCCTCAACTTGCATAACAACAACATCAAAAAACAAATACTAAAGACAAGACAAAACATCATACCAACACTGCTACAAGCAAATACAAACACTAATACGAACTCAGCATCAGAAAACAAACCACCCACACAAGTAAAAAAAGAAAAATGGCATGTTATGACCTATAAAAATAAAAATTTACATAAAATAGCAAACATGCTCAAAAAACAAGGACTCAACATCGCATTCAGAACCAATAACTCCATAGAAAAAAACATAAAAAACATCACAAACAAAAACAAATACCACAATTCAGGCATATACAGACTCACATGTCAAAACTGTGAAGCTCAATACATCGGCCAGACATGCAGACAATTCGAAACAAGATACAAAGAACACCTAAGAGCACTCAAATACACTAACTACTCCACATTTTCAGAACACCTTCTAGAACACAATCACCAACCGACAGATATCCACACAGACATGCAAATACTCACCATAAACAATAACAAACCACAGGCATTAACATTCCAAGAAAATTATTACATCCAAAAAGCAGATCATAAATGATTATACAAACTTGACTAATCAAAAAATGTATGCCATATTAAAAAAGAAATAAACATTCACAAAAGACAACCATTTCAAATCCCCGCCTACCATCAAAGATAACAAAAGTAGACTGTAAAAACCAAGGACCTCTAACCACAATGAAACCTGAAATATAAACAAACACACACTCTATGGACCTGTGAAAAACATGGCGTGGTATTTACTCTATCATATTTTGATAACGATAGTAACAGCACATAATAGTGTTAATGTGAAATTTGGTCAGTGCAGTGTAGTGATTTATACATTCAGATGTTTTCTACAAAACCTACACAGAGAAGCTAACCCTGATGATGAGTAAAATGTAAAAAAGTAACATGTAAGTAAATTTAATTTCACCCCTACTTTTTATTGTTCTTTAAACCAAATGTAGCTAACCAAATGAATAAATATCTAACAGATGTCGCTGATGATGCTGAGCGAAACGCGTACGACACCAAAATAAAACAAAAATTCAATTGCATTGGCGTGTTATTCACCTTTATATAAAAAATTGATTAACTTGCAATTGAGGAAATGGCCCACAATATCCAGTTATTAAAGATGCCTAGTTGCAAAACCATTTAAAGGATGCAGAAATAATTCATCAATTACCAAATTAGATAGTGTAACGGTGGAAACACGAAAAGTACGAGACTGTTCACCAAACTGTAGGCTCATGCGAGGGCATAGTCATGTGTAGCCCACATTTCTTTGCATCATTTACTGACGCGTGTTTTAAGTTTTCTAATATTGTCAGTACTCAGAACAGTAGATCCTGTTTCATGCTAAGAGTACAAGTATAATTCATTCACTCGTTTGTGATTATGAAGTTTTTCAAGTTTACTATTTATGTGTCCCCACATGGTTAATAAGTCCAGTATTAGAAGCACAGGGTCTTCCAAAGCGATGAATCACCATCACAGGGTCAAGGCAAAACAGCTCATCTCTTGTTTTTTTTTTTTGGTTTATGCCTCGTCGACGTCGAGGTCATTAGAGGTAAGAAGTGGGAAAGGAGTAGGAGGGAAGAAGTCGACCTGGGTTTTTTGCAGCAGCCATCCCGGCAATCACCTGGATAGATTTTGGGAATTGTTTCGAACTGGAATCTATCGGAAGCGTTACCGATCACTCGACACGTTCTCTCCTCTCGTTCCTTCCAACGATTTCTTTTGTCCGATTCTAACAGTTGTTCAAAATGCTGTGGGACTTCATGTAATATTGTCCCTACGTAGATTGATCATAGGCTAAGTGTTTCCAGTTCGCCTGGTATTGTTTTGCTTATGGCGTTACGTCTCGTTGCCCTCGCTGACCATTTTTGTTGCGAATTGATTATTTGTTTCAGGGGACGACTGTTCGACATCCGGTTGATATGTCCCAACCATCGAAGTTGATGCTTAATCGTCGTTGCCTCAGTGTTTATAGCATTCGCTTCTTCTAAGATACCAACATTTGCTAGACGGGCTTACCATTTATCCTAAGTATTCTCCCCAGATAGCACTGATTGTAACTCTCCAAACATTTGAAGTGCCTTCTGTAGGTAGGTGATGTATTGCAACAATAAATTAGAGTTGGTGTTACAGTGGTAATCTAAACCGTAAAGCTTTGTTCGAGCAGATATCATGATTGTCAAACACTCTTTTTAGGAGACTCATATAGGCTGTAATAGCACATCTTATTAAATATCTGTATGAATGTTTACATTTGTTAAGACATAACTACTAGAGACGAAACGGATAGTTGCTTGGCCGGATACCGGTTATCCGGCCAGCCTATAAGCCGGATATTCGGAAGCCGAATATCCGGCTGAACGTATTTGGGGTTAGGAAAAATAAAAATGTCGTCAGTACAGAGAAGATTGCCTGTTTGGGAACATTTTGATGTAAATAATGATAATAATTTTTCGATTATGAATTAATTTCCGTGAGGCACGTTTTGAGGCAAAGTTTTAATCATTTACTTTTTCTCTTTGTGAACTTAAAGGAAACGCAATCACGTATTTTTTCTGTCTTCGACCAGATGCCTCTGCAATGACAAACCATTTGAAGATGAAACATTCAGTAAACTTTAATGAAATGAGGAAAGCTAGAGCCACTATCGTGCCTGTACTGCCTTTAGCCATCCTTGGTATATATTCGTCTTCGACAATGAAAGGAAAGCAACTGACTATATCAGAATCGTTTGAAAGGAAATTACTTTGGGATGTAAACGACGAAAAAGCAAAAAAAAAAAAAAAAAATATGTCATTAAGTTGTTGCATAAATCGTCGCACAAGGCAAGCCGTTATCTATCGTGGAAAGAAATGGATTTTTCACTTTCCTGGAAGAAGCTTTACCCCACTATAAATACTGAGTCTTACATACATTTCGCAAAACGTTGTACCTGACTTCTACGAAAAAATTTATGTAAAAATAACACGGGTACGCTCGCTGTTTCTGTGACTTCTAGATCTGTTTACACAACAATGCCAGCTTCATGAAATTCACAGCTCATAGGTATCTTCTGAAGGCAAACTAGAACATGGAGTTTTTGCGATGAAGCATTTCGGTGTTATCCACCATGGAGAAAATATAGCAAGGAATCTTAATGGTATCGCAAATCGTTGGGCTATTGACCAAAACAAAATACATTTATTCACTCATGACAGTGGCGTCAACATGGTGAAGGGTGTACGTGTGACTGAGTATGCTTCTGCAAGATGTTTCATCCATTGGCTTCAGAGAATTTTAACTGAACGATTGAAGATCCAGCCTGAAGTGGCAGGAGTGATTGTTAGTGGTAGACGTCTCGTTACGCACTTTAGTCGTTATGGCTTAGCTCAAGAAAAATTTACCAGACCTTCAGCTGGTACCAGATATCAGCAAGAGATGAGAATCTACCTTTTATATGGTAGAGATCCTGTTGGAACAATAAAAAGGTCTATATCGCTATAAGTGGCTGATCGCGGAATACACACTAATTTGAAGCGTCAACAGCGTTGTTCGACGGTAAAGTGCGTTTAGCTATTGAAGCCCTTTGAGGAAATAATAAAAATAACATGTTTAGGTCTCTACTGTAATTCCGATGTAATATCACAAGTTTCTGCACTAAAAAAATTAGATAACGATGAGAAAGCACAAAGAACTCGTGATCATACATGACAGCCTCTTTGAAAACTGAATTAAAAAGTCGTTTCGGCTCCTTAAGGGATGATTCAAACTACTTGATTGCAACCTTCCTTGAGCCAAGATTCAAGATAAGCTATTTGGGATTTGCGGATTCTTTTGGAATCTATAAAAATGTCTTGTGAGGAATCTTTCAACAGTAACAGTTCATCCTCAATGGCTGTTAAAAGTAGTAGAATCAGCCGTGACTCACGAGGCTCGCGACACGTTTTGGAACTGTTTTAACGCTCAAGAAAAAAATATGATTGCTAGGGAGACTGACTTTTATGTAAAGTGATCTTGAATTTATCGGAAGCGTGACCCATATATTTGGTAGTCAGCTAATGCGACGCTGTACCCGAGTTTCACAAAATTTGTTAGAATTTATTTTTCAGCGCCTTGCAGTAGTGTATATAGCGAAAGACTTTGAACCTGGCCTTGTTTAGGAGGACAAGCAAAACTGATTATTACCTCCTATTACAGAGAAATTGGTGTTCATTCAGTACAAGAACTAATATTTTATGTTTAAAACCATAATAAACGTTATGCTGATTTAAAGACATAGTGTTTTTATTTGTGTTTAGACTTATTACATACTGTGAATTTAAAGAAAATTTTAAGATTTATTGAAAATCCGATACCCGCCGGATATTGACCTACTATCCGGTCTCCCGCCGGATAGTAAAAATTGCCCGGATAGGCCGGATACCGGGTAGTTGCCGGATATCCGTTTCATCTCTAATAACTACCCTTGACTGTGATAAATGGAGCCACTGCGTTAAGATCACTGGTGTAAGCGTGTGTAAATGCATTTAAAATAATTTTTAAGTCCTCCTCAAAGATAGTAATGACGATAGTTGTGTATTGAAGTTCGCCTTGACTCGTAGTCAGATAAGATTAAATAGCTTCCCATCGTTTCTATACATTATATTTACACCTGATGGTAATTTGTATTTAATAAGATGAGGCAGAGTTCCTAAAAAAACTGCAAACAGAATAGGAGGAAGAACACAACTCCTTTTTAAGATTCTCTTCGTCCGTTCCTGGTAAGAACGGTGTCATTGACAATGTCGTGTAGTAACCGAATTATTCGGGGAAATTTGTCAGGGCGCCCAAGAGGGATTGCAAAGCGGGATCCCGTACGAAATTAAGAGGATCCGCAATCCTCAAAATGGTGCAAAAACGTGTCAGTCTGCGTGACTCGCTGCCCCACTCGATCTCTATCTGATGTTTTGCACTGTTTGCCTGTACCCTTGCAGTTGGCATTTGACTCGTGTGAACATACGTTTGTTTTTGTCAACCTTCGTCATTCGTGAGTAAATAGATACACTTTTACGTGTTCATTAAAACTTCCGTTTGTTTTGAGTAAACATTTCTGTAATTTGAGTTATGTTGCGTATTTAGTACGATTTTCTTACTGCACATTAAGTATTTTTTATGTGTCGCACACGTCATCTGTATTTGTAGATAAAGTAATTTGACAACTTCCTGTATTTGCGGCTGAAAATTTGATTATTCATTGATACGAAATTAATGTTACTGTAATATTAACGATTGTATACCTATTTATTTAGCAGCTATCAAAAGACAATTGTGTATCCTTTGAATTATTGTTGTTTCAACTACCTGTGTTTAAAACATGTTCTTTGACGAAAACCACCTGCATACATGTGCCACTGGCTTTCAATTAATCCCTCTAGGAATGATTTGGTCAATCTCAACAATACTTTATTTTTGAGTGAATAACATTGTTATTATTTCGACTAAAGGCAAAAAAGTTATAATGAAGCCGAATTGTGTTGTAAAAACACTATACTTCGATGGCTATGTCCGCCGTCTTCCTTAAGTGTGAAATTTCTTATTTTTACAACGCAATCCAGCGATACATCCATATGGACTTCATTGCAATCATTCGCCGAGAAAGTCTCCTTTCTTACATAAAAAAATTATATAGTCATTATGCCACTTAAAGTAATTTGAAATACTCAACAGTTTTCGTCTTGGTGAGTAGTTTCTTTTAACAACAATGAATCGACTATAAAATCAATCAAGAAAGGAGACATAATAATTAATCCACAAAAACAATTCTTGTAAAACTAAGCTAAGTCTCGTGCTTGTACAGTGACAAAAAGTTATGAGATCTCGTTCTGAGCCAAGTTTATACTTTACAGAGCATATTCACTTCACTTCTAGAAGGCGCTTTTTTAGCGCAATCGAATCCAGGTATATTTGCAACAAGACTTTCGAGCAGATGATAATATTGAATAAACATCAAGATCCCACTATTCGGTCAAGCAAAATAACTGCTAACGCATAGACAAGAAAGAAATGAAAACATTTTACGTATACTCTAGGGAAACAGCTTTGAAGCCATCTTCTACCACGGCATACAGCAAGAAAAGGCGTGTTATTTGGAAGGTACTTTGACACGTTCCAAGCGTTCGTGATGTATGTGGAAAGTAATACAGAGGATGCTAAGTATGGTCTGCCCATGCGAACGCGAAAAATTCATTTATCTTTTTTATGTATACGATAACAGCGAAATCAAATTTAGTGGTCATGCCGTACGGATAACATTGATTCTTATTCTGTAAACCTCAGAAGACTACACGCTTAATGTACAAGAAAAAAATCAAATGTCCTTTCACAGTGACTACGCATTCATTTCGTACTTTATCTGTCTACTTCGTAATTATTATATCGCTATAATGTCTCTGCATCAAATGCGGACCAAAGAAGTATTAGCTAAATAAAGGAAGAAGAGATCATAGACATTATGGCTGAGACACGGATGTTCCGTAATATCAGCGAAGTCAAACTGTCGCGTCGGCCTAAACAGTGAAAGTGGAAACCCATTTACGGCATGATCTAGCGCGTATTGTGACATCATCCTCAAACCGGTTTCATCGTGCCACATGTCTGTTACGTTAGCCCCTCACAAATCAAATTGCATTCTTAATAGTAGACCACACAAAAAACACAAAAAGGAGAAAAATAAAGATAGCGGGATTTTGTCCCCTAAAAACGGTGCACGCTTTAAAGTGAGACTAGTGGGATAAATTCCCTCCAAGGTAGCTGGATGCCTGCAAAATGCCCTTCGTTGATGCTCTGTTTCGCCATTGTGCAGTATTCCTATATGACCTTTGATCCAGAGGAAGTATACTTGTATGTCATATGAAGAATCTTCTGAAACTAATCTGATTATTTCATAAAGGTATTGGCGCGCTTTGTTACTCCATACTGGGTTCACTAATTTCTGGAGAGCGCTCTTAGAGTCAGTAGTAATTAAGATTCTTAGGAGGTGCTTGTCTAGCCCGTAATTTATAGCTGGGCACTTGGCTATATTTTCCGCTGTGTAAATGGACGTCTTTGCAGGTAGTAATGTTTGTCCGAACTCGTTGGTGTGTGGGCAATAACAAGCGTATCCCACTCCTTCCGTAGTTTTACAGCCGTCGCTGTAAATATGAATGTAGTTAGACCAATTTTTGATCAGAAAGTTGGAAATTGCTGTATTGATATTGTTACTCCGGATAATATTTTCTGGTAGATAATATATATGTAGTTTCAAAAATTGAAGCTTATATGGATACAGGAAGCCTGGAATATTGCGTCTTTTTAATACGAGTGGTTTGATAGTAGGGGCACCCTTCTCACTGGCGGTGATCCGTTCTCTGTGAGTCTTCTGTACTGACAGCTTCTTTAGTAAAGGATATTCCTTTATAGCAAAGATGCGGATAATGTATTTGTTTGTAAGAAGTTCCCGGCATATAAAAAGGTGCATTTCAATGCAGACTTAACGCTGACTGAGGATTATTTTGAGAAGTATTGGCGACAATGAGACAGGCATGCTGATGCTGTATTGTCGAGATTAAAAAGTGGGCGGAACATTAACATGACCATAATGTATAACTTTAATTATTGACTAGCGAATTCTGATTAATTCAGTGGCAATTAGTTTTGTTTTTTCCTCATCTTTTTTTAACTGCTTAACGTCTCTTAACAGCGAGGTCTTTAGAGACGGGTTCCTCCAGTCTATAATAGCAATACATTTCTGTGAATAATTATCTTAGATTCTTCTCATCCATAACTTCCTGTGAATTCTCGGTACTACTAAAAAATTACCAATTTTTTTTATCAAAATATGACCATATAACCATAAATATTATGGTAATATGACCAAAACTAGGAAAATGGCATGAATATGTATTCATATGCTACATAAAATACATTTAAATACTATTAGAAACGTTTAATAAGTGTTTAATTCAGCATTACAGCTCAAAATTACGGAAGGAAAGAAATATGACTTATCATAAACATCCGAACCCAAGTCCTGAGGCTTCATAGAACGAAAGGTAAATCGAAAATAATCAAATGTCCTTTGACAGTGACCGCACGTTTATTTCCTACTTTTTCCATCCACTTGATTATCAATTTACCACAGTGCCTTTAACTGAAATCCTCACGACGGAAGAATTCTCTATATTCTTATTCATCCATCGTTATGCCCAACTGAGGAACGCGAATGAACTTATTAGCAGATGTTTTTTCCTTCTTTCCCCAAAATCTCTTCATCCTCTAGCTGAGCTCTTTCCTACGATCCTCTGTCCAGGTCTTCCTTCTTCTGGCATTGATGGTTATTGACCCTCCTACTAAATCTGCATCTGTCACGTATGATTTTATCTTTGATTCCAATTTCTTGGAGAACCTTTTAAATTTCATGCAGACCATTTTTTTTTTCAATTTCATTGAAATGGCCAAGTTGAGAATTCTTTTAGTTAGTCTGTTGTCATTTATTCTGATAATGTGGCCGTACAATTTAATTCGTCTTCTCCTGAAAGTGTCTGAATTTTTTTCAGAATGCTGATATAGGTCATGTGATTTCCTTTTCATCCTTATTCCTCCTATACAAACTGGGCCAAAGAGTTTCCTTAAAAGTTTCGTTTCGGGCTTGTCAATATCTTTAATCATTGATCCAACCTCATTAATCAAAGTTTGTGATGCGTATAATACCTCTGGTTTGATTACAGTGTTATAGTGGCTTAACTTTTCATTCGGTGTATTGACCTTTTGTTGTGTATTCTCTATACTAATGTTTAAAAGACGAGGATATTTGAATCACCAAAGCGTTTTATGAAACCTATTGCGATACGGATCCGTAACAATTTAGAATTATTTGTACTGTATGTAATACCATGCTCGTATGTATGTGAACGATCCGAATCGCTCATCGCTATAGTTCCTCCCAAAACTTATTCAACCCATCCTACACATCTGATTACACAATCCTATACCCTGTTGGTGGTATACTAACGTGAATATCGAAACTTGAGAATCACCAACCTCAAAAAAGACGTGATATATTTTAACATACTCCATTTACAAAAGAAAATATGGATTATACTTCGTTAGTAAAAGAGTTGTGCAGACACGAATACGCTTCATTTTAGTTTTTTTTAGAACATTTAAGAGAAATTAGTGTCCCTACTGTGGTGTCCCACTCAGTATGCCGCGGGATTTACTACTTTATGAAAAGTTTTATTAACTAATAACTAAATAAATGATTGTGGTTGGGATTCTCTTCGGATGTGGTCCTTCACACCAGTACAAGTCAAACATAATATATTCAAAAAGAAAATATTGACTTTATTAATCTTTATACATAGAAAATCAAAATTTATTTGACGAAATAATTACTTTAATGGATAAACGGTTGTTCCCTCTCAGGTAGTGGAATTTATAATTCATGGGTTTCTTAATTTGGAGCTCATTGTGGTTACCTTGTAGATGATTGCGTTACCGTAGTGTTTAGCAGCGCAAGTGGTGCGTGACCTGCCTCGGAACGGAAGAGCCGCGTCGAGCCGATGGTGCGTGTTTTCACCAAACCCCAGGTAGTCTCGTCAGCTGAGCGAAGGGTGGACCGGGCGTCAGGTGTATATCTTCTCCAACAGCCGGCGGTGTCGTCCTTTCTCCTGGGACCCTCAGCAATGCCCGAGCGAATATGGCTCGTCCCATGTTGCCGCGCCAAAACCAGAGCCCAGCGTCCAGTCCCCGCGCCGAAATCAAGTTCCTCCTCGTCCTCTGAGTTCTTCGCTTGTCACCTCGCCTTTCTTCATCTCCAATTGGCCGAACATATAAGGGCGCTAATGACCCCGTCGTCGACGCGCCCTTAAGCCCTAATAACAACAACAACCGAACATATAACAAGCATAAACAATTTATTAGCAACAATTCCATTGGATGGACATAACCCCACCACCAACATCATTTTCTTGGTACGTCATTCCATCCATATAGCCATAAAATGGTAATAAATAAGGTAAAATCTATTGGAGTGGATCAGAAAGTGATTTTCTGGGTAGAAGAATTTTTGAAAGGTAGAAAACAGAAAGTTATGGTAGGAGGTGCGGTATCAAAAGAAGTGGAAGTAAAAATGGGAGTGCCACAGGGTAGCATATTGTGATCTTTGCTATTTATTATTCTAATTAATAATCGTGTTGATTGTTTACTAACAGAAATTAGATTGTTTGCATATGACATAATGCTCCATAAAAGATCAAAACGATTGAGGATTGTAAATAGTTGCACGGTGATCTGGACTAGATATCTAGTTGGGTTGGTAAACATGAGATGAAGATAAATGCAAAGAAGAGTCGGCTTATTGTTACTCAAATAAAAAACTAAAGGTTTATTATGATTATAAGGTGGGGAAAGAATTGCTAATCGAAGACTTGAAATACAAATATCATGGCATTATATTTGATAACAAACTTAACTGGGCAGATCACATTGGATAGGTAGTAGGAAAAGGTTTCAAAATTCTGCATTTGTTGGAGAGGGTGATGAGGGGATGTACGAGAGAAGTAAAGGAATTGGGTTGCAAAACTTTGTTCAGACCATTGCTTGAATATTGTAGTGTCGTATGGGACCCACATTTTGGGTATCAAATACAGGAGTTGGAGAAGGTGCAAAGAAGGGCTGCTAGATTTGTTTCTGGAAATTATCGTACAATGTAATCAGTAATAGATATGATAAAAGAGCTGGAATGGGACTCATTGGAAGACAGGAGGATGGTGAAGAGGGTCATGGGAGTGTACAAGGCGTATATTAGTGATGAGGCATGGAATGATATTGGTGTAAGAATTGAAAGTAATGCATGGAAGGGAAAAGATGACCATGGCGACAAGCTGGCACTTGATTTCAGGCACAAGGGTGTAGGAAGATTCTCTTTTTTAGGTAAAGGTGTCAGGGATTGGAATAAGTTACCAAGAGAAATGATGCGTCCATTGTTTTAAACAAACCCACACTATACCAGAGAGCCTTTCCATCATTTGAGTAAATTAATTACCAAAACATTAAGGAACACAAGAGGAGTCTGTTCCTTTGGAAGTCAACCAGAGCACTCTAAAGTATATTCTTTATTATTCACTTGCCTGTCCACTGAATTACAACCATTATCCTTTCTCTAATTTGACAAGTAAGGTTGTTAAGTATTCCTTGTACGTGTATAAGAGTTTTGCCCTCTCTGCAGTCGGCTTGGTAGGTCTCAGCCGCTGGCACTTTAGGCGTCACGGGTGCCACTGCCAAGCCAGAAACATGGTGGCTAGCGTTCGGTTAGTTCCTGGAGTAGACAGTTCTAGTCCTGCTACAGACAAGTGGTTTTCATAAACTGTTACGTTCTTCTTCTATTGACTGTACTGTGGATCACTAAAGGCACAACAAACACTAATTGAGAAGATAAAAGAATGGAGATGATCCACGTGTCTATAAAGTATGGCAAATGATTTCTTGGTCAATTTTTTACATATGGAGTCGATAAATGTATGTTACATATTTCGAAATGAACTTTTTTTACTTATAACACTTATATAAGAATGTATGTTTGTCCTACAGTAGTAATCTGGTTGTAAATTTTTGAGTAACAATGGTCAATTAATTTTTTACAGTACTAATATTTAGTTCTACGCGATATCCTCCCATTATTTTACATAATATTTTCGTTTTCCTTGAAGACGGTGCATAATAATTACATTCCACCTACAGAATTAGATAAATAATTCCCACAATAAGTTATTTGTTTCTGAAATGTGATGTTAGTTCTGTTGTAATGTAATTATTTTCGAATCGTGTGTGCAGTTTGAAAAAGGAGAGACGCCGTGATTTCGGCGCAGGTAGAAACCAGAGTGGCTAGCAGAAAAATTCAGATTGGATTCATAAGTTGTGTAATAAATGCTCATAGCCAGACGTATAATGTGGCAAATCAGTAACATGCACTTCTTTGCCGTTGTCAAAGAAAGGGAAAAATATTATTATTATTATTATTATGAGATGATGAGATACTTGAGGATGATAAAAATTACCAACATGCACTATCAAGGTCATTCCCCCATTGTGAATTCCTCTCGTTCAGTCATTTGTTGTGTTCATTTACCAACTTGTTTAATCGAGCAAGACCGTGAAATGAGTTCCAGACAAGTCTATGTAGAAATCTAATCGATGGTCCACCACCAGTTGTCTTCTCTGATTTCTTCCGATATTATGAGATATGCGTGGTTTCTATCACACCTGACGGACCATGGAATATGTCTTCAATGTTTTGAACTCAATTCTGCTATAGATGTGATGGCAACAAATTTGTTGATACATAGTTTATATTGGTGAATATCAATAAAAAATTTCCTTACAGTAGTAAGCATACTACAGGACAGTTAAGATTTATATGACAAGCATTAATTTATTGATTTAAGCGATATGACCGAAATTGTTAAGCATTTTATGATCACGAAATTTATCGGTTTTGACTATAATTATACCTTTAACGTCACTTACGTAGGCCTATACAACGAAGACAATAGAGCAATTTCTGCTGATAATACGAGGACTGAGTAGCATTTTGAATCAGTAACTGCTACGCAAACTAGTTTTATCATATTGAAACTTTCGCATGCTTTCTATCTTAAAAGTAAGTCTTGGAAGCTGTACTTCTATTAATCAAATCGTTGAAATTTTTACTAGTTCTGCTGGCACTGACATTTTGGATGTCCACTTTCAAGTATATTTGTCAATAAATTTGTGTATGCCATAGTCAACAAAATCAATGTTTCGGTTCTCAGAGGGTTAACGAAATAATTTCAGGCTAACAGAGGACTAGTTTGTATTTAAATACTGTGGCCGGATTCCTTTCCAATCCTTGGGAAATAATCTTTTCCGTGACATTTAAAATATATAAAAGAAAACATTTGTCTTAATTTATCGATACCTACATCTTCTCCATTCTTTTAGCTGCTCAATTGGTGTTTGGTGTGACTTTAGTGATCCACAGTACAGTCAACACAAGAAGAACCTAACAGTTCATGAAAATCACTTATGCCTGTGGCTGGACTCGAACCGTCTACTCCACGAACTACCCGAGCGCTAGCCACCATCCTTCCTGGTCGCCAGTGGCGACCCATACAGTGCCAGCGGCTGAGACATACCAAGACGACAGCAGCAGCAGAGCCCGTGAGCTTGAGAATTCTTAGGTGAAGGATTTGCCTAGTTGGCATTGCCTTCATTTTTACTGGTTGTATTTTTTTTTCTTCTTTACATTTTTCTTTTTCTTTTCTTACTAGGCTTTATTTGGTGTAACCTTGTTATTGTTGTTGTTATTTTTATTATTTTCATCATTTTTTGTTATTATTATTTTTTGTTAGTTTTTTGTTATTTTTTTGTTATTTTTTTTGTTGGTATTTTCATGTATATTTTTCCATTGTATACTTATCTAAGTAAGTGGAGCGGTCTGCGGTGCGGTCCCTGATTCACTTCATATTGCGCGAGCGAATTTATGGTGGGATTAGTGCTCTGTTGCGCCTTATTGTAGAAGGTGGTTGCCAATTTTACGTATCGATCCCTGAGCATTGGCACTTCTGCTACCTGATGTAGATCAATTGTTGGGAACTGCAATGGTGAATGGAGTGCCCTTTTTAGGGCTCGGTTCTGGAGTCTTTGGAGGGTATTGATGTGCGTTGTGGCAGCGTACGCCCAGACTGGAGAGGCGTACTCCATCAGCGGCCGCACCAACGCCTTGTAGATGTGTACACCTGTCCTGGGATTGAGGGTGCTGTTGTAGTTTAGGACAGGGTATAGTTCCCCCAGCCGGCGCTGCACTCTTTGTCGTACGTCGTCGACGTGCGCCTTCCAGGTCAGCTTCGCGTCTAGGGTGACGCCGTTGTCACCCAAGGGATTCTCTCGCCGAAGAGCTCGAGTGGTGGGCGAGGCGGCGTTCTTCTTCTCGTCAGCATGATGGCCTGGCTTTTCGACGCATTTATACGAATTCTCCATTTAGTAGCCCACTCTTCTATGTCATTCAGCGCTGCCTGTAGCCGTCGTCCAATTATCCCGGGCAGCGTGAAGCTGTGAAGACTGTGGTGTCGTCCGCGTATAGTTTCAGCTTGCTGCCGCATGGGCAGATCGGCTGTGTATAAGCTGTATAGAACTGGAGCGAGTACACTGCCCTGCGGGACGCCAGCACGGATGTATTTTCGTGAGGATGTCGCGTTGTCCACTTTGACGACGAATGTCCGTTTCTGCAAGTAGCTGCAGATTATCTTTAGGAATCGGCCTGGCACACCTAGTGTCGCAAGTTTGTATAATAAGCCTTCGTGCCAGACCGAGTCGAAGGCTTTAGCCACGTCAAGAAGGACCACTCCGCAGTGATCCCTGTAGTTGAATGCGTCTGTTGCCGTCGCCACTACTCTCATCAGCAGGTGCACCGTGGAGTGGCCGGTCCCGAAGCCATGTTATTCTGCAGGCACCATGTTTCCCTCTTGGATATGAGTCTGGAGGCGTTTTAGTAGGAGGCGTTCAAACACTTTGCTTATTGCTGGCAGAAGACTGATCGGCCTGTAGTTTTGGGGAATCTTCGGGTCCTTCCCCGGCTTGGAAAGTGCAATGATTTCCGCATGTTTCCAAGCCGAGGGAAAAGTGCCACTTTGAATGATGTGGTTGAAGTGTTGAACCAGTCTATCGATGGCCTCGGGGTGGTAGGTTTTTGAGGATTCTATTCGTGATGCCATCGTCCCCCGGCGCTTTGTCAGGTGGCAGACGTGACACTACTTCCAGAAATTCTCTCCTGGTAATGCGCTCGATTTCGTCGTCTCCTCCTTCATCCCTCATATAACGACGTAGGTGGTGCCGGACGTGCCGGATGTGATCTTCGTCTAGCGGTTGGGTGACAGATTGGAAGTTCTGCTCAAAGGCGTTGGCAAGAGCTTCGGCTTTTTCTGTTGGCTTGCAGCATATGCCAGCCTCGGTGTGTAGTGGAGGTATTTGTGGTTTTCTTCTCATTAGCCTTCGAGTTTCCTTCCAACTCGTTCCGTTCTCCACCTGGAGTGTCGCTACTCGTGCGTCCCATTCACTGTTTCGGTGGGCGATGACACGGGCTTTGACTTCTCTGATCAAGCGGTTCAGCTGGCGTTTGTCTTCAGGCCTTCTAGTCTCCTGCCATGTGCGTTCGGCTCTGTTTTTCTCTGTGATGATAGCTAGAATGTCTGCTGGGAGTCCTTTCTGCCGCTTTCTGCCCTGTCGGATGGGTGCGGATTCGTCCGCAGCGTACTTGATGCATTGCGTTAGCTGTTGGAGTCCAGTTTCAGCATTCCCGTCTTCTACCAGTTGGGCTAATTCTGCTGTGAGGCGTTCTCTGAAGATTGGCCAGTTTGCTTTGCGATAGTCTCTTCTTGTCATGTAGGCTCTAGATTGGGCACGTCGAGTAGTACCGGCTTGTGGTCAGAAGAAAGGCGGTTAACTACTCTGGCCGTGAGAGGACCCGGCATTCCCCTCGTGATGGCTATGTCCAGGATGTCACCACGGTGACGATGATTCCATGGGGTGTGTGTAGGGACATTAGGTGCTACAACAATACAGCCATGGATGTTGCAAGCCTGCAGGAGTTTTCTGACACTGATATTGGTGGATCTGCAGTTCCAAGTCTGATGTTTGGCGTTGAAGTCGCCAGCTACAAGCAGCTTCCCACGAACTGATAGTAGGGTATCCAGGTCACCTTCGTCGATTTGATGCCGTGGCGGGTGGTAGACTGCTATGATACTGATGGGACCATCGCTGGTCTCCACAGCTACGCCCGTGGCTTCAATAGAATTCATCGGTGGCAGAAGGATCCGGTGATATGTCAGTGATGACCGTACTAGTATGGCTGTGCCGCCCCCTGCTGTTGGCCGATCCACCCTATATGTGCGGTAGTTTCGTGCAGTGAACTTGAGGCCAGGCTTAAGGTGGGTCTCGCACATTAAACATACGTCTATTCCCTCTTGTTGTAAGAATTCGACGAGTTCTCCCTTTTGTTGGAATATACCATTAGCATTCCATGTACAGAACGATAGGCTACTTAGCTGTCTACGTCTATTCATGCTGGGAGGTGTTTGCTGCTGGGTTTGTTGGAACTGATGTGCGCTCCAACAGCTGCTGTGTCAACTGATCTAATTTCGTTGTTATGCTGAGCATAATCGTCATCGTCGATTCCAGCATTTTTACCATGTTGCAGAACTCTGGTGAGGACAGGCTGTTGGTGGCGTGGTGATTCAATAGTACTGACGTAGAGTTTGTTAACGTCGCTTCATCCGAGGCGGGCAGAGGCGGCCAGTTCTCGATATTGGTTGATGGAGGGGGTGGCATCCTTGGTTGTACATTTTCAGTTAGGATGCGTTGCCTTTTGTTGCTTGGAGGTTATGGTACTTTGTTTCTCAACCGCTGTCGAACTTCTTTAGCCACTGGACAACCTCTGTAAGATGCGACATGGACTCCGCCGCAGTTAGCACATTTTATACTGTCACTTCCTTTCCTTAGTTCACAATTTGTGGTTGGGTGCTGTTCGCCGCATTTGACGCATCTGGCAGGCATGTTGCAGTGTCTTTGTACATGACCAAACGCCTGGCAACGATGACATTGCGGTGGCCCTTGGCTGGCCCTCATCTTCTCCACACTGATCGTGAGGCCAAGCATAGTTCTTATTTGGTATATTTTCTGTTCTCTGGAGAGTCAGGTAAAATTGTTAGAAACAGTGGCATCACGTTACCTGTTCCAGGCTTTCTCATTTGTGATATTTTTGTTATATCGAATCCAGATAGAGCTAATTCGGCCTTTATTTCTTCCACTGGCATTGTTGCTGGGATACCACGTAACACTACCTTTAGATTACGGGTTGGCTCCGAGCTGAAAGTGTAGTATGGCACCTCAGCTTTGGAAAGCTCTTCCGCTATTTTTTTGTAATCCTGTAGGCAGTATGTATTAATTTTGTATTTGTCAATCCCCTGAGGCTTAACACTGATGTTTTTGGAGTATTTGCTTTGTAGTCTTTTGTATAGTTCTGGATAGGATCCCGCGTAGGTTATCATTAGTGGTGGTAATACCATATTGCAGGGTGGTGGGCGAGGACCCTCTTCTTCTGGTGCTTTGTCCTCATTATGCAGGTTTTCGTCTCTGTTGAAGACATCCATGGATTCGACTGTTTGCATCTGTCTTACTTTGGCTGTCTTCTTGGGCCGATGGAACTGCTGTTCATCGACGTTGGGTGCATTGTTTTGGTTGACTATGGCTGGTTTCAACTTGTTGTCCAGCCTCTTAGTGAGGGCTGGTGTTGAAGTGTCTGCTGAATCATTCTTCCTCTTGCTTCTATTGTTATGTTGGGTCTGATCTGGTGCTGCTGTTGAATCTGTTACGTTGCTGCAGGTGACTGGCGGCCGGAACGGGAGACTAGCACTGTCGATGGTTTTGTTTAGGATATCTTGCCTCTTCCTTTTCGGTAGGTAAGCCAACAGCATGTCCAGTTCGTGTCTGTACAGTGGAAGGTACTGGAGTTCACGGGAGTTATGGTGAGCCGTTGAGCTTGCTAACAGGCTGGATACCTGCTGTTGAGCCCCTTTCTGGGTGTCTTGGTCATCTTGTTTGAGGTTTAACCGCGGATCGCCACTTATTTCCGAGGAGCCGCACGTAATTCCGCGCCGCTCTTCTGCATATCCAACTACAATGCAGGGGGTGCTTGACCCGATACCTTTGTCGGCTGGTTCTGGACTCTGTGAGATCCCACTCACCAAATCATTGTAATAAAAAATAATTGTAAATAAAATAGGTTAAACAGACTTCACAGCATGAGTAGTTTGTTTAAACATTTGGGGTAATTTTAAGTTTTTTTTATAATTTAGTTTGTTGTAGTTGGTACTACTGTTATTGTATATGGAGAGTGAAGATGGCAAGATGGCGAGAGAGTACTAGGAGAGAGCATGTATAGATAAGTGTGTTGGCAGTATTTTGTAGCAGAGAACGTTTGAAGTATAGAATAAAGTTTCTCAAATAAATGAGTGGAGTAATTGAATTATTTGAGTGTAATACCCGCTGAGCTGCAATGTATAGCTCGTAAAGTGGTTTGTTGAATAATAATAATAAATCGCTAAGTGATATCGCAACCGCCAAAAAAAAAACCAACAGTAGGGCCATAGGTTACAATGAGCGGGATATCTACTTACTGCTGGTTAATGTAAAAATTAGCAGTGGGGCTTAGCAAATTGGAGACCCTTAAGCCAGGATTAGGCAATGTATCGCATTGCTTACGAGCTGGAATAATTTCATCGGAAGCAGACGACGCGAGGAAAACGTCGACGACTGGTAGCAGGTATTTTCAAGAAAGAAGAAATAACGGCGCAGATGTGGCAAGTACAAAAGACAATTTAATTTTCTTGGAAGAATTTCAGCGTAATCGAAGTAGCAGTAATTACAGAAAAGACTGACGGAAATTAACGTTGTAACTTTTGCGGAACAATTTTGTTGCTTGATTGGAAAAAGAAGTGGTGTAAATATCAGCAGATGAACGGTTGAATTAAGCAGAACTATTTGAAAACAAGCATAAAGTAACGGAGTACTGTTTGTAAGAATTGAAAGTTTAAAATTTGTAAAATTGTCGTAAGAATAATTTTGGTCCGTAAAAAACTGTTTAAGCTAAATTTACATGCTGTGAAAGTCTTAGTTAAAGTAATAAAGAAAATAATTAAATACAGGGGGGAAGATTTTTTTTTTGTAGACTGAATATAAAGCAACTTGTGTATATGAATGTATGTCAGTCATTGTAACTTTCGATGTAATGACATGTTGTGTATATTTTGTGTTGCAAAATTTATTTTTTTACAGGGGTGCAGCTGTTTTTTGGTACAGTAAGTAATTCTGGAAAGGGTTTCTGTACCCGTTTGAAAGTCTAGCTGCGTTGTAATACGGCGTTGTATAATTGTGAAGTGATTTTGTATGTGTAATATTGTCTTGTGATTTGGCGGAATAATTTTTGTAGCAGACTTAGCCCGTGGTACTGTGTTTGATGTAAAATTGTAATTAACATGGCAGCAATTAGTGAGAAATTAGTCAACCGCGATGCTGAATTAAAAATTAAAGAGGGGGATAATAATGATAATGCTGAGGTCAACAATGAAGATTCTGGTTTCGGTGAGCGCTCGATTGCAAGGGAGGGAAATGGAATTAGCGTATGTAGTGTAGCAGAAGTTAGTAGCGTTGATGTCTCTGACCGCGTGGGGGGAAGCGGATTTGAATCGTTGACCAGCGGTGATGTTAGTGTAGATATTAGAAGTAGTGATATCTGTGATGCTGAGTCAGAGAATTTCATGACAAATATTACGTCTACGCCAGTACTAGTCAATCAAGTTAATTTTCGAGAAAAGGAGAGGGGTAATGAAATGATTGATGCCCAGAAACAGAAAGGTGGCGAAATATCAATGTTAATTTCTTTAATGGAGTGTATGAGGGAGGAATCAAAACGAACAGCAGAAAATATGGAAAAAAAAATTGAATTAAGTCAGAAAACAGCAGAAAAAATGGAAAGAAAAATTACAGATGAAGTGCGAATGATTAAGCAGGATATGTTGTTGAAAATGGATGAGTGTATTCGGCAATCAGAAGACAGGTGTGACAAGAAGATAGAAGATATGAGGCAAATATTAAAAGAGGAAGTGGACACAAGAATGGAAAAGGAAATAACGATGGTGTATGATTATGTGGAAAAGCTTGGGGAGACTACTAAAAAGAATGTAGAATGTTTAGTGCAACAGAAAGTTGAGGAGGAAGTGAGGAAAAGTAGCAATATAATACAAGAAGAGCAAATGGCCATGCGGGAAGAAAATAAAATAATCTATGAAAATCAGAGGGAATGTGCTAAAGGGATTGAAGAGTTGAAAGAGAAGGCGGAAACTAACTCCAAAAGGATTTCTCGATTAGGAGAGAGACTAATGGTTATGGACAAGGAGGCAAAAGGAGTGACATGCAAGGTGGCGGAAGTAGCTAACCAGGTCGACTTAGTTAAAGAAGATGTGAGAGAAGAGATATTACAATTAACTCAAAGAGTCAAGGAAGCAGAACGGCGAGGTGTGACTACTATGGGAAGCGGTAACATCATTACGAATCATTTCAAGTTACCGGAAGTAAAATTTGAACCCGAAGGAGAAGTTCATCCTGTAGAATTTGTTAGAGCTTATAAAAATGGCTTACCTTACGAGTGGTCTGACGTTGACAAAATAAGGTATGTTAAGAACATGTTACGAGGGGATGCTTTTGCATGGAGTTGCGAGAGTGACGAGGAGTGTAACGACTATGAAGAATTTTTGAGAGTATTTTTGAGCAAGTATTGGTCGCAACGGAGGCAAAGAAGAGTGAGAAGGGATTTTTGGAATTGTAGATATTATAGTCGGCGTGATGGCAGTATGAAATACTTTTGTGAAGCAGTTATGAAGGAATTACGTTATCTGGACCAAGAAATAGATGATGATGAAAAGATAGAAGTATTATTACAAAAGTTGCCCAGACCTGTTCAAGAGAAGCTTATAATAAATCAATGGAATAGTATAGAAGAATTTCTCGAAGCAGTTGAAAGACTAGATCGTTGGAGTAGTACCAATGAACATGGACCAAGGGAGGATAGGAGGAATGATTTCAGAAATTATAACAGGTCAAACCAAGTGCCATCGCAAGATAATTTTACGAGAGACAGAGGCCGTATGAACGGATATAACCGAGGAGATCAGTTCAACAGGAATTCGGGTGATAATAGGAGAAGGGAATATGAAAACAGAGTCCATGACAATCAGTGGTCGCATCACAATAATGGCCAGGCAGTAAGAAGGGAGGAAGTAAGGCATCATGATCATGAGAGAATGATGGGAAACTCAGTGCCGCAACTGGGGCGGTCCGAACAGTAGCGGAAGAAGTCAAAACAGGACCGAAGGATCGAGAGAAGATGACCAAACTGGATGACGACAATAATAATCAAGGTAGAACTAAAAGCATACGGGAGAAAACAACTGAATGTGATGTACAAAATGTGAACTACAAGAACGGAACACATAATCATGAGAGAACAATAGAAGAAGATGTTTTTGAGGAGGAGGAGCCGCTAAAATGGTGGGAATGTTTCAACTTGTTAAATGAGGATGAGCCGCAGAATATTACAAGGATGTGTGAATATAATTGGCACGAAGAAGAGGTACAAGAATTGGCTAGAATCGACGTGGGAAATCATGATAATCAAAAGAACTGTGAGGAGAATATAAAGAAATACACTGCAGAGGAAGAAATGTTACCAAATGAGCTTATATCAGAAAGGGTGGACGAAGATCTGTATGAAACTACATCAGTGGATAGTGATAGTACTAATGACAACGAAGAAGAAGGAAGTGAGAAATTATGCAGCGAAAAAGATTATAGTAGCGAAGAGGAAGAAAATAGTGAAATAGAAGAGGAAAATGGAATATTAAACAACTGATGAAACAGAAGAAGTGAGATTTTTCTTGGTGAAGAAATACGCCGTCACTGATGAAGAAGAAAGTATAATGCTAGAGGGGGCAAATGTTCAAGTTTCAGAAGAATGTGGTCATGATATGAGCTTAGTTATGGGAAACAATGAATCCAATATGGTGAATAATTTGTCTGGTCAAATAGAAGAAGAAAGAGATCTAGTAGGAAACAACAGTAGATGGAACACGGAAGACGATAGCCAATGTAGTAGCAGAGAATTAGATTTACAGCAATTGTGCCTAAAAGATGGAAGTAAAGTTGAATTGTTGAAGTGGTCACAGGAAGAACTTGAAAGGGATTTATTGCAAGAAGAGTTTTTAAGGGAGGAAGAGGAGGAAGTGAGACATCCGGTGTTTTTTGTGAAGCTCTTTGGATTGAACAGTGAAGCATTAGCGGATACTGGTAGTGAGTTGACAGCCATATCACATAAGTTATATGCCCGTATAATGAAAGACAATAAAATTACCGAAATGCCGGTGCGTAAAGTACAAGTTATTGGTGCTACTGGAAAGTTAAGCAAAAGAGTGAAGATTCAGATATTATTAGAATTGGAAATAGATGGAGTCGCAATGGAACACACATGCTTGGTTGTACCCGATCTTAGTATCAACTGTATTTTGGGAATGGATTGGCTCAGCAAGTTTAAGGCTTTAATTGATTGCTACAAAGGAGAAATGGATGTATGGAAAAATGATGAGAACTATAAAATTAAGTTTGGTAGCGGATCGGCAACTGCGAAGAATGTAGGGAGAGATATAAGAATACGAGCGGTATATGAAGTAATGACAGAAGCGGAGGATGTAGATGACCCAGAGATGGGAGAAGAAGGAAGAGACAGGAAGCGTTGTTGGAATCAATGATATAATGGATATTGAAGCATTGAATGGGATAACTGGTGAACAAAAAGAAGATTTGAAAGGAATTTTAAGACGATATCAGGATGTATTTTCTGACTGTCCTGGAATAGTGAAGAATTATGAATGTATTTTGAAGATAAAGCCTCACACCCCGTTTTTTGTGAAACCATACCCCATACCATTGGCGAAGAAGAAAGCCGTAGAGCAGGAGATTGATAAAATGATTCGTTGGGGTATAATCGAACGGAGTAGCAGCCAGTACAACAATCCCTTGATAGTAGTGGGGAAGAAAGATGGATCAGTAAGATTAGTGTTAGACGCCAGGACCTTGAACAAAATTGTGGACAGAGAAACCGATCGGCCGGAAAACCTTGAGGAAATGTTACAGAAATTTTACGGTGTGAAGTATATGACAAGTTTGGACTTGACCGCCGGGTATTGGCAGATCCCATTGGCACAAGAATCAAGGAAGTACACCGCGTTTTTGTTTGGGGGTAGGTGTTATCAATACAGAGTGGTTCCGTTTGGACTGAATGTTTCTGTCTCCGTGTTTATAAGAGCTTTGGATCAAGTGTTAGGAGATAGGTTGCTGAGCAAGTTATCCGTTTATGTTGATGACATATTGATCAGCACTCGTACTTGGGAAGAACATTGTGAAATTCTAGAAGAAGTGTTAGCAGCCTTACAAAGAGGGGGCATGACATTAAAATTGGCTAAGTGTGAGTTTGTGAAGAAAGGGATAAAATTCTTGGGACATGAAATAGATTCAGCTGGAATACGACCGGATCCAGAGAAAATAAAAGCCATCGCTGAATTTCCAGTTCCAAGTAACAAGAAGCAGTTGAAGTCATTCTTTGGCTTGTGCGGTTTTTACAGGAAATTTGTAGCAGATCAATCGTTCAATAACCCACACTTAATAGAACTAAGGAAGAAGAATTCAACTTGGTTATGGACGGAGCAGTGTCAGCAAGCCTTCGAGAAGTTAAAGAACGAGTTAAAGAGTAGTAAAATATTGTATCACCCGGATTTGAATTTACCATTTTGCATGGGAACTGATAGTTCTGACTATGGGTTAGGTGTTCATTTATTTCAACTAGTGGAGGTTAACGGGAAAGAAGAGAGCCGAACAATTGCATTTGCTAGCCGAGTGCTCAATAAGCATGAACGATCCTATGGAATAACTGAGAAAGAAGCCTTGGCTATTGTGTGGGGATTTGGAAGATTCAAATTCTACCTATGGGGCCATAAAACAATAGTGTTTACTGACCATAAGGCCTTGACATTTTTGCGTGAATGCAAGCTTATGAACAGCCGTTTGACGCGATGGGTTCTATTTTTGCAACAATTTGATTTTGATATAAGATATATTAAGGGCAGTGACAACAAAGTGTCTGATGCACTGTCACGACTGCCGCTGGGCACGAGCAACATGGATGAGAGTATCGGACCGGGAAAGGCAATTAAAATGTTTTACATGAAAGGAGTAACTCATGAAAGAAGTATCAGGGAGATTTGCAAGAATATGAGACGGCGGCAAAATGAAGACGAATGTTTGAAGTTGATAAAGCAAAACTTGGGAGATCCAACGAATATAAAGTTGCCTAAGTATTATAAAGTTTTCGATGGAATCCTATTTAGGAGAACAGATGAGTTTTCGGACGATTGGAAGATATGTTGGCCAACCAAGTATGTTGACGTAATTATAGACTATGTGCATTTAAGTTATGGTCACTATGGAGCAGCTAAATGCACTCGTAAGCTAAGAGAAATAGTGCTGTTTGACAACATGAAAAGGAGGGTGGCACAAAGGATAGCCAGTTGTGATCGTTGTCAAAGGACAAAAATTTCGACAGTAGCTATAAAAGGGTTGATGCAAAGTATATTGCCTGAAAAAGTACTGGAATTGGTAGCAGTAGATTTGTACGGACCATTACCAAAGTCAAAGGGTGGATTTGCCTATATTTTTGTAATGTTGGATGTGTTTTCGAAATTTGTAAGGTTTTATGCAATCAGAAAGGCCACTGGCAAAGTATTAGTGGACAGATTAGAAAAGGATTATTTTAAGAAGGTGGGATACCCGAAGGCGATACTGTCGGATAATGGGAGCCAATTTACCTCTCGAAAATGGGCACAATGCATGGAAACGAATGGAATAAAGCACATAAGGATATCGGCGTATCATCCGGCAAGTAACCCAGCAGAAAGGGTTATGAGAGAGATTGGTCGGTTGTTCAGAACGTACTGCAGCAATAAGCATACTACTTGGGTAGAATATGTAGCTGATTTTGAAGATGTAATAAACAGCGTGCCCAGTGAAAGCACGGGTTACAGTCCATATTTTATAATGTATAATAAGGAAGCTCCTAACTTGGTACGCGAAGTAGTGAAATTTCCAGTAAGTCAAGTGAGATCCCAAGAAGATATATTCAGTCAGGTAAAGGAAAGAATGAAGAAAAGATCAGAAGAGAGAAGAAACAGGCACGACCGAAGATATAAACCTGTCGAATTTAATTTGGGAGATTTGGTACTGGTAAAGACTCAGGAGAGGTCATGCGAATTAAATGCGGAGATTAAGAAATTCTTTGACATTTACCACGGACCATTTAAGGTAGAAGGGAAGCCACATAGGAACGCATACTGGCTAGTGTATCCTAAGTCTGGTAAGAAATTTGGGTTAAGAAACATAACAGACTTGAAAATGTACAAGGTCAGAACGAGATAAGTGACCATAATGTGTTATTGTGAAATTTGGTGGTTTTGTATAGCGTTGACTGATAAAGATGCAGACTGATAGAGACAGTGAGTGATAATTGTTATAAATAAGGACAGAATTGTGAAAATGTATATAAAGACAATGATTTGTGAAAAAGGTTGGACTTTATAACAAGCCAACCAATTTTGTTAAAATATGCTTGTTTGTTATAAAGTGGGGGCATATGTGAGATCCCACTCACCAAATCATTGTAATAAAAAATAATTGTAAATAAAATAGGTTAAACAGACTTCACAGCATGAGTAGTTTGTTTAAACATTTGGGGTAATTTTAAGTTTTTTTTATAATTTAGTTTGTTGTAGTTGGTACTACTGTTATTGTATATGGAGAGTGAAGATGGCAAGATGGCGAGAGAGTACTAGGAGAGAGCATGTATAGATAAGTGTGTTGGCAGTATTTTGTAGCAGAGAACGTTTGAAGTATAGAATAAAGTTTCTCAAATAAATGAGTGGAGTAATTGAATTATTTGAGTGTAATACCCGCTGAGCTGCAATGTATAGCTCGTAAAGTGGTTTGTTGAATAATAATAATAAATCGCTAAGTGATATCGCAACCGCCAAAACCAACAGTAGGGCCATAGGTTACAATGAGCGGGATATCTACTTACTGCTGGTTAATGTAAAAATTAGCAGTGGGGCTTAGCAACTCTCCGGAGTTTCTGGTACTTGCGAGCCTGCAGTTCCGTGCGGGAGAGGTGTCTGAAGGTCGGAAGGTGAAGTCGTTTTGTAACCGGAGCCTCCCGACGATTGAGGCAGCACGTCGAACGCGGAATAGTCGACCGTACCAGAGCAGCTAAGTGTGGTGCAGCCCGCGCTGGTGCCCAACGTGGAGTGTGCAGTATCGCTACCGGTACGCTGGAGATACAGTGGTGCGCCCAGCACTTCGTACAGGTTGCTTAGTTCGAATATAACTGGGTCTAGAGACAGCGGGGGCTTGCTGGTGCGATGTGCCAGCATATACCCCTCCCTGTGGAGCTGAGTGCCGGCTGTTCTTGTTTTGTGGCTGCCTGATGCTTTCTTCACTGATGTGCCGCTGTGCTGGTCCATGGAAGTCGGTGCGGGGAAGCTGAAAGCTCCCTTGATTGTCTTCTTCCCTGCCTTCTTGTCCTTACTGGCCGAGGCGAGCTGTGAGACAGGCACGCTGATTTTGGCATTTCTTCCCCTCTGTTCACTCCCTTGGCAGCTTAACTTTATCGCCGAGGAGTGGTGAGGTGCCTCGCTTGGATGCACGAGGATCTTCACTTGGGGCAGGCCCGGTCGTCATCTGCGAGGGGTGTTCCGCCGGAGTTGTGTCCATAATCGAGTCCTAGTTCGGTTGCAGGGTCGTCATACTAACGTGCGAAGCCGTCCTATTCAAGTCCGTTGCCAATTCCGTGTCCGTCAGCCGGGTCGTCAACAGCCGCAGCTGTCGCCGGCAAAGCCGAGTGCGCTGGGGCACTCGGCCCGCCTGGCGCGACAGTACGGCGAGCACTTTCCTCGTCGCACATCTTGACTCAGCGGATGCCAACTCGGAACCCC
The DNA here is from genome assembly GCA_031002005.1 of Vandiemenella viatica. Taxonomy (NCBI): domain Eukaryota; kingdom Metazoa; phylum Arthropoda; class Insecta; order Orthoptera; family Morabidae; genus Vandiemenella; species Vandiemenella viatica. Next base: position 381,966,664 of record CM061921.1, read on the forward strand.
ACCTTCTCAAGACGACAGCAGAGGGGACAACATCTCTTATATACGTGTTGAACAGCATGACGTTTTCTAGTTCCCAGTTTCCTGTGTATTCTTCTGAAGTCTCATAAACAACAGTTACAAAATATTAAAACAATTGTTCGTGAATAATGAATTGCATTGGTATCAGCTTGTAAAATTTTCGCACTTGTGTAACTTCTTGTTGAATTCTTGGTTACCAGATAACTCGTAATAATTTTACCCTTTAAATCAGTGCGCGTTCATTACGAACTACTATCGGGAGAGCTATCCGTAGTATTAACATCAGTATAGGGTGAAAAATTGGTCGACATTAATGATTTCAAGTAGCAAGAAGCGTATAAATCGCGAAATGATCCAATTATTTCGTATATCTCGGTTAAAAAACGCAGCAATTCGTTAATTCCCAAATGTTTTCATTACACGTCCTTGGATATTGCGAATAGTATTTTTGGTAAGAAGAGCCAACCAAGGTTTCTCCTGTCGTTTGAATTTTAACAGCAGCACCCACATAATATCGCTATCGCGAAATAGCCGTATTAGCTTTTTGTTCTTTGCCTGCTTACAAATACCACCAAAACCAGAAAGGTGACAAGACTATGTGAAATTGTGTCTTCATCTACTGAATCCTCCTCGTGTTTTATTTTTGTTTTAAAAGGAATATTCAGTGTACTTTAAGTAGCTTTCGATATTAATGGTAGGTGAAAATAAGTTTTTTGACGCTAAAATAGTGTCAAATCCGACTGCGTTGACGACGTCTCATGTCTCCGACAACAGTAATTTAGTTATGAGTTTTTCTGCACGTTTCTAAAATAAGTTTAAATGTAGTAGTAAAAGAACAATATATCTTAATAGCACACCGAAAAATTAACCAACTTCAATAATCTGTAATTATTTCTCAACGCACTCACTTAATACTATTTTTACCTGGAATAGTGACATATCGCAAATATTTATTTTGTCATCAATATCTAATTATTTTAAGTGTTAGATGACCGCTAAAACGTCTTCCTTTCTTTTGCCCCTAGCGTTTGTTCAAAATTAATGTTTTGTTTGAAAACGGTTTATGTTCTGTTGGGACACTAATTTCTCTTAAATGTTCTTAAAAACTAAAATGAAGTGCACAACTCTTTTATTAAAGAAATATGTTAAAATATATCATTTTTTGTGAGGTTGGTGTGTCTCACTTTTGGATATTCACGTGAGTATACCATCAACAGGACTTAGGACCGTGTAAGCAGATGTGTAGGAACGGTTGTATAAGTTTTGGGAGAAAGTATAGCGATGGGCTATTCAGATCGTTCGGATACGTATGGGCATGGTTGTACATTAACAAAATTATTTATTATTATTTTCTGCTTTTTAGGGTTATGTGAGTGAAAGTTTGGAATTGATTTTAAATACTTTTATGACATAATCACAGAGGCATGGGTCAATTTTCAGTTTTATTTCAGTCTCGTTTCTTCTCATTATATCTGACATAGAAAAATGTTATATCTACTTACCAACAACACATGAAACGTTTCAATTACTATTTTTGAGAAATAAAATAACGAAGCGAGTGAAAGTAATATTTTATAAAATTTTTATTTTAATATTTAAAAAATCAAACTCACATTCGTTTTAGTCAAAATTTGAAATATATGACTCTATTCAGGGTGATGGAGATCTTAATTGTCGCATTCGGTCGATCTCCTTCATTGCACGAGGTCTTGCCAGTGAGTTTCGAGCAATCGAGCTCCACTGTTCTTAATCCACCAATGATCTGTCGCTTAGTGGGACATATGCCAGTCTAGCATATAGTGCAGGAACGAGGTATACAGCCTTGCATTTTATGGACTGTGCAGGCCCAGCATAGTACTCGTATTGGCAGAAGTTGCGTTGGCTCGACTTTTCCATAGTTTCAAAGTGCCAAAACGTGTATTGATTTTGGCCTGATTAAATGAATTCCATCTTTGCCAAAGTCGATACAAACGGATGGACTGTTAGTATAGAAGATCTAATCATGGCGGACAAAAAATTTCAGTTATAATGCCCATTGCACCATTTACAAGTCCTTGTTCTATATTAATATTCAAGCGAAGCATCACTCTCGCTCGGTTGCAAATTTCTAACTCCAGTCTTGTTGATATCACCTGATACAATGTTGTCCATGTTTACATAATCCGAATTTCTTGTCGCATTTTTCAGAACACTACATAGATTTCGAATCAGAATAAAACAACTACTATTCCTACTACTCCACCGTTTAATCAAAGTGTTTTCTTTTTCGTTTTCTTCATCTTTCTCTTCTCCTTTTTGTTTTACTTCTCCTTTTTTTTCATTTTCATGCATTGTTTTCCCCTTCTGAGCTATGGTCAAAATTTCAACTCTCTAGCTCATCGAGAAGTTAGTTTAAAATCAATTAAAATCTTACCTGGACAGACAAAGCCCAAAGCTAGTTAATAATAATAAAAATAAATCATAAAAAATGAAAAATAATAAAAATTATAAATATAATATAAATTTAATTTAAAAAAAAAACATGGTAATCAAGTGTGTACTTATTGTTAAAGATTTACTTTGCATTTTTGCAGTGGGTTACTACTGCTAAGAACCCAAAGACTTTTTAAAAGACAGGGTTTATAATAGATTTCGGATGCAACATATCAACGAACCATAAAGTTTAGCGATCTCTTGTTTTCAACGCTATGGTAATCACTGACGATGCAATGGAACAAGCAACTTTTAAGTATAACACTCTCTGAACTATATAGCGTAAAAATTATATTAATTATTCTTAAGTGTTATCGTTAATGCCCAATATTTCCAGTCTTCCGATACTAAACAAGCGATGGGAGTGATTTCATCGAGGATATTGATGTTAATATCAGGCATTGGGCTAAATGCAAGCTATTTCAGATGAAATGGACAAGGTAGGAAAAATTAATAACCTAACACTAGATCTTTCAAAGTAATTTTGCAGGGTGATAGATAAAAAGGTTTTAAATAAGTTGAAAACTAATGAAAATTTTACAGGATGGGTAAAGGAATTCTTAGAAGACAGAAAGTCAACTTATCAGGTACACAGATAAAAAAAACTAAAGTTTGATTATGATAATAGGGAGGGAAATCAAATGCTTGTTGAAGGTTAGAAGTGTTAATCCCTTGACATAACATTTAATGATAAGCTCAACTGGGCGGGACACTTTGGGCTGGTACAAAAACCTTTATTTACTGGAGAAGGTGATTGATGAGAAATGAGAGAATTCGGTTACAAAACATCGGTGAGACCATTGTTTTAATATGGTGGTTTAGGTTTGGACCTATATTTTTGGTATCAAATACAGAAGTTGGAGAGGCTGTAAAGGAGAGCTGCTAGAGTTGATTGTCGAAATTACGGAGCGACCTAGTCAGTAACTGATATGATAAAGAAGATGGATTGGGAGTCATTGGACGACAGGAGGAGGATGAGGCGTGGGACTTGGAGGGATATTGGTCAAAGAATTAGGAGTAGTTCATGGAGGGAAAAAATGACAAAGGGTCCCAATTGCATGCTTAAGGGAGTAGGAAAACTTTTTTTGGGTAATGGGTTCAGAGATTTGAGTAAATTACCAATAGAAGGGACGAATAATTTACCAAAAACGCTGAAGGAAGTTAAGGTTAATCGAACAAATAGATTGGTGGAGGAATCTAATGACGAAACCATAGAAGATAACAATAAAAATAATAAAAAAAGGTGTAATTAGATAATTAGGGAAAGTGCCACCGTAACTTGTGCTCCATTCCAATAAATTTAAATCAATACATTCCAAGAGAGTACAAGACAGAGTCACTTACAGCGGAAAGTAGAAATCGTGTAAGGTGGTTACAGTGTTCCTGGTAGACCTAGACAGTGGAGTAGCCGAGGTACACTCATGGGCGGTGGTTTGTGTACACTAACACGAAGCAAGGTTATGGTTCTGGATGGCGTGGCAGCTCACACGTTTTATTGCGGACTATTTCAGTAAGGCCTACCACAATACGTTGTACACTCCTGTTGACTTGGGGGAAGTAGCATTTAGGGAACCCACTTGGCTCTTCAAGGTCGCTCCCAGCGCGCGACGTTTTCATGGAGAGACCCATTCGTCATGATCAACAATTTGCCGACGGTGAAATTCATTGAGATCATTTGACTTACCCGAACTGCGTTCGACTGTTTCTGGAACCGTGAGAATCACTCCTTTCCCTGTCGCATCGTTTTTTAAGTAAAGATACTGTATGCCTACTGTGCTACCTATAAAGCCTTTATTTCTGTTATTCTTGATTGTAGATAACTAGTAGAAAGTTACTTAAATCCTTTAAAACCAAACAAATGGTAAAAATCAAGGAAGCTGTGCCCAGTTTGCTAACTATAACAATGCCGATTGTTAAACGTACCCGTATTTGTAACCAAATATTTAAGCGTTTGACGTATTTAATGTCTTTCTACAAAATTAAGCCATCTGTAGAACCGGATTTCACCCTGATTTAGCCTCATGTTACTAAAAACTAATATAATTAATTACAATCCACAAATTATAATACCGAACATATGAATGTGGTAAGCAGAAACGTTAGATGGTAAGTAATTGCTCAGTTTTATTCAGTTAAATTGCCATTACGGCCAATATCGCCAGTCTCCACCATACACCCTACATTCATGCATAAGGAAAAATTACTTGGTTTAACTGATGAAACATATCATCTTAAAACACTAATTGTACAGAAACCTTTGGAATGTCTCTACCCCTTTAAAACACAAACATCTCTGTCATTAGTACAAAGAGGAGTTAATTATTCTGGGATACATCTGTTTAATAAACTACCTAATCGTATTAAAACAGCTTTCAGATAATAAAGATGTATTCAAACAAAAACTTAGAGATTATCTTATTGGCAACTCCTTCTACTCCATTCAAGAATTTGAAGAAAATAATTAATTGTACTCATTATGACGTTTGCAAAACTCAGTTGCAAAAATGTATGTTATTATTTCTTGTATTTGTAAAATATGTTATATATATATATTTACTATGATATGACTCATATTATGTGTATATGTATCAACAATGACATGTTTCACATCCAAGAGGTATTTCCTCAGCAGGGATCCATGAACAAGATTGATAAATAAATAAATAAATAAATAATTATTTTACCAACATTATCCTAGCCTTTTTCAGCCTGCAGGCTGCCTGCCTGCCTGTCTGTCTGTCTGTCTGTCATGAGGTTTCACTCTGCTATATCCCTTGGTTGAAGACCTATTTATAGACATATTACACACAGACCACGCTACTGTATTATTCAAATGTCGTGGTAGCTAGACTCGAACAAGCTGAAATACAAACTTGATTTATATTTAACTGAGTTCACTGAGTAACATTTGAAGAATTTATGATTACTTTAAAACAAACATTATCATCCATAGCAGCAACAATGGTTTTTAAAGTATCACGTTGATTTTGATTGAGGTTGCCAAACGTTCATAAAATAATCTTTGGTCATCGTATCCGAAGTGGCCAGAGAATTTACTAGAAATTCCAGAGTACTGAATAGTCAAACATCAACGAGGAAATAAGTTGCGTGGATACTCATTTAAGTAACAAATCTAAAGCCTTGACGTCCAATTTAAATTACCTAATACGTAACCTACAATGAACACGAATAGAGGCAATTAAAGGAAGTGTTCAGTAAAATATGAAAAAAATTAAAAATAAAAATAAACCGTAAAGTGTAAGCTTCGGTCAAGCAAAAACCATAACAAAAATTTTAATGAAATTGAAATTTAATCGAGACCGGAATGCCAATTGGTACACGTCGTTACATCAAAGACCGTGTATAACTTAATTACTTTTTTAACGTTGTTTTAATTTGTGATATGTAACTAATAACTAGTTCCACTTTATTTCATTCGTAAAGTTTTCCATATTTTTTAAAGAATGAAATAATACGAAAAGCAAACTTAATGATTATCGTCTGGAAATTTAATTTATAGCAGTTTCTTAGCTATTGAAACGTACACATAACGACTAATTTCTAATAATAACTTAGTCGCTGTTAATTTTCGAGAGGAGGACGGCATGTTACGTCACCGTTCACCAGCCAACAGCTATCGAGATGAGTGAGCTTAGGAAATTATATAGTATATTACATTGCTTTGTTACTGCACATTGCGAAGAGTACTAAATTTAAAATAAAATAATTGTTTAAAAAAACATAAAAACCGCATTCACAAAAAAGCACTAAAAATTTTAGAATAACTTTATACATTGCTTAGGAGAAAGTAAATCTAAATGGACAATATTTTACATTACTGTCATTGAAATTATTACATTAATTAGTCATTGGTTTTCACAAGGTGAAAGCTTGGGATCCAAGTTGAAATCTGAAGTACATGTTGAGACATTAGGACATATTTATTTTATAAATATTATGCCATGAGTTGTTGCTTTGATTCAGGTGTGATGTAGGCACCCATGTCTCATCGCCCGTAACAATTTAGCTTAAGAAATCATCACCATCGTTGTGGTACCGCTCAAGGAAAGTCAATGCACTGCCTAAACGTTTGGTTTTTGTGCACATCCGTTAACATTTTCGGTACCCAACGTGAGCACAATTTTCGGTAATTCAAGTGCTCGGTCACAATGCCATACAAAACATCACATGCACATTTGTGCGGCCATCTTTAAATGCTCTCACCCACTTTCTTACCATTCCATTACTCATAATGTTTTGTCCGTAAACTGCACAGATCCTCACGATGAATATCGATCGGTTTTAGGCCTTTAGCACAAAGAAATCTTATAATAGCCTGTACTTCACAGTCGGCGGGACTCGCGATTATCGGAGCATCTTATACACTCAGTGAACAATGTAAACAAGGAAGAATTAGACTGTAATGGCGTCAGTGCGTAGGCAAGAGATGTAGGTACCCAGTGCACATGCGCGGAACGCCGACCGTAGCGCTGCAGCCACGGTGTGACAAAACGGTATTTACTTAAAAAATACGCCTCGTATATGCCAACTTTAATGGAGACCAGTTAAATGGTGTCGACTGTGGCTTTGTATAAGGACATTGGTAAAAATTTAGGGGGTGCATAGGGGGAGAGGACTTCAGTTTTTTCAAACCAAAGTTGATAGCATTTTTCTGTTTATTTTTGACCATGCATGTCAAAGTTCCATCGAAATCGGATAAAATATGTGGGTTTGTATAAAAATTAAGGGGTGTAAACTAGAGATGGGTGGTTTTTATTTATTTTATTTTATTTTTTTGGTCAGATTCTCCATGAAAAATTACATGTTTATGCCAAATTTGATGATAATCGGTCAAACGGTGTCGAGTGTAGTTTTTATGAATAATATTGACAATAATAAAAGGGGAGGAAAGAGGGAAGGGGTTGAGCTTTGACAGACCAAATGTTGACAATATTTTTATCTTTGTTTTAAGTATACATATACAAAGTTCAACCAAAATCAGATAAGAAATATAGGTTTTCTATAAAAGTAAGGGTGTAAAGGGAGAGGGGTGGTTTTTTATTTTTATTTTTTGGTCAGATTCCTTCTCCATGAAATACTACAAGTATATACCAACTTTTGGAGATCAGTTAAATGGTGTCGACTGTAGCTTTGTATAAAGAACATTGGCAAAAATTAAGGGGGTGGATAGGGGGAGAGGGGTTCAGTTTTTTTAAACCAAAAGTTGAAACTATTTTTCTCTTTATTTTGGCTATATATGTCCAAAGTTTCATCGAGATCGAATAAAAAAATGCGAATTTGTATAAAAATTAAGGGGTGGAAGGGGTAGAAGGGGTGGTTTCTCAATGAAATTCATATGGTACCACTTTGGACGTATACCCTATCCACTAAAAAAATTTCATTTAAATCGGTTCAAAATTGGCGAAGATATCGCTAAACAACCATACATACAACAAAAAAAACAAAACAAAAAAAAAACAAACAAAAAAAATACAGACGAATTGAGAACCCCCTCCTTTTTTTGAAGTCGGTTAAAAAAATGATCTTATTGAGTCACATTCCACATTTCGATTACTCACTACCAGCTTCACTGATTGTTAGAAACAGTCCGCGGTAGGAATGTAGCTCAATATTATGTACATAATGTTGTCGAATATATATTGTTTTGTTTGCTCTTCATGGCATCCTCAAGAGAATTTTTTTAGTGAACAGAGTCCACTGTGCCAAGAAATTCAAGATTTACAGCAGTCTAATAAGCTCCCTGCTTCACTTCACACAAAACAATTATTATTTTTTTGCACACATTTACATTAGTGTAAAAGTATAAAAGGAATAATAGTTTCCAACGTTCTCGTACGGTCAACAAAGTGATACAGGTTGATCCTACAACGCATATTCTCTTTTCTGAAAGATATTCTAATCTGGAAGATTGGAACTTAAACAGCTTATCATCAGAATTATTTTGTGTTGTTGCAGCATGGTGAAGGCATCTGCAGAGCAACTTTGAATTCGAATTATTTAATGTCGTGATTAATAGAGGCAGGGAAGGTTCCTTTCTCGACAGTTTTTCGGTATGACTGAAGAGAAGCCTTTTGCTCCAACTAACTGTTACCCGCGACTTCGTACGCGTGAACTTAGAATTTCATTTCTAGAATTTGATATAGAAACCTATAAGATACATAAGAATCGTCATAAAGAACACCGATTCGGCATAACATGATGGGAATACCATCACTGTATCACTCTACCGTCGAACCAGTCTCATGAATAGATCAATTTCTCATATATTTAAAAACAGAAAAAAAGAAAAAAGGGGGGGAATTTTAATTGAGGGGAGCTTCAATTTCAACTCGTCTTCTCTTCTTTCTTTAGCATAAGCATCAGATTTTTGGGATATAATAACTTTAATTACTCGTGCTCTGCTAGGGCTACACCTTAGGTCAGATTTACGCCTGCGAGGCTTGTCAAAAAAGAAGACAGAATAAACTGATGCCAGAAACGTTTAAGTAGACATAAAGTAATAGCACAGTCCAGCACAAATCGACATGTATACCAAATAAATTTTTTTATCTGTTGTTAACAGATCATACAGTAACTGAGTGCGAGAGAAGCACAGCTTGAGGAACCATTGTAACATTACAGACTTATACACGCATCCGTCTTTTTGTCATCATACGATAAATTATCAAAATTTCGTGACTAAAACTGTTATTTATACCGAAAAATGAATCCTAACGATACGAAATATTTTCCTTGTCAAATTCCATTAATATCAGTATCAAAACGTAACAGAGACTTACTTTCTCCGTTCTGCCTTCTATTGCCCTTTCTTTGGGCCGTTTGAGTTGGAGCATATTGTCTTTTCACATTTACTCCTCATTCATTTTAGATTGTGCATTATCGTGACTTTTTTTTTCTTAATTGTTGGCTATATACTATTAGAGAGAGAAGTCTTTTATGAGTGTCGATTTCAGTTGTGTATTGTCCTCATGACTAAATAAGTATATTCGTCGAATTCTTAATAGATTTTTAGAATGCTGCTGCTCTATCTTGCAAATGTTTTTGATATTAGCTGCTTTATACAGGTCATCCGTCGGAAATAACATTGGAAGACGCAATGCTTTATTGAGTGCTCGGTTTTGAATGACTTGTAGTTTGTTGATGTAGGCATCGCTTGCATAACCCCATTAGGGCATATGTACTCTATTACGGGTCGGACTAAGCTGCAGTAAATCATAAGCCTACCTCCCGCGCCAGGGAGCTGTTTTTACTTAGTAGCTGGTAGAGCTGTTGTAGCGTTGCTCTGGCGTTGCGCCTTTGTGCCACACAGAGTCGAAGGCTTTAGATATGTCAAGGAGCACGGTACTGCAGTGACTGCGCTGGTTAAAGGCTTTCGTGGCTCCCTCGATGTCTCGCAGCAGCTGGTGTGTAGTGGAGTGATGTTTTCGAAAACCTATCTGGTGGTCTCGCATTAGTTGTCCTTCAGTGATGAGTTGTTGGATTCTTGTCAGTAGTATTTGTTCAAAAACTTTACTGATAGAAGGCAGTAGGCTTATTAGTTTAGAATGCTGCGGTAATATGGGGTCCTTGCTGGTCCCACAGAGTGCAGTTAAAGATATTGACGAGGTATGCGCAGGCCTCTGGAGGTAGATGCTTCAGCAGAGTGTTGTTTATACTGTCCACTCCTGGAGCTTTTTTGTGTGGCAGCTTTTTCAAGCAGTTGGTAACTTCAGTGATGACAATGTTAGGGATGTGGTGGTCTACATCTGCAGCAGCTGCTTCCTTATAGGTATACAGTCGTCTGCGTATGGCAGTTACGGTTTCTTCGTCTGCTTCCGCTGTGGCAAAGTTCTTCTCGAACCTATCTGCTAGAGCGTTGGCCTTTTCGTGTGGCAGATAAACTATTCCTTTCTCCTCTTAATAAACTATCTGGTTTGGATCCATGGTGAGCCGTCGTTGGGTATGACCATGGCAGTTGTGGCCTCCCATTCCTTATTCCGATGCTCGATAAGAGTTGCATTCAGTTCTTTTCGTAGCCTGTTTAACAGTGTTTTGATACTGCGGTTCATGTCAAATTCCACTCCTTCATAACTCGGTTTTTATGCCGAATCATGGCTAGGAGATGGCTTGACGTTTGAGTGTTATGTTCATGCTGTGGGACGGTTGCTGTTGCTACTTGTTTAAATTTCGAATTGAAAAAGTTAAAGGCGTCTTCTGAATATGCCGGTTGGTGAGTGGCAAAAGCATCTGTGGTGAGTTGGAGGAAAAAGATTGCCAGATTCTGATGCCATGACCCAGTCGCGACGTTAATCAGGTCGGGGCAGTGGTCAGATGACATTCTGTTGATCGTACCAGTTGCCATATATCCGGTAATGCCCCGGGAGATACATATATCCAAGGACGTCTGGACGATTTCCATTTGGCGGGTAATGGTTCGGTTCTTTTGGTACTGTGACGTTCACTTTGTGCGTTTCAATGATGTTCGTCAGCTGTCTCCCAACGTTATTGCACTCGCGACTGTTACAGTCCTAGAGCTTGTAATTTAAGTCACCCCAAATTAGGATTCTTCCTTTTTTGCCTGCTAATTTAATGATGTCCTCTTCAAGTAGTCGCAATCCTGGTGGTCGGACGAAGGTTGAGTTTTCCAGTTGTAGTGGTCACCTCCACCCCGTTAAGTTCAATCTGGTTTATTGTGGGGAGTGTCACTTGGTAGTGGAAGATGCTTCATCTAATATAGATGGCAACTCAAGTGGTTGGTCGATCATACCTATAGTAGTTGTAGTTAGGGACTGCTAGTCCGATACCGGGTTTGAGATGTGTTTCTGACACTAAGCAGATGTCGACTACTTGCTCTTTAATGAATTGCCAGAATGAGATTGTGTTAATATGTAGAGCCCTGTCCATAATGTTGCTGGAAGGAGCTGTTGGTCATGGCTGTCGTTACTGTCGCTTGAATGGTGGTGGGCAGCTGATTTAGCATTTCCACGAGACTTATCATAACCCTCATCCATCATGCTAGTTAATTTGTCGAAGATCCCACGCGTGTAAACTTCTACTACACTACGGGGCTTAAAAGGTTGCTAGGTGCTACTGCAATGGGTTGTTCGGTAGGACTATCTGGTTGCTCTGTAGGGGAGTTGGGTTGTTTATCCATTGCGGTCGGAAGCCTCGCTAGAAGAGGCCTTGGCATATGAGCGTCCCTCTGTTCCCTTGAATGAGCTTGACCACTCCGTCCGTCTCCTTGTTTAAGCCCTCTGCAAGTTGAATGATCTCCATGTTTGCTGTTTCCTGATTGGTTGTAATTCCCTCTCTTTGTGACTGTTCAGTCGGCGGTGCTGCTTCAGCAGCCGTAGGTGGGTCAGGAAGCGCATATGCGTGGGGACGCAGCAAACTTTTACTTTGTCCGACATCTTTGAGATCTAACGTGGGTTTTGCTCTGGCCCTGCGTTATCACCGCAAGGTATCCGGGCCAGAAACAACCCTTCTCTCACGCCAGGGGTTTCGACTCCAGCGAAGTGGACCGTGTGGTGGTAATGCCCTACAATCTCGGACGGGTGGGAGCCCTAACCGTCCGACGACAAATTTGGTTCTGAAAACGCTTTACATCGCTTGTCCCACGCTGGGAGGAAAACCAGACTTAGTGCGCCGTGAACGAGGGAACCAAAGTGGAGACAGAACACAGTCACCAGAAGTAAACGTCTCTTTCGATAAGCTAGCAAGCTCATGTATGGCGGAGACTTACTTTCGCATTTAAGATAATTGTTATAAAATAAAGCTCAATGTAATTTCTCGTCCCTTGTGCTGTAGCAAAAAGTTTCGGTTGTCAACTTGGTCCAGGTTTCATTTCAGCCTAACCATTATCTCCACTAACATTGCCGCTGGAAAAAAAAGCTCCAGTCACACGTGATCTGTGGCAGAATCTCGATTCTTGTGCTCTGAAACACTTCTGGAAGCACCTGAATTGTACTCTTCCGTCAGATCTGCCACAGATCATCGTCTATCCTGCTTTACAGAACGGGAAAAAAACCTCCGGCCTTCACGTTCTGTGATGTGATGTGGGTGTCCACCACAATGCGCCTACTTGTAGTTTCACCGTCCTTCGTACTACAGCAGCACACGAACAGGTGACGAGCCTCACCGTTTCCGAGATGCTCGTTCCCTGAGGCCGCACCCAATAACCGCAGGCCCGCAATTTAAGGGAATTTCGTGACCTGTGGGTAGAAAGCTGGTGTCAGATACGTCTGGGAGCCAACCAAGCACTTGTAGAAACTATGCTACGCTGAATCGCTACTGTATTGCGTTCTAAAGGTGGACCAATATGCTAGTAAATAGGTGGTCACAATGTTTTGGCTAATCAGTGTATGCAACAATATTTGCTTCATAACCCCACCACTGTGTCTGCGAGTGTCAGTGCGGCACCAGACTACATCAGAGAGGTACAACACGATTGCCTTTTAGGAGGTTTTTACCAGTCATCTAGGAGGACGCTGGGATGCACCCATATCTCCTCCTCACAAACTTTACATTTCATTAATAAAAATCCACAGTTATACGAATCGGATATGGCAACACGTAAAAACTCTCCCCATTGCTCCAGAAACTGATAATATTGTGTCTAACTAAACAGTGGAAACATTGGACATATTCTTAAACAAAAGCCATGATGAAAATCAGAGCTATCTGCTGTCTGTTATGATCAATTCGCAAATAAAAATAATATTATGATTCATTTGAATTTGAACATTAACACTATTCAGGTAGATTAATTATACATGTGTCCAAAAGTTAAGCATAATCACTAAACGAGGACATGCCTCCTTATCAGAATGTCAGAATCATTGCTGAACAAACTGAAATTTAATCATACACCAAATGTCTACAACTAGTCCAAAAAAACAGTGTTAGAAAAGTTCTAACAGCTACGGTACACCTTATACGAACACTAACAAAACTTGGAATTGTCTTCTACAACAAAAGAAGCTGTTTATATGGTGTATGATGACCCCTAACGGCCACACATGCTTTGCAGCGACGTGGCATGCCCTCTACCAGATGATCTTAGAGCTCTCTTGGCAATCCATCCCATTCCTCCGAAAGGGCAATGCGCAGGTCTTGGTGGGTCCTTGGTGGAGGCTGCCGTGATGAAATTCGCTTACCTTATTCATTCCAGGCATGTTCAATAGGATTCATATCCGCAGCCCTCACTGGCCAGTGCATACGATGAACATCTTCCTCTTCAAGAAATTGATCCACTAAAGCAGCGCGATGCGGACGGGCGTTATCGTCCATAAAGTGGACGTCTGGACCAACCGCACCTCTGAAGAGTCAAACATGTGGTCGCAGTACCTCATCCCTGTATCTCTGAGTGGTAACAGTGTTCCTCGGACCACCAAGGAAGATGTGCAGCTATGTACGGCCATTCCACATGATGCCTCCCCACACCATGACGCCACCACCACCGTACTGCCCCATGTCAACGATGTATCAGCTGCCAGGTCCTCTCCAGGTAATGTGCTACGGGAATCATTCTGGAAACTGAAGCGGGATTCATCTGTGAAGAGCACATTCCTCCATTCATTCATGGACCAGTTTCGATGTTGCCGAGTCCACAGTAAACGGGTCCGTCTCTGTGCTGGAGTGAGCGGGACGCACACCGATGGATGTCTGGCAAACAGGACTGCCATTCTGACCCTCCGGTACACAGTTTGGCGGGAAACTGCAACCCCTTAGGCAGCTGCAAGATCTGCAGCCAATTGTCGTGCAGGTGCATTTCGGTTTCGTCGGTCAGTTAAGGCCAGATATAGGTCCTGCTGTGGGGTTGTTACTCTTATTCGAACTGGTACTGGCCTACGACGAACATCTCCTGTGTCTCAGAATCTTCTCCAAAGCCTGGAAATGACACTTTGTGGCACATTCAAGGCTACTGAGACTTCGGTTTGTGTCTGGCCTGCTTCAAGGTGGCCGAGTATTCTACCCTGCAGAACTGGTTCCAAATGGCGTCGTTGTGCCATTATGTCGTCTCGTCAACCACGAGGCTACTCTCCGCTCCCTGTAACAGGACAAACACAAGTGAGGAATTAGTGGTCTCAGGCACTGGCCTTGCTTGCCCTGCAGTTACGCCGCTAGTCAAATCATGGAATACTCCTTTCCTATACAGAGAGAACACGTATGATTGGTAGGTAAATACTGAGTGAGATTATAAGCAATCGCTCACATTTTCTCCTTTCAAATTCCGGTTTTCCTGATTATGCTTAACTTTTGGACACTAATGTATTTTGATACTCTATCATTCAACTGAGTGAACGTATTAACTTTATTGACAGATTGCGCTAGCCGGCGCGGATCTTAGATGCCGATGTTCTTCATAGTATTACTGGACATTCAGGTACGTTAAATCAAGATTATCTCTTAAATTAACAGTTAACATTTATTTAATCTTATTCGTACCTTTGTAACATCCATTGATGTAATGAATTGATATGTTATTTGACAAGAATTGATTTACTGCTTCCTGAAGAAACACTATAATTTCATCATCAGTGAAGTAGCTAAAATATCATCACCCTCCGAAGTCACCATTTCCTTCAAGGATTCCTATGATTTGAGTTTATTGATGTAAAACCACTTGGGACTTAAATGTTTAGATCTACTGAATAACTTTCGTTTTTATTTTACAGTGTTGATTCGCCATAATTCTGGACTGGACCCAAACGAACGTTGCACACATGGAGAATCTACAGTTGTTAAGAAACCGGCAGAGAAATAAATCTCTAGGATAAACAGGGCAATCGAGAAGTTTCTATTGGATTCTATTTTTATGAAATCCGAAAGATCATGTAATTTATGCACGAAAGGTTTAATGAAAAAAGCTGAAGACTTTGGTTTGGCGATTTTATCACTTATGGTAGAAATGGCGATGATGTTCCAGAGAACTTCGTGAGACGAAAATAATAGTATAGTAGATACACCAGCAGGCAAAAACTACACTGTATCGAAATGCTATTTCTTTGCAAATAAAGATTGTAGTCACAAGATGATCGTGGCATTTAATCATTTTATATCCTGTAAGTTGGTGACACCGCGTTTAGTGAGAGCACTCATGATTCTAAAGCCAGCTTGCACTGTGGAAGAATCCAGTTTTGTGGTGCAACTGCACAGTTTGCGACAGTATGAGGATGGGAGAGGTGATAATACAACTTGTGTATATTCTTTGGGACATCTTAGTTCATGTCTTCCCGAATTTTTCTACTCTATTGCCTCGTTTTAGATTTTTAACCTTCCTTCTAAACATTTCTTGATCATTTCTTCTTTCCCTTGTACTACTATGCTCATATGTACCTGAAAGAACTTAATCGCTCATCGCTATATTTCCTCACTAAATTTAATCAATCTTACACAGTCCCATATCCTGTAGGTTGGATAGTCACGTGAATATCCAAAATTGAGACACACCCACTTCACAAAAAAACGTGATATATTTTATCATATTCGTTTTACAAACGAAAATCTAGATTATATTTCGAAAATAAAATTGTGCAGATATTGAATATACTTCATACTAGTTTTTTTAAAAATTTAAGAGAAATTAGTGTCCATAAAAAACATAAAAGACTACCACTATCAAAAAAAATGTTAATTTTGAAGGAACGCTAAGATCAAAAGAAACGAAGACGTTTTACCGATCATCTATCACTTAAAATAACCAGATATTAATGATATTATCAATTTTTGCAATATATAAGTATTCAGTGTAAAGATAGTTTTAAGTGATAGCGTTTTAAATTATTGAAGATTTTTGAAGTTAGTTAATTTTGCAAAGTGCTATTAAGACATGTTCGTTTCTTACTACATTTAAACTGATTTTAAAAAACATACGGAAAAACTTATAACTAAATTACATGACATGAGATGTTCTCAACAGACTCAGGGTTAACAGTACAGGGTGTTTCAAAAAGAATATATGTATTTCGAATGCATATATTTATTAAACTGTAAGACATACGAATATGAAACTTTACACACATAATTACGAAACTCTTAAGTTCAGATTACAGATGTTCAATATGTCCTCCATCAGCCACACGAACAATATCACATCGATACTCAAATTCCTCCCATACTCGGGCAAGCATGTCCTTCGTCACTGATGTTACGGCAGTACGGATCCGGTTCCTCAAGTCCTCAAGGTTCTGTGGGAGTGGTGGTACATAAACGTTGTCTTTAATGAAACCCCACAGGAAGAAGTCACAGGGTGTCAAATCCGGTGACCATGGAGCCCATGGAGGAAGGAAATATATGGAGACGACGCAAGAGACCTTCACCACGCATTGAAGTGAAGCAGGGCGGAGGAGGAGTGGGGGTGCATGGCCGGAGTGGAGGGGGCATGGCCGCTTCCATACAGACACGGGGAATATGTACAAAAACCTCAAGGGGACTCTAGGATAAAGGTGACGCCGCAATCTGGTGATGGATTATTATGTAACTCGATATGACAAATAAAAAATGAAGAATAAAATTTTTTGATATCCTGCTTAGTTTTCGAGATATTCTGTCCCAAATGTGAAATGGTTTTGGTTGAAATTCAGAAGAAAAAATTGGGCAAAGTCAAATTTGATGATGGATTCTTATTTAAAAAGACGAGACAAATTAAAAATAAAGAATAAAAATTTTTGATATCTCACCTAGTTCTAGAGATATACTGTATCAAAAGTGAAGTGTCTTGAGTTGGAATGGAGAAGAAAAATTTCGCAAAAGTCAAATTTAATGATCGATTCTTATGTAACACGACGAGAAAAATCGAAATAAAGAATAAAATTTTTCGATATCTTGCTTAGTTTTCGGGATATACTGGGAACATCGCAATTGTTTGGAAGCGCAATATCGCCGCTGCCGCCACTGCGCATGCGCGAGCCTGCTTCACCAATTTAACGTCACTTCTCCTCCATTTATTTCCTTCCTCCATGATGGAGCCCAGCTGATGCATGCTAAGTCGCCAGCTCCTTGACGACCAATCCAACGGTTCGGTAGAGTTTCATTCAGATATTCACGCACTTGGCGACTCCAGTGAGGGGTGCCCCGTCTTGTTGAAAAATGAAGTTGTCTTCGTGCAGCCTCGGAAACAAGCAGTTTTTTAACATAGCGAGATATTGCTGACCGTTAACCGTGTTTCCATTAAAGAAGAATGGGCCGTAAACAGATGATCGGGATATCGCACAAAACACATTGACTTTAGGCGAATCTCGTACATGTTCAATGACTGCATGTGGGATCTGTAGACCCCAAATTCGAACATTGTGTTTGTTTACCTGACCACTAACATGGAAAGTCGCTTCATCACTGAAAACGATGCGTTGTGAGAAAGTGTTATCATTGTCAATAGCATCATTAATCTCGTTACAAAATGCCACACGTTTCCGTTTGTCATCAGGACGCAGAGCTTGTAACAACTGTAACTTGAACGGCTTCATAACCAACCGACGTCTCAAAACACGCCAAATTGTTGTTGTAGGTAGTTGTAACTCCCGACTGGCACGACGAGTTGATTTTGAAGGACTACGTTACCAAGAATAACACAAGACGACGGACATCTAGCGGCTATAAAATAAACTAGACTATGTAATCGTTTCTCCAATAGCCGAGCCGGGGCGCAGCGATCGATAGTTTGTACAAAAGAATACTTTGTAGTACGTATATTCTTTTTGAAACACCATGTATATTAGCGTCAAAAATCTTATTTTACACTTACCATTAATATCGAAAGCGGCTTAAAGCGCATTAAATACTCGTCTTAAAACAAAACAAAACACGCTGAGAATTCAGTAGATAAAGAGACAATTTCACATAGTATTGTCACCTTTGTGGTTTTAGTGAAAATATGTAAGCAGGCAAAGAACAAAAAACTAATTTGACTTTTTCGCGATAGCAATATTCTGTGGGTGCTGCTGCTAAAACTCAAACGACAGGTGAAACGTTAGAAAACTATTGGTAAATATCCAAGGACGTGCACTGAAAACATTTGATAATTAACAAACTGCCGAGTTTGTTTAGCGGACACGAACGAAATAATTGCCTCGTTTCGCGATTTATACGGTTTTTGCTACTTGAAATTATTATTTTAATATAACTTTTCACCCCATACTGATGTTAATACTACGGTGAGCTCTTCCGACAGTAGTGCGTAAAGAACTCGCGCTGATTTAAGGGGTAAAATTGTTACCAGTCATCTGGTAACCAGAATGCAACAAGAAGATACACAAGTGCGAAAATTTTACAAGCTGATACTAATAGAGATCATTATTCATGAACAATTGTTTTCATATTTTGTAATTGTTGTTTAAGAGACTACACAGATAACTGGGAACAAAGAAACGTAATGCTGGTCAACACGTGTACAAGAGTTGTTGCCTCCTCTGCTGCCGTCTTCGTTGGTACCTTAGGCGTCGCGGGTGCCACTGCCGAACCGGAAACGTGGTGGCTAGCGCTCGGTTCGAGTCCAGCCACTGACATAAATGATTTTAATGAACTGTTAGATTCTTATTGTGTTGACTGTACTATGGATCGCTAAAGTCACATCATACATCAACCGAGAAGCTGAAAGAATGGAGAGGATGCACGTATCGATGAACTGAGGCAAATGCTTTCTTAGTCTATTTTATACCAATTGAGTCTTTAAATGTGTTATATATTTTCTAATGTCACGGAAAAGATTGTTTCCCAAGGATTGGAATGGAATTCGGCCCACGGTATTTGAGTACGAACTAGTCCTCTGTTAGCATGAAATTATTTCGTTAATCCTCTGAGACCTAAGAATTGATTTAGTTGACCATGGCATACACAACTTTACTGACAAATATACTTGAAAGTGGACATACAAAATGTCAGTGCCAGCAGAATTGGTAAAAATTTCAACGATTTCATGAAAAGAAGTACAGCTTCCAAGGCTTACAGTTAAATTAGAAAGAAAGCGATGGTTTCGATATGATAACATTAATTTGCGTAGCAGTTACAGATTCAAAATGCTATTCAGACCTCATAACATCAGAAGAAATTGTTCTACTGTCTTCCTTGTATAGGCCTACGTAAGTGACGTTAAAGGCAAAATTATAGTCAGAACTGATAAACTTCGTGATCATAAAAGGTCTAACAATTTCGGTCAGATCGCTTAAATCAATAAATGAAGGTTTGTTATAGAGATCTTAACTGTCTCCTATAGTATGCTTAGTACAGAAGGAAATTATTGATATTCACCAAACTAAACTATATATCAACAAATTTGTTGCCATCACAGCTATAGCAGAATTTAGTTCAAAACATTGAAGGCATATTCTATTGTCCGTCAGGTGTGATAGAAACCACCCGTATCTTGTAATATCGGAAGAAACCAGAGAAGGGAACTGATGGTGGACCATCGATTGGATTTCTACATTGACTTGCCTGGAACTGATCTCACGGTCTTGCTCGATTAAATAAGTTGGTAAATGAACACGTCAAATGACTGAACGAGAGGAGTGCACAATGGAGGTGTGACCTTCATAGTGCATGTTGGTAATTTTTATCGTCCTCAAGCATCTTATCATCTCATAATAGTTATAATAAAAAAAATTCTCGTGTGAGATTAGATATCTCGACCACTGGCTTAAGAGGCAGAGATCTTGCCCGTTGCGCCACTCGCCTTGCCAGTTTCTTACAGTAGGAAGCATTTGAACGCAACGGAATATGTTAATGACGATTTTCTCGACAATGGCGAAGAAGTGCATGTTATTGCTTTGCCAAATTATATCTCTGGCTATGAGCTTTTATTACACAAAGTATGAATCCAATCTGAATTTTGCTGCTAGCCACTCTGGTTTCTAGCTGCGTCGAAATCACGTCGTCTGTCCTTTTTCAAAATGCACACATGTTTCGAAAATAATTATATTACAACAGAACGAACATCACATTTCAGAAACAAATAACTTATTGAGTGAATTATTTCTCTAATTATATAGGTGGAATAAAATGATTATGCATTGTCGTGAAGGAAAAAAAGAATTTTGTGTAAAAACACGATAGGAGATCTCATAGAACTAAATATTAGCACTATAAAAAATTAATTTACGATTGTCACTCAAAAATTTATAACCATATTACTATCGTAAGAGAAACAGAGATTCTTATATATCTTGTTAAGTGCAGAAAGTTCATTGAGAATCTTTTAGAAGCAGAGAGTTCTTAAATTACCGTTTATATCCGTTTTCTACAATGCTGTTAGTATTTTCCGTACACAATTACCTTATGTACTTTACAGCATTGCGATTAGATACCTACTGGCGGTTAAATACTTATTATGTATTTAATAAAGTATGAATTTTTCTACATTATTCATTGTTTGGAATTACTTCACTATAATAACATAAATAAATACCACCATATATGAGGATTCTCATGGAGTTATCTGGGGAAACCTTGGAAAACTCCAAATCTGGATGGCCGGATGAGGATTCGAACTTGCGTCCTCCCGAATAAGCCGTCAGAGCGTCACCACCTATCAAACCACGCTCGGTCTTCCACAAACTATCACAGCGTCTACAAAAATGCGTGGGCCGAAATGGTAATGATGTAGAAAAATAGATAATTGTTCAACCTTTAAAATAATGTGCATATTACAAAAAATAAATAGGATTTGTCTCTATAAATGCTTGGGAGACCTTACTTTTTGGATTCCCCCCTTACAATTAACATGAATTCTAACTGTATTTTTAAATACCAATTATGATTTGCAATATTACTATATAAGATGGATAATTGTATTCAGAATCAATAAAATCCTAAGCTGAATGTGCTGCTCGTGATAAATTATTTGCGTTACGTGTTATAAATGTATTCTTCTTGGCCGAAGGAAAGATGAAAGTTACGAATTATTTCCTGGTGCAATATTGCCATATTTACTTCTTCCACTGTTGTCACATTTTCTGCTCCTAGCAACTTTTTATTTAATGGATTACTTCTGCTGTAACAGTTTGATTCTTTATACAGATTATCAATAACTACTTATTCACGAAATTGTGTATCTTCATATAATTTTACTTCGCTGATACAATAGACGAAGTGCTTGATTGTAAAAGACGAAGTGGCTGAGTGGTAACGTTCTGGAGGTTGATGTTACTGTCGTAGCTTCACGTCCAATTCGAGTTTAGTAATTTTTCATTCTTTAATATCCCAATTATACAGTAACTGTAAATGTTCCTTGCATAGCAAATCTCTCTTCGGAATGTGAAATGCTTTTAAAATATTTCTCTAGAATATCTCAGATTTCACATAATTCTGTTTACATTGTGCTGATGAAATAAAACTAATATAGATGTTATGTATGCAAAGGGACAATGAAACGTAATTTCCATGGTGTGTTGGAAAGAGAGGGCATTTTTCATCACTTAGGTGGGAGATCCTCATGAAAATGAAGATATGGTTATAGTTTCGAAAATAATAACTTCAGATAAGGCAACTGGATTTGGTCCTTTTACCTTATATGCGATAAAACTATCAAGAGAGAGGAATTAATAAGAAATTGGGAAGAAATGTAATAAATAATAGTTTTTCCTGGAAACACGAAGACTTTCGTGGCTGGAGAATAATGGTGGAAAATTTCCACTACATATTCACGGTATTTGAGGATTGAGACATTCAGTATTGTTGGACAGAGTATTCAGAATTTTAAAGATTGTACAGTCTAAAACTTCGTAATATAGTGATTACTGATAAAGTGTATTAATATAAAATTGTTGTAACTGTAGCTTAACTTCATAGAACAAGTGTTCTTAAAACAAAATTTTGCACATCAAGTGAGCCAGTGTATTCACGTTTGAGATCAGAATTTATTTTTAAAAACATTGCTTTAAAATATAATAAATATCTGTATGTAGAAACTTCGTTTTCTCCATATTTGATATGTATTTTGCAACAAGTGTAAAGTAAAGATATTGAACTAGATGTAGTCTCGAACCAAGTACCATTACATCCACGGGCCAGAACATTAATAGCCAGCGACATTGTCTTGTACAATCAACCGACTTGTTTATTGTATAAGTGAAGTAAAATTATGTACTAAAGATACACTATTTCTTGAATATATAGTTATTGATAATCTGTACAAAGAAACAAACTGTACAACAGAAGTAATCCGTTAAATAAAAAAAATTATGGATGAAAAGGGGAGAAAATTTTTTCCATGTTGTAACTTCCCAGTTTCCTTCGGCCAAGAAGAATACATTTATAACATGTAACGCAAATAATTTATCACGATCAGCACCTTCGACTTAAGATTTTATTGATTTTGACTACAATTATCCAACTTATATAGTAATGTTACAAATCATAGCTGGTGTCCAAAATATGGTTGGAATTCATGATAATTGTATGGGAGAAATCCAAAAAGTAAGGTCTCCCAAGCATTTATAGAGTCAAATTCAATGTATTTTCTGTAATATATACTTTATTTTAATGGTTGAACAATTATCTATTTTTCTACATCATTACCATTTCCGACCACGCATTTTTGTAGATGCTGTGACAGTATGTGAATGACCGAGCGGGGTGGGATAAGCGGTGACGCTCTGACCTCTCATTCGGCAGGACACATGTTCGAATCCTCGTCCGGCCATCCAGTTTTGGGGTTTCCAAGGTTTCCCCAAATCACTCCATGCCAATACTGGTGCGTGCTGGTATTTATTTATGTTATTATAGTGCGGTAATTCCAAACAAAGAATAACACAGAAAAATATATACTTTATTAAGTAATTAGAATTTAACCGCCGTAGGTAATGCTGTAAAGCACATAAGGTAATGGTGTACGGAAAATACTAATAGCATTGTAGAAAACGGATAAAAATTGTAACTTAAGAACTCTCTGTTTCTAAAACAGATTCTCAATGCACTTTCTATAATTATACCATTTATATAAGACTTTCTGTTTGTCTGACAATAGTTATCTGGGTGTAAATTTTTGAGTGACAATGGTCAATTAATTTTTTATAGTGCTAATATTTAGTTCTATGAGATCTCCTCTCATGTTTTTACACAAAATTCTTGTTTTCCTTGACGACGATGCATAATAATTTTAGTCCACCTACAGAACTAGAGAAATAATTTATGCAATAAGTTATTTGTTTCTGAAAAGTGATGTTAGTTCTATTGTAAAATAATTATTTTCGAAACATGTATGCAGTTTGAGAAAGGACAGTCGTGATTTCGACGCAGCTAGAAACCAGAGTGTGCTAGCAGTAAAATTCAGATTGGATTCATACTTTGTGTAATAAAAGCTCGTAGCCAGAGGTGTAATGTGGCAAAGCAGTAACATGCGCTTCTTTGCCGTTGCCGAGAAAATCGGCATTGAAATATTCCGTAGTGTTCAAATGCTTCTACATCTACATCCATACTCTGTAATCCAGATGCGGACGTATTAGTGTTATAAACGCTATTTCCTTTGTATGAGCATTACAGTTCTATAGAAACGAAGTCTTTCTCGGCGTTGAGAATGGATGTAGTCTTCTCGGGAGACTAGCCGAGTAAACAAGGTGTTTCCACACGATATTTCGGCGATCTCAGACTCCGTCGCCATCTTCTGGTGAAGTGCCGGATCCGTCGGAAGGCTGGTTCTTATAGCCTCCGAATGTGCGCGTGGTTGGCGTGCGTGCAGCTGGTTGCCTGACTCGGTCGGCGCCTAGGTGGTGGAGTGGGGGTTGGCGCCGGTAGGAGGCTGGCGTGGGTGCAGTTGGTCCGCGGCCACCGTGCTGTGCACTTCGGCACGCTGACGACGTATTGCATTAATGACAGGTGTCCACGCTTCGCTCAGCTGGTATCCACCGTCCCGGTTGACGAGATTGCGCGTAGTGCGAATGTGCGAATTTCATCTGCTTCTGTGAGAATACTGTCCCAAAAGTTCCTTGTACGCGCCAATGTCCTGGTATTCTCAAAATCGAAGCCATGGCCTTGTTCCAGGCTATGTTCCGCCACCGCCGATTTTTCGCTATGCCCCTGACGGACGTGTCGGGCGTGTTCCAGACATCGCTGGTTAATGCACCGTACCGTCTGGCCAATGTATCTCTTACCGCATTCACATGGAATGCTATAAACTCCCGGTGTTCGGAGTGCCAGGTCGTCCTTGGGGGAGCGCAAGATGTTCTTCAGCTGAGATCGCCGAAATATCGTGTGGAAACACCTTGTTTACTCGGCTAGTCTCCCTAGAAGACTACATCCAGCATTACAGTTCCTCAGAAAACGACCTATGAATCGTAATTTAGAATTAGCTTTGTGTAAGACGGAAGTAATGTGCGAGTCCCATTGCTTTGTACTATTACCCCCACATACTCCAGGGAATCAACTGTGTCAACAGCTGAATTGTTTACTCTCTTCTCGTGAACAAACTGATTGTTTTTGTTACTTAATCGCATTGCCTAGCACTTTTTGCAATTAAGAGTAAGCTGCCATTTATGGCACCATTCGGAAATAGCATCCAAAACGCGCTGAATTTCTAAGCAATCGTCAGAGCACCTTATATCCCTATAGATAACCGCATCGTCGGCAAACAATAGCAACCAGCATTTAACGTTGTCACCTAGATCGTTTATAAAATGTTAAGGAAACATCCAGGCGAGTGTGGCGCAACAACCAAGCTCTGTGAATCTTAAGCCAGTCGTCGCCAAAGCGAATCTCGCTACCGGCAAATTCTTTTGTTTATTATGAGACTAGCTGACCCGGCGAACTCTGTTCCGCCTTAGAGGCAATAAATAAGCAGATTTTTTATTTTATTAAGTTCAATTTTGTATTAGGAAATGAAAATATTTTTTTTAAAGTATTTTAATGATTCTTTATTGTTCATGTATTTTGGTGCATATGTTGCACTTTCAGTTAAGTACCTAGTGATACACCACATTTTTTGTTTTATAATCAAGCGCAAGAACAAACAACGCAGATGGTCTTCCGACCCGTTGTGGTGTGACAGCGTCACCCACAATGAATATAATTAAATTGTTATTAATTATATTCATAATTTTATTAATTATATTCATAATTTTACTAATTATATTCAATTTTATTAATTATATTCAATCTTGTGACGTGTAATTACCGTAAATAATGGGGATTGTATGGATAAATTAAATATATATATTAAACCAGGGCAGCCAGAGGTATAATTGTTGTAAATTTATTTTCTGTAAAACTCGTGGCTCAGTAAGGTAGTGAATATTGGAGGCTGAAAACTGCCATTTTCGGACGCTCGAGAGTGGGACAATGGGTGGCCTCTCCGACTTGGCGGCGCCACAGCTTCACAACGGCTATATTCCGTTAGGCGGGGCCGGTGAACTCACCCCTCTCCGCTACTTCGTTGAAGGCCAGGCAGAAAACGCGCGGAGGGATGCAGCGAATGCGAGGCGCGATATAATACACGTGACGACGGACATGTGTAGATAGCCAATCATGAACGTTTATTGGGGTCCACAGTACTAATTCTAGGGAGTTTGTTACATGTGGAGAGACGACTTTCCGAAGAAGAAGGAAGAAGCCATCTTAAGCGACACTTGCTGCCGGGACGAGTTGATGAACAGACGTGTCAGCCGACACGCTCTCGTCTGGTGATCATTGTCTGGTTGTGATCACTCTCTTGCTTTGGGAAGCGAGTGGTTATATGGCATGCCTGCCATTATCTGGAAGTCGTTCTAATAACGCGGTCGTACCCGCTTATCTGGCTTCCACAGCTGTAGTGACATTGTGCATGTCACGCTACTTCACGGCGATGCTTTTATGGTAATGTACCGGATACAGACGGTCACTATTCATTGGGTTTTAACGGACTTGTGAGCCCTTAAGCGGCACTGGGATAAGACTCTGCTCCCGCCACTAAATCACTGAGCTAGCTGATTTTATGTTTCACTGTAAATTTCAAGCATCTTGTTATTTGTAAATTCATTTTGATGCTTTTTTTTAACTTTATACGGCGCCCCTGGGATACTCCTTTGTTACAGTAAAAATGTTAGCTTCAATTTGATGGCCTGTGTTGCCATGTTGTTCATATGTTAACTTTGCTGTTTTTTTATTTGTTGAAATATTTCATTCAGTTTTTGTTTACTTTCATCGGCGGATTGTAAACGTCGGGTATTGCTTGTTTTGATTGGCCTAACTATGTTTAACGTAAAGTTAATTATTACCCGGCCTTGTATAAGCCATAAGAATCAATAAATGGGATATTATTTTGTGTCTAATATTCATGGTTCTGGTTCCTTTTAGCTCCCCTTTATTATATTTTTAATGAATTTCATTTTTCAGATTTATATTAATAATTCCCCCCTCCCTTTTTATGGCAACCCACGCTTGCTGCTCACGTAGCAGCTACAATTGTCCACTTCACCGTGAACATGGCACATATAATTGACCATGGGAAAAACGGGGATTTTGTTATTACCCATGCCAAAGAGGTGTTTTGAAAACATTTCTTCAGATCAATCATTTTTCAATTCCAAAGATAATCATAAAGCGCCTTTGTTTTGTTTTGATTGGCAGTAATATTATTTTCGTTGATGACACGGAAACCCTTTTTCCCTTCGAACTTTATTTTGGGCAGGCATAGACTAGAGTTGGGAGCACGTACCAAGGCGGGTGGGCTTCGCGTTCTGCGCAGAGAGAGAGGGGAGACGTGTTCCGACGCTGCCAATTTGCTTCTGTCACTTTATAGCGCGCTAGTAGGTTCAGCCGTCTGCTCTTGTCACTTGGCAACGGCGCGACTCGCACCACATGGTGGCGCAGACTCAGAAGAAAACTGCCTTTTCAAGTACTGATACACACGGAACACTATTCCTCTCGCTTATTTGTGCAACACTTGGCGTGATTCTTTACCATCACTCATAATGAACCCCATGAGGGCAAAATAATCACTAAAAACGGAACACTATAAGTGAAATAAACTGTAAACTTGACGAACACAGCACGACGCGCACAGAACGAACACAGGAAAGCTACTGACACGCGATTGGCTGTGAGTCACGTGGTACAGCTCCACAGGCTACTGCGCATCCGCCCTTGACCCGCCTTCGTACTTGCTCCGAACTCTAATATTCATACAGTCTATTCAACTTGCAGGCATACCATAGATAATCCTAACGCATCTTTGTTTTGTTTTGATTGACTGGTTCACATGGGAAAAGAAAAGTGTTGATTTTACTATTTTCCTCGCAATTTTTACGTTTTTTCTCTCCATAAGAACCTTCCTTGTGGATTAACGAAAATATAGGGGAAAAAAATTAGCCGAATTGGTCGAGCCATTCTCGAGTTTTGCGCTTAGAAACACATTTGGTAATTCATTTATATAGACTTTAAAAGTAAGAAAGTATTATTAATCGCAGCCAATTCAATCATCGTGAATTCTACCTAAGCATGCTTTAAAACGAATGGAACCCATCAACACAAGGCTTACCAGAACTTTGCATTCTTAAAATAATAGGATAAGTGTGGTTCGATCGTCAGACGCTACCGCATATCGCTTCTCAACTAAAATACCAGTAATCGATTTTGCTTTTTAGGTATCTTAGTATTACATGCTTTTAAACTGATGCATTGTATTTTCATAGTCGAAACTTTCCTGATAGGCGGCATGGGTCTAAATGTAAACACACTGAACAAATAAACACACAATTGGTTTTTGAGAGAAGCGAAAATTTAAAAGCAACCAAGAAAATGCCACATACGGAGAAAGGAATGGTAACACGTACTTTAGTGGTATTATTTTCGCTGATCACAGGCAGGCATAGATCAATATCCATAGAGCCTAATCAACTTGAAGGCATACCAAAGATAATCCTAACGCGCCTTTGTCTTGTTTTGAATGAGGAACACGTAAAGTGTTGTTTTTTAGTATTTTCCTTCCAATTTTTACGTTCAACCATACTTAACCATAGACAAAATTACGTTTAGCTGTCATTTGCGTTTTGTTATTCCAAGTCAGATGAGTTTTTGTTATTACACGTTTTATAGTGACTTGTAATCTCTTTGACATTTTGTTTTTCCAAGTCAGATGCGTTTTTCTTACACCACGTTTTATAGTGACTTGTCACGTCAAATGGGAACGCGGTCGAACAGGATAAAAAGTATACTATGTCCGTCTCCTGGTTCTAAGCTACCTCCGTACCAATTTTCAGCCAAATCGGTACAACCGTTCTTGAGTTATAAATAGTGTCACCAACACGACTTTCTTTTATATATATAGATAATGTGATGCCTGAGGACGGTAAAAAGTTAACAACGAGCACTGTGTAGGTGCACTCCTCTCGTTCAGTCTTTAGACCTGTTCATTTACCTGCTTATTTAATCTAGCAAGACCGTGAGATCAGATCCAGACAAGACTGTATAGACATCCAATCGATCGTCCTCCACACGTTGCCCTCTCCGATTTTTTTCGATATTATAAGATACGTGAGGTTTCTGTCACAACTGACGGAAAATAGAATATGCCTTCAATGTTTTGAACTCCATTCTGCTATAGCTGTGATGGCAACAAATTTGTTGATATATGGTTTAGTTTGGTGACTATCAATAATTTCCTTCTGTACTAAGCATACTATAGGAGACAGTTAAGATCTCTATAACAAACCTTCATTTATTGATTTAAGCGATCTGACCGAAATTGTTAGACCTTTTATGATCACGATGTTTATCAGTTCTGACTATAATTTTGCCTTTAACGTCACTTACGTAGGCCTATACAAGGAAGACTGTAGAACAATTTCTTCTGATATTATGAGGTCTGAATAGCATTTTGAATCAGTAATTGCTACACAAAGTAATTTTATCATATCGAAACCATCGCTTTCTTTCTAACTTAAAAGTAAGCCTTGGAAGCTGTACTTCTTTTCATGAAATCATTGAAATTTTTACCAATTCTGCTGGCACTGACGTTTTGGATGTCCACTTTCAAGTATTTTTTTTGTCAGTAAAGTTGTGTATGCCATGGTCAACTAAATCAATTCTTAGGTCTCAGAGGATTAACGAAATAATTTCATGCTAACAGAGGACTAGTTCGTACTCAAATACCGTGGGCCGAATTCCTTTCCAATCCTTGGGAAACAATCTTTTCCGTGACATTAGAAAATATATAACACATTTAAAGACTCAATTGGTATAAAATAGACTAAGAAAGCATTTGCCTCAGTTCATCGATACGTGCATCCTTTCCATTGTTTTAGCTTCTCGGTTGATGTATGATGTGACTTCAGCGATCCACAGTACAGTCAACACAATAAGAATCTAACAGTTCATTAAAATCATTTATGTCAGTGGCTGGACTCGAACCGAGCGCTAGCCACCACGTTTCCGGTTCGGCAGTGGCACCCGCGACGCCTAAGGTACCAACGAAGACGGCAGCAGAGGAGGCAACAACTCTTGTACACGTGTTGACCAGCATTACGTTTCTTTGTTCCCAGTTATCTGTGTAGTCTCTTAAACAACAATTACAAAATATGAAAACAATTGTTCATGAATAATGATCTGCATTAGTATCAGCTTGTAAAATTTTCGCACTTGTGTATCTTCTTGTTGCATTCTGGTTACCAGATGACTGGTAACAATTTTACCCCTTAAATTAGTGCGAGTTCTTTACGGACTACTGTCGGAAGAGCTCACCGTAGTATTAACATCAGTATGGGGTAAAAAGTTATTCTACAATAATAATTTAAAGTAGCAAAAACCGTATAAATCGCGAAATTCAATTATTTCGTACATGTCCGCTAGAAAACTCAGCAGTTTGCTAATTACCAACTAGGAACTAGGGACAAGGAACGGGAAGGTATTTGGCCATGGCCTTTTGAAGGAAGCATCCCGGCAATCGCCTGGAGTGATTTGGGAAAACCATTTAAAACCCAAATATGGATGCCCGGACGGAGATTCGAACCGGCGTCCTGCCGAATGCGAGGCCAGAACGTTAACCGCTCACGCACCATGCTCGGCAGGAGAGGTGGTGCCATCTGTCTGCGTAACGTGTAACTATGATCTGTGTATAGTTTATGAGGTGGAGATAGGGGATCGTCGCGGCGTTTGCCTTTGTGACTGCGGACGAGGTCTGGATCCATCCAGTATGCGGCGTCTTAGCGCATGGAGCCACACTTGCGGGCAAATCGAGTAATTATCGTCTAATTTGAATTGAATTTTTTATTTAAAGACCTCTTTTCAGTATTCAGATTCACTTAAAATGTTACGTTTATAAATTTCTAGTCTATTGCTATAGTTTTAAATTGTTTTTCTTGTAACTACACACTCAGTTTTAAAATATTTATTCATATTACGCACCGAGCGTGATGGATGAGCGGTAACACTCTGACCTCGCATTTGGGAGGACGCATGTTCGAATCCGGGGCTGGTCATCCGGATTTCGGTTTTTCGAAACTATTACAAGTGAATGGTGGGATGGTCCCTACAAAAAGGCCATGAGCAAATTCATTCCTTACCCCTAGTGTTTTCCCGCCTCTAATGATTTCAATGTTGACGAGTCATAAAACCATAAGCAAAAAAAAAAAAAAATCCATATTAGGTACGGTAAACGTTTATCTCATTAGAAATTTGATAGTACACGAAAATGCGAATTGTGTGGAGTCATGCATAAATCAAAATTAAATAATAGAAGAACTATGTATTTGTATGGCCTATGATTCATTCGTGTCCGGACAAAACCGCGAAGTGACAAAACCGCGAGGACAAAACCGCGCAGACAGAACCGCGAACGGACAAAACCGCGAACGGACAAAACAGCGAAACGGAAAAAACCGCGAAACGGCAGCTAGGGTTACGTTATTATGGAGTACGGTAGTGTAATTTATTTTGTGTATATGTAATTTATAATCTACGAGTTATCCCCTCACTGTTTGATCTCTTATGCTCCAAAATATTATCCTAACGCAGTTTTTAAACGATTTGGGGATCGCAGCTGGGGTTACGTTATTGTGGAGTACGGTACTGTAATTTATTTTGTGTATATGTAATTTATAATCTACGAGTTATCCCCTCACTGTTTGATCTCTTATGCATCAAAATATTATCCTAACGCAGTTTTAAATGATTTGTGGATCGCAGCTAGGGTTACTTTATTATGGAGTACTGTAACTCATTTTGTGTATATGTAATTTATAATCTACAAGTTATCCCCTCACTCTTTGATCTCTTATGCACCAAAATATTATTCTGTCAAGCGTCATCACTTCGCATTTGACGATTTTGTTTTGGTTGAGGTTAATAAAGAATTAGACCCGACGCGCGATGGGAATGCAGCTTAATGGGGCTTCTGTATACCTGAGAAGAGTGACAATGGCCTTCACAATGGAGTGAGTGGGAAGACCCGCTTATCTCCGGTAGGTTCGGCCTAACTGACCCTTCTCAAGTCGAGCGAACACTTTGCCTGGACGATCTTTTGTTGCCGTCGCAGGAGAAATCCCCGCATGCAAATGGAAAATTCGGCAGCCAAAGTCAAAACCCGGAGACGTTCGGGCATTTCCGAGGCAAGGCCGGTATGGCAGATCCAAGCATTCTGTGGTGGTCAGTTAACCGAAGAGATTGTGTATCTTCCTGAATAATGGCTCTCGTGTTTGTAAAAAATAACAAAGGGGGAAATCACCTCGTTTATAAAGGATATACATTTAGGCAAGAAAGGAAAGAAGTAAATCTCGACCGTCTTCCAAAATATTGGCGATGCACCAGTTATGACAGTACAAGATGCCCAGCAAGAGTTACATTGGAAAATCAATCAAACGTTGCAGAAACGAATGGATTACACAATCATTCTGCTAAACCAGCGAAAAGAAAAGCAAAAGAGGTTCGACTTGAAATGCTGAAAAAGGCTACAACCACATTAGAGGCACCCCAAACTGTTCTTGCATCATTATTTGCAGGGATGCCCGATGAAGTTTCTGGAACACTACCATCCACCGATTCACTTGCAAGAGAAATTAGAAGAGAAAGACAAAAATCTGGAGGAGTACCACCGAATCCATTATCAAGAACAGAACTTCAAATTCCTGAAGAATATACAAAAATAAACGGTGAAAATTTTCTTTTGCACGACAGTGGTCCAAGAGAGGATCGTATATTAATTTTTGGAACGAAAAAAAACCTTGAAACTCTGAAAGAATCAAATGCAATTTTTGTCGATGGGACGTTCTCTGTTTGTCCACTTATTTTCAGCCAGCTTTATACTATTCACGGATTTAAAGAAGATGCCTCACTACCATCGATTTTCGCTTTACTTCCAAACAAAAGGGAGGAGACATATAGAAGACTTATAAGAATTTTACAAGAAATAGAGCCGCAAATTGGATCGAATCTGCAAATGATAATGCTGGATTTCGAAAAAGCTGCAATGAACGCTTTCGCAGAAGCTTTTCCTGGAGTAAAACTTACTGGATGTTTCTTCCATTTTAAACAGTGCATTTGGCGAAAAATTCAGGAAATACCGGGATTTCAAGAAAAGTACAATGACAAAGAAGACATCACGTTTCAAACAAAGATAAAGAAACTTGCAGCAATTGCCTTTCTTCCTGTTTCAGAAGTCATCTCTGTTTATGAAGAACTCTGTGAATAGGGAGTTTGCAGACGAGGAATTCTCTCCACTTTTGGATTACATTGATGATACATGGATTGGACGTATTCTTCGAGGAAATCGACGACGAGAACCACTATTTCCAATCGAAATTTGGAACCAAAACCAGAATGTTAAAAATTCGTTAGAGAGAACCAACAACTCCGTCGAAGGTTGGCACAATGCTTTTCGGTTATTACTTGGATCAAGCCATCCTACAATTTGGAAACTCATAGAAGCTTTCAAGAAGCAGCAAAATCTGACGGAGGTTAAATTGGTGCAATATGGAAGGGGAGATAGAAAAATACAGAAAATGACATATGCGAGAGTCACCAAGTCGATTTTCAATTTAGTTAGTGAATATGATTGTAGCGATGCACAGAAATTTCTTTCTGGTATAGTTCATAATTTCGATTATTAGATAGTGTTCTTGTGTATTTTGTTACAATTTATATTAACTTATTAATGGTTTATTGATGTATATTTCGTATAATCCATCTATATTGTATTTTTATTTTCCATAATGTTCATGCTTTTGTGTAATTTTTTTAAATAAAAAAAAAATAATGGGGTGTTACGTAGATCACCTCCTCGTGGTGCACCCTGGGTAACGCTAAGAATCTACGAACTCTTGTGGTTTTATGTATTCCTGGTTTTTCTGTATTCGCGGTTTTGTCCATTCGCGGTTTTGTCCGTTCGCTGTTTTGTCCGTTCGCGGTTTTGTCCGTCGCGGTTTTGTCCGTCGCGGTTTTGTCCGTCGCGGTTTTGCCCTAGAACCGACTCATTTCAGGACTGCCGTTTATTGACAGTACTTTTGCATCTGAATGATAAGACGATATGTATGCAGTACAGAATTAATAAATCTCCTTTCTCGCTATATATAAATAGTCGTATTTATCATTTCAGAGGTCTTAATTTATCAATTTTCACGCTCTTCTGCTCCTGACAGTGATTCTGTTCGGCAAATGAATCTAATGTACAGTACCAATCTTATTGTGACAACCTTGCATTATATTTTACAGGAATATTAAATTTGTCCTGATCTGCAGGGTTAGATGATGGAATCACTAAATTCCCCCTTGCTTTCATGATATTCGCAACATCATCCGCCAAAATCACATTGCGAACGCATTAGTGAGGTTTCGGCCTTTAAACTTTCACTATCTAGTTTCACAGCCGAAGATGGAGAAGCAAGTGAGTGAACTAATGTTTTCTTCGTCTTGATAATAACTGTCTCTTTGGTAGATGTTGAGCACTTTCTCCATAGCTTACGTCCCAGTACATTCCGTCTCCTGATCTTATTTTCAGTGACCAATGTCATTCACTACAGGACCAAGATATCTGTACCGGTGAGCTCTTTGGAGGCTAACCAATCGTTCTATCAGCTGAATTTCATTCACTATAAGCGTTGTAAGACCCTATGTGATCTGCATTCCAAGAACATGTAAGTTAGGCTTACCAATTGTCGATACTTTAATAATTTATTTTTCCGTTTTCGAAGCTTCTGACCATACAAATTAATAGCTACACAAAGGAATTTTCTGCGCCTTTGATATCTTTATTCCATTTTATATAACAGTTGCTGGTAAATTTTAAGTGTAAACGTATATAATCAAAAGAAATTGAGTCTCTAAATTTTCCCCTATAGTCGACGTTTAGACAGGCTCCTAAAGTCGATACTCTTTCCATTATCCTAAAATACCACCAAGGTCAGAAAAGAACAAGAGTTGACCAAGGAGCATTCAGAGAAGGGGTCTGACCAAAGTGGAAGCAATTCCAGACCCTGATGGGGTACCATGGGTGCCAATCTAGGTCCCGCAAGTTTTCAGCCCCTGGAGGATACTGGAGACTGCAGAAGAAACTCTACATTAAGTCCCTTCATAAAAAACAACAATAAAATAGAAAAGGCGTCAGATGGATTAACAACATCAGGTGATGGATTTCGCTATCTGCGTATGACAATACACCCGTACTAAATATGACATCGTATGTGCAGAATACCGCCACCACCTGTCGAATTTGTGTTCCGAGAGCTGCGCTGTAGCATATAAAAAGTTAATTGTGAACACCTTTCAGTTTGTGTTTGAAGCTCACTTTTTAGTTTGGAACCTCAGTTCGACACTCTGTCGATAATTCTACTACCTATATTAGACACAGAGGCTATCCATAATAGAATTATTCTTCTGGATTAAACTACGAAAACATAGGATTATTTATTTCATCGTGATCACGTCCGAATCTTAACTGAGAGTTAAATTACTTCCCTACATTACGATTTCGCTAGCAAGATACGCACTGCCGAGCGTGGTGGGTGAGTGGCCTCGCATTCGGGAGGACGCCGGTTCGAATCCCCGTCCGGGCATCAGATTTGGGTTTTCCATGGTTTCCCCAAATCACTCCAGGCAAATGCCGTGATGCTTCCTTCAAAAGGCCATGGCCGAATTCCTTCCCGTTTCTAATCCCCAGTCCCATCACGTCTCTAATGACCTTGGCGTCGACGAGGCGTAAAGCCATAAGTAGAAAAAAAACCTACCTTTGTTGTGAATTATCCTTTAACGGAATGTAGAAAAAACTTCGCCGATTTCAATATAAATGTGGGACAATTTGACGAACATTGAATGGTAAAGCCCCGAGATGAGACTCAAATTTAGAAACAACGCCGGAATCTATTCTGATGCATGATTGTGAAACGAGGATAAATCACATACACTCCTTCCAAATAAAGATAGAAGAATGAACGAGGAACTGTAGCAAAAACTGAATATTTGTTCCTTAAATGACAGAATTTCACAAAAAAAGGTCAATTTCGAAGGATCACATTCTAAGGAGTACCCCGCAGTACCATTTTATTGGTGGAAGAGATGGTCCGAACAGGAAAAATAAATACTTAAAATCCGAAAGTGCACCACGCAGCATTTAACACTTCTTGATATAAAATAAACAAGGGTAAACAAAAGGAGAAATTCTCTTTAAGAGTGTGAAATATCACACACACAATACAAAGCAAGGCGTTTATGGCAAATTTTGAAAATGATTATCTATATTAAATAAACACTAAAATAAATTAAATAAACTCCAGGATGACAGAGTTTCAATTCGCCGCGCATTCCGCCTTAGTCGTAGATGGACCTACGGTTTAACCACAGGGCATTCGTAGCATACTTCACATACACAAAACAAGCTTCCCTGGGCCCTTAAATGTTCAAGGCGAGACTACCAGACCACACAGAAGTTGTTTTAAAACAGGAATGCGCCCACGACAGAATCAACATGTTTTTTACTAGCGTATAAACCACCACAACGTCAGTAACATTTAATGGAGCATTGCTTCAGTTACGTGTGGGGACGTGATTAGTGTTTCTTTACTGAAAGTTTGCTATCACCGTGATAAACTTTGGCGGAGCGATTGATTTCCACATGCCTGCATTTGTGTACGTTGTGTATTCTTGACGCGTGAATTTCTTGAGTTATTCGTGATCTCCCTCTTCCAGTCGAGCCTGAATCACTCCTCCCACCAAACTATTTCGGCCGGGACGAAACCAAAGATAAAATTAGAGAAATCAGATCTCTGCTGTATTACACTCTGGGCGGCTTCCCGATACACTCAAAATGAGTTGATGGGCGTCATTACGAATTACCTGACACAGTGAAAGCTCGAGGTTAATTGCGATGAAGCATATTTCCCTACACATCCATTTTTCCCCTTTCTTCGAGCTCTACGAATTTTAATTTTAATTATTTCAGGGTTTCTGGCATATTTCTTATCACTTAAGTTATACCATTCCCTGACTCCCTTAACCATGAAAGAAATTTTCCTACACCTTCATGCCCAAAATCGAGTGCCAGTTTGTTGTCATGTTCCATGCACCACTGTTAATTCTTCCACTACTCATTACCAACATACGCCTTGTACACTCCCAGCACTCTCTTCACCCTCCTCGCATTTTCCAGTGAACCCCATTCCAGCTCCTTTATCATATTTTTATTACTGAGCTGAGTATATTGAATTAATTATCTCCGAATGTTCCATTAAAATTATGAAATTAAAGGGGTAATTAAAGATTATCACTTTTAAAGGTAAAGCGTTTCATTTTGTAACTAAAAGTATTTTGAGAGTACTAAATTGAAATATAACGCTAATCTTCTGCATTTTTCAATGGGCTTAAAGTTTCTTGCTCAAATCCATTTGGTATATAATCTGAAAACATTATGTTTAATTCGGCTATCAGATACCTACGAACCGGTGTGATATGTCAGGATGCAAAAAAGTGTCATAAGATAAATGTAATAATATTTATGAATGTATGGCTGAGCCTGTCAGATAATAAAATTGCATCTTTCAGAATAATATATTGCTACTGAACACATATTTAGATTTCTTTTTCAAATATTTTACATAAATATGAGGGGAATATTTTAGCTGTCAGGTATAATGCCTCCGTATTGATTAAGCCAGGAAACATTCGTTTTTCAAGTAACAGCTACAACAAAGGCCCATAATTCTGCTTACGCGGGGGCTAAAATGTTTTATTAAATACGAGTTAACTCAAAACGGTAAATAATTTTACATTTCTGTGGGATTTAAAGGTTTTTTTTTTATATTTCTTTATTTCGGGAAGAATATGAAGAAACGTAATTTCATGATTTGAGTAATGTTGATGCATCCCCGCCTCCCAGGGGTAGAAATTGCCCTTGAATGTATATCAGTGAAAAATGATAAACAACATGAGAATGCAGAAGACAACGATAAGCCACTGCTTTGTAGACACAACGGAGATTCCTCGGTGAAGTAGTCCCTTAATCGGACATTCGTGCGGGAACTGCTCAAGGAAGTGTAATCATAATTGATAGATTAGAAAGGGACTAAAGTTAAATATTGTTGGGATTAGTGAAATTTAGCGGAAGTATGTGCATGATTTCTGTTCCGGAGAATATAAAAATATAAAATAATGAGCACACAAACTGTCAGTGGAGTTACTGGTGTAGTATCTGTAATGCACCGCAGAGTAGGGAAACAGGTGAATTACTGTCAACAGTTTAGTGACAGGATTATTTTGAAGAGGATAGGAATAAAGCCTACAGTAACCATTTTAATACAAGTATTTATGCCAACGTCACATAAGTATGATGATCAAATAGAGAAATTGTACAACTAAAATGAAGAATTAATCCAATATGTGAAGAGGGATGAAAATATAATAATCATGGGTGGTAGAAATGCGGTACTGGGAGAAGGAAAAGAGGACATCACAGTACGGAGTTTGGCTCTAGAAGAAAGAAATGAGTGAAAAAACAGATTATTAGAAATTCGTGAAAAATATAAATTGGTCATAGCAAATATACTATTTAAAAAACATTCACGAAAGATAAAAAACTCCAAACATTCAGGGGATACAGGAAGATACCAGCTATACTTTATCATAGTAAATATAGATTGAAGAGGGACTCTATTACGAATGATGAGGCTTTTCAGAGGACAGGTGAATATAACATTATCTGGACGACAATGTTAACTGAACATATGTTATAAACACATGAGAGCTTAGTGAAAATAATATTGGAGGGAATGGAAGAAGGAAAAATATATAAAGGAAGACCATGGTTAAAATATATTCAGCAGATAATAGAAGATGTTGCCTGCAGGAGATTATGTTGAAATGAAGAGGAGGGCAGAGATTAGAGTTGAATGCAGGGCCGCCACAGATCAGTCCAAAGATTGACACGAGAAGTAGAAAAAATAGAAATTCTAAAAACAAGTTCTAGACAGTTAAGTATATTCGGGATCTGAGATAGACTCTGATAGTTATGAAGTGAATTCAAGAGAGTAAATAAGCAACACACACATACGCGTCAACAGTATAACATTGCTACAGTATTTTTACGCTGTGTCATGATTATTCCTACGATTCCTGTCTGTGTCTATGTTTTTAGAAATGACTTTTTGACCTTGTCATGTTATAATACATTGACTGATGTCAGTCTTAGCAAGATGAGCAAAACAGGCGAAACCGACATTAAATGAACAAATTGAAAGAATTCACGGGTGTTCAGCCGGTTAGAGTTGTTTCGACAGCTAGCTCTGCTGGTCTCATAAGATGTGATGTCAACGCCTAGACTGACTTAGCACAAGACTATTAAGCCAGTCTTTCACTGCCCATCAAGAATCCTTTATTGAAAATCGGATCATAGTAGGCCCTACAAGTTGGGCTGTGAACAGCCACTTTTTTTTTTTTTGCTGTCGTCAGTCTTTCGAATGGTTTGATGCAATCTTCAATCCTTTCCTATCTTGTGCTAACCTCTTCATCTCTACATATCCCTTACAACCCACGTCCTCAATTATCTACTTCATATATACTGTCTTCCTCTACAATTCTTACCTTCAACTGTTCCCTCCCTTAACAAATTAAACAATCCAGCATGTCTCAAAATATGATCTACCAGCCTGTCTCTTCTTTCTGTAATCTTCTTCCACAAACTTCTTTCCTCACCCATCATTTCCAAAACTCGTTCATTTCGTACTTTGTCTGTCCACTTAATTTTCAGCATTATACTGTAGCACCACATTTCAAATGCTTCAATTTTCTTTCTTTCTTGTATGCCTAAAGTCCATGTTTCGCTACCACAAAGTGCTGTGCCGAGTTTTAAAAAGTTCTTTCTAAATCCTAGATCAATATTTGAAACTAAAAGGTTTCTCTTTTTCATTAAGGCTTTTTTTTGCTAGTGCTATTCTGCTTGTAACATCATTCTTGCTTCGGCCATCGGTTGTAATTTTGTTTCGCAAGTAACAGAACTCACTACTGCTCCTAGTGCGTCCGCTTGAATTAATCGAGCCGCGAACTCCAATAAGTTCATATGACAAAGGTTTTTTTTAGACGCGCGCGTAGTTATATAAATACTTTAATTCACTTGTGAAATCATCCCACGTTTTTGTTGTTGAAAGATGCAAAAAATAAATTAGTTTGGCAGTATTATATGGAAATAGACTCTACTTATGAAAAAATTTAAAATTTGACATAAAAAAATTACTTATTTCGAATTTAAGTTAATTTTCAAATAAAAATTAAAATATAAATAATCATAACTTTATTTCCATCCGCTTGCGCACAACACCCACATCCGCAAAGATGACCTCGAATACACACTCCAGTCGGTCACCACTGCGACAGCAAAACATCTACAGCACTAGTATATTGATCTGAGTCTGCGATTATAGGTTAAAGAAGATCGATTACAGGGGATTTGACTCGTAGTGTTGGCTCAGAAACTAAATACATAATATCCATTTGATTCTTTTGTACACAAAATACAGACATTCCATTTATGATTGATGTTCAATATATGTTTACTGAAAGTCTCGATCGAATTACACTGAAGATCCAAACAAACTCGTATAGGCATGCGTATGTAAACACTCAGAATACGGCGCTGCGATAGGTAACTCCTATATAAGACAACAGGTGTCCGGCGTAGGCGTTAGATCGGTTACTGCTGCTACAATGGCAGGTCATCTCGATTTATGTGAGTTTGAACGTGGTGTAATAGTCGGCGCACGACAGTAGAGGGGGCGCCACTTGCTGAAATCTCGGCGGCGGAGCGCCGAACATTTTCAGCCGGTGGTGACGTGACTATTTTATGATATATATATCATTACTTACTATGAAAAAGAAAACATATGTAACGTTTCACTTACATATTCAAAGTTTGGCAGATTTTTTTGCACTGTTTGCAGTAATCATGTACAAAAATAATTTTATTTACGCGAAATGAGCTTAGCCTAGACCATTTCGCA
This sequence comes from Vandiemenella viatica, assembly GCA_031002005.1. NCBI lineage: Eukaryota > Metazoa > Arthropoda > Insecta > Orthoptera > Morabidae > Vandiemenella > Vandiemenella viatica. Next base: position 382,007,529 of record CM061921.1, read on the forward strand.
CAAATGACAAACCTAGTCACAGAAAATACTCTTTCGCTCGGTGTGCTTGTGCGGTCGCACAACGAAAAGTCTTACCAAGGGCAGAAACCCGAGGAAAGTATTTTTTAGGAGTTCAAGTAACATCTTTTGAATCGGATGAAGCTAAATTTCTCCAGCAATTTTGATCGATAGGATAATCATTATCGACATATACACTATGTTTCATCGATAGTTTTTGCAACAACGATCTATCATTGGTGGGTTTTGTAGAAGCAATAGGGCCCCTACCTTCATTTGTTTCTAGTACATTAGGGTCAGTGATAACTTCCTTGATATACGAGGCAAGAAAGGAAGTACTGGTCTTTTCTATTGACTTCAAATATGTATCTACTTCTTTGAGACCCATGAAACGATAATCCAAAATAGACCGTTCTTGTGGCAGCGAATCGTTGTTAATTTCTGCCACCATGTTGCGATTAAGCCGAAACATAATCAATAATTAGTCGTCTAAGACAGAATTCAGGATGCCAATTATTTCGGAACGGAAAAGAAGAGTCACATTCATTGTACATGTCTTTGAGACGACGTGACCTCAACTGCTTCGCGAAACCTTTTCAAACATTTTACTAGATCCTTTATGTCTAAAAGATTCACTTTGATTAATCTTTATCTCATCTTGTCCATCCTTTCTAAACATCTTGTTTACTATGTCACGGTTGCATACGTGGATTAAACTTTCCAACATCTCTGGAAATTTGTGCCAACGAGTTGATTTCCAACGAGTTCGTGTCCAACTAGGTTGGCTTACAGTTTCGATAGAAGGAGTAAATATAATATTTCCTGATCCTGATACGAATAGCAGGCTCTCTTCACTACTTCATCCAATATTTCTATGTGCGCAGGTTCCATCAAATCGTTTTCTAAAATAGGATCGGTCTCATAATTTTCTAGGTATTGAACGACGTTATCAAGGGAATCCATAAACTCTTTTTCCATCTTTTCGGCATCGACTTCTAGCTGTGGCAAGGGATATCTCTCTCTCTTGACAATCTTCTTGCATTCTTTGTAAGAGCGTCTTTTTTTTTTTTTTTTTTTTTAAATATATTGTAAAACTCTGTTTATGCCTCCAGTGTCACGAGATTATGTAGTCTATGACCAAGACAAAGATGATGCTCCATATTAGCCATGAAACTGCTCTTCGCACGTTTTCTTCAGCATCAATTACAGCTTCTTTTCATTCAGTCCGAACTGTTTCTTTATATCTCTTATCATGCCTTCTATTTTGTCTCCAGTCTTCATTTCCTCCATACATCGAGTACTCACGGTTAAATATTTCACTGTTTTTAACGCATTTAGGCAAGCTAAGCAATAGAAATGGTCCGAATTCACGATTTTCTTCTTTTTGGCTTCTTCTATCACAAAACTTCAGAAATATTTCCAACAATCACTAGTTTGGCTTAGAGAGTCATGTAACACTGTTACAGAGAATTTTGTAACATTAGTTTTAGCTAATTCAGACATCTTAACGCTTACTTATTCAGTCAGTTTAATGAAAATTAAAAAAAAAAAAAAAACGCGCTGTGGTGTAAAGTGTTGCTCAAGGACACGACGGCGCGGCGCACACCTCTACACGAGAGATGGGAGACTGCATCTCACAGGTAGCGGTGAGGTGGGGATTTTCCCGTACGACCATTTCACGAGTGCACCCTGAATACCAGGAATCGGTAAAAAATCAAACCTCTGACATCGCTGCGGCCGGAAAAAGATCCAGCATGAACGGGACCAACGAGGACTAAAGAGAATCGTTCAACGTGACAGAAGTGCAACCCATCCGAAAATTGCTTCGGATTTCAATGATGGGCCATCAACAAGTGTCAGCGTGCAAACCATTCAACAAAACATCATCGATATGGGCTTTCCGAGCCGAAGGCCCACTCGTGTACCCCTGCTGAGTGCACGACACAAACCTTTACGCCTAGCCTGAGCCCGTCAACACCGACATTGGACTGTTTGAGATTGGAAATATGTTGCCTGGTCTGACGAGTCTCGATTCCAATTGTATCCAGCGGATGGACGTGTACGGGTATGGTGACAACCTCATGAATTCAAGGACGCTGCATGTCAGCAGGGGACTGCTCAAGCTGATGGAGGATCTGTAATTATGTGGGGCGTGTGCAGTTGGAGTGACATTGGACCCCTGATACGTCTAGATACGACTCTGACAAGTGACACGTATGTACGCATCCTGGCTGATCACCTGCATCCATTCATGTCCATTGTGCATACCGACGGACTTGGGCAATTCCAGCAGGACAATGCGACACCCCACACTTCCAGAATTGCTACAGAATGACTCCAGGAACACTCTTCTGAGTTTAAACACCTTCGCTGGCCACCAAACTCCCCAGACATGAACAATATCGAGCATATCTGTGATGTCTTGCAACGTTCCGTTCAGAAGAGATCTCAAACCCCTCGTACTCTTACGGATATAAGGACAGCCCTGCAGGAATCATGGTGTCAATTCCTTTCAGCATTACTTCAGACATTAGTCGAGTCCATCCCACGTCGTGTTGCGGCACTTCTGCGTGCTCGCGGGGGCCCTACACGATATTAGGCAGGTGTACCAATTTCTTAGGCTCTTCAGTGTAGAATAAGAAGAACTCTAGCAACATATATCTTTAATTAATTTTGAAATCAAGAGGAATAATCAAAAAATTCGATCAATTAAGCTATTTATTGGTTCTTCCAAATGTGGCTCGAATATTAACAAGATCTAGATTTGACCCCGCGTATCGGCCGTCTTGGTTGGGTTTCCCGCAATCATAGGTGAATGTTGGGACGGTACCCAGTCTCCGACTCATAAACAAATATATACTTATCACACACAGAACATAGTTACAAGTTTCACAGACAGATGCCAATACAATATAATGCTCTGGATCTGACATACCCAGTTCCCACCCTGTACACAGATGCGGGTGTCTAGTGGTTGCAGGGGAAAAATATATATAAAAAATAACAAAGATACTTATGAGAAACAAATGTTTTCTTAATGTATCGTATATAAGTATTTACTATTTAACAGCACAACGTGTTATTTAAATTCTTTTATTTACATCTTGTCTGTGTCAAAGTAATTAGAGGCGGGAAAGGAGTGGGTGTTAGGAATTGGAAGGAAATCGGCCATGACCTTTTGAAGGAAGTATCCCGGCATTCGCCTGGAGTGATTTGGGGAAACCATGGAAAACCCAAATCTGCATGCCCGCACGGGGATTCGAACACGCGTTCTCCCGAATGCGAGGCCAGAACGTTACCACTCACTCACCACGCTCTGTAGAAGATGTATGACTGTAGCTTTTCACGGCTTTGTAAATAAATAAAAAAACAAGAATTTTAGTTACTATTTTCTAGTTCGGCAAATACCATAATGCCGGTGGTCCACTGGACCCGAATTTCGTCCGAACCCCATTCCTCCGAGTAACGCACGATTTGATTCGTCCGGTTAACCTCGTCCACTGCACAGTTCGTATCGAGTCGCCGTGGTGACAACTTCCTGGTAAACTCAGTGAACGTGCTCTCGTGTTTTCCGGCTTAAGGGGCCTTTAGACGACCCGACCTGGTCTCTCTAAATCGTGGCCGCGCCCCTTTGGCCCTAAAAACGGGTCGTCTAAAGTGAGCTCCTGGTCACGTTTTTGCGGCGAAACCAGTTAGGGAGGTCGGGTGGAAATTCCATCCGATTTAGGGCAAAAAGGTAGGGGTAAGTTGGGTCTCCACCACACTGCCCTGATAACTGGCCGTGTAAAGCCTCGCCCGGTTGTGCTCACACTGCCTGGTTCCCCGTTTTCAATTATTTTGAGATGGATGCATCCGACAATCAAGAAAAAATGTATTGGCAGTGTTGCTGGATGTGAAAAAGACCCACAAACTTTTATGGGACACCTCACTTAGAGTTGCCAACTTATTTAGGAAAAAAAGTATATTTGTCTTTTGAAGAGGAAAATAAAAAGTATATGAAAGAAAAAATAATAGTTATTTATTGCCTTAAATACATATATTTTCCGGCTTACTGGACTAACTGTTAATTGTTGGTTTTATTTCAGTGTTACAGCTGGAGCCACATTCTACATCTAGTATAACAAAAAAAGAAACACTCATTTTTAAATTTATAGACGCTCTGTTTCTCCCTTCCCATCAACTTGTATTTATTTGGCCTCATCATGTCGTTTGTAAATTAATTGAATTGTATAGTTTACGAAAAATAAATTGTTTCCGCATACTTAAAGGTTCCGTTCAGAAATAACGGCAACCGAACACGAGTCGACTGGAGTAAAACAATATGAATGGTCCGCTATTATTGCCTCGACTCTGAAGCGGTAATTACACAGATCAAAGGTTGCGAGCGAACAAAATATCGCTAGCCAATAGGCACTTTTTCTTGTAGGAGGTTGCGAAACTAGCAGACGAACGTTCAGTTATATTTGTTGTATACTTTATTCGTAGGAAAAAATATAACAGCCGAAAATAAAATATGATAATTTATAATACAGTATGGTTGGCAACCCTAAATTCACATGCCCTCTATCATAACAAAGATCCGAGAAATGAGGCATTTCAGATCTCATCCGCTAGAAATTCCGGACATCTTCACCATCCAACACATCTAAGAGTCTAAAGTGACCGAACATATGCCTTTGTAAATATAATTGCTTGGCACACGTCTTTTTCCTTGGATTTTCGCACAATGACAAGCTGTCAGGGTTACACCAAGAATTTGTGGTTTTGATAAATATGGTACCATACACATTTAATTTAAATATTAGAACTTTAATGAAATTTGTAACTAACTAATTTTATTACTAGTATTACTATTGAATGGGACGTGCAGAGCAAGACGGATATACGCGTGGTGGTAGGCCGCTCCCGCTAGTACGGTAGTACCAGATCGGGCTGGCCGACGAGTCGTCTAAATGCAACACTCTGTCGACGGGAGGAAAGTGAGATCGGAAAAGGGGAACGGGACAGGGATTTGGAAACGGGTCGTCTAAAGGTGCCTCTAGAGTGAAAGTGAATAGTTATACTAGAAAGCTTTTCGTAACAAGTGTATCGAAACCAGCTCTGACTACAGAGTCCAGCTTATACAGTGCGCCCTCAGCACTCACCGGAGGGTATCCTCCATGCGGCGTGGGAATGTCTGGCGGCCAATATGGAGCGACTTCGCCCCAGACGTATCAACAGGACCAGCTACAGTCGAAGCAGTAAGTACCATCAGTGCAAGTGAAGTGGCGGACGAGTACAATTCGGAGCTGGATAATGGGGATAAAGAACGTTCTAATACTAGAAAACCCCCGATAGAGCCAAATGAAGAACCTACAGCAGATAAGAGGAAAATTGTCAGTTTTGACATACATTATGATCCCTCCCCCCCAAATCAGAAAACAACATAGAGCTAGTTCTGGAACAACTGCATCAGAATGTTAAGGCCAGCAGTAACCAGATACCATCCGAGAAGAATAACAGCAGACCTCTTCTGCTTTATAGGCGGTGAGATAATGGTCCATTTATCTTTTTTTATCGACAGTAAGAATAATAATATTGGAAAACTCCACCCGATGTCTATTGGGAAAATGCTTCATTTATGAATCCCCAAAACCAAAGGAAAGTCTTGAATATTTGTTACTCGGGTAGAAATAGATTAAAGCTTGAAGTAGGAAATGCAAATGTTGCTAACAATATTATTAAATCGTCAGGAAAAATCGGCAAGGATCTAGAAATATATATTCCTTCCCACCTAATATACAAACAAGGGGTAATAAGAGGTGTTCATAAAAGCATTATAATGGAGGAGTTGGTAGCAGAAGTCCAGTCGCCGGTCAAGGTAATTAATGCCCGGAGAATGAAGAAAACAGTAGTACAGAGCAATGAAAATATGGTAATTAACCTTCAAACGTGCGTGCTAACATTTAACAGCCAATCCATTCCAAGTCATGTGAATATCCACGGGACCAGATGTGAGGTAACGCCATTTTTCCCGTCGGTTAAAATATGTTATAAATGCTATAGATATGGGCACCTAAGTAAACAATGTCGCAGACAAGCACGGTGTATTAGGTGCGGCGGGACACACCCTGACATACAATGTACAGCTCAATCCATTAGGTGCTTCCACTGTGGCGAAGCAGTAGTGTCCTAATAGGTTTCCTGGGCCATATCCCGTTATGTGACGTCCAAAGAAGTTTGAATATTATACACTAGAAGGAGCAACAGCGCTAGTGTTCCTTCGCAAATTGAACGATGCGCGCGCCGCCATACTGATGCTGTTGGTTTGAGTGTGTGGTTCTGTACAGTTGAGACGTGCCGAAGTGATCGAGTGCTCGTATTTTTTTTTATTAGAAGCGTTTGCTACCATGGTTAAGTCTTGCGCTGCATATAACTGCACCAACCGTGCTACAAAAGGCACAAATTTATCGTTTCACAAGTAAGTATGCATTTAAATAAGTTCCGAATCGTCTATCATAACAGGTGGATGTTATGTTCCGACGTGTTGGTCACAGGTTTAATATTTTCGTTCGATACAGGTTTCCGCTCCGAGATAAGAATAAATTGAGTGAGTGGTTAGCTAAAATAAGCCGGGACAGTTTTACTCCCACGGAACATAGTTTTATATGTTCTCAACATTTCGAGAAGGAATGTTTCTGGAAAAATGGGAATATAAAGATTCTGAAACCTTCTGCAGTTCCAACAATTTTCTCCTTTCCAGACAATAAATCGAAGGTAAGGATTATAAGCTTTGCAATAATCTTGCCACTGCTGGGACTGAAGAAAACAAGTCCAAAAAGGTAATATAGTCAGTTGAATTTCAGTAATTAGCCTGTGATTTGCCATTTTATCTTCGTTGAGCAAGTAAAGACCCTTAAGAGCATAAAAGTTTCAAATTTTGCAGTGATTTGTTATATGACTGTACGAGGGTTTCGAGTTCCCGCGATCACTCGCCACTAGCATGGCCGTCTTCAATTCGCTAAGAACTCTGGGATCCTTCAACACGCGATAGGAGGGGCCCGGTGACGTCACAGCGTAGGGGGGGGGAAGACCACGGCAAGAATGGCGTGCTTAGTTCACCAACCCACCACCAGATGGCAGCACCAACTGATGGCGCTAGTGTCGCCCGTGTGACGTCACTAGTTCACCAACCTCCCCCCCCCCCACCAGATGGCGCCACCTCACTTTCTTAAAAGCTGCCAGTTCACGCATCACTATGGAGTCATGTTTAATCACCACCACGAGAAGACATTTAATTCGTGTACCATATGCGCCATTACCGAGCAACGTAAATATCGTTAATGTTTTATCTGCACGCAGTTTGAACGGACCCATTGGTGTGGGTAGACAATGGAAGATAAAACCATCTATTAATCGTGAAATCGACGATGATGGCTACCATTATGTATTGGACCATATATTCCTATTAGATGTGTACCTGTTTGATATGAGTCATAGCTAAAAGAAGAGGTATAAATACCATCACGCCAGCCAGCTCGCCCTCAGTCGTCTAGCGCAGTTCACTATGGCAAGTATGGTGCTCCTGTTTTCTGCAAGCTACAAGCTAAACAGCAGTGACACCAAGCGGCTCACTGTTGGTTTGTCACCTAAACTGGGATTTAAACCAGTCGTAGTACTCGAAAAAGTTTGGTACAATAAAGTCACTCTTACACATGAAGAGTGGGATGTGCTGAGAACACAGATCCAAACAATTGGTAGCTTCTTCAACAACGGTGAACATCTGCAAATGAGTGTATTACTTAGTGACCACACCATCTAATCCCGAACAGTGTCTGAAGCGAAAACTATATGGCTTTTCATCAAAGCTGTTCCTACCTATGGTGTGTTTCTCGGTGAATCAGCATGGAGCATCTTGGTCGACACTATCCCCGCAGTGAGTAGAACCATCACCACCATGAAGTCCTGGAGTTATCAAGCTAGTAAGTACTACAACGAGTTTGTGAACACGTTATCAGTGAAAGTGAATACCCCCGTTGTTCTATAACGGATCTGATAGATATGCATATTGATAATGTACATGTCAATGAGGTGTCATACAACCCTTGTTCAACACTAGACTATGGATGTTTAAAGCTGGAAATAAAGGCAAATAAAAAACTGTTAGTGTTTGATGATGTAAAGTGCAACGTTGAGCAAAATTATGATGTGTGTGGTCATAATTAGTGACACCAGCATTTCATCCCTCAATCTGCTACGATGCGCAGCCAAGTAATGTTCTTCGCGTCAGTGTACCAGCTCAACGGTGGAGATTCCAAGAGATTGACTTTGGGATTGTCACCACAGCATGATTTCGATCCTGTTGTGGTACTTGAGAGGGTGGGTTACAACAAGATCACCCTCTCATTCGAAGAATGGGAAGTACTCATCAGGGAGTCGGACACAGTGTCCAATATGTTCACCGACAGCGACCAGAGCAGCATTCAACTCGGACAGCATACTGTTTCATGCCGGACGGTTTATGGGGCAAAAATGTTATTATTTCACCACAGTACTGATCCCAACAGCGGCATTTCCTTCGCCGAGTCTACATGGCAGAACCTCGTCGATGTGCAGCCAGCAGTGACCGCATCCTTGTCCAACAGGAAAAAGTGGAGCTTCAACGCATCAGCATACTACAAGGTGTTTGTGAGTGAGTTGGCTGACAAAGTGTTGAGTGACTATTACACATGTACTGTCTCAGTGTCGAAGTTAATGGACATCAACAACGTTCATCCTATTCATGTGTCTTACAGTTCTACAATTGACATTGTGCAATTAAGGAATAAAATAGTTGCATACAAAAATTTGATTGTACTTAATGATGTAGTAAACAGTGAAAAATAAAATCATTTTACCAGATTTTTCTATTGTCATTTCACCTATCCTAATTAAATAATAAGATAGAATATATTTTTTTTTAAATCTTTTATTTCACCCACCAATTGGCGATTAAAAATACATTTTCAATTGCACACTTATTATTACAAAATATATGTAAGTTACAAAGTTTTCTCAAATTATTTTTCTTGAGTTCACGCAGTGGCGGAAACCCTAAATCTTCAATGTTGTAACATACTTTCTTCCTGATAATTTTCTGCAGCCATCTTGCCTTCTCCCGTCCTTTAACGAAAATGATTGAATCATCCTCATTGGTTATTGCATGTAGTATAGAGCACATCCTGCTGAAGGAAACACCATCAGAATTCCAAGGTATTCCATGGTAATTATGTGTAAGCCATCTAACTTCTGGCTCGTTACCTCCATACGATGGCGACAATACAGAAATACAGTGTGTAGCGATAATTTTGTCTGAGCGCACTATACATATAGCAACTTCTTTGAAAATAAACCCACCATCTTTCTTCGTGAAGCCCTGTGTTTCCAGGAAGATGTTCGGCATGGTAATGGTTGGTAGGACTGGGTGCTACTTGGTTTTATGTCAGGTTACGCACAACACCGGTTAGAGGTACATATTCTACTACACGATCATGCAAGATCAGACAGTATGCAGCGGTGTAGGCAGGAAAGTTCTCACTGCTATCAAACTCCATACGAATGTCTACAGGTCCTGTTTTAACAGACTCATTTTGATGTGAACAGTCTATTACGGCGATAGGGGCAGTTTCTATAAAGTCTTCACGTTTTAGTAACGGCGAAGGAAGGTCTCGCTCGTAGTAAGACTGTTGGAATCTTGCATACATGTCATACAACACTGTGGTTCGGTTTTTCTTAAAGTCTAGATTCATGTTCTCATATGGATACGCCATATCATTTAGAAACACTTTGACATTGGTGAGATTGCAGTCGTCAAAGATGGCTGCACTGAATTCCGCATTCCATTTCCTGTTTGTTTGTAATCCCAGAACCACGAATCTAGGTTTCTACAGTTGCGTTGATGTTTTCAAAGACCAAATTTGAGTCTTACTGATTGGAAGCAGCGGGTACTCCAGCAGATCCCAACTTCTGAAATTAATGTGAAGCGGTTTTCCACTGTCAACCATCTTGAGCAACGCTAGTTTTTCTCTTTCACCTACTTGCAAATGAGGCATCACCCATGCCAGTGTGCTGATGGTGAATTTACTTTCCTGAGGATTTGGGTTGGCTTGCACATATGAATTTGTATCGTCCCTAGCTCGAATCAGTATTAGTTCTTGTTTTACATTTGCAAGTATCTTTTTAAAGTATTCGAAAAACCCCAAGAACATACTTAACGGTATACATACATAAAAATAACCATTTCTAGGAGCACGTTGAGCCCACCCTGCATTGATCAACACACCCATTTGTGGGGGGCTTGCAGAAATAAGCGTTTTCAATGTGCTTGTGTTACCAACGTTTCTACTTCGGTCAATTTCTGTTCCATTAAGTTCATATTGAATTTCCTCAAACAGAAAAGCGAATGCATTGGATGAGATAAGTGAATTTGTTACTGTTCCATCTGATTTCATGAATCTTCCTTCAATATGCAAGTAGCTTTCGCATGGTAGTGTATTTGTATCTTGGTTTTGAATCGGTATGTGTTGTGATGTTGACGCTTTTTGTTATAACGAGCGCCCATTCTTCTTTATATGCAGTCTAAGGGTAATTGTTTCGCCTCTAACATCCACTAAATTACCGTCTTGATCGACAACTCTAACGTTGATGTTGCTGAAAGTTTTTACTGTTATAGGCAGATAAATTACATTAGCGGGTACTTCCACAATGTTGTACCCTGGTGGAACTGTTGGGAAAACTCGTGTAGTGTATGGCCAAGCTTATCGTTGTCGTGATTTCCTGTACATATGCTGTACTCTATTCTTATTGCGTTAATTTTGAAGATCTGCACAGTGTAGTCTGATGTATGAAATCCAGGCTTTAACACACGTTTCGAAAATCCGAGCAGAGATCCAATTGAGTTTGGTTTAGCGAAGTCAATTTCCACAGATGTTTCAATCTCATACTTGAGTGAATTGTTGTTTTCTCGAATTACTAGCTTTTCGTTTTTAGTACGCCGAACCAAATAATTTGACAAATCGTCAATATCGTAAGATCCTGTGGGTATGTCTATCACATTATTCTTCGAGTAATGAAATTGACAATTTGTTTTGTCTATATTCGGAATCGAATTGTAAGTCTGAAAATCAACTAAGCCAACTATGTATTATCCTTGGCTCAAATCTATCGGTGGAAAGTAATTACAGCCCAAGACTGAACTGTTACCCGACGAGCAGAGTGTCACAGACATGTGTTTCTCTGACTAAGGTTCTTTCAAGACTGATGTAATTCATTTTCATACAGGAATTTTAAACACAAATGACCACATACATGTGTGCCAAATTTCTGGTGCCGTTGCACATTGTAAAGTATTCTGTTCCCTGCAAAGTACCGCTGCAACTCCAATGGAGGAGGCAAGTCACCGAAACTGTCGAAATACTTAACTATACCGTCTTTGTACTTGATGTAAGCAACCCAATGTGTTCCGGCATTATCAGCACTGTCCAAGTTCACGACACCACATTCAAGTTCACGATTTACATGTTTACGTATGTCATCGTCTGTCAGTGGTTTAACCGACCTTTTTTTTAAATCCAGACACTTCTTTCCTGTATGGTTTCAAATATAAACCGTTACCCCTCATTGCAATTGCCTCCATCGTTTCGTTGTACCGTTTCTCCTCTGCCAACTGCTTATTCGCTTCTTTTGCCGCTTTGACAGCCTTAACGACATTTGCAAACGCACCTGCCAAAGCACCAGCTGCTGACAAGCCGGCAAATAATGGTATTAATGAAAGAATACCACCCTTTTCTTCTTTTTCTTAACACCCCCACCAAACTTTAACTTGGCACGCATTGCTTTGTTAACCACAAATGCAGCTGCACGTTCACCAAACTTTGCATCCTTAGCCTTAATTCTTTCTGCTGCCTTCTCTGCGAGTGTACGATCTGCTTCAGCTTTATCTGCCCCCTGTGCATAAGCAATGCCGTGTTCCCTGCAGGCTGCATCAAGTGGGTTGATACCCTTCTACCCAAGAGCCAACCGTTTTTCCAGTTTAGTACTTGGACCACAAAACTGGTATGTAGGTATATGCCCCTCAAAAAGCATCTTGTCGATGAGCTTGTTTAAAAAGTCACGACCTTTTTTCTTCTTCCTCGTAGGAGGCATTGTTATCGACTGACTAACTTTACATGTTCGCGCTGCTATATATAGCCACAGCAACCACCAATCCATGTCAATATGAAGTTCGTCAAACATAGAGACACATTGCCGGTGAATAATGTTGATACTGCCGGCAACAATACTAGGCGGAAGAAAGGACCTCTGTTCCCTGAGACAGTGAGGGCAATAGTGTGTGGTCCATCAAATTGTGGGAAAACCAATCTTGTGCTGTCCCTGCTGGAACACCCAAATGGACTTAGATTTGTAAATGTATACGTGTTTTCCAAGTCGTTGTACCAGCCAAAGTATCAATTACTAGGGAATATATTAGAACCCATTAAAGAAATTCAGTATTTAATATTTAGTGATAATCAAAGTGTACCTCCTCCAAGTGAAGCTCTACCTAATTCTGTGTTTGTGTTTGATGATGTTTCGTGTGTGAAGCAGAATAATATACGAGATTACTTCTGCATGAGCAGGAACAGATCAGTGGATTCTTTTTACTCGTGTCAGACATATAGCCGTATACCGAAACAGTTGGTTAGAGACAATGCTAACTTGATCGCTCTCTTTAAACAAGACGATATGAATCTAAAACACACTTACAACGATCACGTCAACACCAATATGACGTTCAAGGAGTTTAAGAACCTATGTGGGTACTGCTGGAAAGAATGTAAACACGAATTTTTGGTTATTGACAAAGACTGCGACATGTACCATGGAAGAGACCGCACAGGGAAACACCCTACGTACTGGTATCATTACAAGCATGGACAAGTTTGGGAGAACTTCAGCGACACAGAGCAGGAGAGTGTTGGTTTACCCACCACAGAACATACTTCTTACGAATGAGGGTAACTTGGATTGTCAGGGTAAAGTACTCAAATATGTGGCCAATCCCGTCAAAGACGATGATGCTGCAAATAAAGGATACGTTCAAGCCATTCACCGGGATGATAAATCGTTGCGTATGGTTGTCGAAATGGAGAAGAAACTTTCATACTCAGATGAAAAATTTCGCTTAAACCAGGATTTATTTTCCTTACTGAATGAATTCAAATCAGCAAGTGCAACCATCGTGGTACCCATTAACCCCACAGGTGAAGTTATCGATGAGGCGTATGTATTAGAAGGAGGGTAGAATTATTATGAAATTCCAACTGATGGTACAATCGTTTCTATGACTGTACCAAAAGGCATACTCGCTAAACTTAACTCACGTGAATATTATAAAGATATACCACTCAATGCAAAACAACACGATAAACTTAGTTTCCATGTTAAAACGTCCGACTCCCATGTATTAGCCGAACTCAGAAAGCCACACCCTGCAATCTCAATGTGAATGAATTTATCAAATATAAAATAGTACAGTAAACACACACAAGCTTCATTCGGTGCGTAAACATGGATGCAACAACAACGACCAAACGTGGTATCATAAAGGTCCACAATCCAATTCGACGAAAGTTACTCGAACTGAAGACAGGTCAGATTGACTCCGAGAAATTTTTCAAGGATTCATTAAGACCTGTGACAGATACTATGGAAAGAGTTTTCTTACCTCAGCGACATAGACAGCAGCAGTCTCCTCTCTTGATCAAAGATTTCTTGAAGTCACTAAGTCGAAGTGAGCGAGATTATTATTCAGTGTATGGTGTCCAAAAGAAAAATGCTTCACTAATGATTGGGAACTCACCTGTTACTATTGATGAAAATGTTATTTTAATCGATGGTAGTGAATATGAAAGAACAAGAGGGCTAATGGAATTGTTGTTTTTTAAAAACCCAAAACAGTATACTGCCAAGGACTTGAAAAGCTATTCTGAAATATTAAACAACACGAGCGCTCACAGAGTAAATTTTAGTCCATCAGGCAAAGTTTTGAAGTCACCTGCGAATATTAAGTATAAAACCATAATCTCTAAACTTGTAAACCAGTCTGGTTCTGGACTTCTTCCTATGAAGGAATATGTGTACTGGGATGATCCCAATGAACTCGTTGAAAGATTGAAGTTACTTACCTCATCGACATCTGCAGGACATACAGCCCACTCCAACGAAATTTTATCAGTAGTTGAAGAACTTCGTGAAAGAGACATCATACTTGTAACATGGATCAAGTTGTGGCAGAACTCCATAGAACAGCAAGAAGAAATTTCCCAAGACGTCACGTAGTCATCAAAGGACTCGATGATCTGTGGGAATCTGATATAGTGGAAATGATCCCATACTCTCGTAAAAACAGTGGCTACAAGTATATACTGATGGTGATTGATACTTATTCAAAGTTTCCATGGGCTCTACCTCTCAAGAACAAGACTGCTAGTGTGGCTGCTGATGCTATGAAGAGAATCCTAAGTGGAGGTCGTGTTCCTAAAAACTTACAGACTGACAACGGAAAAGAGTTTTACAATTCAAAGCTCAAGAAACTCGTGACTAGAAATGGTATTAATCACTACTCAACACACACCCATCTTAAAGCATCAATAGTTGAACGCCCAATCAGAACTATTAAGAATGCAGTGTGGCAAGAATTCAGCAGGCGTGGTTCACATCGTTGGATTGAATTTCTTCCTCAGTTATTGTCAAATTATAACAAGTGGCAAAGCACCATCAAAATGAAAACCCTGTGATTTAAAGGACAAATCTCTACTTTCAACAGTGTACTTCCGTGTTAAGACTATCACACCAGCAAAATTCAAAGTTGGTGACTATGTCAGGATCAGTAGGTTAAAAGGAAAGTTTGAGAAAGGTTATCTACCAAACTGGTCAACTGAAGTGTTTACCATTAGAAAAGTTAAATTTTCAAATCCTGTAACTTATTTACTTAAAGATTATCAGGGTAAAGATATTGCAGGAGTATTTTACCAGCAAGAATTACAATTAACAAAACATCCAAGTACATTTCTTGTTGAACGAGTGATAAGGAAAAGGAAGAATATGGCATTAGTGAAGTGGTTAGGTTTTGATAAATCACATAACACATGGATAAATGTAAAAGATTTGTTTAAATTATAAAGGGACTTTTGTTAAATAAAAAATAGTACAACATATATTTTGTTTTATTTTACACATTCATAAAGATATAATAATATTTTTTCATATTTATAAATCAGTGAATTGCTTATACATTTGATTGACACTGTTATTTGTTACCTAATACTAAGTTACAGTGCACTGGCAAACCCCAACAACTATTTTATGATTGACAAATGATCAAAGACTGTCACAGATAGTCAAAACTTAGGCGGGTACAACTATTTACAATTAATGACTGTCATAGACGTCCAAAAACATTTGCTGTTACATATATTTACAAGTAAAAACTTATGCTGGTAACAACTATTTACAAATAATGATATTCACAGATGACCAAAACTTATGATACCATAAATATTTAAAATACAGACCACCCACCACTGCACTGTAAAATATACACGGGATAAACGCTATATTTATTCTTCGTTCACACTTATTTTACAAACTCATTCACTCTCTGGTGCAGACTTGTGCCCCCTAAGGTAGGGTCCCAATCCCGTCGGGGTAAATATAGCGTTTATCATCCAATCTAGACAGACCCAGCTTGGATACTTCAACAGTTGTTACTCTATGGAGATTTGATGCAAATCGGAGTTGTGTGTGGTGCTTCTCTGGGGCACCATGTAAACAGTCAATGTAATCTTGTATTGTAAGTTTTCTTGGCAACAGTACGCCCCAGACCCTTGGCCCATCTTGAGGTCTGGTTAGATTCTAGTCGGAATGAATACATTTTCGACCTTAGACCCTCAAATTCCACAATCAGGGAACCATTCGCCTCATCTTTCATAACTCCAACAACCTATTCGCTATAGGGTTCTATACTGAAATGATTGTTGGGTTTATTCCTCCCTGTGGCGGTTCATTACTTCATACGGATCACAGCCATCCACCAAATAGATGAAACTGTCTGTGTCCATATAAAGTAATTTCGGGCGTATAAACTGCGGAATGGCGAATTCATCGTGAAATTGATACATCCGCAGTTTAGACAGATCGAGAATGAACATCCCGACGTAGACTGGCTTGTTGAAAAGTATCTTCACTTTCGACATCTCTAGAGCCACAAAGTCTTACTCGAAAATTGTCATTCGTTTAAAGTGTGGTGAAGCCACGTGCTTGCGGGCACCGCGGCGGACCGCCAAACCTGTACACAATTTCACGTCACGGTGTTTTCTAAGGTTCTCCATTGTTTTGCCGAAAATTGAATTATTCATTAATTTGAAAAAGTCTCTCTCAAATTCTGATTTTGCCGACTGACGAGAACGCATGTTGAGAGAGATATATTCTTTCAACCACGGTGACTGGTTGAAAGATATTACCCGATGAACCGTGCCCAACTTCATCCCCAAGCCTACACATTGCTGGAGGACTCGGTAATGGAGAACATACCGAAACTTATCCTCCAACGTAGTCATCAGCTTGGGGTAAGTAGATCCAGGGGCAGCTTTGTGGTCTGGACATGTCGGTAGGTCTGCTAGAAAGTCGTGTATATCCTGGGGAATCGTTAAGTCTACCTCTAAAATGAAACCCCTAGGTGAGTCGGCTGCTACGCTCATGATGTCTATGCATCAAATCTGCTCGGCCGATAACCATTGAAACCCTCCAGACGGTAGATACTCTGACATGGCCCAGCCATTAAATTGTTTACATCAAAATACATGATGAAATTTTCAGGTAAGTTGTGGTTGTACTCCGCCATGAACCGGTTATTTGCCTTGGCATACCTACGGACGAACTGGCAAATACCACCATGAGTTCCACGTTCGAAAAAGAGAAGCATGTCAACATGTGTCAGAAGATCCAGCTCAACACGCGTTCTCTTTAACATGGCCTGCCACGAAAGGCCTGGAGCTGTGTAAAAGTGGGCGGGGTCCAAGGTGTACTTCTCCAAACATACACTCCTAAATTTTTCAAACAGATCTGCAAGTAGCCGTACATCTGTCCCCATGTACAGACTTGCATATTCTTCCAAGTTTTTGATGTGGAAAATCCGCCACACTTGTGTCGCGTGCTTGTAATCTTCATCAGAAATTTCCTACTCCGACAACGAACTATAAAATTTAGACTTTGGAGGGAGCGTGGCCTCTATGAGCTTGTCCATGGAATCCATATATTCGTAAGGGAAGACTCATTTTCGCTTAACTAGTTGGAACTTCTCAGGGTCCGTGAAATACGCACTGGTAATGTACATGAAACGGTCCTCAAGGGTTCCAACCAATTTATCTAACGAGGACTGCATGAAATGGTACGAGTCCAAGAACCGCAATTTAATTGACGTACCATTAATCTTTTTCGAAAAAGAAATGTAACGTTCAGTGTTGATGGGTAGGACATCTATCCCATTATAATCGAGGTGTGCTAAAGCCTTAACAATAAAATGCGTATCATACCCAGACAAATTATGGAAAAAGATGGGTATGCATCGTTGATTTTTGTACTGTAAATTACAGTTATTGTGTGCAGCCCCTCTGAATGCACCTGTGATGTGACAATGATCGCGAACCTTAACGGCTTCCGGTGCAAATCCATCACCACAGATGTGGCATACCGTAGCACTTGTAAATCGTGCTTCTTCATCAGCTTACATTACAAGAGTTATGACCGCCTTGTAAATTCCATCAACGTCATGGGTAAGTTTCACGAGTTGTTCCACTAGCCACGTCTCAGGGTTTTCCCCCAAGAATGAGTCGAATCTGTTCAGCTGAGGCTCGTATGCGCAAACGAGCTGGTATGCCGCGGCAAAAGGGATGTGTTCCTGGACTCCTGTGGAGTAAGAGGCATTAGGGTCGGGTCTGCACGTATCAATGGGTTTCAACAAGCATTCTAAATCCGCGTAAACGACGAATGGTGCACGCTGTTGGTACACAAAATCCTGAAACTTTAAGATTTTGTCTTCGTCGCCGGGTAGGTCGACTCTTACAGCGCCCACCCTTGCGCAATCAATCTCATGGCGTTCCAAGAGATCTTTGTGACTGAAATGCTGCAGACATCTATCACATATGTAAATTGCGTTTTTAGATTTAGTTATTGAGGACTTGTCTAACTTTGACAAGTTCTTGATCCGGCAGTAGTGAAAATTATCTTTACCCTCTGTAATCAACAACATGTTGATATGGAAATCGCGTTTGACTGCAGCATGATGGAAGTGACCTACAACTCTATGTTTTCCATTTTCTGGTTCCAAGCCGTAGACATTGATCGAATATTGAGGATTTTGCCTCTTAAATTTAGAAATATCTGACAATTTTACAGGGAAGTCTATGCCTGCAAAATCGAAATTGTACTTGGAACGTACTTAAATATAATGATTGACTCTATACGCGTGATCTTCCATCTGTTCGTTAAATGCCAGGATCGTCCAAAGAAAATAACTATCATCATAGTTTTGAACATTGACAATTGCTTTCTTTGCTTGGATATCGGATGGCAGAACTATAAATGAAGAGCCCCGATACAGCGGTTCGTATGCTACATGGATATCGACGGCATTAATTTGATCCACGGTTTTGCCACTATCCCGATCCTGGAATTCACTATATCTCTTCAAAATATCTTGACGAACATAGACATCATACCATTCTTCCAGGTGAGTGCTTAATGTAAGTTCTCGCATCTTTGGCATAAAACAAACACGGCTGATATTAGTGACATTGTTCTTCTGAATTTGGAAAAAACAATCCAACCCAACCTGGCATTTTATAGCCGGCGATGAAGGATTGGTAATAATCGCGGAAATTTTGTCTTTAAAAATTTTGAAGATTGCTCTAATATAATTTTCTGGATCTTTAAAATGTTATGAATTTATAACTGATACATGGTGTAAGGGAACCAAATAAATCCCCGTAATATTGTGTTAGAGCGAAGTGAATATACGCGTCTGGCTAGCTGCACAGCCGTGCGCCGTAATCCGAGTAGGTATGTGCTGATATAAGCGCTCGCGCTGGCCGGCAGCTACGCGCAGGGAGTCCGCCTCGGGAGTTTGTACGTAACACATCTATGTAGGAGTGTGTCGTGATTTTACTACCAGCATTGTCACTTTATACCCCATTTCGGCAACAGGAGTCTAAATTGAAGCTAGCGGGGGTATTGCTAACATATTGCGTGGTGCAGAAATTACGTTCCTGTATTTGTGTCACTGTCCGTGTGTAAATTAACGGCGAATAAACTGGAACTAATCTGTAATCTCTGTTTCCGTCAGTAATAAACCTTACTAAACCGTATCAGGCTACCAACACTCAAGCCAAAGAACTCTACACAGCCTTCAATAAAAAAAAGTAACATCTTTTATTATACATTAGTTGTTCCGGCAGCTATTGCCGCGCAGTTGTCGATTCTGCGTCATCAACGATCGACTGGTGTCAGAGAAGGCCGTCGTCCTGACAAGAAGAAAAGAAGAACATCAAGAAGACGTTGCTATCGGTCAGGTTAGTGATCACACCTCCGATAGTCAATCAGTCATCGACCAATATCCACTCAGCCATCCAAAACGGTACTCTGGCGTCATCTGCGGGACTCAAACCCTGCACCACACGCGCATAAACAGAGACCACCCACTACAAAGAGGCTGTCAGATCGTGGGATTTATTCGATACGGAAGGTGTTAGAAAGTGAATGTTGGTAGTCGCGAACGTACAAAGTTGTGGAACAGTGCCCGGAAGAAGGAGAACGTCGGTTCGAGCCCAGGAACCAGTGGAGCCAAAAGCAGCCTGTGGAGCCAAGCAGCAGCCCAACGGCGGTGAGGAACAACGCGGTAGCAGCCTCCAGACAACGGCAGTAGCGTCGGTCGGTGAATTCCAGCGTCGGAAGTTAGTAGTAGGTGAACGGGGATTCGAGCACACCAACCTGTAACTCCGAAGTTTGGCTAATAGGTGAGTGGAAATCACCATGTCTGTCCTTCTAGAGAATAGAGAAGTCCCTTTGCAAGACGCAATTAACATTTTGAGTCAAAAATTGGCGGAATTAAACCCGCGTAGAGTTGTTGATCCTGAATCAAAGTCTAAAATTAATAATGCAGTTATGAATAGTAATTTAACATTTGGTGGTACAGCTAATGAGTCAATTCAAGAATTTTTTATGAAATTTGAAGATTTTTTGTCATTTAGTGATTTGTCAAGTAGTGAGAAAATGAGGATTCTGAGGACCAAATTGGTCGGTGAAGCATTTAAGTTTGTTGTTTATGATGATGATTGCAAACAAACTGAGACGTATGAAGGGTTGAAAGATGAGCTTTTAAAGCGCTTTTCAAAGAAGCAGACATTGAGATTCTATAGGGAACAGTTACGTAAGTTGAGAAGACAACATGGGGAGGACATTCAACATTTTGCTGATAGAATTAAGATAGTAAATGATAACACATTCACATTAAAGGGCGCTGATGAAAGAGACCATAAGGAGTATAACATTGTTGTAAGGCATGAGGCAGATCAAAGAGCACTTGACGCATTTTTAGGTGGTTTAGGAGGTGAAATTGGAGAATATGTGAGCCTACAGAAACCCAAGACATTTAACGAGGCGATTGAGCATGCTGTGACGTATGAGCAAGTGAAGAGTAGGCCAGTAGGTGATCACAGAGAGAAGCCACCGAGGCGAGTATTTCATGCTAAGAGGGGGCCAAAATGTTATGCATGTGGGAGATTTGGGCATATAGCTGTGAATTGTTCAAGTGAGTCAAGATTTCAGGGCAATTATCGTGGAAGGGGTAATAGGATGTGGCGTGGAAAAAAGGTTGAACAAAAGAATTTAAACGAGGAAGGGGTGAGCAGAGCCGCGATGTCGCACCCCCAGTAAAGAGGGTACCTGTTGTATTTCCCAGGGCAATCCTCAAGTGGCAAATTTAATTGTAAGTGTCAGCATAAGTGGAAGACAGTGCGATTTATTAGTTGATACAGGTTCTGAGGTGACCTTGTTGTCTAAGAGTATTTGTGGAACTCAGGGTTATGTCCACCCGATTGTAAGATTACTGGTCTGGATGGGAGTAGAGATATCACAATATTGGGAATGAAGAATGTTACCATCTTAGTAGATAATTATGTTTCATGATGCATTAGTTTATGTAGTACCTACACTAAATTCTTCATATCAGGGTATTTTAGGCATTGATTTTCTGACCAAGCACAATGCAGTAATAGATGTGGCGGAACGATCGATTGTCTTGCGGAAACACAAAAGTGTAGGCCCACCTTCGTCGTTACCAGATACAAATCAGTGTTCGTGTCCAAAGGAGGGAAAGGCCATCCCAAATTTGGCAGTTACCCGAACCTACAAATCTGTCGCCCTGTCTAACCAAAGCAGAGAAAATTCCAAAAGCATCAGGTAAAGTTATTAATGTCCCAGTCCGAGATAGTTTAGGGTGTGATGAAAATTCTGTAGTGTTGGTCGACACACCAGATGAGTCTGGATGGTTGGACTTGAACCAATGCTATGTTAAGAGAAGTGTTTGTAAAGTGCGCACAGTTAACGGTAGTAGATGTGTTCCCGTTATAATTGAGAATTTTGGTGAAGAAGATGTTGAGATACCACGTGGTCATGAGATAGCACATGTCGAAGTTTTACGTGATAAGGAGCTAGCTAGCAGTATATTTGTTGATGTTGATGATGATGTTAATGAGGCTGACCATAGAGTAAGAGGTGAAAAGGCGCGTATTGCCCAAGTGAAGCGCGAAGTATGTTTTAAGGATAAGTTGAGCCACTTGCCCCAGAGAGATAAAGAGAAGATTGAAGGTTTATTGCGGGAATTTAGAGAGTTGTTTGAACCAGGTAGGACCCTCCCAGCCACAGATATAGTTGAACATAGAATTTTGACAGGAGATGCATTACCCATATATAAGAAGGCGTATCGAGTTCCTTTCCATCAGAGACAACTGATCGATGAGTTTATTGATCAACAATTAAAGGATGGTATTATTAGGCCTTCAAATAGCCCGTGGGCAGCACCGGTCGTTATCGTCCCAAAGAAGAGTCCAAATGGAGAAACTAAGTTCAGATTTTGTGTAGATTACAGGTGTTTGAATGCTGTTACAACTTCAGATGTCTATCCTTTACCTTCTATTTCAGAGACAGTGGATTACCTAGGCCAGTGTAAGTATTTTACAAACCTTGATTTGCGAAGTGGTTATCATCAGATAAGAGTTGCTGACGAGGACATTCCAAAAACTGCGTTCAATGTTCCGAACGGTCATTATGAATATACAAGAATGCCTTTTGGATTAAAAAATGCTCCAGCTACGTTTCAGAGGACTGATGGACGGTGTTTTGAGGGGATTAAAGCCTTTTTCTACATTGGTTTATATGGATGATGTAATCGTATTTTCCAAAGATATTGATGAACATGTCAGGAGATTGAGAAGTGTTTTCGAACGTCTGCAGAAAGCTAATTTAACCTTGTCGATTGAAAAATGCAATTTTGCAGTTTCAGAGTTAGAATATTTGGGTCATCATATTTCTAGAGAAGGAGTTAAACCGCATCCACGTTTAGTTCAGGCAGTAAAAGAGTTTCCAACACCAACTTGTGTCAAAGAGTTACAATCATTTCTTGGTCTTGCTAATTATTACAGAAAATTTGTTCAAAATTATGCCCTTAAGGCTAAACCATTAACCAACTTGTTGAGAAAAGGTGTAAAATTCGAATGGACAGTTGATTGTGATCAAGCTATGGATACTTTGAAAGAAGCACTCACAACCTATCCAATTTTGGCTTTTCCAGATTTTTCCAAACCCTTTGTTCTTTCCACAGATGCAAGTAATGTAGCAATAGGTTCAGTTTTATCTCAGGTCATAGATGGAAAAGAAAGACCAATTGCCTATGCTTCCCGCCAACTAAATAAAGCAGAAACAAATTACAGTGTTACAGAGCGTGAACTTTTGTCAGTTATTTGGAGTATCAATTTTTCAGATGTTACCTTTATGGCAGAAAATTTACTATAATCACAGATCACGCAGCGTTAAAATGGATGTTAGGATTAAAAGACCCGTCGAGTAGATTAATGCGTTGGACATTAAGGCTAAGTGAGTTCGAATTTGATGTTGTCCACAAGCCCGGAAAATTGCATGGTAATGCGGATGGTTTGAGTAGAAAAGTTCGGATGGTAGAGGCACAAGACCCCCCTTCACTAGTAGAATTGCCAATTGCGCAAGCAGAAGATGAGGAATGCAGTAAGTGGAGAAAAAATAAATGGTTTGTATTTCATGATAATGTGTTGCATCGCATAACAAAGCGCGGTGACAGAGTAGTAGTCCCCAAAGTCTTACGTGAGTCAGTTATGAAGTTGTATCATGATTCCATTTTGTCAGGTCATTGTGGATGGAAGTTGACTAATCAGAGGATAGCTAAACAATATTGGTGGCCAGGTCGTAAAGGAGATGTCAGAGAGTATGTAAAAAGTTGTATTCAGTGTAATGAGAGACTAGGTCCAGGAAGAGCCAGAGAAAAGTTACAACAGTTACCAGAAACAGCAGAGCCATTTCAGAGAGTTGGTTTAGATGTAATGGGTCCATTTAAGCGTACTAAAGCAGGTTACAGTTATGTACTTACCATCACAGATGCTTTTTCAAGATATTTAGTAATGGTGCCTTTGGAAGATCAAACAGCAGAAGCGTGTAGCAAGAGCTTTTGTATTAGGATGGATACTTAAATTTGGCGTACCGAATTCTATTATTACGGATCAAGGATCAAATTTCATGTCAGCATTGTTCACACAAGTCTGTAAGTTATTGGGTATTGAGAAATTGCGAACTACAAGTTTCCACCCACAAGGAAATGGTAGAACTGAAAGAATTCACAGAACTATTGGAAAAATGTTGAGCAACTATGTAAATAAGTCACATAATGATTGGGATTTATTGTTACCATATGTGGTGTCAGCTTACAATACTAGAGTCCATGTTAGCACAAGGAGAACCCCATTTGAAATTATCTATGGTCGAGAAATGACGTCACCTTTCGAACTATTCAAAACTTCAAAAGATATTGATAATCCAGAAGTACGTAGTCTAGCGTTCAAATTGAAGAAAATATGGTCAGAAGTTCGTAGAAACAATCAAAAAGCATTTCAAGCACAAGCTAAACAGTATGATAAAACAGCTAAACCACAAGAGATTAGCGTCGGAGATTTTGTAATGTTGAGCACACCATTTTTGAGAAAAGGTCAAACACGTAAATTCACAACAAATTGGTCAGGTCCATTTGAGGTAATACAGATTCTTTCACCAGTTACAGTTAAAATTAAGCTACCAGATAGGGATATTGTGGTCCATAAAAATCGTCTTCGGGTGTATAGTTGGAATAGGAGAAACATAGTGAACCCAGGTGAAAATACATCAACAGACAGAACAGCAACACAGCATGTGGGACAACCTAAGCAAATTCCAAAGACAGTAGATCCACAAAGTTCAAGTCCGTATTCATTGCGAAGTAAAGGCCCAGTTCAACCATCTCATACATCTCAAAAGCCAGCAGTAAGGTATAGTTTGAGACCTAGGAAGTAATCAGTAGTCAATAGAATATATGTATTTCATGTTTTGTATCTGCTGTAACATCAAGTGTAATTTTGTATTCTGTATGGTTAGATATTTGAGTTTAAGATTTGAGTTGATGATGTTCATGTTTTTAACGTGTTGCAAAGAGACATGTGCGTATGGTGATTTTCAACCACCAAGCCTTGTCCCTTTGGAAGTGTGCATAAAACACGTTTACTGCGGTGAAAAATGTTGTAGCCTCGTGGAGAGCAGTCGACCAGAGCAGTCGAGCGGAGCAGTGCAGAGCGCGGGCAGCAACTGTAGGCGCCCCAGTCAGCGCTAGTAGAGGAGACTCAGAGTGGCACGTGTGTGTGTGTCCAAGTGAAGTGCAGTGCAGAAAGAAACATTGAGTATTCATTATGTTTTATTCAGTGATTTTATTGGGTATCTTGTTTCCTTTTGTTTATTTAGTCCATGTAAAGCCTCTTAGTAATGGTGTAGTATTTTCTAAGGAGAGTGATGTAATTGCTTCAGATAATTATTGGTCACTAGTAATAGATTATGATTTGGGAATTGTAAGAGATGAATGCACCAAGCTAGATAGCACATTCAGTACTCTTGATGAGCTTACTAAAGAAAATCTGTCGCATAATGATTCAGCTATAAATTCAGTTTCTTTGAATCTAAAAGTAATGTATTCTGCTTTACAGCAAGAATTTTACAATATTTTGGAAATTCTACCTCATAAGCCAAACAGAGTCAGAAGGTCATATCTCGATCTTGGAGGAAAAATTTTGAAAACTGTATTTGGAACTTTAAATTCTGAAGATCTAGAGCATTTAGAGTCGAAGGTTAAATAATTTGGAAGCTGTAGGGAATGATGTTAAACTTAGTCTTTCAGTCACAGTTGATTTTGATTCAGCATATGGAGGAGTCCATTACAAATCATACACAAGCAATACAAGTATTAGCAGATGCCTTCGTCTCACAGACTAGGGAAATTCAATCAGTAATAAGTAAGAATATGCATGAAGTAGAAAGTGTACTAACAGTTTTGAATTTTCAGATTTTTAGTGTAAAAACTTTACAAGAGCTTATTTTTGGGTTAACAAATGTACGTATGGAATTGGTTAGATTAAGAATTGCTCTATTACAAGGTTCTAGTGGGAAAGTTAGTGATATTTTATTGAGCCCTAGAGTATTTTTGAAATATTTACAGTTGATACAGAATAAATTAGATTCAAGTATGTTTATGATTGCCCCTTGTACAGAGGAGAGTTTAAGTGTGTATTACCAATTGTCAAAGGTAAATATTGTTTTAATGGGTAGTAATTTGAGGTTAGTTGTTAATGTTCCTATTGGTGCACATGATTCAGTTTTAGAGAGATATAGTATTCATACTTTTCCGATCTATTGGAGTGAAACAGGCAGATATGTAAGATGGGATATGAAAGATGTAATTTTATTGAGCAAAGATCATAAGTCATATGTGACACTTAATCAGAATGATATGCAGAAATGTGAATCTAATATTGTAGAAATATGTCCATTGATGACTTTGCATGATGTAAGTGTAAGTAGTTGTGAATCTGATATGTTCTTTTCAGAAAAGTTTGTTGAGTCATGTCAAAGAGAAGTTGCGACCCTCACTAAATCATATTTTGCTAGAGTTCATGATAATTGGATATTTACCTTGTTAACACCTTGTACTGTCAGTGTCAATTGTATTCAATCTCAGCAGACAACTAAATTATCAGTAAGTGGTTCAGGAATGTTTGTAAACACTACAGGTTGTCAAATAATTGGAAATGATTTTAGAACACCAGCAATTAAGTCAGTTAAGAAGTCTTATGATTTGTCTTATCCATTGTATTACTTACCAAATTTAACTTATGAGATTTATCACAGTCCTAAATTAGGTTGAATTGAATTTGACTTATAGTAAGGAGGTTAAAGAAGAGATTGATAAGTATCTTAAAGCATCTAATGACACTATTAAATTCAGTAAGATTATTGCACATTTGGAGTCACAAATGAGTTCTAGAGATCAACATAAGATAACAGTTGTATCTGCCAGTGTTACGTCTATTATTTGTATTTTAATTGTCTTGTTTTTGGGTATTTGGTTATGTAGACATTGTATGAATAAGATGATTCAGAAATATTTTGCTGCAAATGCAGCCACGCAATCTGTTAGCAGCATAAGAGTAACTATTCCAGAGATTTCACATGATAGTGTTGCAGGAGCAACACGTGTTTCAAAGGCGGGGGAGTTGTAAGGGAACCAAATAAATCCCCGTAATATTGTGTTAGAGCGAAGTGAATATACGCGTCTGGCTAGCTGCACAGCCGTGCGCCGTAATCCGAGTAGGTATGTGCTGATATAAGCGCTCGCGCTGGCCGGCAGCTACGCGCAGGGAGTCCGCCTCGGGAGTTTGTACGTAACACATCTATGTAGGAGTGTGTCGTGATTTTACTACCAACATTGTCACTTTATACCCCATTTCGGCAACAGGAGTCTAAATTGAAGCTAGCGGGGGTATTGCTAACATATTGCGTGGTGCAGAAATTACGTTCCTGTATTTGTGTCACTGTCCGTGTGTAAATTAACGGCGAATAAACTGGAACTAATCTGTAATCTCTGTTTCCGTCAGTAATAAACCTTACTAAACCGTATCAGGCTACCAACACTCAAGCCAAAGAACTCTACGCAGCCTTCAATAAAAAAAGTAACATCTTTTATTATACATTAGTTGTTCCGGCAGCTATTGTCCGCGCAGTTGTCGATTCTGCGTCATCAACGATCGACTGGTGTCAGAGAAGGCCGTCGTCCTGACAAGAAGAAAAGAAGAACATCAAGAAGACGTTGCTATCGGTCAGGTTAGTGATCACACCTCCGATAGTCAATCAGTCATCGACCAATATCCACTCAGCCATCCAAAACGGTACTCTGGCGTCATCTGCGGGACTCAAACCCTGCACCACACGCGCATAAACAGAGACCACCCACTACAATGGAGTAACCTATTCCCGAAAGCACGTCCCCTGATATTTGGCTTCAAGCGCGTAGCATCTGGTTTACCTTTTTTCCCACCCACGTTAACGGTTGCCTGTGTGTTGGGCAGCCACTGAGACGATGGTTCGTCTGTCGCCCAGAGTGCTTCTACTGGTGATAGAGTGGCTAGTAGATTCTCATCAATTGGATCTTCCCACGCACTGCTTCTGGGATGGGTTATGTCCTCCACTGCTGGAATACCCCTCGCACGGGTGCTGGGTTGGGTGATGTCCACTTTTGGAATACTCCTCGCACTGGTGCTGGGTTGGGCTATGCCCACTTTTGGAATACCCCACAGTTCTTCCATGTCCGGCGGTGGCATATAAACATCTGAAAATAGACACAAAAAATTAGAATCGTAGTTACAAGTATGGAAAACAAAGTAGTCAATGAAATTAATACTTTAACTGACATTTTAATCCTTTTTGATGGACCGTCATCATGGGTTGTCATTCGTTTGTGTGTAGGTTGCACATTGATAAAGTCAGCAGCATTCACATGATCAGAGGCATCTGAAACATAATAAATAATCTCAATCACACATGCACTAAGAATTCACACGAAAAATAATTAAATTATTAGCTACTTACTGGTAAAACAATCCATCAATTCTTGAGTGGAGATCTCAAGGCAATACACATCCACTCACATCTACAACAAAATAAATAATGTCAGTCACTTAAGCACTAAGAATTGACATGAAAAATTATTTCAAGTATTAGCTACTTACAGGTAAGGCCAACAGCATTATTTTTCCACATATTCACATCATCAGAGGCATCTGCAACAAAATAAATAATGTCAGTCACATATGCGTTAAGTATTCACATGAAAAATAAAGTATTAGCTACTTACTATTAAAACAATCCATCAATTCCTGAGTGGAGATCTCAGGCAAAGCACATTCACTCACATCTACAACAAAATAAATAATGTCAGTCACATAGGCACTAATCATTCACATGAAAAATTATTTAAAGTATTAGCTACTTACTGGTAAGGCCAACAGCATTATTATTCCACATATTCACATCATCAAAGGCATCCGCAACAAAATAAATAATGTTAGTCACATATGCGTTAAGTATTCACATGAAAAATAATTAATGCACATCTTCATCTGAAACAAAATGAATAAAAAATAATCTGTGGAATAAAATTATGTTAATCACTTACCGCCTGCAAGATTGTATCGCACCTCAAGGTAGGCCATGGTTACCGATCGTGAGTCTACAATAGAAAAAAAAATAGTAATATCAAAACGAGTAAATAACAATTAATAACAGAAAATTAACTTACCATTTTCCAAATACTGATCGATGTCTTCAGCAGTCAGTACTGGAAAAAAACCTGAAGAACGATCCATGTTGTTCACTCCGCAAGATACTGATGAACAATGAGGATGAGAAGAAGGTTGGCACAGAATTTATACCTAGCCATGTACGGTAAATTGTGTTGTTGAAAGTTCTCGAGTCCAAGAATCATCTATGACGCGCGCGTTCCAATCTTAATGTACTGCATGTCGAGACGAAAATATTCCAGCGGCCTGTGAGTAATGCGGTGATCGCCTGGGGTGATGTCGTGACAGAAATGAGGTTCCTGCTTTCACGCCTGGAATAGCAACAACCGTTGTTGCCCGCGGTGTGTGTGCCAGAATTGATGTCGACTGCTCGGCCGGACTCCTCGATCGACACTAGCGCTATCAGTTGGTGCTGCCATCTGGTGGCGGGTTGATGAACTAAACACGCCATTCTCGCCGTGGTCTTCCCCCCCCCTGCCCTGTGACGTCACACAACGGGATATGGCTCAGAAACCCTATTGGGACACTACTCGGAGCACATTATGTAACTGACCGAACATTCCCAGAATACAACAGACGTAAAAGTATACAGGAATTTGCCACCAGAAATAACATAACCCTAAGGGAAGTTGAGGCTACCTTAAAAAAGATATCATATACACAAGCGGCTTAAATATATGAGCGTGAAAAGCCACGATTTAGGCCCTCTGTAGCCCCGGATATGGGAAGCTGCATTGACTTCCCATCTATAAAGTTGGGTAGTGGGACAACAGCACTAGCAGTACCAGAGATGGGCAATGGAATAATTAGGATACCAACAGGTCCAACTCAATATCTCAGTGGAGATTCTACACAGGTTCAGGAAGATTTACGGGAGGGTCCGACTGAGCCTCAGCCGATACATGTCGGTGTACTTGCAAGACCTGCCGTGACCACCCAACACATGAGCGCATACTCGGCAAGTTACGACCACAGGACCTCGATACGGGATAACTCCAATACTGCAGCTGTGCCCTTAGGGACACCACAACAACAACAACAACTCTACCAAGAGCTACCGCCCCAGACGACACAGCTGGCCACCAGCATACATGGCGTGGTAACAAACATGCAAACCAATCCAGTGCTTGCTAATCAAACAGACACCTCCGTAACGGAAACGCACAGTCGATATGACAGAGCAGTAAACAACCCTAGAGATTTATCTTATAAAGATCATTGGATCCCTAACAACAGGAATGTACAACCAATTGTTTATAATCCATACCCACCACAACCACCCAGTGCTATACAGAGCACAAGCGCAGCGGACATCTTCACATACAAAATGCTCGAAATCATAATAGATATCCTAAACCAGTATGTGGGTAACTAAGGGATCGACCCATTGCAATTCGCTCCGAGTATCAAGCAGCTGATACAGCAAACGCTTACCAACGGATTTAACTGAGAACACAAGGGCTTTCGCAGTCCGAGACGACAGGCTTAAATACTATGCACCAAAACAACATATCACGTAATAGCTCTCAATCTAGCGGTAAAATGGCTAACAACGAACTGGGAATTTTACAATGGAATGCTCGCTCAATTAAAGCAAATAAACTTAGCCTGATGCAATATATGTTGGCCCATAAGATCTCAATAAGAGCTATCTCAGAAACCTGGTTAAAACCGGGCAAACTTTTCTTCTTTCAAAATTGCAATATCGTGTGGGCAGACAGAACGGACAGGTATGGCGGCACTGCCCTGTTAATAAAAAAGTCAATACCATTCCAACTGGTGAACATCATGTCTACTAACCTCTCTTTTGAGGTTTGTGCAGCATGGCTTCTCTTTAAAGACAAATGCATGACGGTAGTATCCGTATACAGGTCACCAAACAAACCACCACTAAACAAATCTGAGCTGGAAATACTAATGCGTCAATTAGAGGAACCAGTATTGATCCTTGGCGACCTGAACGCTTACCATTCTTTATGGGGAAGTGCGTATGACGACCGTGTCGGCCGGCTAATTACGGAAGTAATGGAGGAATTAGTGGTACTAAACGATGGCTCTGCAACTCGAATCAATAGACCTACACAACAACAAAAATCCGTGGACATATCATTTGCATCGGCGACTATTGCCCCACATATAATATGGGAAGTCGTAGAAGATTCATTAGGCTCGGATCATTTCCCGATTCTGCTGAAACTCTCCCATACTAAACTGAGAGAGCAAACTATCTTCTCGCATTATAAATGGAACATCAAGCGGGCCAACTGGAATAAATGCCAACAGGAAGCAAAAGGTGCATTTTCTCACTATAAACCTACAGATGACATACAAAAGGATTACAAAGCCTTCATAAACTGCATAGAGAAAGCTGTAGGTTCCAGTAATCCAAAACAAAAGCAAAGCTATGTGATCAACACAACCTCAGTGGAGTGGTGGGACCAGTAATGCGAAGAAGCAATAAAAGAAAGAAAGCAAACCATCAAAACGTACAGGAAGCACAATGACGAACTACATTGAATGTAAAAGGGTATGTGAGAAAACAAAAAAACTCCTGAGGAAGAAGAAAAGGAAAAACTGGGAAGAGTACTGCTCAAGGCTAAATCTCAACACACCGATCAAAGAATTGTGGAGTAAAATACGTACGCTGAAAAATATAAGAGATGCAAGGACCACGGAGCGGACTCCACCACTGAATATTCTGACTGATATGTTAGAAAACATAACACCACCTTATGTGAATCCCCAACCCCCAAACTTACAGGATAATACACAGCATATCCTATGTCAACCTTTCAGGAGTGAAGAGCTCAGTAGAGCACTTGGCTTTGGTAAATCTACAGCACACGGGCTGGATAACATACACTACCCCATGCTCCGCTTACTCCCTGTTAATGGGAAAACATACCTGCTCGAACTCATTAATCGCATTTGGTTTGAGAAGAGCGAGATCCCACCTATGAAGACAGCTAGAATAATTATCATAAGAAAACCCGGAAAGACAGCTGATTGTGCCTCAGCATACAGACCAATACCCCTGTTGTCTAAGTGTTAGAAAGAATGGTCAAACATAGAATTGAATGGTGGTTCGAACACAACATGTTACTCCCATCTACCCAATATGGCTTCCGGAGAGATAAAGGCACTAACGATATCTCACCACCAACATACACTCATGCCTTACCAATAATAACTACATGGTTGCCATCTTAACAGATCTCAAATCCGCTTACAACAAAGTCTTGCCACCGATCCTGGGGAAAAAATTAATGGAGAACGGTGTGCCAGTCCCCTTCACAGCCAGGCTGGTATCTATTATTACCAATAGATGGCTAGTAGCTCAGTGGAAAAGTATCAGATTGGGGCCAAGAAAATGTAGCCAAGGGGTACCACAGTAAACAGTCTTGTTTCCATTACTCTTTAATATCTACACAGCTGACCTGCACAAGATATTGCCATAGTCGGTCATAGTCCTACAATACGCCGACGACATCTGTATTTATACAATAGGCACAAGCATTGGAAGATGTCAGACTATATTAGATGAAGCGATGCGAATATTGATACAGTGGTTGTTTGCTAATGGTCAAGAGATATCAATCAATAAAAGCTCAGTCTGTATATTTACTCGCCATAGAATACCCCCAATGTCCAGCATGAACTTTGGAACTTACAATCTTCCAGTAAAGAATAGTGTGAAATACCTAGGACCAACAATAGACAAAAAACTTAAATGGGATCAACACATCATACAAATAGAAAAAAAAAGTCTGTTCAGCCAATAAACTGATTCGAGCGGTAACAGGTCTAAAGTGGGGAGCAAGCCCACCAGTAGCACTGATGTTGTACAGATCCTTAGTACGTCCACACTTTGATTATGGGTGTAACTGTTACGGGTCAGCTTCCGAACGTACAGTAGCCATGTTAGATGTCCTGCAGTATAGAGTACTACACACCTGCTTGGGGGCAATGCAATCAACACCCACGAACGCGTTATGCGCAGAAGCTGCGAACCACCACTACACCTTCCCAGGTCCTACTTATACTCAAAATTCGTACTGAAACAGGAACAGCTGTCGGATAATAAACTAGTTAATGCTATCCACAAACTACCAATGGAGTGTCTAACAAAAAAATACTGGACATAAACGAATGCCACCTTTGGTTTAGGCCCATCTTGAAACCGAAACACTAAGTGACAAAGCCCGCAAGAGTAAACAATTATATTGCTACGAATTACCACTATGGCACACACTTAAAGAGGTAACAGTAAATACTAAAAAAAACCCATGAAAATCCCAATATACAGACATACTTAGAAAATTTGAATAAATGGCTTCCAGCCAGGTGCATATACACCGGTGGGTCCAGAAACAATAATCACGCAGGCAGTGCATTCATCAACCCTGACAGTATGGAACAGGGCACGTTCAAACTGCTGAGTGAAACCTCTATTGTGACAGCAGAACTAATAGCAATTCTTAATATGCCAGCAGCTTACAGGATAACAACATCATTGTGCTATCTGACTCGCTCTCTGCGCTAACGGCACTAAAGAACCATCATTTAAATCAAAGTAACAACCCAATTATGTATGAAATCATTAAAACAATCATAGATTTGGAAAAAAGGAGTAAACTTGAAGTGCTGTCCTGGGTGAAAGGACATTGTGGGTGTAGAGGCAATGAATTATCCAACCAACTGGCAAAGGAAGCAACCGTTACTGGAAAACTACCCACGTAAAGATACCCATGTCGGACTTAATCGTGACATTAAAATACAAGCTATACAAAGACTGGGACAAAGAATGGGAACACACATCCATCAAGAAGGGTAAATACAATGCAAGCTTACACCCTGTAATTTTAAAACGACCATGGTTGCAAAATGTTCAATGCCCCAGGAAACTATACACCTGCATATCTAGAATAAAATTTGGGCATGCAAGCTTTAAAAAGCATCTATACAGGATCGGTGTTGTAGACGATCCATACTGTGAATGTGGTCAGGAAGAAGACGTAAACCATATATTCTTTGAAAGTCCACTAAAAAAAGACATAACCGACAACCTTACTAAGAAACTGGTGCAGCTGGGGCAGCAACTGACAACAAATGTTTCTACTTTGTTAACCACTAGCAAATACAAAATCTTTTCCCTCATGTACGCTTTGTTACGGCAAATGAAACTGGAATTATAAAAGCAGGTGTATTAATAATTGTAACAGACAAATTCTATCATTGCAAGGCTCACTATGTATTATAAAGGTTTTAATTTTTTTTATTTGTTTGTTTTTTTTACCCTGCAAATCAGTGTGTTTACTTTTTTTTTTAATTCACCAAGGATAGTATACAATTTGTTATGAATCATGTAATTAAAACTGTAATGTAAATTTTGTTAACTAGATATATTAATGTACAGAATGCAGTATGTAATTTTAATTATAACGTTTACAATGAATCATGTAACCGGCCACATGACTGTATCCAACCATGTAAATAGAAAATTGCCAGATGGCCTGCAGGGCTGAAAATAATAATAATAATAATAAAAAAACAGGGCCGTATTTAGGATTTGTAGACCATTGGGCTGAACCTGTGATGCGCGCCCTGCCCCGCAAATATTTTGAAATTAAACATTGCATTTTATAGTTATTTTCTAACCAAACTACTAAAATAATATATGATTGTTGAGATAACATGAAAACAACTAAAAATCATTAAAATATTCATTACAATTTACTAACATCGCTCTGAAAAATTATAAAAGAATGCGAAGTTGAGAGTTATTTCCATGTTGCCAATTTCATAAAAGTCAGTATTTCATTTTTTTTTAAATGAACATACAACAAAAAAACAAGATACATAAAGAAGAATTCTAAGAAACAAGCATTTTTTGTGGTGTGGGCTAATAGACTGCAGTCTATATAGCCTATTCCTAAATGCGGTCCCGACAACAGTGATACCTCATAATCGTCTGAGAGTATTCCAGTAAGAAATACAAATAATTTACTGTACAAATTTTTAGTAAAATAATTATTATAACTGCGCAGATGCAGTTATCATATATGAGTAGACGCACTTGCAATAATTGTCCTTCTCGTAGATATCACCACAGTGTATGATAGAGTTAGAAAAAATACAAATCAAGATCAAATAAAAGATAAAAAATGAAGACTTATTTATTAGGAGAGCAACATGCGTTTGCCATTCGGCCGGATACATCCGACTAATCCCATTTCAATGGGATCGGTCCGTAATTCGGCCGAGCAGGTCGTGTCCAGTGGACGCGTGGCAATGCCTCGGGATTAGTCGGTCATATTCGGCCGAACAGTCAGTCGGACGAATTCGGTGCCAGTGGACGACCTGCCTAAACCGTATCCTTGTATTTCTTGATCCGCACTTCCGGCATTAGTCTTGGAATCATTTCTCTTCTACCACAGTTTTTTCTGAACCCAAACTTATCACCACCTAATTTTTCTTCTTCTTTCCTATCTATTCTTCTGTGTACTAAACGAGTCAGTAATTTTGAAGCGTGTGATGTACTTATTGGGTGATAGTTTTCATATTTTTCTATTTGAGCATTCTTTGGTAATGTAAAGATGATTCTTTTATTAAGGTCAGTTTAAATCTCCCCTGTTAACCATTTTATGATATCAGTTTGAATTTATATCCCTTCTTCTCCTACAGATTATGGAAGTTCTTCAGGAAACTAATTAATTTCTACTGCCTTGTATGATTTCAAATCTCTGTCAAATTCTGCCCTAAAAACAGAATCTTCTGATTTATCATTGTTGACATCGTCTTCTGTTTCCACAGTATTGATCAGCTCATCCCCATCATACAGTATCGGTTAGCTCTGACTTCCTACAGGCCGTATCTACTTCAACGACCATTTTATTTTCTACTTCTTCGAACTTTTCGTGCAACCATATTTCTTTGGCTTCCTGAATTTTCGGTTTAATTTATTTCTAAAGAATCTGTCCTGCATCTTCCTGCTTCACCTTAAGACTTCTGAGCCTTCTCCTCTAAATGCCGCCTGTGATCCGAGGTTCTCGCGCAGCTTCTTTCCTTATACCTAATCTGTTTTTAAATACTGATATTATCAGACGCGAAAAGCATTGCTCAGAAGTTCGAAAATATGAAAAGAATCAACGGAATGAACAAGATCTTAATCGACATACTAAATTTTATGTACTCAGCTACCGTTGAGGGAAAGGAAGTGCACTTACTATGGATCAAGGGACACACGGCGATACAGCATAACGAAAAGGTAGATCAACCGGAGAGCAACAATATACGCGGCTGCCGCACGCCGACTTTATAACAATCATTAGGAAAGAGTTTTTCCACAAATGGTCAGAATTATGGGCTTCAACACAAACTATCAAAGGAAAGTTTTATTCATCAATCCAACCCCATATACCCTCTAACCCATGGTTTGAAGACTCTAAATTGGGCAAAAGATTCAAAACCTCCATAATACGCATGCGACTTGGACACGGTTGCTACCCAAAACACCTTCACATAATCGGCGTCATACAGTCACCTTTTTGCCAGGCAGATCAAGAAGAAGTAGCAGACATTAATCATATCATACTAGCTTGCACCCTCTATCGGACCCAACAAAACAAATTATACAACAGCCTGGTCAAGCTCAAAATCCCACTTCCAACATCGGTAGATATCCTATTGAGAGAGGGAAGACTCGATGTGTACGGAGCGATAGCTCGTTATTTAAGAGAGGCAGATATCTCAATTTAAAGAAATCATTTATATAATAATAGATTTTTATTTAAGTTTATTTGTGTATATATATATGTGTATATGAGTGTATATATGTACATATATATATATTATTATTATTTAAATTTACTTATAATTTTACTAAATGTAACGATGGATACTGTACATTAGGTGTTAAGAAATTATCATAAAAGCCAAGTGTTATTATATTAAATGTTATTGTGCACACCAAGTGCAACTCGTACTTCAACCAGAATTAACATGTTATTCTATAGGATTTACAAATTTTATTTGGTAAGAAAAGTTATGGAACTGTAATTGTCATCACATTATACTAATATTGTATCACTTTTTGATTTTATAATCCATTGTGAAATAAGGCTTGATTACATTACTTTAAAAGGTCAAACAGCAAATGTAAAAACTAATGTAATTATTGAAGCTGACCGTATGGTCGATAGACCGAAATCCATGATTAATAAATAAATTTTTTAAAAAAAATCTGTTTTTTTTCGCTTTGATTTTCCCTCTCTTCAGTGCATTCCATTCTTCTTCTGTTTAATTCATTTCAGAATTTTTTCTTACACCCATGTCGATAAACTGGATATTTTCATCTCTTGTGAGATACTTACTATTTGTTCATTTCCAGTCTGTTTTACCGGTGTTGTCTCTTTATTCATCTCGAATTTAAACCTTCTTTTCATAACTATTGGGGTCTACATCATCTCCCAGGTATTCTTTATAGTCTATACCGTGGTTTCTGAATCTCTGTTTTCTATCCGATATCTACCTGTATCCCCTGGTCGTTTCGATGTGTATATCCTTTGTGCATGATTCTTAAATAGTGAGTTTTGTATGATCAATTTATATATACATATTTTTTTTAATTTTAACAATCTGCTTCTTCGTTAATTTCTTTCTCCAAGAGCAAAACTTCCTACAGTAAATCTTCTTTTTTCCTTTTCCCACTACCGAAATCAACCCATCCATAATTAAAGTTTCTTCCCTCTTTACATATTGGATTAATTCTGCAGATTCCGCGTATATTTTCACTATTTCGTCATCATCATTTTGATGTCGGCAAATTCACTTATATTAAAATGGGAAGCCAAGGCTTATTTTCTATCCTCATCAAAATAATCCTGTCACCAAACTGTTCATAATAATTCACCTGCTTCCCTACTCTCTTGTTCATTATAAATCCCACACCAGTAACGCCACTGACAGCTTGTGTGCTAATTATTTTTTATTCCCCAAAACGGGAATCCTGTCTATCTCTCCATTTAACCTCATTAATCCCAACAATAACTATCTTAAATCCTCCCTTGTCCCTTTTTAAGTTCTCTAATCATCCTGCCCTATTCAGCCTTCTTCGACTAGTAGAATGTTTGTGTTCATTCTCACGACTCCTCCCTGAGCAATCCCCTTCCGGAGATGCGATCGGGGGACTGTTTTTGCTAGTATAGTCTCTCCGGATAGATGTAACTAGTTTCAAAGTCGAACATTGACCTGAAATTTTACCGAACATTCTAACCGACTGCATTTTTTTTCGTGTATTCAGTTACATTATATTACCAAGAAAACATCAATCGCAATCAACCGTTTTCACACGAAAAAAAAGGAAGGAGCAATCGCGTGTAATATAAACAGTCGCAATTTTGTGGTATACATGCCTATACAGGGTGTTACAAAAAGGTACGGCCAAACTTTCAGGAAACATTCCTCACACACAAACAAAGAAAATATGTTATGTGGACATGTGTCCGGAAACGCTTGCTTTCCATGTTAGAGCTCATTTTATTACTTCTCTTCAAATCACATTAAACATTGAATGGAAACACACGGCAAAAGAACGTACCAGCGTGACTTCAAACACTTTGTTACAGGAAATGTTCAAAATGTCCTCCGTTAGCGAGGATACATGCATCCACCCTCCGTCGCATGGAATCCCTGATGCGCTGATGCAGCCCTGGAGAATGGCGTATTGTATCACAGCCGTCCACAATACTTCCGCTTAGAAGAGAAACAAAATTATGACACACAAGACAAAAACTTTTTTTGGCAAGTGATCGTGATTAAAGTACAAAAAACAATTTTATTGCTTCACAAATTAGTTTTACACTATAAATAAATTGTATTATTTCAGTTTCAATACGTTTTTTGATTCAGTGTAACCTCTTTCCTTGACCTCTGGTTATCCGAGGTGGTCCCGGTGGATAATCGGACTTGTACTGTATTTTAAAATGTGTACCATACTATATTCAAGTGGATTTTCAAGCTCCCATGTGGACCAAAATACTAAATCAACTTACAGTGAACACAGTGGATGAGTGAGTGATGTACACCACACCTGACGAAGAAGCGCTCGTCAAATAATATATCAACTTACAGTGAACACAGTGGATGAGTGAGTGATGTACATCACACCTGACGAAGAAGCGCTCGTCAAATAATATATCAACTTACAGTGAACACAGTGGATGAGTGAGTGATGTACACCACACCTGACGAAGAAGCACTCGTCAAATAATATATCAACTTACAGTGAACACAGTGGATGAGTGAGTGATGTACACCACACCTGACGAAGAAGCACTCGTCAAATAATATATCAACTTACAGTGAACACAGTGGATGAGTGAGTGATGTACACCACACCTGACGAAGAAGCGCTCGTCAAATAATATATCAACTTACAGTGAACACAGTGGATGAGTGAGTGATGTACACCACACCTGACGAAAAAGCGCTCGTCAAATAATATATCAACTTACAGTGAACACAGTGGATGAGTGAGTGATGTACACCACACCTGACGAAGAAGCGCTCGTCAAATAATATATCAACTTACAGTGAACACAGTGGATGAGTGAGTGATGTACACCACACCTGACGAAGAAGCGCTCGTCAAATAATATATCAACTTACAGTGAACACAGTGGATGAGTGAGAGATGTACACCACACCTGACGAAGAAGCGCTCGTCAAATAATATATCAACTTACAGTGAACACAGTAGATGAGTGAGTGATGTACACCACACCTGACGAAGAAGCGCTCGTCAAATAATATATCAACTTACAGTGAACACAGTGGATGAGTGAGTGATGTACACCACACCTGACGAAGAAGCGCTCGTCAAATAATATATCAACTTACAGTGAACACAGTGGATGAGTGAGTGATGTACACCACACCTGACGAAGAAGCGCTCGTCAAATAATATATCAACTTACAGTGAACACAGTAGATGAGTGAGTGATGTACACCACACCTGACGAAGAAGCGCTCGTCAAATAATATATCAACTTAAAGTGAACACAGTAGATGAGTGAGTGATGTACACCACACCTGACGAAGAAGCGCTCGTCAAATAATATATCAACTTACAGTGAACACAGTGGATGAGTGAGTGATGTACACCACACCTGACGAAGAAGCGCTCGTCAAATAATATATCAACTTACAGTGAACACAGTGGATGAGTGAGTGATGTACACCACACCTGACGAAGAAGCGCTCGTCAAATAATATATCAACTTACAGTGAACACAGTAGATGAGTGAGTGATGTACACCACACCTGACGAAGAAGCGCTCGTCAAATAATATATCAACTTACAGTGAACACAGTGGATGAGTGAGTGATGTACACCACACCTCACGAAGAAGCGCTCGTCAAATAATATATCAACTTACAGTGAACACAGTGGATGAGTGAGTGATGTACACCACACCTGACGAAGAAGCGCTCGTCAAATAATATATAACTTACAGTGAACACAGTAGATGAGTGAGTGATGTACACCACACCTGACGAAGAAGCGCTCGTCAAATAATATATCAACTTACAGTGAACACAGTGGATGAGTGAGTGATGTACACCACACCTGACGAAGAAGCGCTCGTCAAATAATATATCAACTTACAGTGAAGCACAGTAGTGAGGAGTGATGTACACCACACCTGACGAAGAAGCGCTCGTCAAATAATATATCAACTTACAGTGAACACAGTGGATGAGTGAGTGATGTACACCACACCTGACGAAGAAGCGCTCGTCAAATAATATATCAACTTACAGTGAACACAGTAGATGAGTGAGTGATGTACACCACACCTGACGAAGAAGCTCTCGTCAAATAATATATCAACTTACAGTGAACACAGTGGATGAGTGAGTGATGTACACCACACCTGACGAAGAAGCGCTCGTCAAATAATATATCAACTTACAGTGAACACAGTGGATGAGTGAGTGATGTACACCACACCTGACGAAGAAGCGCTCGTCAAATAATATATCAACTTACAGTGAACACAGTAGATGAGTGAGTGATGTACACCACACCTGACGAAGAAGCGCTCGTCAAATAATATATCAACTTACAGTGAACACAGTAGATGAGTGAGTGATGTACACCACACCTGACGAAGAAGCGCTCGTCAAATAATATATCAACTTACAGTGAACACAGTAGATGAGTGAGTGATGTACACCACACCTGACGAAGAAGCGCTCGTCAAATAATATATCAACTTACAGTGAACACAGTGGATGAGTGAGTGATGTACACCACACCTGACGAAGAAGCGCTCGTCAAATAATATATCAACTTACAGTGAACACAGTGGATGAGTGAGTGATGTACACCACACCTGACGAAGAAGCGCTCGTCAAATAATATATCAACTTACAGTGAACACAGTGGATGAGTGAGTGATGTACACCACACCTGACGAAGAAGCGCTCGTCAAATAATATATCAACTTACAGTGAACACAGTGGATGAGTGAGTGATGTACACCACACCTGACGAAGAAGCGCTCGTCAAATAATATATCAACTTACAGTGAACACAGTGGATGAGTGAGTGATGTACACCACACCTGACGAAGAAGCGCTCGTCAAATAATATATCAACTTACAGTGAACACAGTGGATGAGTGAGTGATGTACACCACACCTGACGAAGAAGCGCTCGTCAAATAATATATCAACTTACAGTGAACACAGTGGATGAGTGAGTGATGTACACCACACCTGACGAAGAAGCGCTCGTCAAATAATATATCAACTTACAGTGAACACAGTGGATGAGTGAGTGATGTACACCACACCTGACGAAGAAGCGCTCGTCAAATAATATATCAACTTACAGTGAACACAGTGGATGAGTGAGTGATGTACACCACACCTGACGAAGAAGCGCTCGTCAAATAATATATCAACTTACAGTGAACACAGTGGATGAGTGAGTGATGTACACCACACCTGACGAAGAAGCGCTCGTCAAATAATATATCAACTTACAGTGAACACAGTGGATGAGTGAGTGATGTACACCACACCTGACGAAGAAGCGCTCGTCAAATAATATATCAACTTACAGTGAACACAGTGGATGAGTGAGTGATGTACACCACACCTGACGAAGAAGCGCTCGTCAAATAATATATCAACTTACAGTGAACACAGTGGATGAGTGAGTGATGTACACCACACCTGACGAAGAAGCGCTCGTCAAATAATATATCAACTTACAGTGAACACAGTGGATGAGTGAGTGATGTACACCACACCTGACGAAGAAGCGCTCGTCAAATAATATATCAACTTACAGTGAACACAGTGGATGAGTGAGTGATGTACACCACACCTGACGAAGAAGCGCTCGTCAAATAATATATCAACTTACAGTGAACACAGTGGATGAGTGAGTGATGTACACCACACCTGACGAAGAAGCGCTCGTCAAATAATATATCAACTTACAGTGAACACAGTGGATGAGTGAGTGATGTACACCACACCTGACGAAGAAGCGCTCGTCAAATAATATATCAACTTACAGTGAACACAGTGGATGAGTGAGTGATGTACACCACACCTGACGAAGAAGCGCTCGTCAAATAATATTATCAACTTACAGTGAACACAGTGGATGAGTGAGTGATGTACACCACACCTGACGAAGAAGCGCTCGTCAAATAATATATCAACTTACAGTGAACACAGTGGATGAGTGAGTGATGTACACCACACCTGACGAAGAAGCGCTCGTCAAATAATATATCAACTTACAGTGAACACAGTGGATGAGTGAGTGATGTACACCACACCTGACGAAGAAGCGCTCGTCAAATAATATATCAACTTACAGTGAACACAGTGGATGAGTGAGTGATGTACACCACACCTGACGAAGAAGCGCTCGTCAAATAATATATCAACTTACAGTGAACACAGTGGATGAGTGAGTGATGTACACCACACCTGACGAAGAAGCGCTCGTCAAATAATATATCAACTTACAGTGAACACAGTGGATGAGTGAGTGATGTACACCACACCTGACGAAGAAGCGCTCGTCAAATAATATATCAACTTACAGTGAACACAGTGGATGAGTGAGTGATGTACACCACACCTGACGAAGAAGCGCTCGTCAAATAATATATCAACTTACAGTGAACACAGTGGATGAGTGAGTGATGTACACCACACCTGACGAAGAAGCGCTCGTCAAATAATATATCAACTTACAGTGAACAAAGTGGATGAGTGAGTGATGTACACCACACCTGACGAAGAAGCGCTCGTCAAATAATATATCAACTTACAGTGAACACAGTGGATGAGTGAGTGATGTACACCACACCTGACGAAGAAGCGCTCGTCAAATAATATTATCAACTTACAGTGAACACAGTGGATGAGTGAGTGATGTACACCACACCTGACGAAGAAGCGCTCGTCAAATAATATATCAACTTACAGTGAACACAGTGGATGAGTGAGTGATGTACACCACACCTGACGAAGAAGCGCTCGTCAAATAATATATCAACTTACAGTGAACACAGTGGATGAGTGAGTGATGTACACCACACCTGACGAAGAAGCGCTCGTCAAATAATATATCAACTTACAGTGAACACAGTGGATGAGTGAGTGATGTACACCACACCTGACGAAGAAGCACTCGTCAAATAATATATCAACTTACAGTGAACACAGTGGATGAGTGAGTGATGTACACCACACCTGACGAAGAAGCGCTCGTCAAATAATATATCAACTTACAGTGAACACAGTGGATGAGTGAGTGATGTACACCACACCTGACGAAGAAGCGCTCGTCAAATAATATATCAACTTACAGTGAACACAGTGGATGAGTGAGTGATGTACACCACACCTGACGAAGAAGCGCTCGTCAAATAATATATCAACTTACAGTGAACACAGTGGATGAGTGAGTGATGTACACCACACCTGACGAAGAAGCGCTCGTCAAATAATATATCAACTTACAGTGAACACAGTGGATGAGTGAGTGATGTACACCACACCTGACGAAGAAGCGCTCGTCAAATAATATATCAACTTACAGTGAACACAGTGGATGAGTGAGTGATGTACACCACACCTGACGAAGAAGCGCTCGTCAAATAATATATCAACTTACAGTGAACACAGTGGATGAGTGAGTGATGTACACCACACCTGACGAAGAAGCGCTCGTCAAATAATATATCAACTTACAGTGAACACAGTGGATGAGTGAGTGATGTACACCACACCTGACGAAGAAGCGCTCGTCAAATAATATATCAACTTACAGTGAACACAGTGGATGAGTGAGTGATGTACACCACACCTGACGAAGAAGCGCTCGTCAAATAATATATCAACTTACAGTGAACACAGTGGATGAGTGAGTGATGTACACCACACCTGACGAAGAAGCGCTCGTCAAATAATATATCAACTTACAGTGAACACAGTGGATGAGTGAGTGATGTACACCACACCTGACGAAGAAGCGCTCGTCAAATAATATTACAACTTACAGTGAACACAGTGGATGAGTGAGTGATGTACACCACACCTGACGAAGAAGCGCTCGTCAAATAATATATCAACTTACAGTGAACACAGTGGATGAGTGAGTGATGTACACCACACCTGACGAAGAAGCGCTCGTCAAATAATATATCAACTTACAGTGAACACAGTGGATGAGTGAGTGATGTACACCACACCTGACGAAGAAGCGCTCGTCAAATAATATATCAACTTACAGTGAACACAGTGGATGAGTGAGTGATGTACACCACACCTGACGAAGAAGCGCTCG
This sequence comes from Vandiemenella viatica, assembly GCA_031002005.1. NCBI lineage: Eukaryota > Metazoa > Arthropoda > Insecta > Orthoptera > Morabidae > Vandiemenella > Vandiemenella viatica. The sequence continues at coordinate 382,052,418 of CM061921.1, forward strand.
TCAAATAATATATCAACTTACAGTGAACACAGTGGATGAGTGAGTGATGTACACCACACCTGACGAAGAAGCGCTCGTCAAATAATATATCAACTTACAGTGAACACAGTGGATGAGTGAGTGATGTACACCACACCTGACGAAGAAGCGCTCGTCAAATAATATATCAACTTACAGTGAACACAGTGGATGAGTGAGTGATGTACACCACACCTGACGAAGAAGCGCTCGTCAAATAATATATCAACTTACAGTGAACACAGTGGATGAGTGAGTGATGTACACCACACCTGACGAAGAAGCGCTCGTCAAATAATATATCAACTTACAGTGAACACAGTGGATGAGTGAGTGATGTACACCACACCTGACGAAGAAGCGCTCGTCAAATAATATATCAACTTACAGTGAACACAGTGGATGAGTGAGTGATGTACACCACACCTGACGAAGAAGCGCTCGTCAAATAATATATCAACTTACAGTGAACACAGTGGATGAGTGAGTGATGTACACCACACCTGACGAAGAAGCGCTCGTCAAATAATATATCAACTTACAGTGAACACAGTGGATGAGTGAGTGATGTACACCACACCTGACGAAGAAGCGCTCGTCAAATAATATATCAACTTACAGTGAACACAGTGGATGAGTGAGTGATGTACACCACACCTGACGAAGAAGCGCTCGTCAAATAATATATCAACTTACAGTGAACACAGTGGATGAGTGAGTGATGTACACCACACCTGACCAAGAAGCGCTCGTCAAATAATATATCAACTTACAGTGAACACAGTGGATGAGTGAGTGATGTACACCACACCTGACGAAGAAGCGCTCGTCAAATAATATTACAACTTACAGTGAACACAGTGGATGAGTGAGTGATGTACACCACACCTGACGAAGAAGCGCTCGTCAAATAATATATCAACTTACAGTGAACACAGTGGATGAGTGAGTGATGTACACCACACCTGACGAAGAAGCGCTCGTCAAATAATATATCAACTTACAGTGAACACAGTGGATGAGTGAGTGATGTACACCACACCTGACGAAGAAGCGCTCGTCAAATAATATATCAACTTACAGTGAACACAGTGGATGAGTGAGTGATGTACACCACACCTGACGAAGAAGCGCTCGTCAAATAATATATCAACTTACAGTGAACACAGTGGATGAGTGAGTGATGTACACCACACCTGACGAAGAAGCGCTCGTCAAATAATATATCAACTTACAGTGAACACAGTGGATGAGTGAGTGATGTACACCACACCTGACGAAGAAGCGCTCGTCAAATAATATATCAACTTACAGTGAACACAGTGGATGAGTGAGTGATGTACACCACACCTGACGAAGAAGCGCTCGTCAAATAATATATCAACTTACAGTGAACACAGTGGATGAGTGAGTGATGTACACCACACCTGACGAAGAAGCGCTCGTCAAATAATATATCAACTTACAGTGAACACAGTGGATGAGTGAGTGATGTACACCACACCTGACGAAGAAGCGCTCGTCAAATAATATATCAACTTACAGTGAACACAGTGGATGAGTGAGTGATGTACACCACACCTGACGAAGAAGCGCTCGTCAAATAATATATCAACTTACAGTGAACACAGTGGATGAGTGAGTGATGTACACCACACCTGACGAAGAAGCGCTCGTCAAATAATATATTCTAAGGGGCGTTCATTAATTACGTGAGATGTTTTTCCGGAATTCCAGACCCCCTCCCTCTCTGGTGAGATTTGGTCAGACATGCCCCCCCCCCCCAAGACGACGTGAGATTTTGACGGAACACCCCCCCCCCCCTCCCCTGCTTCCGAGGACAGTTAAAGCCCCCCCCCCTAAAAGTTGGTATCCGCGTCGTTTCTAAACCCTATTCCCCCCCCCCCTAAAGTAGTCATCCGTATAGTCTGTGGATTTTTTTTTAGCTCTACTGTCGACCAAGAATTTCAAAATCTCACATGAGATTTACGTCGACCCCGCTCCCCTTTCCCTCTTGGTGAGATTTCGCCTGACACCGTCTCCCATATTTCATCCCACGTAATTAATGGACGCACCGTAACCGCCCGAAAAATAAATATGAATGATGTTAACAAGCTAAGTGCGAGAACATATCGGATTGATTCATACTTGGAGCTCCACGTCTCTCACATATGCCTGTTCTCGCCGAAGAGGTCTACTAGGTGGGCGTCCATTAATTACGTGGGGGAGGGGATTGGCGAAATCTCACGGGAGGAGTCCAACCAGATCTCACCAAAGAGGGGGGGGGATGGGTGGATTCCGGAAAAAGACCTCGCGTGATTAATGGACGCCCCCTAGGGACTCGAGATCGTCAGTCAGTCGTGAATAGTTTCCAGCTGAACCTCTGAGAAATATCACTGTATGACCGGACATATGACTCACGCCAATTCCACAAAGCCACAGCCTTGGGAACGCCGCGATACAACCACACTTCCAGATAACAGACGCGTTCCTTCACTTAGCCCGTGTTTCCCACACAGTGGAGACAGGATGTCTACGCTCAGTGACCACGTCATTCCTGTGGGATGCGATATCGAGTCATTTTTGGAATTCCTTAAGACATGCTCTCTTCCTTTCGGCCTCGCGGATATCGCCGGTACGAGTCTCGTGTTCAGGACCGCTCAAAGCTCAATGGTAAATGTGTGAGGTATCCCCAAACGCTGACAGAGTTTTCGATTCGCCGCGCAAAACACATCTTATCGTGACCGAGCGTGGTGGGTGAGTGGCCTCGCATTCGGGAGGACGCCGGTTCGAATCCCCGTCCGGGCATGCAGAATTGGGTTTTCCATTGTTTCCCCAAATCACTCCAGGCGAATGCCGGGATGCTTCCTTCAAAAGGCCATGATCGAATTCCTTCGCGTTCCTTGTCCCCAGTCCCATCCCGCCTCTAATCACCTCGACGTCGACGAGGCGTAAAGCCGTAAGTAAAAAAAACCTCTTATTGTAACTGCACTAACCTAACCTGGTAATACTACTGGCTAAAGGTGACGTAAACCACGGAAACGGTCTGGCGAACTTTCCAGCGGTGAAGCTCGGGTAAAACCGGGAAATATTCGATCTCCAGCCTCGACGCCTTAACCACCACACAGCTCCTGGGAGTTCAGCTGGATGAATGGCCACCAGTGCCTCATAGTGTCTATAGCCTTAATGCTCTACCGTATTCATAAATAAAAACGCAGTTTTTCTCGACTTTGAGAATATAATAATTGCTCTCGGATGACTAGCCTATCGATCGGCTAGTCACCAGAGAACAATTTTTATATACTCTACCGTATAATTTAAATCTATCCTCGATCCAAAATGAGTCGGATGAAAGCGACTTTCTCCGTGCGAAATTTCCCAAATTCACACGCGCTCCCATTCGTCTTCAAGAGAATTTTTCACATCGTTTTCAAAAATTTTCACTTTATTTCTCCATTTTTATGATATCAATGTAAACAAAACAAACGATCGTCGTTTTTTATTTATTCTTATTTTTTTCCTGAGGGTTTTACCCCTCGTCGAAATCGAGGCCATTAGAGGTGGGAAGGAACTCGGCCATGTCTTTTTAAAGTAAATATCCCAGCATTCACCTGGAGAGATTTCACGAAACAATTAAAAACCGAACTCTGGAGGGCCGGATGGGGTTTCGAACCAGCCACCTCCCTCACCCTTTAGGCTCGGTACTTTTAATTATGAATTATAAATTTATTTGGGATCATGAAGAACTTCCATGTGGCTGATCCGCTGCATTTATCAACTCTCTTCATAAAAAAGTGACAAAGTGGACGCAAACAATTATCGAGGCATTTCTCTGTTCTTGAAAATAACATTCAAAATTCCTTGGAGGGCGCAGAGCAGAGGAACTGTTGGAATCGCAGATGGGTGAATAGCAAGGAAGTTGCATGGGCCGAACAAACCGTGAATCTTAAATTTATCCTCTGCTACCTGAAACAGAGAAGTAAGAACTTTGTAGATTTCAGAAAGGGATACAAATCAATTGGCCGAGCCACTCTTCTCCAAATCCTCAAAGAATTTGGCCAAGATAATAAAACAAGAACAATTATCCAGTAGACTCCTACTAGCCCCACCTCATGGGAGAGATTTCGGATGCTTTTGAAATCAAGACGGTAGTCAAGCAATTTACTTTTAAATACGTACTCGAGAAAGTGATTCATGAGTGGCGGAAGGGAATGGGGCCAGACTTGGTTATAGAAATATGAATCTGACAATCGATTGCTTAACCTTGGCAGATGACCATGTAATTTTTTTCTGAATCGCTAGACAGAGCCGCAGAACAAATAATTGAGATGGAGACACAAGCTTCAAAAGCGGGACTCCAGAAAGAGTAGAATTTCTAGCAAATATTAAATCAGTACTGAGAATGCTTGAGGTAGGAAAATGGAAAATCAAACAAACAGAAATTAAAATTCCAAAACCTCTGAGAAAGAAGTTTATACATCACTTACCAGAAAAATGTAAACGGCATACCAACCAATCAAAAAAGTCTACAGGAATAAATCTATGTATTAATGCCAAGATACGACATAATTGCACAGTAATAAGCCCTATATGAGGCTGGTCGAGAAATTCAAAACAAAAGAAAGAAAAATCCTAGATCCAATCAAAGAAAATTAGACGGCACAGTCATTAACTATACAAACATGTAAAATAGATAATAGACACCATTCGTAAGAAAAGAATTGTTCTCTGTAACCACATTTCCCGTACGAATCCTACAAGATTGAGTAATGGAATCTTCAATTACTTTCTCAACAAAAAACAAAAAAAACTGAAGAGAAGTGGTTCACAGAGGTAGAGAAAGACTTGCAAGAAGTGGGGATAACACAAAAGGTTATCTACAAACTCGAAGAGCACCGTAGTTTCCAAGAAAAGCCGAAACTAAAAACTGGCAAAACTTGGACTGAAGTGATGAAGTAACAGCATACGATACGAATGCGGGAATACTGGGTGAAAACTAAATCCTAGGCGCAAGGGAGTGGAAAAGGACAGTTGAAATAGCCTAGTCCGTAGATGACAGAAACGATAGCACACACACAAACACTTGTTATGTTCAACCGCAGCCCCAAACAATAATTTTTTTTTTACGGAGGTAATTTAAAAATAACAGCCCTACTTGAAAAATGCATTATTCCTCCATACACGAAACATTCATAGCATGCGTGAGTTGCCGCTACCTCGTTCGTTACTTTACGATTACGAGAAGATATTGCGCCACGCAACTATAGAAAATTGACTCGCTTCAATACGTTTTAGTTTTTTTGGCAGGGGGGGGGGGACATAACGGTTCGTCGATGGTGACTTGATTAAAGCCAGTGTGGTGGGTGAGCAGTAACGCTCTGGCCTCGCATTCCGGAGGACGCGGATTCAAATCTTCGTCCGGCCATTCCAGATTTGGGTTTTCTCCAATCATGGAGCGTCCATAAACTACGTGGCTTGGTCTGGAGGGGGGGGGGGTTGGCTGGAAGGCTGCGCTGCAATACGTGGGGGGTGGAGGGGTTTCCGAGTCAGGCCACGTAGCTTTCCATTCATATCATGAGTTATAGAACACACAACAGCATGTGAATATTTATTCCCTTCATTTAATTATCTCCGTATATAATTTACAATAGTCTGACAAGAGAAAACAGTACAAAATGTCTTCTGGAATCTAAAGGAAAAAGTTACGTGCTACGTGGGGGGGGGGAGGGGGGTAAGCCACGTCGGGCTACGTGGGGGTTCACTGGAGCTATGTGGCTATGACGCTCCCTCACTCCAGGCGAATGTCGGGATGGTTCCTTCGAAAGGCCATGGCCTAATTCCAGTTCCTTGACCCCAGTACTTTGCGGCCTCTAATGACCTCGTAAAGCCATAAGCAAATATATACATATATATATGCCAGAGCTTACATAAACGTTTGTGCAAATGAAACGAACTGGCCTCGACATATGTTAGGGTATCATTCTGACCTACGACTAGGAACGAATCACGATTGCTAATACCTATTTGCATCGAAATACCTCCGAAAGTTACCGTTTATTTGTCATGATTTCTTTAAGCGTTGCCTCTCATTCGGGAGGACAGTTTCTAATCCCCATCCTGTTATCCAGATTTCGGATTTCCATGGTTTCCGGAAATCACCTCAGGTGAATGTCGAGATGGTTCCTTCAAAAGGTAGTAGCTGAATTCCTTCCCATTCTTACTTTCCCGAGACGTAATTCCATAATTAAAAAAAAATCTGAAGCGAAACAATTTAAATGAGATTACCTAGTGGAGTACCCGGCGTTTGATCGGATTGTGATAAACATTCTTCGTGACATGGGCGCAATGTTGTAACCCAACTTAAACATTATTTTTCCACTTGTTTTAAAGCATACGTGTGCGAAGTTCCTTCGATAACGGACAAAAACTGTAGATTTGTGTGTCGTTATACCAACCTGAAAAAAGTTTTTAATTTTCAATCAGCTTTTTTGTCCGATCGGAATCGGTTCGACGGTATACGTCGGGAAATGTGGGATTTCAGAACATCACTATCCATTTTGGCTGGTTTCAGGTGTTTTCAAAAAACTGAATAGTTTCATGTATAAATTTTGCTTAAGGAAGTAAAGGGCGTCAGGGATTGGGTTTTTGCTAACCAAATGCAGACCGTATGTTTCTCTTTGTTTTAAAGTATATGTATGCTAAGTTCCATCGAAATCGGATGCAGAATATGTTCGTATAATCAAAGCTTCCGTTTAAATTTTGTTTAAGGGAGGTAAAAGGGGTAGGGGTTGGGTTTTTTTAAACCAAATGTAGACAGTATTTTTCCCCTTGTTTTAAAGTATACGAGTACAAAGTTTCATCAGGATCGAATAAAAACTGCGGATTTGTGTAACGAATATACAAAAATACGTACACACATCCATTTTTATATATTATGATTGACGATTTATGTGTATTTCTCAACACATAATTTATTGAAATAGTCTATGCTGCTTTTTCTCGTTAATGCAACCTTGCTACTCTCGAGGCATATAAAAGTAGAGTTGATAGTACAGGGCTAGTCAAAATGATTGCAATGATTTCAGAAAATTACTACAGATTTTTTATTTGACATATACTTACAAGATTATACAGATATATAAACAAACTGTAAAAGTTTTTTTGAGTGTTTACAGATGCTCAAAATGTGCACCTTTAGTGACTCTGCACACATCAAGTCTATAATCGAGTTCTTCCCATACCCGATGCAGCATGTCTCTGTCAATGACAGCAAATGCATTGGTGATGCGAACCCGCAGGTCTGGCAGATCAACTAATACTGGTGGCACGAACACTGTGTCTTTTACGAAACCCCAAACAAAGAAGTCGCAGTGGTTTAGGTCAGGGGAACGAGGAGGCCATGACATCAGCTGACGATCAGCATCCCCAGCATGACTAATCCATCTGTTTGGAATCCTGGTGTTTAGGAAATTACGGACAACTAGAGAAAAATGGGGTAGAGCACCGTCCTACTGGAAAATGAAATCTTCACTGTCAGCTTCCAGAAGTGGCATGAGCCAATTCTGCAACATTTGCAGATAGATTTTCTCTGTGATCGTCACCTCATCAAAGAAAAAAGGCTAAAAAAGTTTCTTTCGTGAGATCGCGCAAAACACGTTCACTTTGGGAGAGTCACGAACGTGCTGCACATTGTGCCTGTTCACTTTTCCACTCACATGAAAAGTGGCCTCATCACTAAGCACAAGTTTTTCTGCTAATGTTTCGTCTTGTTATAGACATTGGGCACAGAATTGAAAACGACGAACGTCATCGTTGTGCGACAGTGCTTGTAGCAACTGTAACCTGTAATACTCCAAACGGTCTTCTGTGGAATACCTAATTCCCTGCTCGCTCGAGGAGTAGACTTCTGTGGGCTACGAACATAACAGGCGCACTGGTTCAACGGTTTCTTGAGACACAGGAGGGCGACCCGTTGTTTTACTTTTACAAAGGCATTCCGTGGCTTTAAACTGTTGATACCAACGCCGAATAGTGGTAGCATGCGAGGGATCCTTGCCGAATTTTGTTTTAAAGTGTCGCTGAACAGACTGAGTCGAATGAAATTCGAGAACTACGTACGCTTTCTCACTTTCAGCCATCTTGCTCTCTAGCGCTCTAGCGGCCACCGAGGGAAGCTTGCATTTAGTGCAATCGAAACTTGGAGATCGGTGGTTGTTAGTGAAGCGGGACTACAACAGTGTGCGGCATTTGCGCCGAGTGTGTATATTAGTGAAAACCAGACGTAGTGGACATAGCATTAGAATATAAAGTATCTGCTAAATTAACTCGAAGGAAGCGAGTGTACCTCGGATACACATCAATCTATCCGAAACTTTAAAGATCGTGAAGGAGGCAGGATGGTGGAAGCGAGTGGCGGTGCTACTGCCAAAGCAGCAGAGGAGAGGAATGAACCATTCATTTATCAAGCAGAACAAGACATGTCAGAGACAACAAAAAAGAAAATAGAAGAACACAATGAGGACAGTGAAGAAGAAGTTAAATACAATCTTAGAAAGAAAAGAAGAGCTACCGGGAAAAGAAGTATACCTATAAGCAACAAAGAAGATTTCGATACAACAGAAATAGTGCCTAAGTTGAACAAGGATCAAACTATAAAGCAGACAACACCCTCGCAGCAGCTGACATATCACGTTACAGAGACTGCGAGCAGATCAACAAATGACCAACTGAACCCAACACGATCAAGTCAAGAAGGACAAAAGGAAAATAACACAGCACCACTGAAACGTTTCAGACTGTATAACCGGCACTCACAGGGACCATATCTAGTATCAATCGAACCAGAGATGAACAGCCAACTGCCTCACCCTATACAACTAGGCAAAATACTCTATAACAAGATTAATGGTCTTCAGCGGATCAACCAACAGGGAAAAAATCGGATGATGCTGGAATTTACTAAAGCTGAGGCGGCAAACAACTTCGTTGGAAATGATGTCTTCTTACAGTCACTAAGACTAAAGGCTTATATCCCTGCAAGCAGGGTAGAGTGCAAAGGTGTAATCAAGTACGTCCCTACAGACTTGAATGAGGAAGAGCTGATAAGAAACGTTAAAGCTTCCGCTCCCATAGTAGGCGTAAGAAGATTCATGAAAAGTATACATTTGGACGGGAAAATAGAAAGAAAACCATTACAAACGGTTCTACTCACGTTTGAAAGCCAGTTTCTTCCGGAAGAAGTAGAAATCTACTATCTCAGATTCAAGGTTACTCCATACGTGTATCCAGTGACGCAGTGCTTTAAATGCCAAAGATTTGGTCACATCTCCTCCAACTGTAGAGGGAAAGAAAGGTGCACTAAATGCGGAAAGGAGCACAATGCAACCTGCTGTAACAAGGAAGTAGTTAAGTGCGCGAATTGTGGTGGAGACCACAAAGCAAACGACAGAGCATGTCCAATAAGGAAACGAGAAGAGGAGCGAAAGCAGACACAGGCACTTGGCAGTAAAACACCAGCCAAGGCAGGATATGAACACAACCCAAAAGAATTTCCCCCCATACAGTCCAAAACCTTTAGTGCAGCTGCAATGGGTGAAAAGACCAACCAATATAAGGAGATACATGAAAGAAGATTACCTGCGGTAAGAAGAGAAACAAGTACAGATCAGATGGTGGAGCATGAAGACAAGGAAACGAATGTCGAAAGCATTAGCATCATTGTGAAAATTGTGACCAAAGTCATTATGCAACAATTAAATGGAAACATCCCCAACGAAGTGATAGAAAAAATTCAGGAAGAATCCACTAAGATGGTCTTGCAAGAAATAAAGCAAATGGGAGACAGTGAAAACACAATGGAGATAGGTGATGCTGCAGATAATAATGGATAAAAGGGCTAAACTTATAATTCTACAATGGAATGCCAGAAGCCTGATACCCAAATGGAATGAATTACAGAGAGTTATTGAGGAACATGCTCCCCACGCCCTATTGATCACCGAAACTTGGCTATATGATAATATTAACATAAAGCATAAAAACTATAATATGTATAGGAAAGATAGGGGTGACGGATTTGGAGGAGTAGCCATACTTGTCAGAAATGATGTGAAGAGCAACATCAGAGACATAGTAGAGCCGTCTGCTAATTTAGAAGTGCTATCCGTCGACCTGAAACACAAAGATCCGATGGAAAATGTTACTGTTGTTTACAAACCTCCTCAAGTTAACATGAAGGAAGAGGACTGGGAAGCTCTATTTGATCAGATACCACCCAAAAGCTTCGTGGGAGGGGATTTTAATGCGCACCACCCGATGTGGCAGGAAAGACAGCGGGATCAGCAAGGTGAAGAACTGGCGTCGGCGATAACCTCGTCATCACTTACCGTGCTGAACAACAAGCACGGAACGCGACTAGGGACGCCATTCCAAAGGAACTCGTCACCCGACATCTCACTAATTGCGGCATGCCTGAGGACCAGGACTAAATGGGAGATGCTACAGGACTCATTAGGTAGCGATCATCTGATACTGAAAATCACGTTGGATTCCGTGGCGAAAACGAAGTTAAGCACATGAAAGAGGCGCTGGATCTGCAGTAGAGCTAACTGGAACTTATACCAAGAAAGAATCAGTACAAGAATAGAGCACTTAACACAGGCAACCTTCAACAACGATACAATGAATTGGAAGAGATAATAATTAAAACGGCAGAAGAATGCATCCCGGAATATAAAGTAAACGAGGAAAGCAAGATTAATAGAAAACCCTGGTGGACCAGTGAATGCGCTAGAGCAGTAGCGAGACGACGCCTTGCAACCAAAATGTATAGAAAAGACTCGACATTCCAGAATTTTAGGATACTTAGACAAACAACAGCAGAGGCCAGAAACACTATCAGAAAAACCAAAAGAGAAGGATGGAAAACCTTTTGCTCCAGCATCAAATATGGCACTTCGACGCAAGAAATGTGGAAGAAGCTACGATGGTTCAACGGCAAGAGATCTTCCCAAAACATCATCTACACAGACGACAAGCTGGCGGAACAATTTCTAGAATTAACGGCACCTGCATTTGTTCCCGGGAATACGGTATGGAATGCTCAGCAGCACCCTAAAGAAAACTACAACATCTCTAATAACGAATTCTTCAGCATGTCTGAGCTTGAAAGTGCCATTAAAAAGAGGGATACAGCTCCAGGAATGGATAGTATCACGTATTCAATGATAGACAACATGCCACAAAATGTTAAACATAAAATTCTGAACCTATTCAACGAAATGATAAACAGATCTTACGTGCCGGAACAATGGAGAAATGTAGTAATTGTCCCAGTGCCGAAACCCAATAGGGACAAGAATGATGCATCGGCATATCGGCCTATATCACTAATCCCGTGCATGGTCAAATTAATGAGCACAATGATAAAGAACAGGATGGAATGGCATGTAGAACACCATCGAAACCTCGATCACCGCACCATGGGATTTCGGAAGGGGTGCAGCACAATGGATGTCATTAGCACACTAGTTACGGACATCCAATTAAATTTTGTCAGAAACAACTATCTCCTAGCTGCGTTCCTGGACATAAAAGACGCATACAATAACATACAGATCAATATACAACAGGAAGCCATGGAAGAGATGAAGCTACATAATAAACTCATATCTTGGTGTTGCAATTACCTGGGTCACAGAGTGAATATAATACACACAGCAGAAGGAAAGAGATTTGAACGACACGTCTACCAGGGAATTCCACAGGGTGACCCAATGAGTCCGACCCTCTTCAATATATACTCGGCTAAGCTGTTCACTGAGCTACCAGGAATGGTGACCTTCCTTCAGTATGCGGACGATTTTGTGATATATGTCTCCCATCCCGACAAAGAAAAGGCAAGAGTAATACTACAAGCCGCAGTTACAGCAATCCTTGAAAAGCTGAGAGAGAAAGGATTAGACATGACAATACAAAAAAGTAAAATATGTATATTTACTCATAGACATTATCAAGAAAATGAGCTTAAAATAACTCTAAACGGTATTGGGATGGAGTTGGTGAAGGAAATCAAATTTCTTGGAATATGGCTAGACTCAAAGCTTACATGGAGAAAACACATAATGGATATGAGAGCGTCATCTCTAACGCGGATCAATACAATGAAAGTAGTTGCTTCAATGAACTGGGGAGCGGATCCTCGCCCATTGCGCAATGTGTACTACAGCGTAGTTAGAAGCAGACTGGACTATGGAAGCTTTCTGTACGATAATGCTTGCAAAACCCTACAGGCGAAACTTGATTCACTGCAGGCAGCGCTACTGAGGATAATAGGAGGCTTCATTAAGACCACTCCAATAGCGGCAATGGAAGCAGAGACAATAACCCCGCCGCTACATATACGCAGAAAGAAAATAGGGTTGAACTTCTGGTTAAGGGTAAGCTCCAAAAAAGAACACCCACTGTTGAGGAAAGTACAGATATTAGCCCATGAGATTCGAAGCAAACCTCAAGACCCTCACAGAATGCCAAGACTAGTAACATACAGACAGTAACTAGTAAGTGGAATATCCATACGGCAGAAAACAACGACCTTTACTCGGAAAAACAACCTTGGCAAAAAGTGGATTTAGCTTCACATGTGTACCTGTACATCACATCAGAGCAGCTCGAAAGAAAATACTGGAATCAGGAAGAAGCGAAACAAAGGACGATTGAAACAATCAATACAAAGTGGAAAGACTGGTGTCAAATCTTCACGGTCGGATCCAAGGCGGGGGAAGAGGCATGTGCAGCTGCATATGTGGAACCTAGAAGCGACGTCGTAGAAGCGTTTCGACTGCCGAACCAATTCTCGACCTTTTCTGCAGAACTTTTCGCCATTCTCAAAGGAATACAATATGTTCAAAGTACAGAGAAAAAGAAAGCAGTAATCTGTTCAGACTCGAGCAGCGCCTTGCAGGCAATCTTAGCAATCCCTAAAGGCAATGGAAAAAACTACATAGCCTATCAAGTGGCTAGAGAAATAACGAAGACAATAGCTAAAGGGATAGACCTACAATTACAATGGGTACCAAGCCACGTGGGTATACAGGGAAATGAAAGAGCCGATAAGGCAGCCAAAGAACAATTAGTTGCAGCACAAAAGGAGGACGTCGCAATACCGTTCACTGACCTTAGACACACTGCGCGGACCATAACACTGAAAGAATTGGAAATGAAATGGCAAATCAACAAGGATTCCAACGGATTGTGGCATCGGGCCATTTGCAACAGAATCGAAAGAACGCCATGGTACGAGACCAAATAACTGAGCAGAAGGAAGATTACATTATTCAACAGGTTACGTACAGGACTCTCCCTTTTAAAGGATAAGAAGCATATCATGAACATTGTAGAGTCGCCAAATTGTGATAGATGCAAAACTTACAGAGACATGAGAAAGGAGCTGATTGAAAAACAGCTAAAAATTACTGATATAATATCTCTAATGATCAACTTAGCAACTCCCTGCACCAAAGTTGTCAATACCAAATGCAAATATGTAGATAATTCCAAAATTTGTATATAAGTCAAATAAACATAAACCCTAACAATAACAAACCTATGTTTATGGCGTAATTAGCCCAAGGCTAACAGCCAAGAAAAAGGAAAAAAAAAAAAAAAACTTGGAGATCCACTTGTCTTATAACAGCAAACCCCATCATCGTACCTATAATAGGACAGCCAAAAGAAAAATCGTGAAATCGCTGCACTCATTTTGACTAGCCCTGTATTTTTCTCCTACTTTTCGTCAATAATTCCTACTGATACTTAAAAATACATATCTATAACCACGCATTACGTAATTGTTAATCATTAACATGCTTCAAAACTTGGGTACATTTTCTGTAAGAAAGAAATGTGTAATTTTCAGATTTTAAACTTACTCTCGTGCTTAGTCTACAGATGGCATAACTGATTTCTAAGTTGTCTTTTTCTTAGCTGTAGTTGCAGTCGGAATAGGCTCTCTGCAGAATTATCCTTAATCGCCACGTTGTCGCTTAACACGATACATACTAAACGATGTTATATTAACACCACACTCGTGTGCAGTTCCCAACTCACGACCTAGCAACAAAACAATAGTGATGACTGGATTTCTGGCAAAAACGGATGGGTGTTATCTTCAAGAGTCACAGAACTCTCCTTGCAATCGCTTGTATCTTCATCTTCTAAGATATCCAACGTTCTCGCAATCAAACTTTTGTCTTCTCATCTCTCTTTTGTCTCTTTATACCATTTTTCCATTGCCACTAATCCCTGAATTTCATCTTCTAAATTCTTGTTTTCTTCTATATTAATATACTTTTCATCATCTTGCAGCATGTTAATGGCTCACTCTGATCTAACACTTCCTTTTGTTGCACGTTACCACTTTGCGGTTCGCTCTCCAGATTCTTTGTGCTTGCCTCTCGAGCTTGCATAATCCAGCAATTCGCATCCCCTTCGGCTCCGTCGCTCGTACCTTCACATTTTCTTTCTTTTGCATTACTCTTCCCACTACATTTCTCTTTCAAAGCAGTTATAATAATTCCTTAGTTTTTACTATAAAATACTTTAAGCAGCCGAAAGCGTAAACAAACGTAAAAAGCGATTAAATAAAACGTCTGTTGATCTAAATTAGTTGAAGACGCAGACCGTTTGTGGGGAATTAGAACACCGAGACATCTGTGTGCCCACGGCGCGTTGTTTAGTAAGCCGCGCCGGCCAAGCTGGTGGGTGAGCAGTTACGTTCTACGATCCAGCCACCAAGGCCAGGACCGCATGAGGACGTTGAGCCTGAGCCCCATCCGCACAAAACAATAAACGCGTAAATACATTTCCGTGACTTTGGAAGGCAAAGTAAATCATATCAGTTCAAATTACCCACCAGGAGGAAAAACAAGAAACTTACATGCATCTGACAGATTGCCACACTTTTTACCCTCCCTTAGGCTAGATTGTGATATTGGTAGTTCAAGCGATGTAAACATTTCTGCACCTCTTCTTATAAAACAACCCTTAGCGAGCGTGCATAAACCACGCCTCCTGTGAACCCCCCTCCCCCCCCTCTCACGTAGCCTGAAGTGGCTTTTCTCTCTACCCCCCTCTCCCGCGTAGAACGTAGCCCTTTTCCCTATTGATTCTAGAAGACATTTTTTACTGGTTTCTCCTGTCAGACTATCGTAAATTACGTACGGACATAATTAAACGACGGAAATAAATATTTACATGCTGTTGTGTGTTCTGTACCTCATTTTAACTGTGAATGAAAAGCTACGTGGTCTGGCTCGGAACACTCCCTACCCACGTAGCCCAACGTATCCTCCAGCCAACTCCTTCCCCCCCCCCTCTCTAGACCGATCCACGTAGTTTATGGATGCTCCCTTCAAAGCCAGCGTATACCATCGTAAGCCATCATTCACTATGGGAGTTATCAGATCGAACATTGCAGCATACGTTACAGGAACAGTAACATTAATACCTAGTTGTAGAAAGTGACTTACCTATATTTATTCAAGAGAAAACTAGCATTAGAACTGAAGAAGTGCTGAGTAGCTGTACTGTGGTGCCTACGTCAGCTAACGTATCTGCATTCAAGGCGAGCCATAGTGGAACAAACACGTGACCGGCGCATTAACAACACCACGGCTGTAACTGTAGATCCTAATTCAGAGCACCCACTGCAAGCATTAGTAACGTTTTACGGTAGTCAACATTAATTCGTATTGAGGTCCTCCTAATGCAGAACTGCGGCATAATTGACGAAATTACAACTGGTTGGTTAATATAGCTCTATTGTGGCCACAATCCAATCTACCGCATCATTGAATAATTTCATCTTACATAAGACGGACACACCGAGAGTGGTGGGTGAACAGTTAACGTTCTGGCCTCGCATTCGGGAGGACGCCGGCGCCGGTTCGAATCCCCGTCCGGGCATCCAGATTTGGGTTTTCCATGGTTTCCCCAAATCACTCCAGGCGAATGCCGGGGTGCTTCCTTCAAAAGGGCCATGGCCATATTCCTTCCCGTTCCTTGTCCCCAGTCCCATCCCGCCTATAAGGACCTCTACGTCAACGAGGCGTAAAGCCATAAGTAAAAAAAAAAAAGATTTGATATTGTTGGGTGCATTGTTGTGTGCTTTGTTGATACAATTCGACCGAGCGGAGTGGATGAGCGGAAAGGCTCGTTCGACAGAACGCGAATTCAAATTCACGTCCGGCCAACCAGATTTCCGTTTTCATGCCATAGCTGCAATTTTGACCATGCCAAAGATTAGTAAAACTAGAAGAAATCCAACCCCAAGAAGTTGGGTAAAGTTGGTGAAAAATAGGATAAGAGACAGGAAACTTTCAGTCTAGTTAACAACAAGGCAACATGTAAAGTGCGTTTTGTTAGAATAAAACACTGGAATAGATCGTAGGATTATGGCCACGAATTTAATATCGAAGCGGATTAGAACACTCAGAACACAAAAATGTGGATTTTTGAACAAGTATCGTCGAATATTGCTCATGCACTTCTCAATTCTCCGTCCAAGGTACTACCATGCTCATATTAATCCGAACGACCTGAACTGCACTTCGCTACATTTCCTCCTGGTACTTATTCAACCCATTATACTCATCTACCAAGACTGTACTATACCCTGGAGGTGGTACAGTCTCGCGACTATCAAAATTGAGCCACATCCATCTCCCAAAAACGAAATACATTTCCGCTTTTTTGTTTCATAAACCGAAATAGTGATTACATTACGGGAATAAAAGAGTTATAGGAACATCGAATACGTTTCTTTTTACTTTATTAAAGACATTTTACAGTTATTAAGTGTTCACACATAACACGAAAGTTATCACTCTCAAACAAAATGCTGGTTTTGAACAAGAACTGGATAACAGCAAAATGCAGATTTTATACCCGCCTACAAAAACTTAAAATGACTAGAAATTTACGTTAATATTCAACGTTTGCCCTGTATAATAATTTTTTGAAACAGTGCAGACTTATATAAGAGATCTGTCAAATATATAAGGGGACATCCATAAATTACGTGAGGTGAAATAGAAGGGGGGGTCCGGCGAAATCTCACCAGATCTCAGCAGGGGGAGGAGGGGGGAATACGGAAATCTCACGTGAGATTTTGCGAAAAATTTGGGGACAGTAGAGCCAAAAAAAAAGTAAGTTAGGGTGTGACCTAAAAAAAAAAGGTCTACAAAAGTTTAAAGTTTCCAGGGCGATGTGTAGGGGGGGTTCTCACGGACCAGATCTCACCAGAGGGGGGGAGGGGTGTCCGACCAGATCTCACCAAATCTCACCAGGGGGGAGGGGGGTCCAGAAATCCGGAAAAACACCTCACGTAATTTGTGGATTCCCCTAACTCGTAACAAGATTTCGGATTTAATAATTTTGACAGTGGTCTTGTAAATATGCTTGCCTGCAAAAGCAATTCTTTTAGTTCTGTCGTTTCTTGAACATACTAAGCATGGAACAATGGGGAGGAATCATAACATTAATGTTCTGGCTGACGTGAGACACTGTCAACGCAGCATGCGTGAGTAGAAATTGAAAGACAGTTTTCTAATAAATTTAACTTCACCGTTAAGATTTCTG